>CM049429.1:40177504-40848362 GCA_026929855.1 Poa annua | reverse complement strand
GTGTTTCAAATGAGCTCGAAAGGTAGGGTGGTGGACTCGCTAAAAAATGTGTTTCAAATGAGCTCGGAAGTTAGGATAAACGGCCTCATTTTTAAGAAAAAATGGTGGACTCGCCGAAAAATGTGTTTCAAATGAGCTCGAAAGTTAGGGTGGTGGACTCACTAAAATTTCTGTCAAATGAGCTTGAAAGGTAGGGTAAACAGCCTCATTTCTAAGCAAAAATGGTGGCCTCGCCAAAAAATGTGTTTCAAATGAGTTCGAAAGGTCGGGTGGTGGACTAACTTAAAAATGTGTTTCAAATGAGCTCGAAAGGTAGGGCCAACAGCCTCATTTCTAAGCAAAAATGGTTGACTCGCCGAAAAATGTGTTTCAAATGAGCTCGAAAGGTAGGGTGGTGGACTCGATAAAAAATGTGTTTCAAATGACCTCGCAAGGTAGGGTAAACGGCCTCATTTCTAAGCAAAAATGGTGGACCCGCCGAAAAATGTGTTTAAAATGAGATTGAATTGTTGGGTGGTGGACTTGCCGAAAAATGTGTTTCAAATGAGCTCGAAAGGTAGGGTGGTGGACTCGTTAAAAATTGTGTTTCAAATGAGCTCCAAAGGTAGGGTAATGGCCTCATTTCTAAGAAAAATGGTGGACTCGTCGAAAAATGTGTTTCAAATGAGCTCGAAAGGTAGGGTGGTGGACTCGCCGAAAATAGTTGTTTTAAATGAGCTCGAAAGGTAGGGTGGCGGAGTCGCTACAAAATGTGTTTCAAATGAGCTCGAAAGGTAGGGTAAACGGACTCATTTCTAAGCAAATATGGTGGACTCGTCGGAAAATGTGTTTCAAATGAGATCGAAAGGTAGGGTGGTGGACTCGCTTAAAAATGTGTTTCAAATGAGCTCGAAAGGTAGGGTAAACGACCTCATTTCTAAGCAAAAATGGTGGACTCGCCGAAAAATGTGTTTCAAATGAGCTCGAAAGGTAGGGTGGTGGACTCGCTAAAAAATGTGTTTCAAATAAGCTCGAAAGGTAGGGTAAACAGTCTAATTTCTGAGCAAAAATGGTGGACTCGCCGAAAAATGTGTTTCAAATGAGCTCCAAAGGTAGGGTGGTGGACTCGCTAAAAAATGTGTTTTAAATGAGCTCGAAAGGTAGGATAAACGGCCTCATTTCAAAGCAAAAATGGTGGACTCGCCGAAAAATGTGTTTCAAATGAGCTCCAATGTTAGGGTTGTGGACTCGTTAAAAAATGTGTTTCAAATGAGCTCGAAAGGTAGGGTGGTGGACTCGCTAAAAAATGTGTTTCAAATGAGCTCGAAAAGTAGGGTAAACGGCCTCATTTCTGAGCAAAAATGGTTGACTCATCGAAAATGTGTTTCAAATGAGCTCCACAGTAAGGGTGGTAGACTCGCTAAAAATGTGTTTCAAATGAGCTCAAAACGTTGGGTAAAGAGCCTCATTTCTATGTAAAAATGGTGGACTCGCCGAAAAATGTGTTTCAAATGAGCTCCAAAAGTAGGGTGGTGGACTGGCTAAAAAATGTGTTTCAAATGAGCTCGGAAGTTAGTATAAACGGCCTCATTTCTAAGAAAAAATGGTGGACTCGCCGAAAAATGTGTTTCAAATGAGCTCGAAAGTTAGGGTGGTGGACTCACTAAACTTTGTGTGAAATGAGCTTGAAAGGTAGGGTAAACGACCTCATTTCTAAGCAAAAATGGTGGCCTCGCCGAAAAATGTGTTTCAAATGAGTTCGAAAGGTCGGGTGGTGGACTAACTTAAAAATGTGTTTCAAATGAGTTCGAAAGGTAGGGTCAACAGCCTCATTTCTAAGCAAAAATGGTGTACTCGCCGAAAAATGTGTTTCAAATGAGCTCGAAAGGTAGGGTGGTGGACTCGCTAAAAAATGTGTTTCAAATGAGCTCGGAAGTTAGGATAAACGGCCTCATTTTTAAGAAAAAATGGTGGACTCGCCGAAAAATGTGTTTCAAATGAGCTCGAAAGTTAGGGTGGTGGAATCACTAAAATTTCTGTCAAATGAGCTTGAAAGGTAGGGTAAACGGCCTCATTTCTAAGCGAAAATGGTGGCCTCGCCGAAAAATGTGTTTCAAATGAGTTCGAAAGGTCGGGTGGTGGACTAACTTAAAAATGTGTTTCAAATGAGCTCGAAAGGTAGGGTCAACAGCCTCATTTCTAAGCAAAAATGGTGTACTCGCCGAAAAATGTGTTTCAAATGAGCTCGAAAGGTAGGGTGGTGGACTCGCTAAAAAATGTGTTTCAAATGAGCTCGGAAGTTAGGATAAACGGCCTCATTTTAAGAAAAAATGGTGGACTCGCCGAAAAATGTGTTTCAAATGAGCTCGAAAGTTAGGGTGGTGGACTCACTAAAATTTCTGTCAAATGAGCTTGAAAGGTAGGGTAAACGACCTCATTTCTAAGCAAAAATGGTGGCCTCGCCGAAAAATGTGTTTCAAATGAGTTCGAAAGGTCGGGTGGTGGACTAACTTAAAAATGTGTTTCAAATGAGCTCGAAAGGTAGGGTCAACAGCCTCATTTCTAAGCAAAAATGGTTGACTCGACGAAAAATGTGTTTCAAATGAGCTCGAAAGGTAGGGTGGTGGACTCGATAAAAAATGTGTTTCAAATGACCTCGCAAGGTAGGGTAAGCGGCCTCATTTCTAAGCAAAAATGGTGGACCCGCCGAAAAATGTGTTTAAAATGAGATTGAATTGTTGGGTGGTGGACTTGCCGAAAAATGTGTTTCAAATGAGCTCGAAAGGTAGGGTGGTGGACTCGTTAAAAATTGTGTTTCAAATGAGCTCCAAAGGTAGGGTAATGGCCTCATTTCTAAGAAAAAATGGTGGACTCGTCGAAAAATGTGTTTCAAATGAGCTCGAAAGGTAGGGTGGTGGACTCGCCGAAAATAGTTGTTTTAAATGAGCTCGAAAGGTAGGGTGGCGGAGTCGCTACAAAATGTGTTTCAAATGAGCTCGAAAGGTAGGGTAAACGGACTCATTTCTAAGCAAATATGGTGGACTCGTCGGAAAATGTGTTTCAAATGAGATCGAAAGGTAGGGTGGTGGACTCGCTTAAAAATGTGTTTCAAATGAGCTCGAAAGGTAGGGTAAACGACCTCATTTCTAAGCAAAAATGGTGGACTCGCCGAAAAATGTGTTTCAAATGAGCTCGAAAGGTAGGGTGGTGGACTCGCTAAAAAATGTGTTTCAAATAAGCTCGAAAGGTAGGGTAAACAGTCTAATTTCTGAGCAAAAATGGTGGACTCGCCGAAAAATGTGTTTCAAATGAGCTCCAAAGGTAGGGTGGTGGACTCGCTAAAAAATGTGTTTTAAATGAGCTCGAAAGGTAGGATAAACGGCCTCATTTCAAAGCAAAAATGGTGGACTCGCCGAAAAATGTGTTTCAAATGAGCTCCAATGTTAGGGTTGTGGACTCGTTAAAAAATGTGTTTCAAATGAGCTCGAAAGGTAGGGTGGTGGACTCGCTAAAAAATGTGTTTCAAATGAGCTCGAAAAGTAGGGTAAACGGCCTCATTTCTGAGCAAAAATGGTTGACTCATCGAAAATGTGTTTCAAATGAGCTCCACAGTAAGGGTGGTAGACTCGCTAAAAATGTGTTTCAAATGAGCTCAAAACGTTGGGTAAAGAGCCTCATTTCTATGTAAAAATGGTGGACTCGCCGAAAAATGTGTTTCAAATGAGCTCCAAAAGTAGGGTGGTGGACTGGCTAAAAAATGTGTTTCAAATGAGCTCGGAAGTTAGTATAAACGGCCTCATTTCTAAGAAAAAATGGTGGACTCGCCGAAAAATGTGTTTCAAATGAGCTCGAAAGTTAGGGTGGTGGACTCACTAAACTTTGTGTGAAATGAGCTTGAAAGGTAGGGTAAACGACCTCATTTCTAAGCAAAAATGGTGGCCTCGCCGAAAAATGTGTTTCAAATGAGTTCGAAAGGTCGGGTGGTGGACTAACTTAAAAATGTGTTTCAAATGAGTTCGAAAGGTAGGGTCAACAGCCTCATTTCTAAGCAAAAATGGTGTACTCGCCGAAAAATGTGTTTCAAATGAGCTCGAAAGGTAGGGTGGTGGACTCGCTAAAAAATGTGTTTCAAATGAGCTCGGAAGTTAGGATAAACGGCCTCATTTTTAAGAAAAAATGGTGGACTCGCCGAAAAATGTGTTTCAAATGAGCTCGAAAGTTAGGGTGGTGGAATCACTAAAATTTCTGTCAAATGAGCTTGAAAGGTAGGGTAAACGGCCTCATTTCTAAGCGAAAATGGTGGCCTCGCCGAAAAATGTGTTTCAAATGAGTTCGAAAGGTCGGGTGGTGGACTAACTTAAAAATGTGTTTCAAATGAGCTCGAAAGGTAGGGTCAACAGCCTCATTTCTAAGCAAAAATGGTGTACTCGCCGAAAAATGTGTTTCAAATGAGCTCGAAAGGTAGGGTGGTGGACTCGCTAAAAAATGTGTTTCAAATGAGCTCGGAAGTTAGGATAAACGGCCTCATTTTTAAGAAAAAATGGTGGACTCGCCGAAAAATGTGTTTCAAATGAGCTCGAAAGTTAGGGTGGTGGACTCACTAAAATTTCTGTCAAATGAGCTTGAAAGGTAGGGTAAACGACCTCATTTCTAAGCAAAAATGGTGGCCTCGCCGAAAAATGTGTTTCAAATGAGTTCGAAAGGTCGGGTGGTGGACTAACTTAAAAATGTGTTTCAAATGAGCTCGAAAGGTAGGGTCAACAGCCTCATTTCTAAGCAAAAATGGTTGACTCGACGAAAAATGTGTTTCAAATGAGCTCGAAAGGTAGGGTGGTGGACTCGATAAAAAATGTGTTTCAAATGACCCTCGCAAGGTAGGGTAAGCGGCCTCATTTCTAAGCAAAAATGGTGGACCCGCCGAAAAATGTGTTTAAAATGAGATTGAATTGTTGGGTGGTGGACTTGCCGAAAAATGTGTTTCAAATGAGCTCGAAAGGTAGGGTGGTGGACTCGTTAAAAATTGTGTTTCAAATGAGCTCCAAAGGTAGGGTAATGGCCTCATTTCTAAGAAAAAATGGTGGACTCGTCGAAAAATGTGTTTCAAATGAGCTCGAAAGGTAGGGTGGTGGACTCGCCGAAAATAGTTGTTTTAAATGAGCTCGAAAGGTAGGGTGGCGGAGTCGCTACAAAATGTGTTTCAAATGAGCTCGAAAGGTAGGGTAAACGGACTCATTTCTAAGCAAATATGGTGGACTCGTCGGAAAATGTGTTTCAAATGAGATCGAAAGGTAGGGTGGTGGACTCGCTTAAAAATGTGTTTCAAATGAGCTCGAAAGGTAGGGTAAACGACCTCATTTCTAAGCAAAAATGGTGGACTCGCCGAAAAATGTGTTTCAAATGAGCTCGAAAGGTAGGGTGGTGGACTCGCTAAAAAATGTGTTTCAAATAAGCTCGAAAGGTAGGGTAAACAGTCTAATTTCTGAGCAAAAATGGTGGACTCGCCGAAAAAAGTGTTTCAAATGAGCTCCAAAGGTAGGGTGGTGGACTCGCTAAAAATGTGTTTTAAATGAGCTCGAAAGGTAGGATAAACGGCCTCATTTCAAAGCAAAAATGGTGGACTCGCCGAAAAATGTGTTTCAAATGAGCTCCAATGTTAGGGTTGTGGACTCGTTAAAAAATGTGTTTCAAATGAGCTCGAAAGGTAGGGTGGTGGACTCGCTAAAAAATGTGTTTCAAATGAGCTCGAAAAGTAGGGTAAACGGCCTCATTTCAGAGAAAAAATGGTGGCCTTGCCGAAAAATGTGTTTCAAATGAGCTCCAAAGGTAGGGTGGTAGACTTGCTAAAAAATGTGTTTCAAATGAGCTCGAAAAGTACGGTAAACGGCCTCATTTCTAAGCAAAAATGGTGGACTCGCCGAAAAATGTGTTTCAAATGAGCTCCAAAAGTAGGGTGGTGGACTGGCTAAAAAATGTGTTTCAAATGAGCTCGGAAGTTAGTATAAACGGCCTCATTTCTAAGAAAAAATGGTGGACTCGCCGAAAAAATGTGTTTCAAATGAGCTCGAAAGTTAGGGTGGTGGACTCACTAAACTTTGTGTGAAATGAGCTTGAAAGGTAGGGTAAACGACCTCATTTCTAAGCAAAAATGGTGGCCTCGCCGAAAAATGTGTTTCAAATGAGTTCGAAAGGTCGGGTGGTGGACTAACTTAAAAATGTGTTTCAAATGAGCTCGAAAGGTAGGGTCAACAGCCTCATTTCTAAGCAAAAATGGTTGACTCGACGAAAAATGTGTTTCAAATGAGCTCGAAAGGTAGGGTGGTGGACTCGATAAAAAATGTGTTTCAAATGACCTCGCAAGGTAGGGTAAACGGCCTCATTTCTAAGCAAAAATGGTGGACCCCGCCGAAAAATGTGTTTAAAATGAGATTGAATTGTTGGGTGGTGGACTCGCTAAAAAATGTGTTTCAAATGAGATCGAAAGATAGGTTGGTGGACTCGCTAAAAAATGTGTTTCAAATGAGCTCGAAAGGTAGGGCCGTGGACTCGCTTAAAAATGTGTTTCAAATGAGCTCCAAAGGTAGGGTAAACGGCCTCATTTCTGAGCAAAAATGGTTGACTCATCGAAAATGTGTTTCAAATGAGCTCCACAGTAAGGGTGGTAGACTCGCTAAAAATGTGTTTCAAATGAGCTCAAAACGTTGGGTAAAGAGCCTCATTTCTATGTAAAAATGGTGGACTCGCCGAAAAATGTGTTTCAAATGAGCTCCAAAAGTAGGGTGGTGGACTGGCTAAAAATGTGTTTCAAATGAGCTCGGAAGTTAGTATAAACGGCCTCATTTCTAAGAAAAAATGGTGGACTCGCCGAAAAATGTGTTTCAAATGAGCTCGAAAGTTAGGGTGGTGGACTCACTAAACTTTGTGTGAAATGAGCTTGAAAGGTAGGGTAAACGACCTCATTTCTAAGCAAAAATGGTGGCCTCGCCGAAAAATGTGTTTCAAATGAGTTCGAAAGGTCGGGTGGTGGACTAACTTAAAAATGTGTTTCAAATGAGTTCGAAAGGTAGGGTCAACAGCCTCATTTCTAAGCAAAAATGGTGTACTCGCCGAAAAATGTGTTTCAAATGAGCTCGAAAGGTAGGGTGGTGGACTCGCTAAAAAATGTGTTTCAAATGAGCTCGGAAGTTAGGATAAACGGCCTCATTTTTAAGAAAAAATGGTGGACTCGCCGAAAAATGTGTTTCAAATGAGCTCGAAAGTTAGGGTGGTGGAATCACTAAAATTTCTGTCAAATGAGCTTGAAAGGTAGGGTAAACGGCCTCATTTCTAAGCAAAAATGGTGGCCTCGCCGAAAAATATGTTTCAAATGAGCTCGAAAGGTAGGGTGGTGGACTCGCTAAAAAATGTGTTTCAAATAAGCTCGAAAGGTAGGGTAAACAGTCTAATTTCTGAGCAAAAATGGTGGACTCGCCGAAAAATGTGTTTCAAATGAGCTCCAAAGGTAGGGTGGTGGACTCGCTAAAAAATGTGTTTTAAATGAGCTCGAAAGGTAGGATAAACGGCCTCATTTCAAAGCAAAAATGGTGGACTCGCCGAAAAATGTGTTTCAAATGAGCTCCAATGTTAGGGTTGTGGACTCGTTAAAAAATGTGTTTCAAATGAGCTCGAAAGGTAGGGTGGTGGACTCGCTAAAAAATGTGTTTCAAATGAGCTCGAAAAGTAGGGTAAACGGCCTCATTTCAGAGAAAAAATGGTGGCCTTGCCGAAAAATGTGTTTCAAATGAGCTCCAAAGGTAGGGTGGTAGACTTGCTAAAAAATGTGTTTCAAATGAGCTCGAAAAGTACGGTAAACGGCCTCATTTCTAAGCAAAAATGGTGGACTCGCCGAAAAATGTGTTTCAAATGAGCTCCAAAAGTAGGGTGGTGGACTGGCTAAAAATGTGTTTCAAATGAGCTCGGAAGTTAGTATAAACGGCCTCATTTCTAAGAAAAAATGGTGGACTCGCCGAAAAATGTGTTTCAAATGAGCTCGAAAGTTAGGGTGGTGGACTCACTAAACTTTGTGTGAAATGAGCTTGAAAGGTAGGGTAAACGACCTCATTTCTAAGCAAAAATGGTGGCCTCGCCGAAAAATGTGTTTCAAATGAGTTCGAAAGGTCGGGTGGTGGACTAACTTAAAATGTGTTTCAAATGAGCTCGAAAGGTAGGGTCAACAGCCTCATTTCTAAGCAAAAATGGTTGACTCGACGAAAAATGTGTTTCAAATGAGCTCGAAAGGTAGGGTGGTGGACTCGATAAAAAATGTGTTTCAAATGACCCTCGCAAGGTAGGGTAAACGGCCTCATTTCTAAGCAAAAATGGTGGACCCCGCCGAAAAATGTGTTTAAAATGAGATTGAATTGTTGGGTGGTGGACTCGCTAAAAAATGTGTTTCAAATGAGATCGAAAGATAGGTTGGTGGACTCGCTAAAAAATGTGTTTCAAATGAGCTCGAAAGGTAGGGCCGTGGATTGTTGGGTGGTGGACTCGCTAAAAAATGTGTTTCAAATGAGATCGAAAGATAGGTTGGTGGACTCGCTAAAAAATGTGTTTCAAATGAGCTCGAAAGGTAGGGCCGTGGACTCGCTTAAAAATGTGTTTCAAATGAGCTCCAAAGGTAGGGTAAACGGCCTCATTTCTGAGCAAAAATGGTTGACTCATCGAAAATGTGTTTCAAATGAGCTCCACAGTAAGGGTGGTAGACTCGCTAAAAATGTGTTTCAATGAGCTCAAAACGTTGGGTAAAGAGCTCATTCTATGTAAAAATGGTGGACTCGAAAAATGTGTTTCAAATGAGCTCCAAAAGTAGGGTGTGGACTGGCTAAAAATGTGTTTCAAATGAGCTCGGAAGTTAGTATAAACGGCCTCATTTCTAAGAAAAAATGGTGGACTCGCCGAAAAATGTGTTTCAAATGAGCTCGAAAGTTAGGGTGGTGGACTCACTAAACTTTGTGTGAATGAGCTTGAAAGGTAGGTAAACGACCTCATTTCTAAGCAAAAATGGTGGCCTCGCCGAAAATGTGTTTCAAATGAGTTCGAAAGGTCGGGTGGTGGACTAACTTAAAATGTGTTTCAAATGAGTTCGAAAGGTAGGGTCAACAGCCTCATTTCTAAGCAAAAATGGTGTACTCGCCGAAAAATGTGTTTCAATGAGCTCGAAAGGTAGGGTGGTGGACTCGCTAAAAAATGTGTTTCAATGAGCTCGGAAGTTAGGATAAACGGCCTCATTTTTAAGAAAAAATGGTGGACTCGCCGAAAAATGTGTTTCAAATGAGCTCGAAAGTTAGGGTGGTGGAATCACTAAAATTTCTGTCAAATGAGCTTGAAAGGTAGGGTAAACGGCCTCATTTCTAAGCAAAAATGGTGGCCTCGCCGAAAAATGTGTTTCAAATGAGTTCGAAAGGTCGGGTGGTGGACTAACTTAAAAATGTGTTTCAAATGAGCTCGAAAGGTAGGGTCAACAGCCTCATTCTAAGCAAAAATGGTGTACTCGCCGAAAAATGTGTTTCAAATGAGCTCGAAAGGTAGGGTGGTGGACTCGC
The DNA here is from genome assembly GCA_026929855.1 of Poa annua. Taxonomy (NCBI): domain Eukaryota; kingdom Viridiplantae; phylum Streptophyta; class Magnoliopsida; order Poales; family Poaceae; genus Poa; species Poa annua. Next base: position 40,838,805 of record CM049429.1, on the reverse strand, counting down.
TAAAAATGTGTTTCAAATGAGCTCGGAAGTTAGGATAAACGGCCTCATTTTTAAGAAAAAATGGTGGACTCGCCGAAAAATGTGTTTCAAATGAGCTCGAAAGTTAGGGTGGTGGACTCACTAAAATTTCTGTCAAATGAGCTTGAAGGTAGGGTAAACAGCCTCATTTCTAAGCAAAAATAGTGGCCTCGCCAAAAAATGTGTTTCAAATGAGTTCGAAAGGTCGGGTGGTGGACTAACTTAAAATGTGTTTCAAATGAGCTCGAAAGGTAGGGCCAACAGCCTCATTTCTAAGCAAAAATGGTTGACTCGCCGAAAAATGTGTTTCAAATGAGCTCGAAAGGTAGGGTGGTGGACTCGATAAAAAATGTGTTTCAAATGACCTCGCAAGGTAGGGTAAACGGCCTCATTTCTAAGAAAAAATGTGGACCCGCCGAAAAATGTGTTTAAAATGAGATTGAATTGTTGGGTGGTGGACTCGCTAAAAAATGTGTTTCAAATGAGATCGAAAGGTAGGGTAAACAGCCTCATTTCTAAGCAAAAATGGTGGACTTGCCGAAAAATGTGTTTCAAATGAGCTCGAAAGGTAGGGTGGTGGACTCGTTAAAAATTGTGTTTCAAATGAGCTCCAAAGGTAGGGTAATGGCCTATTTCTAAGAAAAAATGGTGGACTCGTCGAAAAATGTGTTTCAAATGAGCTCGAAAGGTAGGGTGGTGGACTCGCCGAAAATAGTTGTTTTAAATGAGCTCGAAAGGTAGGGTGGCGGAGTCGCTACAAAATGTGTTTCAAATGAGCTCGAAAGTAGGGTAAACGGACTCATTTCTAAGCAAATATGGTGGACTCGTCGGAAAATGTGTTTCAAATGAGATCGAAAGGTAGGGTGGTGGACTCGCTTAAAATGTGTTTCAAATGAGCTCGAAAGGTAGGGTAAACGACCTCATTTCTAAGCAAAAATGGTGGACTCGCCGAAAAATGTGTTTCAAATGAGCTCGAAAGGTAGGGTGGTGGACTCGCTAAAAAATGTGTTTCAAATAAGCTCGAAGGTAGGGTAAACAGTCTAATTTCTGAGCAAAAATGGTGGACTCGCCGAAAATGTGTTTCAAATGAGCTCCAAAGGTAGGGTGGTGGACTCGCTAAAAAATGTGTTTTAAATGAGCTCGAAAGGTAGGATAAACGGCCTCATTTCAAGCAAAAATGGTGGACTCGCCGAAAAATGTGTTTCAAATGAGCTCCAAAGTTAGGGTTGTGGACTCGTTAAAAATGTGTTTCAAATGAGCTCGAAAGGTAGGGTGGTGGACTCGCTAAAAAATGTGTTTCAAATGAGCTCGAAAAGTAGGGTAAACGGCCTCATTTCAGAGAAAAATGGTGGCCTTGCCGAAAAATGTGTTTCAAATGAGCTCCAAAGGTAGGGTGGTAGACTTGCTAAAAATGTGTTTCAAATGAGCTCGAAAAGTACGGTAAACGCCTCATTTCTAAGCAAAAATGTGGACTCGCCGAAAAGATGTTTCAAATGAGCTCCAAAAGTAGGGTGGTGGACTGCTAAAAAATGTGTTTCAAATGAGCTCGGAAGTTAGTATAAAACGGCCTCATTTCTAAGAAAAAATGGTGGACTCGCCGAAAAATGTGTTTCAATGAGCTCGAAAGTTAGGGTGTGGACTCACTAAACTTTGTGAAATGAGCTTGAAAGGTAGGGTAAACGACCTCATTTCTAAGCAAAAATGGTGGCCTCGCCGAAAAATGTGTTTCAAATGAGTTCGAAAGGTCGGGTGGTGGACTAACTTAAAAATGTTTTCAAATGAGTTCGAAAGGTAGGGTCAACAGCCTCATTCTAAGCAAAAATGGTGTACTCGCCGAAAAATGTGTTTCAAATGAGCTCGAAAGGTAGGTGTGGACTCACTAAAAAATGTGTTTCAAATGAGCTCGGAAGTTAGGATAAACGGCCTCATTTTAAGAAAAAATGGTGGACTCGCCGAAAAATGTGTTTCAAATGAGCTCGAAAGTTAGGGTGTAGAATCACTAAAATTTCTGTCAAATGAGCTTGAAAGGTAGGGTAAACGCCTCATTTCTAAGCAAAAATGGTGGCCTCGCCGAAAAATGTGTTTCAAATGAGTTCGAAAGGTCGGGTGGTGGACTAACTTAAAAATGTTTTTCAAATGAGCTCGAAAGGTAGGGTCAACAGCCTCATTTCTAAGCAAAAATGTGTACTCGCCGAAAAATGTGTTTCAAATGAGCTCGAAAGGTAGGGTGGTGGACTCGCTAAAAATGTGTTTCAAATGAGCTCGGAAGTTAGGATAAACGGCCTCATTTTTAGAAAAAATGGTGGACTCGCCGAAAAATGTGTTTCAAATGAGCTCGAAAGTTAGGGTGGTGGACTCACTATAATTTCTGTCAAATGAGCTTGAAAGGTAGGGTAAACGGCCTCATTTCTAAGCAAAAATGGTGGCCTCGCCAAAAAATGTGTTTCAAATGATTTCGAAAGGTCGGGTGGTGGACTAACTTAAAAATGTGTTTCAAATGAGCTCGAAAGGTAGGGTCAACAGCCTCATTTCTAAGCAAAAATGGTTGACTCGCCGAAAAATGTGTTTCAAATGAGCTCGAAAGGTAGGGTGGTGGACTCGATAAAAAATGTGTTTCAAATGACCTCGCAAGGTAGGGTAAACGCCTCATTTCTAAGCAAAAATGGTGGACCCGCCGAAAAATGTGTTTAAAATGAGATTGAATTGTTGGTGGTGGACTCGCTAAAAAATGTGTTTCAAATGAGATCGAAAGGTAGGATAAACAGCCTCATTTCTAAGCAAAAATGGTGGACTTGCCCAAAAATGTGTTTCAAATGAGCTCGAAAGGTAGGGTGGTGGACTCGTTAAAAATTGTGTTTCAAATGAGCTCCAAAGGTAGGGTAATGGCCTCATTTCTAAGAAAAAAATGGTGGACTCGTCGAAAAATGTGTTTCAAATGAGCTCGAAAGGTAGGGTGGTGGACTCGCCGAAATAGTTGTTTTAAATGAGCTCGAAAGGTAGGGTGGCGGAGTCGCTACAAAATGTGTTTCAAATGAGCTCGAAAGGTAGGGTAAACGGACTCATTTCTAAGCAAATATGTGGACTCGTCGGAAAATGTGTTTCAAATGAGATCGAAAGGTAGGGTGTGGACTCGCTTAAAAATGTGTTTCAAATGAGCTCGAAAGGTAGGGTAAACGACCTCATTTCTAAGCAAAAATGGTGGACTCGCCGAAAAATGTGTTTCAAATGAGCTCGAAAGGTAGGGTGGTGGACTCGCTAAAAAATGTGTTTCAAATGAGCTCGAAAAGTAGGGTAAACGGCCTCATTTCGAGGAAAAATGGTGGCCTTAGCCGAAAAATGTGTTTCAAATGAGCTCCAAAGGTAGGGTGGTAGACTTGCTAAAAAATGTGTTTCAAATGAGCTCGAAAAGTACGGTAAACGGCCTCATTTCTAAGCAAAAATGGTGGACTCGCCGAAAAATGTGTTTCAAATGAGCTCCAAAAGTAGGTGTGGACTGGCTAAAAAAGTGTTTCAAATGAGCTCGGAAGTTAGTATAAATGGCCTCATTTCTAAGAAAAAATGGTGGACTCGCCGAAAAATGTGTTTCAAATGAGCTCGAAAGTTAGGGTGGTGGACTCACTAAACTTTGTGTGAAATGAGCTTGAAAGGTAGGGTAAACGACCTCATTTCTAAGCAAAAATGGTGGCCTCGCCGAAAAATGTGTTTCAAATGAGTTCGAAAGGTCGGGTGGTGGACTAACTTAAAAATGTGTTTCAAATGAGTTCGAAAGGTAGGGTCAACAGCCTCATTTCTAAGCAAAAATGGTGTACTCGCCGAAAAATGTGTTTCAAATGAGCTCGAAAGGTAGGGTGGTGGACTCGCTAAAAAATGTGTTTCAAATGAGCTCGGAAGTTAGGATAAACGGCCTCATTTTTAAGAAAAAATGGTGGACTCGCCGAAAAATGTGTTTCAAATGAGCTCGAAAGTTAGGGTGGTAGAATCACTAAAATTTCTGTCAAATGAGCTTGAAAGGTAGGGTAAACGCCTCATTTCTAAGCAAAAATGGTGGCCTCGCCGAAAAATGTGTTTCAAATGAGTTCGAAAGGTCGGGTGGTGGACTAACTTAAAAATGTGTTTCAAATGAGCTCGAAAGGTAGGGTCAACAGCCTCATTTCTAAGCAAAAATGGTACTCGCCGAAAAATGTGTTTCAAATGAGCTCGAAAGGTAGGGTGGTGGACTCGCTAAAAAATGTGTTTCAAATGAGCGGAAGTTAGGATAAACGGCCTCATTTTTTAGAAAAAATGTGGACTCGCCGAAAAATGTGTTTCAAATGAGCTCGAAAGTTAGGGTGGTGGACTCACTATAATTTCTGTCAAATGAGCTTGAAAGGTAGGGTAAACGGCCTCATTTCTAAGCAAAAATGGTGGCCTCGCCAAAAAATGTGTTTCAAATGAGTTCGAAAGGTCGGGTGGTGGACTAACTTAAAAATGTGTTTCAATGAGCTCGAAAGGTAGGGTCAACAGCCTCATTTCTAAGCAAAAATGGTTGACCTCGCCGAAAAATGTGTTTCAAATGAGCTCGAAAGGTAGGGTGGTGGACTCGATAAAAAATGTGTTTCAAATGACCTCGCAAGGTAGGGTAAACGGCCTCATTTCTAAGCAAAAATGTGGACCCCCCGCCGAAAAATGTGTTTAAAATGAGATTGAATTGTTGGTGTGGACTCGCTAAAAAATGTGTTTCAAATGAGATCGAAAGGTAGGGTAAACAGCCTCATTTCTAAGCAAAAATGGTGGACTTGCCGAAAAATGTGTTTCAAATGAGCTCGAAAGGTAGGGTGGTGGACTCGTTAAAAATTGTGTTTCAAATGAGCTCCAAAGGTAGGGTAATGGCCTCATTTCTAAGAAAAATGGTGGACTCGTCGAAAATGTGTTTCAAATGAGCTCGAAAGGTAGGGTGGTGGACTCGCCGAAAATAGTTGTTTTAAATGAGCTCGAAAGGTAGGGTGGCGGAGTCGCTACAAATGTGTTTCAAATGAGCTCGAAGGTAGGGTAAACGGACTCATTTCTAAGCAAATATGGTGGACTCGTCGAAAATGTGTTTCAAATGAGATCGAAAGGTAGGGTGGTGGACTCGCTTAAAATGTGTTTCAAATGAGCTCGAAAGGTAGGGTAAACGACCTCATTTCTAAGCAAAAATGGTGGACTCGCCGAAAAATGTGTTTCAAATGAGCTCGAAAGGTAGGGTGGTGGACTCGCTAAAAAATGTGTTTCAAATAAGCTCGAAAGGTAGGGTAAACAGTCTAATTTCTGAGCAAAAATGTGGACTCGCCGAAAAATGTGTTTCAAATGAGCTCCAACGGTAGGGTGTGGACTCGCTAAAAAATGTGTTTTAAATGAGCTCGAAGGTAGGATAAACGGCCTCATTTCAAAGCAAAAAGTGGACTCGCCGAAAAATGTGTTTCAAATGAGCTCCAAAGTTAGGGTTGTGACTCGTTAAAAAATGTGTTTCAAATGAGCTCGAAAGGTAGGTGTGGACTCGCTAAAAAATGTGTTTCAAATGAGCTCGAAAGGTAGGGTAAACGGCCTCATTTGAGAGAAAAAATGGTGGCCTTGCCGAAAAATGTGTTTCAAATGAGCTCCAAAGGTAGGGTGGTAGACTTGCTAAAAAATGTGTTTCAATGAGCTCGAAAAGTACGGTAAACGGCCTCATTTCTAAGCAAAAATGGTGGACTCGCCGAAAAATGTGTTTCAAATGAGCTCCAAAGGTAGAGTGGTGGACTCGCTAAAAAATGTGTTTCAAATGAGCTCCAAAGATAGGTTGGTGGACTCGCTAAAAAATGTGTTTCAAATGAGCTCGAAAGGTAGGCCGTGGACTCGCTTAAAATGTTTCAAATGAGCTCCAAAGTAGGGTAAACGGCCTCATTTCTGAGCAAAAATGGTTGACTCACCGAAAATGTGTTTCAAATGAGCTGCACAGTAAGGGTGGTAGACTCGCTAAAAAATGTGTTTCAAATGAGCTCGAAACGTTGGGTAAACAGCCTCATTTCTATGTAAAAATGGTGGACTCGCCGAAAAATGTGTTTCAAATGAGCTCCAAAAGTAGGTGGTGGACTCGCTAAAAAATGTGTTTCAATGAGCTCGAAGTTAGTATAAACAGCCTCATTTCTAAGAAAAAATGGTGGACTCGCCGAAAAATGTGTTTCAAATGAGCTCGAAAGTTAGGGTGTGGACTCACTAAACTTTGTGTGAAATGAGCTTGAAAGGTAGGGTAAACGACCTCATTTCTAAGCAAAAATGGTGCCTCGCCGAAAAATGTGTTTCAAATGAGTTCGAAAGGTCGGGTGGTGGACTAACTTAAAAATGTTTCAAATGAGTTCGAAAGGTAGGGTCAACATCCTCATTTCTAAGCAAAAATGTGTACTCCGCCGAAAAATGTGTTTCAAATGAGCTCGAAAGGTAGGGTGGTGGACTCGCTAAAAAATGTGTTTCAAATGAGCTCGAAGTTAGGATAAACGGCCTCATTTTTAAGAAAAAATGGTGGACTCGCCGAAAAATGTGTTTCAAATGAGCTCGAAAGTTAGGGTGGTGGAATCACTAAAATTCTGTCAAATGAGCTTGAAAGGTAGGTAAACGGCCTCATTCTAAGCAAAAATGGCTGGCCTCGCCGAAAAATGTGTTTCAAATGAGTTCGAAAGTCGGTGGTGGACTAACTTAAAAATGTGTTTCAAATGAGCTCGAAAGGTAGGGTCAACAGCCTCATTTCTAAGCAAAAATGGGTACTCGCCTAAAAATGTGTTTCAAATGAGCTCGAAAGGTAGGGTGGGACTCGCTAAAAAATGTGTTTCAAATGAGCTCGGAAGTTAGATAAACGGCCTCATTTTTAAGAAAAAATGGTGGACTCGCCGAAAAATGTGTTTCAAATGAGCTCGAAAGTTAGGGTGGTGGAATCACTAAATTTCTGTCAAATGAGCTTGAAAGGTAGGGTAAACGGCCTCATTTCTAAGCAAAAATGGTGGCCTCGCCGAAAAATGTGTTTCAAATGAGTTCGAAAGGTCGGGTGGTGACTAACTTAAAAATGTGTTTCAAATGAGCTCGAAAGGTAGGGTCAACAGCCTCATTTCCAAGCAAAAATGGTGGACTCGCCGAAAAATGTGTTTCAAATGAGCTCGAAAGGTAGGGTGTGGACTCGATAAAAAATGTGTTTCAAATGACTTCGTAAGGTAGGGTAAACGGCCTCATTTCTAAGCAAAAATGGTGGACCCGCCGAAAAATGTGTTTAAAATGAGATTGAATGGTTGGGTGTGGACTCGCTAAAAAATTGTTTCAAATGAGATCGAAAGGTAGGTAAACAGCCTCATTTCTAAGCAAAAATGGTGGACTTGCGAAAAATGTGTTTCAAATGAGCTCGAAAGGTAGGGTGGTGGACTCGCTAAAAATTGTGTTTCAAATGAGCTCCAAAGGTAGGGTAATGGCCTCATTTCTAATAAAAAATGGTGGACCTCGTCGAAAAATGTGTTTCAAATGAGCTCGAAAGGTAGGGTGGTGGACTCGATAAAAAATGTGTTTCAAATGACCTCGCAAGGTAGGGTAAACGGCCTCATTTCTAAGCAAAAATGGTGGACCCGCCGAAAAATGTGTTTAAAATGAGATTGAATGGTTGGGTGGTGGACTCGCTAAAAAATGTGTTTCAAATGAGATCGAAAGGTAGGGTAAACAGCCTCATTTCTAAGCAAAAATGGTGGACTTGCCGAAAAATGTGTTTCAAATGAGCTCGAAAGGTAGGGTGGTGGACTCGCTAAAAATTGTGTTTCAAATGAGCTCCAAAGGTAGGGTAATGGCCTCATTTCTAATAAAAAATGGTGGACTCGTCGAAAAATGTGTTTCAAATGAGCTCGAAAGGTAGGGTGGTGGACTCGCCGAAAATAGTTGTTTTAAATGAGCTCGAAAGGTAGCGTGGCGGAGTCGCTACAAAATGTGTTTCAAATGAGCTCGAAAGGTAGGGTAAACGGACTCATTTCTAAGCAAATATGGTGGACTCGCCGAAAAATGTGTTTCAAATTAGCTCGAAAGGTAGGGTGGTGGACTCGCAAAAAAATGTGTTTCAAATAAGCTCGAAAGGTAGGGTAAACAGTCTAATTTCTGAGCAAAAATGGTGGACTCGCCGAAAAATGTGTTTCAAATGAGCTCCAAAGGTAGGGTGGTGGACTCACTAAAAAATGTGTTTTAAATGAGCTCGAAAGGTAGGATAAACGGCCTCATTTCAAAGCAAAAATGGTGGACTCGCCGAAAAATGTGTTTCAAATGAGCTCCAAAGTTAGGGTTGTGGACTCGTTATAAAATGTGTTTCAAATGAGCTCGAAAGGTAGGGTGGTGGACTCGCTAAAAAATGTGTTTCAAATGAGCTCGAAAGGTAGGGTAAACGGCCTCATTTCAGAGAAAAAATGGTGGCCTTGCCGAAAAATGTGTTTCAAATGAGCTCCAAAGGTAGGGTAAACGGGCTCATTTCTGAGCAAAAATGGTTGACTCACCGAAAATGTGTTTCAAATGAGCTCCACATTAAGGGTGGTAGACTCGCTAAAATATGTGTTTCAAATGAGCTCGAAACGTTGGGTAAACAGCCTCATTTCCATGTAAAAATGGTGGACTCGCCGAAAAATGTGTTTCAAATGAGCTCCAAAAGTAGGGTGGTGGACTCGCTAAAAAATGTGTTTCAAATGAGCTCGGAAGTTAGTTTAAACGGCCTCATTTCTAAGAAAAAATGGTGGACTCGCCGAAAAATGTGTTTCAAATGAGCTCGAAAGTTAGGGTGGTGGACTCACTAAACTTTGTGTGAAGTGAGCTTGAAAGGTAGGGCAAACGGCCTCATTTCTAAGCAAAAATGGTGGCCTCGCCGAAAAATGTGTTTCAAATGAGTTCGAAAGGTCGGGTGGTGGACTAACTTAAAAATGTGTTTCAAATGAGTTCGAAAGGTAGGGTCAACAGCCTCATTTCTAAGCAAAAATGGTGTACTCGCCGAAAAATGTGTTTCAAATGAGCTCGAAAGGTAGGGTGGTGGACTCGCTAAAAAATGTGTTTCAAATGAGCTCGGAAGTTAGGATAAACGGCCTCATTTTTAAGAAAAAATGGTGGAGTCGCCGAAAAATGTGTTTCAAATGAGCTCGAAAGTTAGGGTGGTGGAATCACTAAAAATTCTGTCAAATGAGCTTGAAAGGTAGGGTAAACGGCCTCATTTCTAAGCAAAAATGGTGGCCTCGCCGAAAAATGTGTTTCAAATGAGTTCGAAAGGTCGGGTGGTGGACTAACTTAAAAATGTGTTTCAAATGAGCTCGAAAGGTAGGGTCAACAACCTCATTTCTAAGCAAAAATGGTGGACTCGCCAAAAAATGTGTTTCAAATGAGCTCGAAAGGTAGGGTGGTGGACTCGATAAAAAATGTGTTTAAAATGACCTCGCAAGGTAGGGTAAACGGCCTCATTTCTAAGCAAAAATGGTGGACCCGCCGAAAAATGTGTTTAAAATGAGATTGAATGGTTGGGTGGTGGACTCGCTAAAAAATGTGTTTCAAATGAGATCGAAAGGTAGGGTAAACAGCCTCATTTCTAAGCAAAAATGGTGGACTTGCCGAAAAATGTGTTTCAAATGAGCTCGAAAGGTAGGGTGGTGGACTCGCTAAAAATTGTGTTTCAAATGAGCTCCAAAGGTAGGGTAATGGCCTCATTTCTAAGAAAAAATGGTGGACTCGTCGAAAAATGTGTTTCAAATGAGCTCGAAAGGTAGGGTGGTGGACTCGCCGAAAATAGTTGTTTTAAATGAGCTCGAAAGGTAGCGTGGCGGAGTCGCTACAAAATGTGTTTCAAATGAGCTCGAAAGGTAGGGTAAACGGACTCATTTCTAAGCAAATATGGTGGACTCGTCGGAAAATGTGTTTCAAATGAGATCGAAAGATAGGGTGGTGGACTCGCCTAAAAATGTGTTTCAAATGAGCTCGAAAGGTAGGGTAAACGACCTCATTTCTAAGCAAAAATGGTGGACTCGCCGAAAAATGTGTTTCAAATGAGCTCGAAAGGTAGGGTGGTGGACTCGCAAAAAAATGTGTTTCAAATAAGCTCGAAAGGTAGGGTAAACAGTCTAATTTCTGAGCAAAAATGGTGGACTCGCCGAAAAATGTGTTTCAAATGAGCTCCAAAGGTAGGGTGGTGGACTCACTAAAAAATGTGTTTTAAATGAGCTCGAAAGGTAGGATAAACGGCCTCATTTCAAAGCAAAAATGGTGGACTCGCCGAAAAATGTGTTTCAAATGAGCTCCAAAGTTAGGGTTGTGGACTCTTTATAAAATGTGTTTCAAATGAGCTCGAAAGGTATGGTGGTGGACTCGCTAAAAAATGTGTTTCAAATGAGCTCGAAAGGTAGGGTAAACGGCCTCATTTCAGAGAGAAAATGGTGGCCTTGCCGAAAAATGTGTTTCAAATGAGCTCCAAAGGTAGGGTAAACGGCCTCATTTCTGAGCAAAAATGGTTGACTCACCGAAAATGTGTTTCAAATGAGCTCCACAGTAAGGGTGGTAGACTCGCTAAAATATGTGTTTCAAATGAGCTCGAAACGTTGGGTAAACAGCCTCATTTCTATGTAAAAATGGTGGACTCGCCAAAAAATATGTTTCAAATGAGCTCCAAAAGTAGGGTGGTGGACTCGCTAAAAAATGTGTTTCAAATGAGCTCGGAAGTTAGTTTAAACAGCCTCATTTCTAAGAAAAAATGGTGGACTCGCCGAAAAATGTGTTTCAAATGAGCTCGAAAGTTAGGGTGGTGGACTCACTAAACTTTGTGTGAAATGAGCTTGAAAGGTAGGGCAAACGGCCTCATTTCTAAGCAAAAATGGTGGCCTCGCCGAAAAATGTGTTTCAAATGAGTTCGAAAGGTCGGGTGGTGGACTAACTTAAAAATGTGTTTCAAATGAGTTCGAAAGGTAGGGTCAACAGCCTCATTTCTAAGCAAAAATGGTGTACTCGCCAAAAAATGTGTTTTAAATGAGCTCGAAAGGTAGGGTGGTGGACTCGCTAAAAAATGTGTTTCAAATGAGCTCGGAAGTTAGGATAAACGGCCTCATTTTTAAGAAAAAATTGTGGACTCGCCGAAAAATGTGTTTCAAATGAGCTCGAAAGTTAGGGTGGTGGAATCACTAAAATTTCTGTCAAATGAGCTTGAAAGGTAGGGTAAACGGCCTCATTTCTAAGCAAAAATGGTGGCCTCGCCGAAAAATGTGTTTCAAATGAGTTCGAAAGGTCGGGTGGTGGACTAACTTAAAAATGTGTTTCAAATGAGCTCGAAAGGTAGGGTCAACAGCCTCATTTCTAAGCAAAAATGGTGGACTCGCCAAAAAATGTGTTTCAAATGAGCTCGAAAGGTAGGGTGGTGGACTCGATAAAAAATGTGTTTCAAATGACCTCGCAAGGTAGGGTAAACGGCCTCATTTCTAAGCAAAAATGGTGGACCCGCCAAAAAATGTGTTTAAAATGAGATTGAATGGTTGGGTGGTGGACTCGCTAAAAAATGTGTTTCAAATGAGATCGAAAGGTAGGGTAAACAGCCTCATTTCTAAGCAAAAATGGTGGACTTGCCAAAAAATGTGTTTCAAATGAGCTCGAAAGGTAGGGTGGTGGACTCGCTAAAAATTGTGTTTCAAATGAGCTCCAAAGGTAGGGTAATGGCCTCATTTCTAAGAAAAAATGGTGGACTCGTCGAAAAATGTGTTTTAAATGAGCTCGAAAGGTAGGGTGGTGGACTCGCCGAAAATAGTTGTTTTAAATGAGCTCGAAAGGTAGCGTGGCGGAGTCGCTACAAAATATGTTTCAAATGAGCTCGAAAGGTAGGGTAAACGGACTCATTTCTAAGCAAATATGGTGGACTCGTCGAAAAATGTGTTTCAAATGAGATCGAAAGATAGGGTGGTGGACTCGCCTAAAAATGTGTTTCAAATGAGCTCGAAAGGTAGGGTAAACGACCTCATTTCTAAGCAAAAATGGTGGACTCGCCGAAAAATGTGTTTCAAATAAGCTCGAAAGGTAGGGTAAACAGTCTAATTTCTGAGCATAAATGGTGGACTCGCCAAAAAATGTGTTTCAAATGAGCTCCAAAGGTAGGGTGGTGGACTCGCTAAAAAATGTGTTTTAAATGAGCTCGAAAGGTAGGGTAAACGGCCTCATTTCTGAGCAAAAATGGTTGACTCACCGAAAATGTGTTTCAAATGAGCTCCACGGTAAGGGTGGTAGACTCGCTAAAATATGTGTTTCAAATGAGCTCGAAACATTGGGTAAACAGCATCATTTCTATGTAAAAATGGTGGACTCGCCGAAAAATGTGTTTCAAATGAGCTCCAAAAGTAGGGTGGTGGACTCGCTAAAAAATGTGTTTCAAATGAGCTCGGAAGTTAGTTTAAACGGCCTCATTTCTAAGAAAAAATGGTGGACTCGCCGAAAAATGTGTTTCAAATGAGCTCGAAAGTTAGGGTGGTGGACTCACTAAACTTTGTGTGAAATGAGCTTGAAAGGTAGGGCAAACGGCCTCATTTCTAAGAAAAAATGGTGGCCTCGCCGAAAAATGTGTTTCAAATGAGTTCGAAAGGTCGGGTGGTGGACTAACTTAAAAATGTGTTTCAAATGAGTTCGAAAGGTAGGGTCAACAGCCTCATTTCTAAGCAAAAATGGTGTACTCGCCAAAAAATGTGTTTCAAATGAGCTCGAAAGGTAGGGTGGTGGACTCGCTAAAAAATGTGTTTCAAATGAGCTCGGAAGTTAGGATAAACGGCCTCATTTTTAAGAAAAAATTGTGGACTCGCCGAAAAATGTGTTTCAAATGAGCTCGAAAGTTAGGGTGGTGGAATCACTAAAATTTCTGTCAAATGAGCTTGAAAGGTAGGGTAAACGGCCTCATTTCTAAGCAAAAATGGTGGCCTCGCCGAAAAATGTGTTTCAAATGAGTTCGAAAGGTCGGGTGGTGGACTAACTTAAAAATGTGTTTCAGATGAGCTCGAAAGGTAGGGTCAACAGCCTCATTTCTAAGCAAAAATGGTGGACTCGCCAAAAAATGTGTTTCAAATGAGCTCGAAAGGTAGGGTGGTGGACTCGATAAAAAATGTGTTTCAAATGACCTCGCAAGGTAGGGTAAACGGCCTCATTTCTAAGCAAAAATGGTGGACCCGCCAAAAAATGTGTTTAAAATGAGATTGAATGGTTGGGTGGTGGACTCGCTAAAAAATGTGTTTCAAATGAGATCGAAAGGTAGGGTAAACAGCCTCATTTCTAAGCAAAAATGGTGGACTTGCCAAAAAATGTGTTTCAAATGAGCTCGAAAGGTAGGGTGGTGGACTCGCTAAAAATTGTGTTTCAAATGAGCTCCAAAGGTAGGGTAATGGCCTCATTTCTAAGAAAAAATGGTGGACTCGTCGAAAAATGTGTTTCAAATGAGCTCGAAAGGTAGGGTGGTGGACTCGCCGAAAATAGTTGTTTTAAATGAGCTCGAAAGGTAGCGTGGCGGAGTCGCTACAAAATATGTTTCAAATGAGCTCGAAAGGTAGGGTAAACGGACTCATTTCTAAGCAAATATGGTGGACTCGTCGAAAAATGTGTTTCAAATGAGATCGAAAGATAGGGTGGTGGACTCGCCTAAAAATGTGTTTCAAATGAGCTCGAAAGGTAGGGTAAACGACCTCATTTCTAAGCAAAAATGGTGGACTCGCCGAAAAATGTGTTTCAAATAAGCTCGAAAGGTAGGGTAAACAGTCTAATTTCTGAGCATAAATGGTGGACTCGCCAAAAAATGTGTTTCAAATGAGCTCCAAAGGTAGGGTGGTGGACTCGCTAAAAAATGTGTTTTAAATGAGCTCGAAAGGTAGGGTAAACGGCCTCATTTCTGAGCAAAAATGGTTGACTCACCGAAAATGTGTTTCAAATGAGCTCCACGGTAAGGGTGGTAGACTCGCTAAAATATGTGTTTCAAATGAGCTCGAAACATTGGGTAAACAGCATCATTTCTATGTAAAAATGGTGGACTCGCCGAAAAATGTGTTTCAAATGAGCTCCAAAAGTAGGGTGGTGGACTCGCTAAAAAATGTGTTTCAAATGAGCTCGGAAGTTAGTTTAAACGGCCTCATTTCTAAGAAAAAATGGTGGACTCGCCGAAAAATGTGTTTCAAATGAGCTCGAAAGTTAGGGTGGTGGACTCACTAAACTTTGTGTGAAATGAGCTTGAAAGGTAGGGCAAACGGCCTCATTTCTAAGCAAAAATGGTGGCCTCGCCGAAAAATGTGTTTCAAATGAGTTCGAAAGGTCGGGTGGTGGACTAACTTAAAATGTGTTTCAAATGAGTTCGAAAGGTAGGGTCAACAGCCTCATTTCTAAGCAAAAATGGTGTACTCGCCAAAAAATGTGTTTCAAATGAGCTCGAAAGGTAGGGTGGTGGACTCGCTAAAAAATGTGTTTCAAATGAGCTCGGAAGTTAGGATAAACGGCCTCATTTTTAAGAAAAAATTGTGGACTCGCCGAAAAATGTGTTTCAAATGAGCTCGAAAGTTAGGGTGGTGGAATCACTAAAATTTCTGTCAAATGAGCTTGAAAGGTAGGGTAAACGGCCTCATTTCTAAGCAAAAATGGTGGCCTCGCCGAAAAATGTTTTTCAAATGAGTTCGAAAGGTCGGGTGGTGGACTAACTTAAAAATGTGTTTCAGATGAGCTCGAAAGGTAGGGTCAACAGCCTCATTTCTAAGCAAAAATGGTGGACTCGCCAAAAAATGTGTTTCAAATGAGCTCGAAAGGTAGGGTGGTGGACTCGATAAAAAATGTGTTTCAAATGACCTCGCAAGGTAGGGTAAACGGCCTCATTTCTAAGCAAAAATGGTGGACCCGCCAAAAAATGTGTTTAAAATGAGATTGAATTGTTGGGTGGTGGACTCGCTAAAAAATGTGTTTCAAATGAGATCGAAAGGTAGGGTAAACAGCCTCATTTCTAAGCAAAAATGGTGGACTTGCCAAAAAATGTGTTTCAAATGAGCTCGAAAGGTAGGGTGGTGGACTCGCTAAAAATTGTGTTTCAAATGAGCTCCAAAGGTAGGGTAATGGCCTCATTTCTAAGAAAAAATGGTGGACTCGTCGAAAAATGTGTTTCAAATGAGCTCGAAAGGTAGGGTGGTGGACTCGCCGAAAATAGTTGTTTTAAATGAGCTCGAAAGGTAGCGTGGCGGAGTCGCTACAAAATGTGTTTCAAATGAGCTCGAAAGGTAGGGTAAACGGACTCATTTCTAAGCAAATATGGTGGACTCGTCGAAAAATGTGTTTCAAATGAGATCGAAAGATAGGGTGGTGGACTCGCCTAAAAATGTGTTTCAAATGAGCTCGAAAGGTAGGGTAAACGACCTCATTTCTAAGCAAAAATGGTGGACTCGCCGAAAAATGTGTTTCAAATGAGCTCGAAAGGTAGGGTGGTGGACTCGCAAAAAAATGTGTTTCAAATAAGCTCGAAAGGTAGGGTAAACAGTCTAATTTCTGAGCATAAATGGTGGACTCGCCAAAAAATGTGTTTCAAATGAGCTCCAAAGGTAGGGTGGTGGACTCGCTAAAAAATGTGTTTTAAATGAGCTCGAAAGGTAGGATAAACGGCCTCATTTCAAAGAAAAAATGGTGGACTCGCCGAAAAATGTGTTTCAAATGAGCTCCAAAGTTAGGGTTGTGGACTCGTTATAAAATGTGTTTCAAATGAGCTCGAAAGGTAGGGTGGTGGACTCGCTAAAAAATGTGTTTCAAATGAGCTCGAAAGGTAGGGTAAACGGCCTCATTTCAGAGAAAAAATGGTGGCCTTGGCGAAAAATGTGTTTCAAATGAGCTCCAAAGGTAGGGTAAATGGCCTCATTTCTGAGCAAAAATGGTTGACTCACCGAAAATGTGTTTCAAATGAGCTCCACAGTAAGGGTGGTAGACTCGCTAAAATATGTGTTTCAAATGAGCTCGAAACGTTGGGTAAACAGCCTCATTTCTATGTAAAAATGGTGGACTCGCCGAAAAATGTGTTTCAAATGAGCTCCAAAAGTAGGGTGGTGGACTCGCTAAAAAATGTGTTTCAAATGAGCTCGGAAGTTAGTTTAAACGGCCTCATTTCTAAGAAAAAATGGTGGACTCGCCGAAAAATGTGTTTCAAATGAGCTCGAAAGTTAGGGTGGTGGACTCACTAAACTTTGTGTGAAATGAGCTTGAAAGGTAGGGCAAACGGCCTCATTTCTAATAAAAAATGGTGGCCTCGCCGAAAAATGTGTTTCAAATGAGTTCGAAAGGTCGGGTGGTGGATTAACTTAAAAATGTGTTTCAAATGAGTTCGAAAGGTAGGGTCAACAGCCTCATTTCTAAGCAAAAAATGGTGTACTCGCCGAAAATGTGTTTCAAATGAGCTCGAAAGGTAGGGTGGTGGACTCGCTAAAAAATGTGTTTCAAATGAGCTCGGAAGTTAGGATAAACGTCCTCATTTTTAAGAAAAAATGGTGGACTCGCCGAAAAATGTGTTTCAAATGACCTCGAAAGTTAGGGTGGTGGAATCACTAAAATTTCTGTCAAATGAGCTTGAAAGGTAGGGTAAACGGCCTCATTTCTAAGCAAAAATGGTGGCCTCGCCGAAAAATGTGTTTCAAATGAGTTCGAAAGGTCGGGTGGTGGACTAACTTAAAAATGTGTTTCAAATGAGCTCGAAAGGTAGGGTCAACAGCCTCATTTCTAAGCAAAAATGGTGGACTCGCCGAAAAATGTGTTTCAAATGAGCTCGAAAGGTAGGGTGGTGGACTCGATAAAAAATGTGTTTCAAATGACCTCGCAAGGTAGGGTAAACGGTCTCATTTCTAAGCAAAAATGGTGGACCCGCCAAAAAATGTGTTTAAAATTAGATTGAATGGTTGGGTGGTGGACTCGCTAAAAAATGTGTTTCAAATGAGATCAAAAGGTAGGGTAAACAGCCTCATTTCTAAGCAAAAATGGTGGACTTGCCGAAAAATTGTGTTTCAAATGAGCTCCAAAGGTAGGGTAATGGCCTCATTTCTAAGAAAAAATGGTGGACTCGTCGAAAAATGTGTTTCAAATGAGCTCGAAAGGTAGGGTGGTGGACTCGCCGAAAATAGTTGTTTTAAATGAGCTCGAAAGGTAGCGTGGCGGAGTCGCTACAAAATGTGTTTCAAATGAGCTCGAAAGGTAGGGTAAACGGACTCATTTCTAAGCAAATATGGTGGACTCGTCGAAAAATGTGTTTCAAATGAGATCGAAAGATAGGGTGGTGGACTCGCCTAAAAATGTGTTTCAAATGAGCTCGAAAGGTAGGGTAAACGACCTCATTTCTAAGCAAAAATGGTGGACTCGCCGAAAAATGTGTTTCAAATGAGCTCGAAAGGTAGGGTGGTGGACTCGCAAAAAAATGTGTTTCAAATAAGCTCGAAAGGTAGGGTAAACAGTCTAATTTCTGAGCATAAATGGTGGACTCGCCAAAAAATGTGTTTCAAATGAGCTCCAAAGGTAGGGTGGTGGACTCGCTAAAAAATGTGTTTTAAATGAGCTCGAAAGGTAGGATAAACGGCCTCATTTCAAAGAAAAAATGGTGGACTCGCCGAAAAATGTGTTTCAAATGAGCTCCAAAGTTAGGGTTGTGGACTCGTTATAAAATGTGTTTCAAATGAGCTCGAAAGGTAGGGTGGTGGACTCGCTAAAAAATGTGTTTCAAATGAGCTCGAAAGGTAGGGTAAACGGCCTCATTTCAGAGAAAAAATGGTGGCCTTGGCGAAAAATGTGTTTCAAATGAGCTCCAAAGGTAGGGTAAATGGCCTCATTTCTGAGCAAAAATGGTTGACTCACCGAAAATGTGTTTCAAATGAGCTCCACAGTAAGGGTGGTAGACTCGCTAAAATATGTGTTTCAAATGAGCTCGAAACGTTGGGTAAACAGCCTCATTTCTATGTAAAAATGGTGGACTCGCCGAAAAATGTGTTTCAAATGAGCTCCAAAAGTAGGGTGGTGGACTCGCTAAAAAATGTGTTTCAAATGAGCTCGGAAGTTAGTTTAAACGGCCTCATTTCTAAGAAAAAATGGTGGACTCGCCGAAAAATGTGTTTCAAATGAGCTCGAAAGTTAGGGTGGTGGACTCACTAAACTTTGTGTGAAATGAGCTTGAAAGGTAGGGCAAACGGCCTCATTTCTAATAAAAAATGGTGGCCTCGCCGAAAAATGTGTTTCAAATGAGTTCGAAAGGTCGGGTGGTGGATTAACTTAAAAATGTGTTTCAAATGAGTTCGAAAGGTAGGGTCAACAGCCTCATTTCTAAGCAAAAAATGGTGTACTCGCCGAAAATGTGTTTCAAATGAGCTCGAAAGGTAGGGTGGTGGACTCGCTAAAAAATGTGTTTCAAATGAGCTCGGAAGTTAGGATAAACGGCCTCATTTTTAAGAAAAAATGGTGGACTCGCCGAAAAATGTGTTTCAAATGAGCTCGAAAGTTAGGGTGGTGGAATCACTAAAATTTCTGTCAAATGAGCTTGAAAGGTAGGGTAAACGGCCTCATTTCTAAGCAAAAATGGTGGCCTCGCCGAAAAATGTGTTTCAAATGAGTTCGAAAGGTCGGGTGGTGGACTAACTTAAAAATGTGTTTCAAATGAGCTCGAAAGGTAGGGTCAACAGCCTCATTTCTAAGCAAAAATGGTGGACTCGCCGAAAAATGTGTTTCAAATGAGCTCGAAAGGTAGGGTGGTGGACTCGATAAAAAATGTGTTTCAAATGACCTCGCAAGGTAGGGTAAACGGCCTCATTTCTAAGCAAAAATGGTGGACCCGCCAAAAAATGTGTTTAAAATTAGATTGAATGGTTGGGTGGTGGACTCGCTAAAAAATGTGTTTCAAATGAGATCAAAAGGTAGGGTAAACAGCCTCATTTCTAAGCAAAAATGGTGGACTTGCCGAAAAATGTGTTTCAAATGAGCTCGAAAGGTAGGGTGGTGGACTCGCTAAAAATTGTGTTTCAAATGAGCTCCAAAAGTAGGGTAATGGCCTCATTTCTAAGAAAAAATGGTGGACTCGTCGAAAAATGTGTTTCAAATGAGCTCGAAAGGTAGGGTGGTGGACTCGCCGAAAATAGTTGTTTTAAATGAGCTCGAAAGGTAGCGTGGCGGAGTCGCTACAAAATGTGTTTCAAATGAGCTCGAAAGGTAGGGTAAACGGACTCATTTCTAAGCAAATATGGTGGACTCGTCGGAAAATGTGTTTCAAATGAGATCGAAAGGTAGGGTGGTGGACTCGCTTAAAAATGTGTTTCAAATGAGCTCGAAAGGTAGGGTAAACGACCTCATTTCTAAGCAAAAATGGTGGACTCGCCGAAAAATGTGTTTCAAATGAGCTCGAAAGGTAGGGTGGTGGACTCGCTAAAAAATGTGTTTCAAATAAGCTCGAAAGGTAGGGTAAACATTCTAATTTCTGAGCAAAAATAGTGGACTCGCCGAAAAATGTGTTTGAAAATGAGCTCCAAAGGTAGGGTGGTGGACTCGCTAAAAAATGTGTTTTAAATGAGCTCGAAAGGTAGGATAAACGGCCTCATTTCAAAGCAAAAATGGTGGACTCGCCGAAAAATGTGTTTCAAATGAGCTCCAAAGTTACGGTTGTGGACTCGTTATAAAATGTGTTTCAAATGAGCTCGAAAGGTAGGGTGGTGGACTCGCTAAAAAATGTGTTTCAAATGAGCTCGAAAGGTAGGGTAAATGGCCTCATTTCTAAGCAAAAATGGTGGACTCGCCGAAAAATATGTTTCAAATGAGCTCCAAAGGTAGAGTGGTGGACTCGCTAAAAAATATGTTTCAAATGAGCTCCAAAGATAGGTTGGTGGACTCGCTAAAAAATGTTTTTCAAATGAGCTCGAAAGGTAGGGCCGT
Organism: Poa annua; assembly: GCA_026929855.1. Taxonomy (NCBI): domain Eukaryota; kingdom Viridiplantae; phylum Streptophyta; class Magnoliopsida; order Poales; family Poaceae; genus Poa; species Poa annua. Next base: position 40,818,879 of record CM049429.1, on the reverse strand, counting down.
GGACTCGCTGAAAAATGTGTTTCAAATGAGCTCCAAAGGTAGGGTGGTGGACTCGCTAAAAAATGTGTTTCAAATGAGCTCGAAAGGTAGGGTAAACGACCTCATTTCTGAGCAAAAATGGTTGACTCACCGAAAATGTGTTTCAAATGAGCTCCAAAGTAAGGCTGGTAGACTCGCTAAAAAATGTGTTTCAAATGAGCTTGAAAGGTAGGGTAAACGGCCTCATTTCTAAGCAAAAATGGTGGCCTCGCCGAAAAATGTGTTTCAAATAAGTTCGAAAGGTCGGGTCGTGGACTAACTTAAAAATGAGTTTCAAATGAGTTCGAAAGGTAGGGTCAACAGCCTCATTTCTAAGCAAAAATGGTGGACTCACCGAAAAATGTGTTTCAAATGAGCTCGAAAGGTAGGGTGGTGGACTCGCTAAAAAATTTGTTTCAAATGACCTCGCAAGGTAGGGTAAATGGCCTCATTTCTAAGCAAAAATGGTGGACCCGCCGAAAAATGTGTTTCAAATGAGCTCGAATGGTAGGGTGGTGGACTCGCTAAAAATTATGTTTCAAATGAGCTCGAAAGGTAGGGTAAACGGCCTCATTTCTAAGCAAAAATGGTGGCCTCGCCGAAAAATGTGTTTCAAATGAGCTCCAAAGGTAGGGTGGTGGACTGGCTAAAAAATGTCTTTCAAATGAGCTCGAAAGGTAGGGTAAACGGCCTCATTTCTATGCAAAAAAGGTGGACTCGCCTAAAAATGTGTTTCAAATGAGCTCCAACGGTAGGGTGGTGGACTCGCTAAAAAATGTGTTTCAAATGAGCTCGAAAGGTAGGGTAAACGGCCTCATTTCTAAGAAAAAATGGTGGACTCGCCGAAAAATGGGTTTCAAATGAGCTCGAAAGTTAGGGTGGTGGACTCACTAAACTTTGTGTGAAATGAGCTTGAAAGGTAGGGCAAACGGCCTCATTTCTAATAAAAAATGGTGGCCTCGCCGAAAAATGTGTTTCAAATGAGTTCGAAAGGTCGGGTGGTGGATTAACTTAAAAATGTGTTTCAAATGAGTTCGAAAGGTAGGGTCAACAGCCTCATTTCTAAGCAAAAAATGGTGTACTCGCCGAAAATGTGTTTCAAATGAGCTCGAAAGGTAGGGTGGTGGACTCGCTAAAAAATGTGTTTCAAATGAGCTCGGAAGTTAGGATAAACGTCCTCATTTTTAAGAAAAAATGGTGGACTCGCCGAAAAATGTGTTTCAAATGAGCTCGAAAGTTAGGGTGGTGGAATCACTAAAATTTCTGTCAAATGAGCTTGAAAGGTAGGGTAAACGGCCTCATTTCTAAGCAAAAATGGTGGCCTCGCCGAAAAATGTGTTTCAAATGAGTTCGAAAGGTCGGGTGGTGGACTAACTTAAAAATGTGTTTCAAATGAGCTCGAAAGGTAGGGTCAACAGCCTCATTTCTAAGCAAAAATGGTGGACTCGCCGAAAAATGTGTTTCAAATGAGCTCGAAAGGTAGGGTGGTGGACTCGATAAAAAATGTGTTTCAAATGACCTCGCAAGGTAGGGTAAACGGCCTCATTTCTAAGCAAAAATGGTGGACCCGCCAAAAAATGTGTTTAAAATTAGATTGAATGGTTGGGTGGTGGACTCGCTAAAAAATGTGTTTCAAATGAGATCAAAAGGTAGGGTAAACAGCCTCATTTCTAAGCAAAAATGGTGGACTTGCCGAAAAATTGTGTTTCAAATGAGCTCCAAAGGTAGGGTAATGGCCTCATTTCTAAGAAAAAATGGTGGACTCGTCGAAAAATGTGTTTCAAATGAGCTCGAAAGGTAGGGTGGTGGACTCGCCGAAAATAGTTGTTTTAAATGAGCTCGAAAGGTAGCGTGGCGGAGTCGCTACAAAATGTGTTTCAAATGAGCTCGAAAGGTAGGGTAAACGGACTCATTTCTAAGCAAATATGGTGGACTCGTCGAAAAATGTGTTTCAAATGAGATCGAAAGATAGGGTGGTGGACTCGCCTAAAAATGTGTTTCAAATGAGCTCGAAAGGTAGGGTAAACGACCTCATTTCTAAGCAAAAATGGTGGACTCGCCGAAAAATGTGTTTCAAATGAGCTCGAAAGGTAGGGTGGTGGACTCGCAAAAAAATGTGTTTCAAATAAGCTCGAAAGGTAGGGTAAACAGTCTAATTTCTGAGCATAAATGGTGGACTCGCCAAAAAATGTGTTTCAAATGAGCTCCAAAGGTAGGGTGGTGGACTCGCTAAAAAATGTGTTTTAAATGAGCTCGAAAGGTAGGATAAACGGCCTCATTTCAAAGAAAAAATGGTGGACTCGCCGAAAAATGTGTTTCAAATGAGCTCCAAAGTTAGGGTTGTGGACTCGTTATAAAATGTGTTTCAAATGAGCTCGAAAGGTAGGGTGGTGGACTCGCTAAAAAATGTGTTTCAAATGAGCTCGAAAGGTAGGGTAAACGGCCTCATTTCAGAGAAAAAATGGTGGCCTTGGCGAAAAATGTGTTTCAAATGAGCTCCAAAGGTAGGGTAAATGGCCTCATTTCTGAGCAAAAATGGTTGACTCACCGAAAATGTGTTTCAAATGAGCTCCACAGTAAGGGTGGTAGACTCGCTAAAATATGTGTTTCAAATGAGCTCGAAACGTTGGGTAAACAGCCTCATTTCTATGTAAAAATGGTGGACTCGCCGAAAAATGTGTTTCAAATGAGCTCCAAAAGTAGGGTGGTGGACTCGCTAAAAAATGTGTTTCAAATGAGCTCGGAAGTTAGTTTAAACGGCCTCATTTCTAAGAAAAAATGGTGGACTCGCCGAAAAATGTGTTTCAAATGAGCTCGAAAGTTAGGGTGGTGGACTCACTAAACTTTGTGTGAAATGAGCTTGAAAGGTAGGGCAAACGGCCTCATTTCTAATAAAAAATGGTGGCCTCGCCGAAAAATGTGTTTCAAATGAGTTCGAAAGGTCGGGTGGTGGATTAACTTAAAAATGTGTTTCAAATGAGTTCGAAAGGTAGGGTCAACAGCCTCATTTCTAAGCAAAAAATGGTGTACTCGCCGAAAATGTGTTTCAAATGAGCTCGAAAGGTAGGGTGGTGGACTCGCTAAAAAATGTGTTTCAAATGAGCTCGGAAGTTAGGATAAACGGCCTCATTTTTAAGAAAAAATGGTGGACTCGCCGAAAAATGTGTTTCAAATGAGCTCGAAAGTTAGGGTGGTGGAATCACTAAAATTTCTGTCAAATGAGCTTGAAAGGTAGGGTAAACGGCCTCATTTCTAAGCAAAAATGGTGGCCTCGCCGAAAAATGTGTTTCAAATGAGTTCGAAAGGTCGGGTGGTGGACTAACTTAAAAATGTGTTTCAAATGAGCTCGAAAGGTAGGGTCAACAGCCTCATTTCTAAGCAAAAATGGTGGACTCGCCGAAAAATGTGTTTCAAATGAGCTCGAAAGGTAGGGTGGTGGACTCGATAAAAAATGTGTTTCAAATGACCTCGCAAGGTAGGGTAAACGGCCTCATTTCTAAGCAAAAATGGTGGACCCGCCAAAAAATGTGTTTAAAATTAGATTGAATGGTTGGGTGGTGGACTCGCTAAAAAATGTGTTTCAAATGAGATCAAAAGGTAGGGTAAACAGCCTCATTTCTAAGCAAAAATGGTGGACTTGCCGAAAAATGTGTTTCAAATGAGCTCGAAAGGTAGGGTGGTGGACTCGCTAAAAATTGTGTTTCAAATGAGCTCCAAAAGTAGGGTAATGGCCTCATTTCTAAGAAAAAATGGTGGACTCGTCGAAAAATGTGTTTCAAATGAGCTCGAAAGGTAGGGTGGTGGACTCGCCGAAAATAGTTGTTTTAAATGAGCTCGAAAGGTAGCGTGGCGGAGTCGCTACAAAATGTGTTTCAAATGAGCTCGAAAGGTAGGGTAAACGGACTCATTTCTAAGCAAATATGGTGGACTCGTCGGAAAATGTGTTTCAAATGAGATCGAAAGGTAGGGTGGTGGACTCGCTTAAAAATGTGTTTCAAATGAGCTCGAAAGGTAGGGTAAACGACCTCATTTCTAAGCAAAAATGGTGGACTCGCCGAAAAATGTGTTTCAAATGAGCTCGAAAGGTAGGGTGGTGGACTCGCTAAAAAATGTGTTTCAAATAAGCTCGAAAGGTAGGGTAAACATTCTAATTTCTGAGCAAAAATAGTGGACTCGCCGAAAAATGTGTTTGAAAATGAGCTCCAAAGGTAGGGTGGTGGACTCGCTAAAAAATGTGTTTTAAATGAGCTCGAAAGGTAGGATAAACGGCCTCATTTCAAAGCAAAAATGGTGGACTCGCCGAAAAATGTGTTTCAAATGAGCTCCAAAGTTACGGTTGTGGACTCGTTATAAAATGTGTTTCAAATGAGCTCGAAAGGTAGGGTGGTGGACTCGCTAAAAAATGTGTTTCAAATGAGCTCGAAAGGTAGGGTAAATGGCCTCATTTCTAAGCAAAAATGGTGGACTCGCCGAAAAATATGTTTCAAATGAGCTCCAAAGGTAGAGTGGTGGACTCGCTAAAAAATATGTTTCAAATGAGCTCCAAAGATAGGTTGGTGGACTCGCTAAAAAATGTTTTTCAAATGAGCTCGAAAGGTAGGGCCGTGGACTCGCTGAAAAATGTGTTTCAAATGAGCTCCAAAGGTAGGGTGGTGGACTCGCTAAAAAATGTGTTTCAAATGAGCTCGAAAGGTAGGGTAAACGACCTCATTTCTGAGCAAAAATGGTTGACTCACCGAAAATGTGTTTCAAATGAGCTCCAAAGTAAGGCTGGTAGACTCGCTAAAAAATGTGTTTCAAATGAGCTTGAAAGGTAGGGTAAACGGCCTCATTTCTAAGCAAAAATGGTGGCCTCGCCGAAAAATGTGTTTCAAATAAGTTCGAAAGGTCGGGTCGTGGACTAACTTAAAAATGAGTTTCAAATGAGTTCGAAAGGTAGGGTCAACAGCCTCATTTCTAAGAAAAAATGGTGGACTCACCGAAAAATGTGTTTCAAATGAGCTCGAAAGGTAGGGTGGTGGACTCGCTAAAAAATTTGTTTCAAATGACCTCGCAAGGTAGGGTAAATGGCCTCATTTCTAAGCAAAAATGGTGGACCCGCCGAAAAATGTGTTTCAAATGAGCTCGAATGGTAGGGTGGTGGACTCGCTAAAAATTATGTTTCAAATGAGCTCGAAAGGTAGGGTAAACGGCCTCATTTCTAAGCAAAAATGGTGGCCTCGCCGAAAAATGTGTTTCAAATGAGCTCCAAAGGTAGGGTGGTGGACTGGCTAAAAAATGTCTTTCAAATGAGCTCGAAAGGTAGGGTAAACGGCCTCATTTCTATGCAAAAAAGGTGGACTCGCCTAAAAATGTGTTTCAAATGAGCTCCAACGGTAGGGTGGTGGACTCGCTAAAAAATGTGTTTCAAATGAGCTCGAAAGGTAGGGTAAACGGCCTCATTTCTAAGCAAAAATGGTGGCCTCGCCGAAAAATGTGTTTCAAATGAGTTCGAAAGGTCGGGTGGTGGACTAACTTAAAAATGTGTTTCAAATGAGTTCGAAAGGTAGGGTCAACAGCCTCATTTCTAAGCAAAAATGGTGGACTCGCCGAAAAATGTGTTTCAAATGAGCTCGAAAGGTAGGGTGGTGGACTCGATAAAAAATGTGTTTCAAATGACCTCGCAAGGTAGGGTAAACGGCCTCATTTCTAAGAAAAAATGGTGGACCCGCCAAAAAATGTGTTTAAAATTAGATTGAATGGTTGGGTGGTGGACTCGCTAAAAAATGTGTTTCAAATGAGATCAAAAGGTAGGGTAAACAGCCTCATTTCTAAGCAAAAATGGTGGACTTGCCGAAAAATGTGTTTCAAATGAGCTCGAAAGGTAGGGTGGTGGACTCGCTAAAAATTGTGTTTCAAATGAGCTCCAAAAGTAGGGTAATGGCCTCATTTCTAAGAAAAAATGGTGGACTCGTCGAAAAATGTGTTTCAAATGAGCTCGAAAGGTAGGGTAAACGGCCTCATTTCTATGCAAAAAAGGTGGACTCGCCTAAAAATGTGGTTCAAATGAGCTCCAACGGTAGGGTGGTGGACTCGCTAAAAAATGTGTTTCAAATGAGCTCGAAAGGTAGGGTCGTGGACTCGCTGAAAAATGTGTTTCAAATGAGCTCCAAAGGTAGGGTGGTGGACTCGCTAAAAAATGTGTTTCAAATGAGCTCGAAAGGTAGGGTAAACGGCCTCATTTCTGAGCAAAAATGGTTGACTCACCGAAAATGTGTTTCAAATGAGCTCCAAAGTAAGGCTGGTAGACTCGCTAAAAAATGTGTTTCAAATGAGCTCGAAAGGTTGGGTAAACAACCTCATTTCTATGCAAAAATGGTGGACTCGCCGAAAAATGTGTTTCAAATGAGCTCCAAAAGTAGGGTGGTGGACTCGCTAAAAAATGTGTTTCAAATGAGCTCGGAAGTTAGTATAAACGGCCTCATTTCTAAGAAAAAATGGTGGACTCGCTGAAAAATGTGTTTCAAATTAGCTCGAAAGTTAGGGTGGTGGACTCACTAAAATTTGTGTGAAACGAGCTCGAAAGGTAGGGTGGTGGACTCCCTAAAATATGTGTTTCAAATGAGCTCGAAAGGTAGGGTAAACGGCCTCATTTCTAAACAAAAATGGTGCACTCGCCCAAAAATGTGTTTCAAATGAGCTCCAAAGGTAGGGTGGTGGACTGGCTAAAAAATGTCTTTCAAATGACCTCGCAAGGTAGGGTAAACGGCCTCATTTCTAAGCAAAAATGGTGGACCCGCCAAAAAATGTGTTTAAAATTAGATTGAATGGTTGGGTGGTGGACTCGCTAAAAAATGTGTTTCAAATGAGATCAAAAGGTAGGGTAAACAGCCTCATTTCTAAGCAAAAATGGTGGACTTGCCGAAAAATGTGTTTCAAATGAGCTCGAAAGGAAGGGTGGTGGACTCGCTAAAAATTGTGTTTCAAATGAGCTCCAAAAGTAGGGTAATGGCCTCATTTCTAAGAAAAAATGGTGGACTCGTCGAAAAATGTGTTTCAAATGAGCTCGAAAGGTAGGGTGGTGGACTCGCCGAAAATAGTTGTTTTAAATGAGCTCGAAAGGTAGCGTGGCGGAGTCGCTACAAAATGTGTTTCAAATGAGCTCGAAAGGTAGGGTAAACGGACTCATTTCTAAGCAAATATGGTGGACTCGTCGGAAAATGTGTTTCAAATGAGATCGAAAGGTAGGGTGGTGGACTCGCTTAAAAATGTGTTTCAAATGAGCTCGAAAGGTAGGGTAAACGACCTCATTTCTAAGCAAAAATAGTGGACTCGCCGAAAAATGTGTTTCAAATGAGCTCGAAAGGTAGGGTGGTGGACTCGCTAAAAAATGTGTTTCAAATAAGCTCGAAAGGTAGGGTAAACATTCTAATTTCGGAGCAAAAATAGTGGACTCGCCAAAAAATGTGTTTGAAAATGAGCTCCAAAGGTAGGGTGGTGGACTCGCTAAAAAATGTGTTTTAAATGAGCTCGAAAGGTAGGATAAACGGCCTCATTTCAAAGCAAAAATGGTGGACTCGCCGAAAAATGTGTTTCAAATGAGCTCCAAAGTTACGGTTGTGGACTCGTTATAAAATGGCTTTCAAATGAGCTCGAAAGGTAGGGTGGTGGACTCGCTAAAAAATGTGTTTCAAATGAGCTCGAAAGGTAGGGTAAATGGCCTCATTTCAGAGAAAAAATGGTGGCCTTGCCGAAAAATGTGTTTCAAATGAGCTCCAAAGGTAGGGTGGTAGACTTGCTAAAAAATGTGTTTCTAATGAGCTCGAAAAGTACGGTAAACGGCCTCATTTCTAAGCAAAAATGGTGGACTCGCCGAAAAATATGTTTCAAATGAGCTCCAAAGGTAGAGTGGTGGACTCGCTAAAAAATATGTTTCAAATGAGCTCCAAAGATAGGTTGGTGGACTCGCTAAAAAATGTTTTTCAAATGAGCTCGAAAGGTAGGGCCGTGGACTCGCTGAAAAATGTGTTTCAAATGAGCTCCAAAGGTAGGGTGGTGGACTCGCTAAAAAATGTGTTTCAAATGAGCTCGAAAGGTAGGGTAAATGGCCTCATTTCTGAGCAAAAATGGTTGACTCACCGAAAATGTGTTTCAAATGAGCTCCAAAGTAAGGCTGGTAGACTCGCTAAAAAATGTGTTTCAAATGAGCTTGAAAGGTAGGGTAAACGGCCTCATTTCTAAGCAAAAATGGTGGCCTCGCCGAAAAATGTGTTTCAAATGAGTTCGAAAGGTCGGGTCGTGGACTAACTTAAAAATGAGTTTCAAATGAGTTCGAAAGGTAGGGTCAACAGCCTCATTTCTAAGCAAAAATGGTGGACTCACCGAAAAATGTGTTTCAAATGAGCTCGAAAGGTAGGGTGCTGGACTCGCTAAAAAATGTGTTTCAAATGACCTCGCAAGGTAGGGTAAATGGCCTCATTTCTAAGCAAAAATGGTGGACCCGCCGAAAAATGTGTTTCAAATGAGCTCGAATGGTAGGGTGGTGGACTCGCTAAAAATTATGTTTCAAATGAGCTCGAAAGGTAGGGTAAACAGCCTCATTTCTAAGAAAAAATGGTGGCCTCGCCGTAAAATGTGTTTCAAATGAGCTCCAAAGGTAGGGTGGTGGACTGGCTAAAAAATGTCTTTCAAATGAGCTCGAAAGGTAGGGTAAACGGCCTCATTTCTATGCAAAAAAGGTGGACTCGCCTAAAAATGTGTTTCAAATGAGCTCCAACGGTAGGGTGGTGGACTCGCTAAAAAATGTTTTTCAAATGAGCTCGAAAGGTAGGGTAAACGGCCTCATTTCTAAGCAAAAATGGTGGCCTCGCCGAAAAATGTGTTTCAAATGAGTTCGAAAGGTCGGGTGGTGGACTAACTTAAAAATGTGTTTCAAATGAGTTCGAAAGGTAGGGTCAACAGCCTCATTTCTAAGCAAAAATGGTGGACTCGCCGAAAAATGTGTTTCAAATGAGCTCGAAAGGTAGGGTGGTGGACTCGCTAAAAAATGTGTTTCAAATGACCTCGCAAGGTAGGGTAAATGGCCTCATTTCTAAGCAAAAATGGTGGACCCGCCGAAAAATGTGTTTCAAATGAGCTCGAATGGTAGGGTGGTGGACTCGCTAAAAATTATGTTTCAAATGAGCTCGAAAGGTAGGGTAAACGGCCTCATTTCTAAGCAAAAATGGTGGCCTCGCCGAAAAATGTGTTTCAAATGAGCTCCAAAGGTAGGGTGGTGGACTGGCTAAAAAATGTCTTTCAAATGAGCTCGAAAGGTAGGGTAAACGGCCTCATTTCTATGCAAAAAAGGTGGACTCGCCTAAAAATGTGGTTCAAATGAGCTCCAACGGTAGGGTGGTGGACTCGCTAAAAAATGTGTTTCAAATGAGCTCGAAAGGTAGGCTCGTGGACTCGCTGAAAAATGTGTTTCAAATGAGCTCCAAAGGTAGGGTGGTGGACTCGCTAAAAAATGTGTTTCAAATGAGCTCGAAAGGTAGGGTAAACGGCCTCATTTCTGAGCAAAAATGGTTGACTCACCGAAAATGTGTTTCAAATGAGCTCCAAAGTAAGGCTGGTAGACTCGCTAAAAAATGTGTTTCAAATGAGCTCGAAAGGTTGGGTAAACAGCCTCATTTCTATGCAAAAATGGTGGACTCGCCGAAAAATGTGTTTCAAATGAGCTCCAAAAGTAGGGTGGTGGACTCGCTAAAAAATGTGTTTCAAATGAGCTCGGAAGTTAGTATAAACGGCCTCATTTCTAAGAAAAAATGGTGGACTCGCTGAAAAATGTGTTTCAAATGAGCTCGAAAGTTAGGGTGGTGGACTCACTAAAATTAGTGTGAAATGAGCTTGAAAGGTAGGGTAAACGGCCTCATTTCTAAGCAAAAATGGTGGCCTCGCCGAAAAATGTGTTTCAAATGAGTTCGAAAGGTCGGGTGGTGGACTAACTTAAAAATGTGTTTCAAATGAGTTCGAAAGGTAGGGTCAACAGCCTCATTTCTAAGCAAAAATGGTGGACTCGCCGAAAAATGTGTTTCAAATGAGCTCGAAAGGTAGGGTGGTGGACTCGCTAAAAAATGTGTTTCAAATGACCTCGCAAGGTAGGGTAAATGGCCTCATTTCTAAGCAAAAATGGTGGACCCGCCGAAAAATGTGTTTCAAATGAGCTCGAATGGTAGGGTGGTAGACTCGCTAAAAATTATGTTTCAAATGAGCTCGAAAGGTAGGGTAAACGGCCTCATTTCGAAGCAAAAATGGTGGCCTCGCCGAAAAATGTGTTTCAAATGAGCTCCAAAGGTAGGGTGGTCGACTGGCTAAAAAATGTCTTTCAAATGAGCTCGAAAGGTAGGGTAAACGGCCTCATTTCTATGCAAAAAAGGTGGACTCGCCTAAAAATGTGTTTCAAATGAGCTCCAACGGTAGGGTGGTGGACTCGCTAAAAAATGTGTTTCAAATGAGCTCGAAAGGTAGGGTAAACGGCCTCATTTCTATGCAAAAAAGGTGGACTCGCCTAAAAATGTGTTTCAAATGAGCTCCAACGGTAGGGTGGTGGACTCGCTAAAAAATGTGTTTCAAATGAGCTCGAAAGGTAGGGTAAACGGCCTCATTTCTAAGAAAAAATGGTGGCCTCGCCGAAAAATGTGTTTCAAATGAGTTCGAAAGGTCGGGTGGTGGACTAACTTAAAAATGTGTTTCAAATGAGTTCGAAAGGTAGGGTCAACAGCCTCATTTCTAAGCAAAAATGGTGGACTCGCCGAAAAATGTGTTTCAAATGAGCTCGAAAGGTAGGGTGGTGGACTCGCTAAAAAATGTGTTTCAAATGACCTCGCAAGGTAGGGTAAATGGCCTCATTTCTAAGCAAAAATGGTGGACCCGCCGAAAAATGTGTTTCAAATGAGCTCGAATGGTAGGGTGGTAGACTCGCTAAAAATTATGTTTCAAATGAGCTCGAAAGGTAGGGTAAACGGCCTCATTTCGAAGCAAAAATGGTGGCCTCGCCGAAAAATGTGTTTCAAATGAGCTCCAAAGGTAGGGTGGTCGACTGGCTAAAAAATGTCTTTCAAATGAGCTCGAAAGGTAGGGTAAACGGCCTCATTTCTATGCAAAAAAGGTGGACTCGCCTAAAAATGTGGTTCAAATGAGCTCCAACGGTAGGGTGGTGGACTCGCTAAAAAATGTGTTTCAAATGAGCTCGAAAGGTAGGCTCGTGGACTCGCTGAAAAATGTGTTTCAAATGAGCTCCAAAGGTAGGGTGGTGGACTCGCTAAAAAATGTGTTTCAAATGAGCTCGAAAGGTAGGGTAAACGGCCTCATTTCTGAGCAAAAATGGTTGACTCACCGAAAATGTGTTTCAAATGAGCTCCAAAGTAAGGCTGGTAGACTCGCTAAAAAATGTGTTTCAAATGAGCTCGAAAGGTTGGGTAAACAGCCTCATTTCTATGCAAAAATGGTAGACTCGCCGAAAAATGTGTTTCAAATGAGCTCGAAAGGTAGGGCATGGACTCTCTTAAAAATGTGTTTCAAATGAACTCGAAAGGTAGGGTAAACGGCCTATTTTCTAAGAAAAAATGGTGGCCTCGCCAAAAAATGTGTTTCAAATGAGCTCCAACGGTAGAGTGGTAGACTCGCTATAAAATGTGTTTCAAATGAGCTCGAAAGGTAAGGTAAACGGCCTCATTTCTAAGCAAAAATGGTGGACCGCCGAAAAATGTGTTTCAAATGAGGTCCCAAGGTTTGGTGGTGGACTCGCTAAAAAATGTGTTTCAAATGAGCTCGAAAGGTAGGGTAAACAGCCTCATTTCTAAGCAAAAATGGTGGACTTGCCGAAAAATGTGTTTCAAATGAGCTCGAAAGGTAGGGTGGTGGACACGGTAAAAAATGTGTTTCAAATGAGCTCCAAAGGTAGGGTAAACGGCCTCATTTCTAAGCAAAAATGGTGGACTCGCCGAAAAATGTGTTTCAAATGAGCTCGAAAGGTAGGGTGGTGGACTCGCCGAAAAACTTGTTTCAAATGAGTTCGAAAAGTAGGGTGGTGGAGTCGCTACAAAATGTGTTTCGAATGAGCTCGAAAGGTAGGGTAAACGGCCTTATTTCTAAGCAAATATGGTGGACTCGTCGGAAAATGTGTTTCAAATGAGATCGAAAGGTAGGGTGGTGGACTCGCTTAAAAATGTGTTTCAAATGAGCTCGAAAGGTAGGTTAACGACCTCATTTCTAAGCAAAAATGGTGGACTCGCCGAAAAATGTGTTTCAAATGAGCTCGAAAGGTAGGGTGGTGGAATCGCTAAAAAATGTGTTTCAAATAAGCTCGAAAGGTTGGGTAAACAGCCTAATTTCTGAGCAAAAATGGTGGACTCGCCGAAAAATGTGTTTCAAATGAGCTCAAAAGGTAGGGTGGTGGACTCGCTACAAACTGTGTTTGAAATGAGCTCGAAAGGTAGGATAAACGGCCTCATTTCAAAGCAAAAATGGTGGACTCGCCGAAAAATGTGTTTCAAATGATCTCCAAAGTTAGGGTTGTGGACTCGTTAAAAAATGTGTTTCAAATGAGCTCGAAAGGTAGGGTCGTGGACTCGCTAAAAAATATGTTTCAAATGAGCTCGAAAGGTAGGGTAAACGGCCTCATTTCAAAGAAAAAATGGTTGCCTTGCCGAAAAATGTGTTTCAAATGAGCTCCAAAGGTAGGGTGGTAGACTCGCTAAAAAATGTGTTTCAAATGAGCTCGAAAGGTAGGGTAAACGGCCTCATTTCTAAGCCAAAATGGTGGACTCGCCAAAAAAATGTGTTTCAAATGAGCTCGAAAGGTAGGGTGGTGGACTCGCTAAGAATGTGTTTCAAATAAGCTCGAAAGGTAGGGTAAACGGCCTCATTTCTGAGCAAAAATGGTTGACTCACCGAAAATGTGTTTCAAATGAGCTCCAAAGTAAGGGTGGTAGACTCGCTAAAAAATGTGTTTCAAATGAGCTCGAAAAGTTGGGTAAACAGCCTCATTTCTAGGCAAAAATGGTGGACTCGCCGAAAAATATGTTTCAAATGAGCTCCAAAAGTAGGGTGGTGGACTCGCTAAAAAATGTGTTTCAAATGAGCTCGGAAGTTAGTATAAACGGCCTCATTTCTAAGAAAAAATGGTGGACTCGCCGAAAAATGTGTTTCAAATGAGCTCCAAAGGTAGGGTGGTAGACTCGCTATCAAATTTGTTTCAAATGAGCTCGAAAGGTAAGGTAAACGGCCTCCTAAGCAAAAATGGTGGACCGCCGAAAAATGTGTTTCAAATGAGCTCCCAAGGTTGCGTGGTGGACACGCTAAAAAATGTGTTTCAAATGAGATCGACTGGTAGGGTAAACAACCTCATTTCTAAGAAAAAATGGTGGACTAGCCGAAAAATGTGTTTCAAATGAGCTCGAAAGGTAGGGTAAACGGCCTCATTTCTAAGCAAAAATGGTGGACTCGCCTAAAAATGTGTTTCAAATGAGCTCCAAAGGTAGGGTGGTGGACTCGCTAAAAAATGTGTTTCTAATGAGCTCGAAAGGTAGGGTAAACAGCCTCATTTCTATGCAAAAATGGTGGACTCGCCGAAAAATGTGTTTCAAATGAGCTCCAAAAGTAGGATGGTGGACTCGCTTAAAAATGTGTTTCAAATGAGCTCGAAAGGTAGGGTAAACGGCCTATTTTCTAAGAAAAAATGGTGGACTCGTCGAAAAATGTGTTTCAAATGAGCTCCAAAGGTAGGGTGGTAGACTCGCTATCAAATTTGTTTCAAATGAGCTCGAAAGGTAAGGTAAACGGCCTCATATCTAAGCAAAAATGGTGGACCGCCGAAAAATGTGTTTCAAATGAGCTCCCAAGGTTGCGTGGTGGACACGCTAAAAAATGTGTTTCAAATGAGATCGAATGGTAGGGTAAACACCGTGCTATGGTTTTTAGTCTGGGGTATATGTAAGCAAAAGGGCGAGGTCGGTGGCGCCGTGAGGGGCCCACACCACGTGCTCGCGCGGCCCAAATGCCTGCCGCGCGAGGACTAGGTGGCGGCGCCTCATTCGCCCACTTCATCTCGTGTTCGACTTTCTGGAACGTTCCCGATGAAAACAGACTTCAGAAAAGAAATCGTCCAATTTCGAGAATATTTCCTTAAGTACTTTTCTGAAACCAAAAACTGCAGAAAACAGGGAACTGACACTATGGCATCTTGTTAATAAGCTAGTCCCAGAAAATTCATAAAACTATATAAAATGCATATAAAACATGTAATAACTTTGTACAATATAGCATGGAACATAGGAAATTATAGATACGTTGGAGACGTATCAACATCCCCAAGCTTAGTTCTACTCGTCTCGAGTAGGCAAGAACGATAAAAGAAGAATAATTTCTGAAGTGACATGCTTTCACACAATCTTGATCACGTAATAATGTAAGGCATGTAAACTGAGATCAAATGAATAAGGGATGTAGTTTATATTGAAATCAAATGAGTAATAAATAAACAAGTAGACAAAGCAAAGCAAAGCAAAGCTTTTAATGATATAGTACTAGATAGAATCAACTGCGCAAAGTAGATATTAGAGATGATTTAAGCTTCAAGTACAACAATATAATCATCTAATGCTTCCAACAAACATGACAACTTTGTGAAAGGATCAAGTCAAGCAATATCAATATGCACATAGAAGATCAACTTCTTATTTGTTCAAACGAAACAAGCAAGCATTCAACATTGGTTCCTGGCACTAGAATCGTTTGGCTAAGAGAATGTTAACGGGGGTTTGGAAGGCGAACGGAAGAAAGTCTCACAAAGCTGCAAGTGATCATTAGACAAGAGGAAGTATTATAATCGAAGCTATGCAAGGAGTAGTGATTGCCACACAACGGATGCACATAGAGCTATAAGTATATGAAAGCTCTCTAATGGAACTAGTGGGGGTGCATCAAACTTGCTTGCTCATGATGACCTAGAGCACTTTTGAGGAGGCTCATCATTGGAATATACAAGCCAAGTTCTAGAGTGTAAATTTTCCCCACATAGTTATGCAAGTAAGACATGAAACTCTCTCATATGGAGTAAAGGTGTTAAACATGAGCACAAATGATGATTAAATGATATGGTGCTATAACATGAGCACAAGTGATGACTATAAATGATATGGTGCTATAACATGAGCACAAGTGTGTGATAAAGAATAGTAAAGTTGCCCCCTTTCTATTTTATTTTTTCTTTCTTTCTGTTTTTTCTTTTTTTTTCTGTTTCTCTTTTCGATGACCTCCATGGCTCTTTTCACTTTTAGGAGCAAGCATCCTAATATGATGATATGACAACACACTAATGATGATATGACAACATACTGATGATATAATTAACTAATATGATTATGACATAATATGTATATGACAACGGTGCCTTTGCCTGTGTAGCAGGTTATGCTATGATCTAGCGTAACACGGGTAAAACCACACATCAGCTTTATATAATCACGCAAAGCAATATGTAAGAAATGAATGACAACAAGTCATGTAATGTAAGATGGATGTTGCATGACAATATATCTCGGAACAGCTATGGAAATGCTGTAGTAGGTAGGTCTGGTGGATGTTTTGAGGAAGATGTTTGGCTTATGTGTAGGAGAACAAGATGAAGATCTCTCACGAGTTTGGATGTACCCGCAAAGTATGCACCAACTCTCAATGTGAGAAAGGGCAATACAAAGTACCGAAGAGGCTAGCAATATGGTGGTGGAAGTGTCATGAAAACCGCAGCTTTAGAACTCACAAGTAAAACGATTCCAAATAAAAATATAATCTTACAAGGCATAATTAAAATCACTCCAAGAGGGATTGTGGCAAATGACAAAGTCACTTTTGGTTTCACCGACCGTAGCCGCAACGCATAACACAAAGTCATTACGGTTGCCATTAGCAACCATTAATCATTCTGCAACCAACTGGAAATTTAAGTGTGGCATAGCTTCAAGTTTTTCTAGACCAACCATTAATCATTCCAATTAACTAGACCATCATATTTACCATTAAGCAAATTAATATCTCAAAACAACATCAATGATTCAAGTGACACAATTTAATGATGTACAAAATTATGTATCATTTAGTTATACCATCTGCCACTTTTAGCATTTTTTGTTCTCTACCAAACACCAATCAACTTATTTAAAAGATAAACTCTCCAAGTAATTAAACAATGAGATATGAGAGTATGATGTAATAAAGCTAACAGCTCTAGCAAGATATGCATAGCAGTAGCTAGAGAAGAATACTCAACAAATATAAGTGAAGAATACGAGCATTCATAAGAAAAAGTGGAGTGTGTCTCTCTCCCACATAAGATTGCGAGGATCCATTTTATTCAGAGAATGAAAATAACAAAAACAAACAGACGCTTCAAGGAAAGCACATAACATGTGGCGGAATTAAAATATAGTTCACTACAAAGAACATGATAGTTTGTTGATAAAGAAGGGGATGCCTTGGGCATCCCCAAGCTTTGACGCTTGAGTCTTCGTGAAATATGTTGGGGGTGAACCACCGGGGCATCCCCAAGCTTTGGCGTTACTATCCTCTTGATCACATCATATCATCCTTCTCTCTTGGTCCTTGAAAACTTCCTCCATACCAACTTAGATTAAACTTCATTAGAGGGTTAGTGCACGAAAAATTATGATATTCTGTATGAACACAATTGCTAAAAATTCTACTGGACATTACCTACATCCGCTGATACTTCATAGGATAAAAAGATCCAATCAAAATAGCAAAAGAGGCATTGCGAAATAAATGGCAGAATGTGTCAAAAACAGAACATTCTGTAAAGATAAAAAAATTCGAGGCACTTAACTTGCTCAGATCAGAAAACTCAAATATAATGAAAGTTGCATATATATCTTAGGATTACGCACAAAAAAATGGCAAATTATTTGGATTTTTCTGTGAAGAGTTACGACTTAAACGGTGAATAACAGAAAACTGTTTATGCGCAAGAATCCAAATTTAGCATCAACTTTCAACTACAGGCTAATCTTGACACAACAATACAATAAAATAAAGATACAAATTAATTGCTAGAGAGTTAGGACAAGTCCTTGACAAAACAAAATAAAATAACAGGAATAAAAAGTGGGTTGTCTCCCATAAGCGCTTTTCTTTAACGCCTTTCAGCTAGGCACAGAAAGCAAAACTCAAGTATTATCAAGAGATATAATAGAAACCCTCTCAACTATGCATTGTATTTTATCTATATAAGGTTCAGATGTGCTCCTTTCATTTCTTTTAGGTTTACTACTTTCATCAAATGGGTTTTGAGGGACAATCCAATCAAAAATTTCTTCCAAGGCTTCATGAATAGCTTCAAGTTTAACAGGTATTGGCACTTTCATTTCCTCCCTCTTTATAAGTTCGATTTTGACAAATTTTTCAAGTGCATTAATGACATCTACACATGAGCCTTGCATATCAAATTGATCAAAAACTTTCCTAGCCTCTATAGCAACATCACCAAATTCTTTGAGCAAGGTTTCCATAATAAAATATTTCTTTTCAGCATTTTTAACATCATGAAGATTAAGACACATTTGTTGTATTATGAAGGTTAATAAAGCTAGATTCTAGCATGTGAACTAAGGAAGTTGCAGCAGTTTCATAATTTGGGGCAAGTTCTGATATGGATTTCTCCTCAAGATCCCTATGCTTACTAACATGATTAAAGAACCCTTCAATGTTCTCCTTTCCAATTATAGAACCACTACCTACTGATAGATCTTCAAAGGTGTACTTAGGAATCAACATTATAGCAAGAATAAAGCAAAAACTAAAGTAAACAAACTGAAACCGAAATAAACAAAATAAGAAAAACTGAAAATAAAATGCTAAACCGAAATAAGAAAAGTAATGCAAGTATCTAATTTTTTTGTATTTTTATATTAAGCAAACAAGACAGTAATAAAAATAAACTAAGCAAGACAATAACAAAATCCCCGGCAACGGCGCCAGAAATTCTTTGATGCTCACGGTGGTGTCTAGTAATACGTCCATAACGCATCTACTTTCCCGAACACTTTTCCTATTGATTTACCTCTAATTTGTGTGTTTTCAGCAGAATTACCCTGGTGTCTCCTTTTTGTGCAGAAATATCAACTTTAGGAAAAAAGCGCGAAAGACAGGAACCACGAATACCAAACGGAGAGGAGCCACGAGGGCTCCTCACCTGGTGGTGGTGCGGGTGGGCCCCTGCCGCGCCAGCAGGGGCTGAGGCCCACTCGGCCACTTCCTGGTGACCCCCTCGTGGCTACATAACCCCTCTGACATAAAAATATTCGGGGGATATCCACTTTTTTAGAGAACATCACCGTGCGCTGCTGCCACCGCCAACCCTAGTACGGGGACCAGAAGTCTCTGTTCCGGCACACTGCCAGGACGGGGAATCGAAGGGGATCATCATCATCGTCATCGCCAACGCCTCTCCATCAACCATCCATGTTTCCCCCATCCATGTGTGAGTAGTCCACCGCTGTAGGCTTGAGGCAATGGTAGGGATTGGATGAGATCACTCATGTAATAGCTGTAAGATTGTTAGGGCATGGTGCCTAGTATCCGTTATCGGTGTTTTACGTCATTGTTGCAACTTGTTATGCTTAATGTTTGACACTAGGGCCTGAGTGCCATGATTTCAGATCTTAACATGTTATTGAATCGTGATGATAATTATTGTTTTGGATCATATCTATGAGTTGTATACACATATTATTGTACGGAACCGGTGGCCCCAAAGTGACACCAATTGGGATAACTAGAGGGAATGGCTATGATGTGAGGATCACATGTGTTCACGGAATGTTAATGCTTTGCGCCGGTAATTTATTAAAAGGAGTACCTTAATTGCCAGTAGTTTCCCTTGAGGCCCCGCTGCAAACGGGCTGGCAGGACAAAAGAAGATGTGCAAGTTTCTCATTGCGAGCACGCACAACTAAATTGGAATACTTGCTTATGATTAGTTAATACTTGGATGCTTTATATTATTTATCCGCAAATTCCTATGCTATGCTATTACATGAATTACCTTATCCATGCAACGCTCGTAGATCCGTCCCTATGCCTACAGTATTTTAATCATGTTGTCTACATCAATCGCAATCGCTTTCTTAATTCTCCTACTACTGTTATTTCAACACTTTCTCTGCTATAAAACTGGTGCTACTGATAATTTGTCTCGAGCAAGTCTATTCAGAGGTGCAGTTGGTCTGACAAATCATCTGTTAAAGATTATAAATATTCTATGGCTCCCCTTGTGTCGAATCGACAAATTTGGGTTTTACTTCCCTCGAAGACGGTTGCGATCCCCTATATTTTTGGGTCATCAAGACTATTTTCTGGCGCCATTGCCGGGGAGCATAGCTTTATTTGTTAGCCCACCTGAGTGTGATATTGTTCGCTGGAATTTATTCATCATCGGAAGAAATACTGATTAGAAGTTCCCATCGTGCCGTCTACTATAAGGAAAGGTACAACTCTGAACTCTGATGCTGATCTTGATTCTCCGTTTGTGTTGAGTATACTTGTTACACCACCACAACCTGAATGTTCTGTTACTACTGCTGAATCTGAAATTAGTTATGATGATGCTTCTACTATTATTGATGAAACTGGTTCATTAGGTCCCATTTTAGATGCTACTATTGCTAAATCTCAACAAACTGAAAATGCTGAAATTCCTGATGAAAATGCTGAAACACCTGTTAATTCACCTGAATTTACTCGTGATACTTATGATGAGCGTGATGATATGTATGTGGATCTTGATGATGCTCTTGTTGAGGAACGTAATGCTATTAAAGAAGCTAGTGCTGTTAAAAAACTTGTTGAAAAACGTGTTGTTAGATATAAATTATCTTCTGATGATAAATTTTCTACATTTCCTATAAACATTAAAGATAAAGCTTATGATTTCTCTCTTGATTTGGCTCATATAGCTATTGTTGAAAGAGAACCTTTCCGTGGAACTGAAAATTAAAGTGATGTAGAACACATGAATGTATTGTCTGATTTGAGTGGAATATTAGCTGAGGAGATTAAAAGACGCACTTACTTTGTTGCTAAAATATTTCCTTTCTCATTAAAAGGAGAAACTAAAACTTGGTATAATAATTTGTCTCCTGGTTCCATCACTAGTCCTAAGGGTTTGCTTGATGCTTTCTTTCAAAAATATTTTCCTGCTAGTGCTCAACATGATGCTTTGTTAAAAATCTATAATTTTAATCAAGATAAAGATGAGAAATTGCCTAAGGCTTGGACACGCTTTTGTTGCATATTAAGAGGCCAGCCGAACCATGATTTGGAGAAAAATGATCTAATTGATATATTTTATAGTGGACTAACTGCTGAATTTAGGACATACCTGGATAGTTTTGCTAGTTGTGTTTTCTTGAAAAGGACTCCCAAAGAAGTTGAAGAATTATTGGCTACAATATGCAAGAATAATAATGATTTGGATATTCCAGAACCTACTCCAACACCTCCACCAACACCGAAGAAGAGAGGTATGATTTAATTAAATGAAGAAACGATGAGGGAAGCTAAAAGATCTCTTCAAGAAAGTGGTATTAAATCTGAAGATGTGTAGTATTTAACTCCTATTGAAGAATTATGTAAGCCTGTTCCTCCTACAACCGTAATTGAGTTACACTCCTCTCCAAAGGTTTGATGATAGAGATATCCCTTAGTCTAAACCTCCTGCTCGATGTTTAGATGAATTTGATGATTTTATTACTAAGCAATGCAATTTTAATACGAGAATAGAGAATCATTTAATGGAATATTCTCGTGCTATTAGTGATTTGCATGATATTGCTAATAGAACTGCTAATGATGTTAAAGTGCTCATTAAACACTTTCATATGGTTCAAACTCAAATAGATCAACTCACTAAAGTGCAAAAATAATTGCTAGTAAATAACTCTATAGCTAAAGAAAAACGTTTTTGTGAAGTAACAACTAGAGGTGATAAATCTACTCAAAATCCTTTGTATCCTGAAGGACATCATAAAAGAATTGAACAAGATTCTCAACGAGTTAATGAACCTAGTACTCCTTTTAGGAAAAAGAAAAAGAAACGTAAAACTGTTGTAGAATCCTCTAAACCTGTTAATGATCGTAATAGTATGTCTGTTTCTGATGCTGAAACTGAAAGTGGTAATGAACACAATAATGATAAGGCTAATAACAATGATAAATATAAAAATGTTAATTCAGATCAGGAAGAAATAGAAGAAGAACCTGAAAGGCATGCTAAAAATAAATAGTACACTAAAGAAGATTTTATTGCTAAGAAACATGGTAATGAAAGAGAACCTTGGGTCCAAAGACCAATGCCTTTTCCTGCTAAGCAACTTAAAATGAAAGAGGAAGAATACTATAATAAATTTTCTGATTGGATGAAACCATTGTTCTGGCAAATTCCTTTGACAGATGCTATTAAGTTGCCTCATTATTCTAAATATATGAAAGATATTGTGACTAACAGAAGGAAAATTACTAATGAGGAAATATCTACTATGTTTGCTAATTACTCTTTCAATGGCAAAGTTCCAAAGAAGCTAGGTGATCCAAGAATACTGTAACGCCCGGGGATTTTCCCCCAACAGAAAATTGTTTGTTTTTCTTTTTTTGCATCAACATGACATCATCATGCATCATTTGTAATTGTTAATTTGTTGCATTTAAATTAAACTCCATTTAAAATCTTTTTTCCACAATTAATTTTCAAATGCTTTTCAAATTAATTAAAAATGGGTAATTCAAATATTCTGCAAATATTATAAAAACTAATTTATTAAATTGCCTATCTAAAACAAAAACTATTTTATAAAGCTTCTTTATACAAATTCTTTTTCTATTTTATTTTAAATGCAAAAACAGAAAAGAATTAAGAAGGTATAAAGCAAAAGCAGAGAAAAACATTAACTGGGCCAAAAGCCCAGCACCCAGCCCACCTCTAGCCCACTCCCTCTCTTCTCCCTCCTCCGTACGAGCACGACCTTTCTAGCGCGGAGGCTATGGCTGCCCCCACCTCCAACCACTCCCTCTCACCTACTTAGCCCCTCCTCTCTGCCCAGAAACCCTAGCCACTCCCCTCTTCCCCTCGTCGCGCGCCGCCGCCAATCTCTCCTCTATGTTTCTTCCCAACACCGAAACCCCCACAACCACCTCGTCGTCGAGCCGCCGGACCGCCACCGTTGAAGAGCCGCGAAGCCTCCCAGCAGCACCGCCTCGTCGTCTTCGTCCCCCAAGCCGAAGGAATCGGGCCAGGGGCTGCTCCGGCCGTCGCCCTCGTCCTCGTCTTCCCCCGCGGCCGGCAGACCCACGCCTCCGATTCCGGCGACCCGTACCTCCCCCGCTCCGAGCAGCTCCTCCCACGAACTCCACGTGAGCTCCTCTCTCGATTCCCGCTCTCTTCCTCCTCAATCACGTTCTGTTCGTGTCATCCCGCTCGGAGACTTGCGCCTGTCCGCCATAGAGGGAAGAGCTCCATCTCGGTGTTCCTCTGCTCGTCGAACGGCACGCTCGAGTGCTATACGGTGTCCACACCTTCAGGAGAAACACCAGCACGCACGCACACAACCCCTGCACCACATCCTCTCCAGGACGCGCATCCGAGCAGCGATCCGTCCTCGCTCGCTACCGTTGCTGAAAACTCTGAACTTTGTTCAGATTTCAGTTTCATCAGGAAAACGAGATCCTTTCCAATCAATACTACTCAGCTGTCCCACTGGCTAGCGCAGCCGCGATGTTCCTCTGTGCGCGATCACGAGATCGACTCCCCTGGGCGCGTGGATAAAAGGCCCATTTTATCCTGTTTTGCGCGCCACTGACATGCGGGCCCCGCCTGTCATTGACTGCGGGAGCACGCACAGCACACACGCGCCCACGTGGCACCTGGGCCCGCCTGGCAGCCGCAGGTGTGGACTCTGTTTCGGTGAGAAAGATTCTGAGGAGAATCTCTGCGAGGGAAACTTGCACCGGAGCCCCTGTATTCTTGTATTTAGTGCTTAGCCCCTCACAGTAACTATTCCATCACCAACTGGTCCCTGCAAATAACAGAAACAACCCTAAACTTAATATGCTAATAACTTTTAATCTATAACTCCAAATAAAATAATCTTTATATGTTTTATTATCAGAAAAATGCAATGAATATTAATATGTCATTTGTATGTCATTTTGCATCTGTTATTTTAATTTCTTAGTGTATTTTGTTAATTGCAACTAAATAATTAAATATGGATTATGTGGGGCTTTATTTAATTATTGCCCTGTTCCATTTAATTTAATTAGATCACCCATGCCATGTGTTGCCATGTTAACCAAAATTTAATATTGTTGAGTAGATAAATAACTCGCACCTTATATTAATTACCGAGGTTGCTTGCCCGCTTAATTTGGATTACCTGCATTGTGTTGCATCTTGCCATGCCATGCATCATTCCCATATGATCATGCTGGATCTTTTCCCGTAGTTGTAAAGTGCATCTTTTACGCTTTCCAGTGTTTGTTGCTTCTTCGCGGATACGACGTTGAGATGTGTGAGCAACGACAAGATCTGCTTCCATGCGGGATTCCAGGCAAGCAAAATTTGCTTGTTTACCTATACATTGTCTTTCATTCCTGCCGTTGATCTCTGCTACCCTAGTATTCGATTCTTTATCGCGATCCCATCACATGTTTATCCTGCAGCCCATAAAGCTTTATCCCCACATCACATCACCTGTTGTTTGTTTATCTATTGGCATTGCGAGTCGTAGCGCATGCTTAGAGTTGTTTGTGCGAGTTGTCTGTTGGTCTTATGTTTCATCTGCTTAGTATGATAGATTTTCTACCTTAATAAAATATTGTCTTATATTGGGGTATTATAATTAAAAGATAAGGCACCAGGCGGAAGGCCTTGCGAGGTGCTTTGTTCTGCTCAGTGTCGACCTAGGAACTGAGATTTTGTCCTCGGATCCAATTTTGAGCGCACTAACCACTTGTGGGAGGGCCTATGGAGCCCCCCTCGACTTTGAACGGATCCGCAGCTCGTCCATGTGCCGCAAGTAGTTCGGGTTTTCCATTCGCTCATATGCATCTGCATGATGATGATGATCGATGAGAGGTTACTTGATACGGGGGGTCATATAGGGGTGGTGCTCACGTAGCGGACAGTTCCTACTGTGGTTTGAGCCGCATGGTGCGCAGACACAAACTAATGAGTCCGCAATTGAGATTCGGCCGGACTCCTGACGCGGGTAACAACTCATATGGGTGGCACTTGGACTTGCTGTAGTGAAGGAATGAGTCGTGTTGAGAGGCCCTAATGGGTTGATCATGCGAGTATGGGTACTGTAGTGCACCCCTGCAGGGTATAATCTTATCAATGAGCCGTGTCCACGGTTATGGACGACTTTGGTGATGATGCTGGCTAACAAGATCTAGACAACTTGCACCTAATTAAAGTTAATTAAATTGACTAGTAATATAGAATTACTTTCACAATAAGTTATAATTAAAACTGTTCAATGTGTGAGTTTCCCGAATTGCTTCCTCGTATTTGGTTGAGGGGGTTAATTCGAGAATGGGATATGTTTGGTGTTAGTTGTAGATGTTTATCTTATGCGCTCTCTTATCCCTCTCTGATTAGACGGAAGTTGTAGCGTGTCTCTTTAGGTTGCTAGTGCTGCTGCCGCTAAGTCCACCTCCCCCATATTTTGGGAGATGGTGTAGAAAGTAGGCAAGTCGATTTTTCTTGCCAGGGAGTGCCCTGACCCTCTTTTGGGATGTGCTTTATGTGCAGTTAACAGGTTTGAAGTCTGACGATGTTAGCTTGGGAATCCCTCCGGCTTGGCTGGGCAGGGATATGGCGCCATCGCTTATCTTCAGGACTCTTAGTCCAATTTGCTTCTTATCCGTAGTCGGATACTATTCTGCTTCCGCTGTCATTTGAATCTTTATATTGTATCATTTGTATCTTGACTCGTTCGAGTCGTTGTTGTAATTTTATCTTCTGTTGTATTTGTGAATGTATCGGAACTGTTGTAATGTTATCACAATTCCACCCACATAATGCGCATGTTTCGGCGTGCACATTATGTCTGGTGGGCGAGTTAAAATCGTTATTATGCGGATTTCGGCGAGAACGCTTAAATCTACATAGTACCGATTTTAGGGCGTCACAAATACCAACTATTCCCTGCTCTATCAAAAATAATTATGTTAAAACAGCTCTACGTGATTTGAGAGCTGGAGTTAGTGTTATGCCTTTGTCTCTTTACAAGAGACTTTACGTTGATAAATTTATACCTACTGATATATCTTTGCAAATGGCTTATACATCTGTTGTTGTTCCTGTTGGAATTTGTCAGGATGTTCCTGTTCAAATAACTACCAATTGCTTAATTATGACTGACTTTGTTGTTCTTGAAAAGCTTGAAGATGATAATATGTCTATTATTCTTGGAAGACCTTTCCTAAATACTGCAGGGGCTGTTAAGGTTACTTTTAATGTTCATGACAAGGAGCATACTGTTTATTTTCCCAAGAAAGTTGATAGAATGCCTAGAGTTAATACAATTACCAATTTGAGGTCTATTAGAGTGGGAAGTATTGATTGTCCATATAAAGAAGAATACAAAACTCTCATGATTGGATCAATACCAATTCAATATAAGGTAACATGAGTGTCTCATGTGGTTTAAAATCTTTCATGTCATATAAAATTCATTTGGTGGCAAGACTTGATCAACCTTGTTAAGAAATGCATTTTAAATGCGTAAAGAGGATAAATAATTTTCTTTCTCTCATCCTTGTTAGACCTACTGTATACTTATTTAGTTTGCATTGTTTAGTTGAATTTTTTCGGCCTAGTGGAGACTGAGGTATGAAGAGCCCACTCCCCCCAGGCCTCGCACGCGGGCTAATCTGACAAAACGACTAAGGACCAAGCCTCGCCACCTGGCGGGACCCTCGAGAGGCATTTCCCCTCGAGGGCCTGAAGAGGAAGCGAGGGCCTCACGGGGACCCTCGCTTCAGGAGACCCTCCCGAGGCGCCAGCGCGCCTGGAGGGAAGTCAACAGGAATCCGTCCACATGCCTCCCTACGCCTGTGGGGAAACGTCGCAGCCAAGGAAGTACGACGGGACGCACATGGCCTCTGCCACGCCCACATGGTGACATGGGCATTCCCGTTGCCGTTTTGATGTTAAAGGAGTCAATAAAGTTGCGCCGCCTGCTCCAGGACTGCCAAGACCTTCTACTCTGACGATAATGCAGATGGACGGCGCAACCCTCCAAAGAGAACGTCATCGCGGGCTCCACCAGCCGTCCCTGCGGGCAGTACTGCGCGGTCGGCCCCCTGTCGGCCACGGCGCCCAACTTTAACGTTGATGGACCGCGTCCATGGACGATTGGGCGGTGGTGGACTCCTGCTCCTCCAGGCCACTGCCGTGTGGGAGCCACCCCGGACGCCGAGCAGAAGAAGAGCGCCTGAGGCGCCTATAAAAGGGGCAAGATCTCCGTCGTAGAGGAGGTCGGCCAATTGCTAGCAACAACACTTGTAAACCCTAGCGCTGCTGAGTAGGATAGCCTCTGGTTGGAGGAGGAGGAAGATCGTCGCTTCCCTCCCCAGGGAAGAACTGCCTCAAGGGGGCCCTCGGCAAGCTCTGCTGTACTGTAACCACCATAGTATAATACAAACAAGCAGGAGTAGCGGTCTTACATCCTATCGAGGGCCGTGAACCTGCGTACGGGCTGGTGTCCAACTCTGTCGTGGGTGTTTCGTCTCCAGGTCCGGCAAGCAACGTCGACGTGCCCCTCGAGGGTCTTGACCTCCGCGTTCAATCCCCTTCACAAACTACACTTCAGGAAGTGACTAAAACCAATTCTAGGGAGTCATAACCCGACATTTGACGCGCCAGGTAGGGGATTGAGGCGCGTCAACGAACTTCGACCCGTCTCCGCGCCATGGCGAACACCCGCGCTACCCGCGCCGCCCGCGTCAACTGACGCGCGCTTGAAGGAGCGGGCGCCCCACCAGGCGCCACGGCCACTCGCGCACGACGGGGCCGACCCCGTCGGGAAGAGCGAGCCCACTCGGGCCCTCATGCGGAGGAGCCCGATCACAACTCCGAGCACCAGGAGGACGCGCAGTCGTCACACCAGACGCGGCGCCCGAACGGCTCCGGCCCTGGCAGGACGGACCCCACGCCTCACACCGCGCTGCTCATGGCGCAGGAACTTCTCCGCTACCAGCCCATCGCTGAGGCCCACGAGCAGTGGCTGGAGCGCCTCAACCACCTCGTCGGCATCACCACGACACGCCCCGCTCCGTCGCAGTCCAACGTGCACCCCTCTCTCACGGGCACGGTCGCAACAAACACGCCTCCGCCTCCGCCAGGACTTGCACCGGCTGCGACGCAGAGGGCTGCCTCGCACGCGTCCTCGCCGCACGATTGCTTGATCGTGCAGCGCACCACGCCCGACGCTCGCGTGGGGATGGAGCTCCAGTGCAACTGCCAGAACAGGCTCGTGGAAGAGATCGGCCAGGTGGGCCAGCAGAACCGCAGCGCGCTGCAGCACGGAGTCGCCACGTATGCCACCGGCTGTATGGCGTTCACCCGCTCCCTGCGTCGCGTGGTCTGGCCCCCGAAGTTCAGGCCGGCTCTCCCCAAGGGCTACAACAGCTCCAGCAACCCCATCGAGTTCCTGCAGCTCTACACCACCTCCATCCAAGCTACAGGTGGAGACGACAAGGTCATGGCCAACGCGCTTCGCGACTCTGCGCTGTCGTGGCTCCTGAACCTCCCCGAGGACTCTGTGAACTCTTGGAAGGAGCTCTGCAAGCAGTTCGTCTTCAACTTCAAAGGGTCGTAAGAGCGCGCCCTCACCCACAACGACCTGCGCGCTGTGGTCCAGAAGAAGGATGAGACTCTCCGCAAGTACATCCAGCGCTTCAGCCAAGTGCGCAACAAGATCCCGAACATCCCTGACACCCAAGTCATTGCCGCCTTCCGCGAGGGCGTCACAAATAGCAGGATGCTCAAGAAACTGGGTATCCACGACAAGCTCACCTCTGTGGTGAAGCTGTTCGACCTGGCGGACAAGTGCGCCAAGGCTGAAGAGGGACTCTTCTTTGTCAAAATGTCCTCGAGAGGAGACGAGCTCGCTGAGGGGTCTAGGAGCCAGAAGAAGAAGGAGGAGCTCAAGCGCAAGCCCACCGTGGTTCTCGCAGCAGAGCCTGACGCGAAGGGCACCCGCAGGGACTCTCTCGAGCCGGGAGAGAGGAAAGATGACCACCGCCCATTCTGCATCTACCACAACAGGCGCGGTCACTCTACCGACACTTGCTTCGACCTCAAGAGGTTGAGCAAAGAGCGCGAGCAAGCAGAAGGCAGTGGCGGTCGCGGTCGAGGCCGTGGCTACCGCGGGAGCGGGCGCAAGAGCGGCTACCAGAAGCCATCTCGCAACCAGGCCAATGCTGCGGAGAAGAATGGCAATCTCCCTGACGAGGAGGACGGTGGCTTCCAAGCCCCGAGAGGCGCCATCGCCTACATCCTCGGTGGGGCGCAGGCGCCAAAGTCGAACAATCAGTTCAAGCAGTTCGCCCGCGAACTCAATGCTGCCCTCCCTACCACCGAGATCTCCAGGCCCCTCAAGTGGTCGCAGTACACCATCGCCTTCGACGCTCAGGACCACCCCAAGTCCACCAAGGCTGTTGGAACCCTCCCACTGGTCTGCAGCCCCACCATCGACAACGTCGCTGTCTCCAAGACACTCATTGATGGCGGAGCAGGCCTGATTGTTATCTCCACAGATACGTTCGAAGCGCTTCAAGTGCCCTACGAGCGGCTCATGCCCTCTAGGCCCTTCACGGGAGTCACCAGCGGCTCGATCGAGCCTCTGGGGCAGGTCAGGCTCGCCGTCACCTTCGGAAGCGAGGAAAATTACCGCACCGAGCACATCGACTTCGACGTTGCGCACATCGTCCTGCCGTACAATTCCATCCTCGCCTACCCCGCGCTCGCGAAATTCATGGCCGTCACGCATCATGCCTACAACATGGTCAAGATCCCCGGCAGCGCTGGCACAATCACCATCCGTGGACATGTCCTGGATGCTACGCGCGCTATCCAGACGGCCTACAAGGCCGCCGCCATGGCATTCCCCGCAATCGAGGACCTGGAGCCTCTCGGGAGACCCAAGAAGAAGAAGCAGCTGTTCTCCCAGGAGCCAGCCGCCACAAAGAAAGTCTCTCTAAGCTACAGCAGCTCGGGGGCTGAGGGCTCGGGGGCTAGCGTCACCTTTGGCGCCGCGCTGCCTCCCAAATAGGAAAGCGCGCTTGTCGCCTTCCTCCAGGCAAACTCTGACATGTTCGCGTGGACACCGTCAGATATGTCTGGTGTACCGAGGGAGGTGATCGAGCACCACTTAGCCGTGTGTCCAAACGCGCGCCCCGACAAGCAAAAAGCAAGAAAGCAAGCCCCCGAGAAGCAAGCATTCATCGTCAAAGAGGTCGAGAAGCTCAAAGCGGCAAAGGTCGTCCGCGAAGTTGCGCACCCTACTTGGCTCTCCAACGGCGTGGTAGTCCCAACCCGCCGGAGGAGGCCGCCTCTGCATCGACTACACTGATGTAAACAAGGCATGCCCCAAGAACCCTTATCCCATGCCAAGAATCGACCAGATCGTGGACTCCACGGCAGGCTGCGACCTCCTCTGCTTCCTCGATGCTTTCTCTGGTTATCATCAGATAAAAATGGCTAAGGAAGATGAGGAAAAGACGGGTTTCCTCACCCCTTGCGGTGTGTATTGCTATGTCAGCATGCCCTTCGGCCTAAAAAACGCCGGAGCCACTTTCCAGAGGCTAATGAGGATAGCGCTTGGCGAGCAAATGGGGAGAAACATCGAGGCATATGTCGATGACATTGTCGTAAAATCCCGAGAAGGAAACACTCTCCTCAGGGACCTCGAAGAGACTTTTGCCAGCCTACGGAAGGTGAACATCAAGGTCAACCCCGCAAAGTGCGTCTTTGGAGTGCCTTCAGGCAAATTGCTTGGGTTCCTCGTGTCCCATCGGGGCATAGAGGCAAACCCTGACAAAATCAAGGCCATAGAGGACATGCAACCTCCACACAGACTCAAGGACATGCAACGCCTAGCAGACTGCATGGCCAGCTTGGGTAGATTCATCTCCAAATTCGGCGAAAGAGCCCTGCCGTTCTTCAAGATCATGAAAAGAACATGCACTTTCAAGTAGACACCTAAAGCGGAAAAAGCGTTTGAGGACTTGAAGAGGTACCTAGCCAGCCCGACAGTAATGGTCACCCCAAGGACAGGCGAGCACCTGAAGTTGTATCTATCAGCAATTCCACAGACCGCCAGTGCCGTCCTTGTGGTAGAAAGGGAAGAGACAGTACCCCACAAGAAGAGTGCAACCACTCCAAAGCGAAAACCCCCTGAGGAAGAGCTCGACGAAAGGGCAGGCCTCACAAACCCACCGCCAGGCCCAAAGCCACAGGAGAGGCCCGCCCAAGTCAACCGCTACAAAATGATCTCGCCAGGGAGCCTGAAGAGCCCACACAGGCCAACCCCCTCGAGGACCCCAAAAAGCCTCTACAGGCCAACTCACTCGAGGGCCAGGACAAGCCTCTAGACGCCAACCCCCTTGAGGGCCTAGCGGAGCCCCTTCAGGCAGAAGACACCAAGGCTACGTAGACTACTCTTGTCGAACATCCAGTCTACTTCGTCAGCACAGTACTGCGCGATGCTCGCGTGCGGTATACGATGCAGCAGAAGCTCCTTCTCGCACTCCTCAACGCCTCAAGAAAGCTGTGACGCTACTTTCAGGGGCACCCCATCACAGTGGTTACCTCTTCCCCCCTGGAGCAAATCCTGCGCAACCCTAATGACACAGATCATGTCGCATGATGGAATATAGAGCTACATCCATTCAATTTGCGCTTCGATACCACAAGGGTAATCAAAGGAAGAGCACTGGCAGACTTCGTCGCTGAATGGACTGACCCAACCCCTGAATAGCCTTTGGGAGAAGAATAAGAGCCCCTTGGAGATAAAATGCCCAGCCACTGGACCATGAAGTTCGACGGAGCTTTCGCTTGTGGCCACGGTGGGGCTGGCATGGTCCTTATCTCACCAAAAGGTGACAAGCTATATTACGCGGTCCAGCTGTGCTTTGTAATCGACAAGATCTCCAACAATATCGCTGAGTACGAAGGCTTGCTTGCTGGCCTACGGGCCGCAATCGCCCTAGGCATCAAGCATCTACTCATCAAGGGTGAGTCCCAGCTGCTCGTCAACTTCTCCAACAAAAGCTATAAGCCTAAGGACGACCATATGGCCGCATACCTTGAAGAGGTTCACAGGCTTGAGAAGCACTTTAGGGGAATGGAGCTCATGCACATCCCAAGAAAGGAGAACCAAGAGGATGATGACATCGCCAAGCGCGCATCAAAAAGGCAAGCTCAACCGCCAGGCGTCTTTGAAGAAAGACTCGTCAAGGCATCCATAAAACAGCCTCAGGAGGCCATGCCCGCAAGCACAGACAGAGCGCTCCCGCCACCACCTGCAAACGGGGCTCCAGATTGCGGGCCCCCTACAGGGGAGCGTCTGTTCCTCACAGCGGTGCATCAAGAAGCAGGATGGATTGACGAGATCAAAGGCTACCTCGACAAAGGGATCCTTCCCAAGGAAGATGTTGAAGCGAAGCGAATCGCCCGCCAAGCAAAATCTTACAAAATCGTCGAAGGGAATCTCTACCGCAAGCGGCCAAACGACACCGCACTCAAATGCGTTCCTCCTGAAGAAGGCAAAATGCTGATCAAGGACATCCACAGTGGGGAATCCGGCCACCATTCGTGCGCCCGCACCCTAGCAGGCAAAGTCTTCAGGAGCGGCTTCTACTGGCCTCAAGCACTTCAAGATGCAGTGGACATCGTCCAAGCATGTGAAGCCTGCCAATTCCATGCCAAGCAAATCCACCAACCTGCGCTGGGGCTACAGAACATTCCGCTCTCCTGGCCGTTCGCGGTCTGGGGGCTGGACATCCTAGGACATTTCCCAACAGCGCAAGGAGGGTGTCGCTACCTCTTCGTGGCCATCGACAAGTTCACTAAGTGGCCCCAAGTGGAGGCGACGCGCACAATCACAGCAGGCGCGGCGGTGAAATTCATCAGAGGCCTGGTCTGCCGCTTCGGAGTGCCTAACCGCATCATCACCGACAATGGCTCGCAATTCACGAGTGGCATCTTCAGAGCTTACTGCGAAAGAATGGGCATCAAGCTATGCTTCGCCTCGGTCGCGCATCCGTAGAGTAACGGACAGGCTGAGCGAGCAAACGCAGAAGTCCTCAAGGGCCTAAAGACCAGGACCTTCGAGATCCTCAAAGTCCACGGCAAGGGCTGGATCAACGGGGGAAACACCGTTCGCCCTCGTCTATGGAGCTGAAGCAGTCCTCCCCACAGAGATAAAGCATGGATCCCCGTGGGTCCTTGCCTTTAACGAGGACCAGCAAGAGGACATCCACAACGACGACCTGCTGCTCCTTGAGAGACTACGACGCCGCGCCGCCCTCCGGGCGGCCAAATACCAGCAGGACCTGAGACGCTACCACATCCGCAACGTGCGCTCGCATATCCTGGAGGCAGGCAATCTCGTCCTCAGGCGAATCCTCTCCAGGGAAGGCCTCCACAAGCTGTCTCCGATGTGGGAAGGTCCCTACAGGGTCACCCACATTGCCAGGCCTGGCGCGGCTCGCCTCTAAACTCAATACGGCATCCTCGTCAAGAATCCATTGAACATCATGCACCTACGCAAGTTCTACCCGTGATCATCATCATGACAGTGATCATTGTCACGTCAAGACATCTGGCGGAAGAGGCAACTTACGGCTCAACCTCCAAGCATTTTTTGTCTCCAGAGATTAAAAGCTCACGGCTTAAACCTCACAGAATTTTTTGTCTCCAGAAGGAACAAACGCAGAACGTGATCATCGTCACGCCCGTGATCATTGTCACGTCAAGACATCTGGCGGAATAGGCAGCTTACGGCTCAACCTCCAAGCACTTTTTGTCTCTAGAGGTTAAAAGCTCACGGCTTAAACCTCCAAGCTCCAAAGGCTTCTCTCGAGGTTCAACCCTCCAAACTCTCCATGTAACGAGCCACCTCAGGCCGTTGAGAGTCTCTGCCACTAATGGGTGGTCCACATGCCTCGACATGGTCAAAACATTAACTTGGCAACCCCAAGCATAATGAGACAATTTTGTTCCCAAGTGAACTTAGCGCCACGGCACCGCTATGTAATATATGGTGGTGAGTTTTATTTACGCATTACTTTGTTGAAATATGCGCTTATATCTCTCCACATGCGTACCTCACGATCGGGGGCTGAGTACGGTGCCAGTGCCTCAAATGACACACCAGCAGCACTGCAAAATCCAAGGATCCGAGCTCTGGCTGGAGGGCAAGATCCCACAAACACGCCATCTCTACAGAGGACCTTGGTACTTACTCTCCTCATGAGGAATGCCTGAGGGGACCTATAAGCACGCACGAGTTCCTTGTGCCGTGTTCCAGCGTTTGGGTTCGCCCCTCTAATCTACAGGGAAGAAATGCCCCCCGCAAGCCTGAGGAGGCATCTGGGAACGATCCCTCAAGAGGACCTCCTCGCCAGGCAAAAATCCTCTACAGAGCAAAAACCTCGAGAAGCTAAGTCCTGCACCCACGCCTTGAGAGCGTTTCCCCTCTAGCGCACGTTTGCCCCTCAAGCGACTTCGATTTCCCTTACGCTTCATGGACTACTCGTACGTCTAAGGGGGGCACTTGAGCATCGCGACTCAGGGCTCTTACCTCTCCTAGGCCTAAACTCTCCCCGGCCTTGCGGAGTCATTGCTCCTGCATACTGAATGGCAGAGTCATGGCACGAAGAGATGGGTCCTACCGACGCAGAGAACAAATAGACATGGAGATGAGTCCAAAGAGACCTCTCGAGGGGCAAGCAAGCTAAAAGAAAATGGCAAATAAGAGTATATTACAGGCCAAAAGATCACAAATGTCTAAACATAAGATTGTTTCAGATACAAGCGCACACGCAGGCTCAATAACGTGTGGCTCAGGCGGAGGTGTCGTCGTCTTGGACCTCCTCCACAGCTCCTTCCTCGGTCTCAGCACAGCCAGCCTCCTCCTCGCTGCCTTCTGTTGCTGCCTCCGCACGCCTGAAGCGGTTGCAGAAAGCGTCAACTTGCTCCTGGAGGGAATTGGAGACCCTGTGCGCGTCCTCGCCTTGGGCGGCCTCTGTCACGGTGGAGAGGTCGAAGCCTGGCGTGAGGATCCTGAGATTGGTGAAGATACGATCGACGACCACCCCCAGGAGCTGCCGGCTCTCGTCCTCGATCATCTCGCGATGCTCGGCGACAGGGCCCTCGAGGGCCATGAAGAGCAGGTCAAAGTAGACCAGGTACATGGCAGCATCGCCACGGCCTCGGACCTCTGTGTGCGGCGCGTCCGCACCTAGTTGCGCAGCGAGCACATTGCCCCGAGCGACCAGCGCCTCGAACATGCGCGAGCGCTGCTTCGTAAGCGCGCGGGTCGCCTGGGCAGAGTCCGTCGCCTCCGCCGCCCGCTCCATCGCGGGAGCCACCTGCTCCTCCATATCCTTGGCCAAGGAGTTGAGGTCATGAACTGCCTCGGTGCGGGCCTCCTCCGCTCGGCGACGACCATACTTGCCGCGCTTGAGGCAGGCCTCCAGCTTGGAGTTGACCTTCTCAAGCTCAGCGATCCGCTGAGCATCTGCGGCATACCTGGCCTTGAAGCGGTCCTCCTGCTTCTGAGCCAAGTCACGATACTCCTGAGACTTGGTCAGCTGGAACTGCTTCTCGCGCTCCGCAAGGGCATCCTCCGCCTCTTCTTCTTCTCAGCGAAACGCTGCTCGAAGCGCTCATAAGCAAGCTTCTAGGCAGCGACGTTCTCGTCTTACTTCAAGAGCGCCTGGGCTAGGTCTCCTGTGCGCGCCTCAAGCTCCTCGCGCTGGGTGGCTATGTCCTGCTCCCCCTGAAGCCGTTGCTCGTCGCGCTGCTGCAGCTCCTTCTCCTTGAGGGACAGCTGATGTTCACGCTCGGCAAGGCCCTTGCGGTCCCCCTCCATGGTTGCCTGCGCGGCCTGGTGTGCGGTGAGCAGCTGGGCCTCCAAGCCCTCCAAAGACTCCCTCACGAGGCCGAAGGCGACCTCGCGGCGCCCCGCGCTGCAGTCCCAGCCTGGAAGGACCAGCTCCTGGCTTGAGGAGGGCCCAGCTCCGGCGTCGAGCCCCGAGAGCCTGACCTCGGGGAGATCTCGGGGGCTAGCTTGGGCTCCGCCCCCGTCCGCACCAGCGTCCTCTTCGGCGCCCGCGGCAGCAGGGCGCTCATCACCTCCAGCTGGACAAGGAGGCGAGGAAGAACCTCCCCCTGCGGACACGCCCACGCCCGCTGGCGCCTCGCTCGCTTCCGTCGCAGGCTGCACGGGAGCCGTGGGCGCGCACGGCGGAGTGGGCGCGCGCGGTGGCGTCGACATGCGCGACAGCGTTGGCTCGCGCGGCGGAGTTGCCTCGCGCGGAGGCGTGACCGCGCGAGGGGGAGTAGGAGCGCGAGGTGGAGTAGAGGCCCTCTCCTCCGTGTTTTCCACCACCATTGGCTCAGGGGGCGGTGTAGGTGCCTCTGGGCGAGGCGCGTCCTCCTCCACCTGAGGCTCTGCCACCCCCGCCTGAGGCGCAACCGCCTCCACTTGAGGCACCTCCTCAGTGGGGCCTGTGGAGGCCGTCTCGACAGGCCTCGTGGCCTCGTCAGCCACGAGCTCAACCGTGGCTCTCTTCACGTCTGCAGCCTTGCAAAGCCTACGATGCTTCGCAGGCACAAGGTCACTCGCAAAAAGCCCAAGAAAAGACCTTCAAAAGAGGGAAAAACGAAGAGAAAAACAAGAATCAAAACAACCAAGCGTCATGAGCACTCACCCCGACGGAGCAGCGCCGGCGTCGACCCACGTCAGGCCTGGTGAGCGCCAGAAGGGCAAGGTCTTGGCGCCTGACCCCTCCGGAGGCGCCACCGCTTTCCTCTTGGAGGGGACGTCGGATGGCCTCGCCCCCGAGTGGTCCACGACGGCCTTGGTGCGGGGCCCAAACCTTCCCGAAGAGACCTCCGCGCCAGAGGCCTCCCCTTCGTCAGCCTCCTCCTCCACGGGGCGCGAGGGAGCCACCACGAAGGCATCGTCATCGCCTGACAAGACGTCACAAACCTCGTCAGTGATTGGCCCGGCCCTCTATGAAGACACCTCCCCTGCCGTGGCCTCCTTCTCACTTAGCCCAGCTCCGGAGGCCGAGGGAGAATCCGACCCCTCCGTTCCTCGCGTCGCCGGCAGGGGCACCTCCATCCCAGCCAAGCCTGTCGGGATGAACGGAGGCATCCCCCCAAGATGGCCATGCGCTCTGTCATGTTGTATTGATGGAGAGGCCGGAGCGTCATGGGGAGCTGATCCACGGCAGGCACCGTCGGGTTGACGAAGAGCATGGATAGGAAATTGTCGGCGACGTCTTTGTCGTTGTCCTCACAATGAAGCCGCATCTTGTCGTTCGGCCCCGAGTACATTCACATGGGCACCGAGTGTGCCTGGAGGGGAGCGATGCGGCGCGTCACGAAGTCAGCCACGATGATCTGCCTCGTGAGGCCCTCCTTGTGAAGGAAACTCAGGCGCCCCATCAGGCTTGTGTTCCTCACGCCGTCGAAGGTCGCCTTGCCCCAGTGGGAGTTCTTCAACGGAGGCTCGCCGGGGACCTCAAGGAAGGCGCAGAGATGCTCCACGCCGACGAAGAACCACTTCTGGCGGAAGTCGTCCACCTTCTTCGTCACCGACGTGACGGCCTTGTCTTCACTCCATGACATGGGGATGTAGACACTCCCCATGCCGTCGACGATGCGGAATGAGACGCACGCGGAGCGCTCATTCTTCCCCGTGCTCTGGAGCGCGTAGAAGCACCGGAACAGCCCCACCATGGGCTCCAAGCCCATGTATGCCTCGCAGAGGTATGCGAAGACGGCAAGGATGAGGATGGAGTTGAGGTGCAGATGTAGCAACTGCACCTGATAGAACGCCAGGACCGCCTCCAGAAACGGCGAGAAGGGAGGCACCAGCCCGGCAGCGAGGCAGTGCTGGAATATCGGGAAGTACCCTCGCGGACGCTTCGCGTGCACCGCGGGCTACAGGGCGGTGACGCCGTGTTCATTCGTCCGGTCCGTAACCAGGTAGCGGACTTTGGCGAGAGCCTTCTCATTGACACGCATGCCTAACAGCGCCGCGCCCTGCACGACCTCGGAGGCCTCCGCTTGGGAAGAAGACCCCGCAGCGGCCTTGCCCTTGCTTTTGAGGGGACTCATCGTCACGGGCTCGGTGTGCCGAGGAAGGCGGAAGTAGGAGAAATCGCAGGAGAGAGCTGTGGCGGAAAGCTCGAGACGGCGGAGGCTTCTGCGAGAAGAATTGGAAACAGTAACGGCTCCCTGCTGCGGCGCTCGGGCTTTATTTCACCTCGAGGAGCAATTACCGGGGCGTGGTGGGACCCCCCACGACGCACGCCCTAGATCGTGCACAACCGTTACTCGTCTGAGTGCCGCGTGGCTCGGGCAGGCCGGGCACTATGGGCCCACGACGCTCCGCCTGAGCCCATGGGCTCAATCTCGCCCATTGCGGGCCTGGAGGCTATTGTCGACCCAGTGGAGACTGGGGTATGAAGAACCCACTCCCCCTAGGCCTCGCACGCGGGCTAATCTAACAAAACGATTAAGGACCAAGCCTCGCCACCTAGCCGGACCCTCGAGAGGCAATTCCCCTCGAGGGCCCGAAGAGGAAGCGAGGGCCTCACGGGGACCCTCGCTTCAGGAGACCCTCCCGAGGCGCCAGCACGCCTGAAGGGAAGTCAACAGGAATCCCTCCACAGGCCTCCCCAGTCCTGTGGGGAAACGTGGCGGCCAAGGAAGTACGGCGGGACGCACATGGCCTCTGCCACGCCCACATGGTGACACAGGCACTCCCGTTGCCTTTTTGATGATAAAGGAGTCAATAAAGTTGCGCCGCCTGCTCCAGGACTGCCAAGACCTTCTACTCTGACGATAAATCAGATGGACGGCGCAACCCTACAAAGAGAACGTCATCGCGGGCTCCACCATAGAGACTGACGTCCCTGCGGTCAATACAGCGCGGTCGGCCGCCTGTCGGCCACGGCGCCCAACTTTATCGTTGATGGACCGCGTCCATGGACTATCGGGCGGTGGTTGACTCCTGCTCCTCCACGCCACTGCCGTGTGGGAGCCACCCCGGACGCCGAGCAGAAGAAGAACGCCTGAGGCGCCTATAAAAGGGGCAAGACCTCCGTCGTAGAGGAGGTCGGCCAATTGCTTGCAACAACACTTGTAAAACCTAGCGCTGCTAAGTAGGATAGCCTCTTGTTGGAGGAGGAGGAAGATCATCGCTTCCCTCCCCAGGCAAGAACTGCCTCAAGGGGGCCTCGGCAAGCTCTGCTGTACTGTAACCACCATAGTATAATACAAACAAGCAGGATTAGCGATCTTACCTCCTCTCGAGGGTCGTGAACCTGGGTACGGGCTGGTGTCCAACTCTGTTGTGGGTGTTTCGTCTCCATGTCCGGCGAGCAACGTCGCCGTGCCCCTCAAGGGTCTTGACCTCCGCGTTCAATCCCCTTCACGAACTACACTTCAGGAAGTGACTACCCCCGATTCTAGGGAGTCATAACCCGATAAATTTATTGTTAGAAAATGATTTTTCATTATTGAAATTAATAATTTAAAATACCAGAAAATGAAAAAACTAAAGTTTCTCTGAAAATTAAATTTATATATGAAAAATCATATTTTTCGAGTAGGCTCCTGGAAGTGCCAGAGAGCCACCAGGGGGACCCACAGGGCCACCTTGTTGGGGATATATCAACTAGGGGTATCTCCAACATGGTTCAATCCGGCTAGTCCAGGGTGGCCCAAGGGTGGTAAGGCTGAAGCCTGCCGGGCGGCCCAGATAGCTGACGTACAAGGAAGTAGGCGGACGGTCCAAGAAGGCGTAAGGTCGAAGCCCATCAAGCCACCAAGCCCAAGACGGAAGGCGGCAACTAAGCCGGCTAGGTCTAGGACTCTGATTACTTGCCGGACAAGTACTTGCCTTGTATCCTGGGGTATGGCCGCCTATATAAGCCGGCCACCAGGAAGCCTTTAGGGCACGCTCCAATACGCATCATACACATTGTAGCCTGTTCACGGCTATTGCCTCATAGTGAATTATAGAAGCACGTAGGATGTCGCCACCGCTGTGGGATCCGAAGCTGGGTAAACTCGCCGTGTTCAATCCCGTCCTCGACGACACCAACCTTCTTCCCCACAATCCATACGTAGGCTAGAGGACCCCCGTCTCCTATCAATTATGCCGATACCACGACAGTTGGCGCCCACCGTGGGGCATAAGGTTCCTGGCGTCACGTTCCAGGCGGGAACACTTGGCGGTGTGGGCAAGCAGATCGCCGTCGGCCGCGTCACAAGGTATGGCGGCCACAGCTACGTCAACTCGGATGAGTCCTGGCTACCAGCGGACGACTACCTTATCGGATGCGCAATCATACCGATCGGAGGGATCGACGTCTTCATCGGGTATACGCCAGAGGTGTACGACCTACCGCGTTTCTACAACCCCACCCACCAACCCTTCGACCAAGCAGTCGACCGACAAGATGGATCTGAATCTGCCTTCTCCCAGGAGTCGGCTGAATCTGATTTCCACTTCGTCGGAGTTGTCGGACTGGGATCAGACTCCCAGCCGGAAAACAACGATCCTGAGTCAATCCTCCCTGCTCTCCAGGAGGATGCGATGTCAGATGCCGGATCCAGATCTACCGTTCAAGTCAACATAGACTCTGACTCTGATGATGATGCTAGTCTTTTCGAAGAGAAGATCAAAACCCGCTTTTCCAGTGGTAATCCGGCTCCTTCAGAGGGCACAACGGATACTGACATGCCTGACAAGCTGGCTATGATGGTTGTCGTCGGTCACGAGACAACCCCAGTTGCTTCGGAAACGCAAAACAAGCCGGTGGAAGCTGCCGGCGACACCACTGCCGGTCAACTCATTGAAGTTCCGACAAGGTGCGCGCAAAGAAGAAAACTGGCCTCGAGAAAAGCGGCAGCAGCAAACCCACGGATTTGCTCTCCGTCATCAAAGAAGTAGACGAGATCATGAATACTTCGGTGAATAAAGATACCCCACTCGACGAAGTGGAAGAGCTTAGGATTAACATGCTTAAGCACTCTGACTTCCTGCGAAAAAGAGAGGAGCATGTTGAGAGCCTTGCGAAGAAGATCGAGAAAGAACAGGAGAAGATGTCGGCCAAAACAAGCGGGCAGCTCTTTGAGGAAAAAAGGTCATCAAAAAACCGCCATGACAAGGACCCGCCAACACGCGCAACGATAGCGGCTCAAGATCTCGGGTTCGACTGGCGTACGACACCACAGCGCGTGGACAGAAGGGGAGATGTTGTTTTCTGCACCCCCATCCTCAACGCGGCTGCCGCGCTAGATACCCTGGACGACAAAACTTACACGGCGGAGGAAAAGCTGGCCAATGCAAGACACTTCGTGAGCAAGGCCCTAGAACAACAAGCTCGCGCTGATTCCTACGGCCACATGGCGGATGCTCGCGGGGGAGACCTAGAGTCTAAGTCAGGAAAGTGCAAAGCTGCACCTGGCGATGACCCCGAAGGCCCGTCCGGCTCCAGTAGCCATGGCAACAAAAGGAAGGCAATGCCACCTCCAAAGAAGACGCCACCGCTAAAACCAAGGCGGGACGAGAATTCAAGGACAGCAAGCAGAGGAGACCTGCCACCTCCAGCCCAGCCAAGACGCGACAATGGCGGCAGCCGAGACAATGGACAGCTGCCTAGAAAAGATGCCGGCAACGACCCTCCCAGGAGAGGTCGAAGCCGGTCTCCGCAGCGTAAGAAACCAGGCGCAGCATAAGCCGGGCAGCGCAGGACGAGCCAAACGCAAAGAGAGGCGCACAACAGCTCGATCCAAAAGACACGCGACACCGCCTACAAGACATACCAAGAGGAAAGGAGCCACTATATTCTGGTCCAAAGTGCTTTGGCGACGCCATCCGCAGAGATCCGTTCCCTAAGGACATGACATCAGTGTCAAAAAATTGTCATAGGTACAACGGCCTCGTTAAGCCGGATTTATGGCTAGCCGACTATGCCATGGCCATAGAAATTGCCGGCGGAAGCAGCTATATTGCCGTCCGTTACCTACCTCTCATGTTGGAAGGCACGGCAAGGGCTTGGATCGACAACCTTCCTGGAAAGTCTATCCACAACTGGTACGACATGGAAAAGGTTTTCTCCCAGCACTTCCAAGGAACATACAAGCGTCCAAATACCTACACGGATTTGCAACGCTGTATCCAAAAGCCGGACGAAACCATGACAGACTTTGTCAGCCGTTGGATATCCGAAAAAGCCAACTGTCATGGTGCTTCGGATGCGCAAGCTATCCACGCCTTCTACACGGGCCTGCAGAAGAAGTCCTTGCTCCGTCATCGGCTCGTCCGCGAGCAAATCACGGACCTTGGCGAGATGCTCAACCTAGCCGCCCAATATGCGGCGGCGGATGACGACGCCCGGTACGATGATCCAGACGTCAACATCATGCCAAAACGGAACAACAAGCGCAAGTAGGCGGCGGATGACAAAGCCGGACCTTCCAACGAGGTAGCTGTCGCATTCCAAGGGAATGCCGGCAAAAAGAAGTGGAAGAATAAGAAAGATAATCGCGACGCCGGCTCAGGGCCTAAGGCGGCGCGAATCACTTATGAGCAGGCAAAACTTTTGCCATGCCCTATTCACGCCTCACTTGGCAAGGTCAACCATATGATTAGCGAGTGTCGTTTCATGGACGGCTTCAAAAAGGACCCCACAGTCGGCTGGAAGTCAAAGAAGTCAAAGAAGAACGACAAGAAAGACAACAAGGAGGAGTAGGATGACGATGACATGTCTGTCTCAAGCGAGGATGACGCGGCCGCCAAGAAAAATAAACCATATCCGAAGGTCAAAGAATCTCTCGAATGCTTTGTCGGCACACCTTCGGCTAAGGCAGATAAGGCGGAGATGCGCGAACTCAACGCGACAATGCCGGACGTCCCTCAGTATTTGAACTGGTCGGAAGCAACGATCACTTGGGACCGGTCCGACCACCCTGATCACGTTCCTCACCCGGGCAAGTACGCCCTCGTCGTCGATCCCATTGTCGACAACTTCAGACTCACAAAGGTACTCATGGATGGCGGCAGCAGCCTCAACATCCTGTACCACGACACACTAAGCCGCATGAACCTGTCAGAGGATCAGCTGGACCAC
The DNA here is from genome assembly GCA_026929855.1 of Poa annua. NCBI lineage: Eukaryota > Viridiplantae > Streptophyta > Magnoliopsida > Poales > Poaceae > Poa > Poa annua. The sequence continues at coordinate 40,776,381 of CM049429.1, read as the reverse complement.
AACAACCTCACTTTTCACGGCATAGTGCCCGGCAGGCAAGCAAAGTCAATGGGGAGCATTAGGCTGAAGGTAACTTTCGGACCAAAAGAGAACTACCGCTTAGAGTTCCTCCGGTTCGAAGTTGTCCCCTTCAAAAGCGCCTATCATGCAATCTTCGGACGACCGGCTTTCGCCAAATTTATGGCAAGGCCTTGCTACATATACAGCAAGCTTAAAATGCTGGGGGAAAACGGAACCATCACGATTTCCGGCAACTTTAAGAAAGCCAAGGAGTGTGAACGTGGTATGGCTGCCTTCGCAGAAGCCGTCATCCACAAGGAAGAACTCGCACTACTTGGGGCGGATTCAGACAAATCCATGCCCAAGACAAAGATTGATGTCAAGAAGACCTTTGAAGCTTCAGAAGACACCAAAAAGGCGGACCTCATCCCAGGCGACAAGTCTAAGCAAGTCGTCATCGACTCCAACCTTGACAGCAAATAGGAAGGCGCGCTCGTCGAGTTCCTCCGTGAGAATCGTGACATCTTTGCATGGTCGCCTTCCGACATGCCTGGTGTACCGAGGGAACTTGCCGAGCACTCACTCAACGTCATAAAAGGATCCAAGCCAGTGAAGCAAGCAACAAGACGCTTTGGAGATGAGAGATGCAAGGCTATAGGAAAGGAGATAAATAGGCTGAAGGCCGCCAATTTCATAAAAGAAGTTGTGCACACTGATTGGGTGGCAAATCCTGTACTTGTTCCAAAGAAGAATAAAGGGCTGAGGATGTGTATTGACTATACCGGTGTTAACAAGTGCTGCCCAAAGCATCCCTTTGCGCTGCCTAGAATCGACCAAGTCGTAGACTCCACGGCAGGCTCCGAGCTATTTTGATTTTTTGGACACCTACTCAGGATACCATGAAATCAAGATGAGAGAGTCGGATCAGCTGAAAACATCTTTCACCACTCCATACGGGACTTTCTGCTACATCACGATGCCTTTTGGCCTAAAGAATGCAGGGGCAACATACCAGCGCTATATGCAAAATTGCCTGTACGAACAGATCGGCCGCAATGTTCACGTCTACGTAGACGACATCGCGATGATGTCGAAAAAGAAGGCAGATCTCCTAGAGGATTTGGAAGAAACTTTTCAGAATCTCCGGAGGTACCAGATGAAACTCAATCCCGCCAAGTGTGTTTTCGGCGTTCCAGCCGGCAAGCTGCTCGGGTTTATCGTCTCAGAACGAGGGATCGAGGTTAATCCGGAGAAGATCAAGGCCATCCAAAACATATCCAGACCCACTTGTCTGAAGGACGTGCAGCGCCTAGCCGGATCGGCGGCGGCCGTCAGTCGCTTCAGAAGTCGCCTAGGGGAAAAGGCAATGCCTCTCTATCGACTATTGAAGAAATCCGACAACTTTGAGTGGACAGCAGAGGCAGATGCCGCCTTACAACAACTTAAGGAGGCCCTCATATCCGCTCCGATATTGGCAGCACCTCGATCACAGGAACCGATGCTGTTGTACATCACGGCAACAGGAGCTGTTGTCAGCGTTGTCTTGGCTGTGGAAAGAAAGGAGAACGAAGCCGCGACGTATGAACAACGACCGGTCTACTTCATCAGTGAAGTATTCTCCGCCTCCAAGCAGAGGTATCCGCATTACCAAAAGCTGGCTTATGGTGTATTCTTCACCGCCAGAAAGCTTAGGCATTATTTCCAGGAGCACACAGTGACAGTAGTCAGCAAGGCACCGTTGGGAGACATAATCAACAATGCAGAGGCAACAGGTCGAGTTGCCAAATGGGGCATCGAGCTTGCCGCCTTTGATATAGTCTATAAACCACGGACCGCCATTAAGTCTCAAGCGCTTGCAGATTTTGTCGCCGACTGGACAGAAGCCATGGAGGCAACGACACTCCCCGAGTCAGAATATTGGGTCATGCACTTTGACGGATCAAAGATGCTCAAAGGCTCGGGGGTTGGAGTCGTTCTACGCACGACTAAAGGTGACAAGCTTAGCTACGTGTTGCAAATTCACTTTACAGCTGTAGCGTACCTGCTCTTTAAATAAGGCAGATACCTGTGTATAGTGCAAATCCCTGGATCGATTCATTTGCACACACAGTTTACGATGTAATATCACAACAAGGCGACAATTTTATTACATCGATGATCCAGAATTACAAAGTATTTAATACAAGTTGCATAGCATAAAGCTAGCATTGTCAAAGTACACAGCGGAAATACAATAGCAGTGAGTCTCTATAACTTTCATGCTGCCACAGGCGAAAACATGTTGGTTGCAGACTCGAAACCTTTAACGAAACCTCACTCGTCATCTGATCAATCTGCAATAAGAAAAATATTGCAACAACGTGGGTCAGATTCCATAAAAAATGGAGTCTGGCAAGTGACACTATGGTGGACACTTATGGAATAACTCTAAAGCCTATATGCATATTTGGCTGGTGGAGTTCAAGGCTAATTTGCATAAAGCCAATTTTTCCTACTCTTTTGAAAACACTTTTCTTGAAATCGACGAGTATGGCATGAAAACCATAAATCTCATCTTCCCTTGTTCACCCATCAAGTTTTACTTTTGAAGTTGGAATGGTGGAATCCTCCGTTGACGTCCTTGATCAGCTGCTCAAAATTGTCCGTAACCGGGGACACGGCTAAGTACTTAGTTTTACACTCTGCAGAGGTTGTGCACGTTCACCATTGTACCCATTCAACCCAAGGTATCCTTTACACACCATTTGTGATAAGGAAAGGAGAGAATGAGACGAGATCTTTCAGAAGCATTTTCCCTCCCACCTGGCTTGACCCGTTCCACCTAACATCCCCCTACATCTGCTTGTCAAGCCGGAGAGAGTCCACGCAACATAATTGATCAAGCCTGCACTGGAAGCAATCGTCACTCGGAGTTCTTCAGATTCCTCTGTTCCTGGGTGGCCATTCACAAGTGTACATACTCCAGGAACCATAGAAATGGACCTGAGTAGCCACTCAACATAAACCATACAACCAATTACCACCCAGGTGTTTCATTAACTTAGTGGATGTGCACTCTCGGGTAAAAATCACCATGCTCACAGCCCTAAGTAGAATAGAAATTCATCCTAGGCGAAGACAACCATGAGCACAGTCCTGAGTAGTCACTTAACATTTTGTAAAAACCTTTCATCAACTGCATAGCATCAATATTTCTGCTAAGTATGATATAGGAACCTAGACACAGGAGTAAGGGATTCTACACAGGTTTAGCATAGCAACACATGCATATAAAAATACTCTAAGTAATGCATAAAAATAGGAAGTTTATGAGGGGTGCCACTTGCCTTTGAATGTTGTTGTTCACAAACTCTTTTCAACAACGAACGTTTGCTCTCCGTTTAATCTAAACAATAATAGCAAACAACAATACCACAATCAACGAACAACAATCATCAAACATACATGCTCATATCAAATGAACAACAAGTTTTGTAAAACTCCTAAGGAAAACATGTCATGTATGATATGCAAATTATTTCTAAGGGCTAGAGATGCATGTTATGCTATGAAAATCTCTTAAGTTAATGCAAGGCAAATAGGTGGGTCAAGAATGACTAAGGACTAAGGTCTTAAGTTGGATAAACATACTTTGTTTTATATCTTCTTGAAACAAGCACTCAAATGGCTTAGCCATGATGTGCAAAATACTTAGGGAAAAATACTAAGTCCTTTGTTCAAGATGATCAACAATTATTATCAACTCTTTGTAAATTGGACATTCACTATAGTGAGAGAGACATACACCCGGCCAGCCACTTAAATTGTGGAACGGGTCTCATGTACGTGGACATGTAAGGTTTGTTTCCAGGCCGCTTCATCCCACTATGCTGCTAGGATCCAACAACTTCAAGATGATAACATCATGATCAAAATTTGTTTAAGTCTAAAAGACAAGATTAGGAAAGAGGGAAAGATAGAAAGAAAGATGTAGTTGTCCTCCAGGCTTCATCTCCTGACTTGTAACTTTCTTCTGAATGATGTCTTGATTGAGTTCTTGGTAGTCTTGATGAATCTTCAGACTTGATGATTCTTGTATCCTCGAGGCTGGTCTTGGATTTACTTAGTCTTCATGAAATCTCAGAGGAAAGAAAGAGATAGAGAGAGAGACTTAGAGAATAAAAGGGAGGTTGGCCTTCTTGAGCTTCTTCTCACTTTTCTTCTAAGTGCTTGACATATTGAGGGTGCTTCCAGAGTCTGTTTTCTTCTAAGTCCTTCATGGACTTCTTCTCGATTTTCTTCTAAGTGCTTCTTATCTTTGAAGATACTTCTGAAGTCTTGTTTTTGGCTAAGTCCTTCCTTGGTCTTCCAGCTCCATGTTGAAAACTACTAAGTGTCTAAGTGTATAGCACTTTTCCCAAAATACTAAGTTTGAAAATAATCCTCACTTAGAGAAAATGGGGAGGAGTTTTCCTTATGGAAAATATAACTATAAAATATGCTATGCATGAAATGCAATTTTAAATCACAAGCAACATAACACTAATTTTGTAAATTTTTATAACATATGCATAAAGTTATAGTTTGCAATTTAATTAGTTTCAAATTTGCAAAACATAATAACAGGAAACATATAGATTAAAATTTTATGTGTTTTATATTTTATAACACAATTTTCTTTATAGATGGTGTTAATAGCTAGAGGTGGTTTAATTATATTTAATGCAATTTGATTTAATCAAAAATAATATTTCTATTAAAAGTTATTTCAAAATTAGTCAAACTATTCAAATTAAACTCACAACTATGAAATCATTCAAAATTTACTCAAAATTATTTTATAGCAGTGGCATTAATTTACAAATATTCTAAAGTTTCTAAAACATATTTATTTGCATTTTTTGGATTTATAGATTTAAAGTTATTACAAATACACTCAAATTCACCATTTGAAATTTGAATATTTTATACTAAGTCAAATTTAAAGTTATTACAAATATTCTACATGTCAAGAGCTTTCCAAATATATAAAAATTATTAAATTTGGAGTTGTGGTTAAAAAGTTGTAAGAGATCTAAGTGACAGGGGTGTTTCTGTAAAATTGCCAATTAAATTTAATTAAGGAAATTGTTTTCCACGTGGCAGCTGACTGGGCAGTGATGTGGCGCTGACGTGGCTGCCACGCGGCGCTGACGTGGATAAGTTACAGATCTGGGCCGTCAGATCTGGATCTGACGGTCCAGATCGGATCGTACCGCTTCGTCCGCGACAATCTAATCTAAACCGTAGAGATTGGATCGGACGGCTCACATTGCGTACCAGAAGGTGGCGGCGCGGTGGCTACCGGCGACGAAGGAGACGGCGGCGCGGCTCGGGATCGAACGGCCTTGACGCTGGAGTTGCTCCCCGGACGCGAGAAGATGACCACGACGTTCGGCGTGAAGCTGCGACGGCGAAGGGGTCGTCTACGACGAGCAGCACGTCCTCGAGCAGTGCTGGTTCGTGGACGATGGCGCGGCGGGTCCGGCGAGCTCCACACGCGACGATTTGCTGCGAAGGAGATCGAGGGAAGGGTCAGGGAGATGCGTGTCGATACGGGGAAGAGGATGGAGGGGCTTTCGGTCAAGGGCTCGGCTCACCTCGTCGGGAACGGGACGAATACGGCGGCGGAGATGGCTAACTCCGGCGAGCTTTTCCGGCGGCCTGGCGGCGTGATTTAGTTAGGGTTTGAGGGGGAAAAGACGCGGCACGGCTGGGGTTTATATAGGGGGCTTCAGGAGATCGTATCCCACACGAATCGGAGAGGAAATCGACTCCGATTCGATTTGATCTTCGGCGCCGATTTTGGACAGAGGTTGGAGATGAACTGCTGACGTCAGCATGACGTCAACCAGTATTTTCTTTTTCTGATTTTATTTCTTTAATTCATATCTTTTGATTTAAATGTCCAAATGATGTCAACTTAATTTCTAAAAATTTGTAAAAATAATATCTTGTTGTTAAAGCAGTTGTGGGTATGTTTTGAATATTTTTGAAAATTAATATTTTGAAATATTGATTAATTACAAATTTGACACTTAAAGTCAAATTTGAATTTCTATCTCATTTAAATTCTCCTTTGGCTAAAATAAATTTGTAAAATACCCACATTTCAATATGTTTGAATTTTAAGTTATTTAAACTCATTTTCAATTTCTAACTTCATTTTTGGCCTTGGTATAATTATTAATGACATAACACAACTATAGGAAAATGGAAAAGATAATGTATTCCTTTTTAATTGAAAATAATTTGTGCAACAATATATTTTATATTAAGATAATTCATTTGAACTTCATAACAACTTTGGAAAGGAATTTTGTTTTAATTCTACTCTTATTTAGAATATATTAATCATTTTATGCTTTGAAAATGGATGAAATTCCTTTGAGCAAATGAAATGTTTATTTGGCTAATTTAGTAATTTAAATTCTATGAAGTTTTAAAGTTATACACTATAGGCTTATAATTTCCAAACTATATTTTGTTCTTAGTTAAGGGAATGAAACCCATTTAGTAAGTATATACCATTTTGAATAATCTTATATTTATGAATAGATATGGCTAAGTGGTTTAATTCAGATACTTATACATAAACTAATTTATTTAAAATAAAATGGATTGTAGTTTGTAGAATATTTGTCAAATTATATAAGGTTTTTGAAACACAGTGGATAATAAAATGTTAAAACTGTGACATTTGAATTATTAAACTCTTTCAATAAGTTTGAAGTCTTTTATAGTTGGTTTCCTTATGCATTTAATATTTTATTTTAATAAAAAGAAAAGTTTTAAATTTTTGTGATTTTTGAATATTATAAAATGTTGGGATGTTACAACAGCAACCAACAACGTTGCCGAGTACGAAGCTTTGCTTCATGGGTTACACGTGGCAAACGACTTCGGCGTCAAAAGAATCCTCTGTTATGGCGACTCGGATTTGGTCGCGCAACAAGTAAGTGGAACATGGGATGCGAAAAGCGCAACAATGGCGGCATACAGAGCCAAAGTTGACGAATTCGCAAAAAACTTCGCGGGCTACGAAGTCCGGCATGTTCCAAGAGCTGAGAACGAGGCGGCAGACACACTTGCCAGACTAGGGTCAGAACGCAAAAAGGTACCAAAAGATATTTTCCTGGAACATTTGCACAAGCCATCCATTAAAGGCGTCGATTTGATGGACCCCGATGCAGAAGAACCGGTAGAAGCGGCAAGTCTCACTGTCTACTCGATAAAGCCGGATTGGACTGTCCCATATCTCGATTTTCTAATCGATAGCAAGTTGCCGGAGGACGATGAGGTGCTAAAAAGGCAGATCATAAGGCGAGCCAAGGCATTCACGATAATAAAAGGCGAGCTATATAAGCGAAGCACGAGCGGCATCTATCAGCGGTGCATACAGCCAGAAGAAGGCCAGGAAATTCTGAAAGACATACATATTGGCACCTGCGGGCATCACGCTTCCGCCAGGTCCATCGTGTCCAAAGATTTCCGCCAAGGTTTCTACTGGCTTACCGCCAAAGAAGACGCCGAGAACATCGTAAAAACATGCAAAGGCTGCCAGTTGTACGCTCGTCAACCTCACTTACCGGCACAAGAACTCAGGACAATTCCAATCACCTGGCCGTTCGCGGTCTGGGGCTTAGACATGGTGGGTCCCTTCAAGAAGGAGAGTGGTGGGTATACCCACCTATTGGTTGTTGTCGACAAGTTCACCAAATGGGTCGAGGCTAAGCCGATCAGCAAACTTGACGCACGAACAGCCGCCAATTTCCTCTGGGGAATTATCTCTCGTTTTGGAGTTCCACACAGCATTATCACTGATAATGGCAGCAACCTATCTCAAGGCGACATAGAAGAATACTGCAGTGATCTGGGTATCCGGCTTGATTTGGCATCCGTGTCACACCCTCAATCCAATGGACAAGTATAGCATACAAACGGACTAGTCTTATCAGGACTTAAGCCTCGTCTCGAAGCTCCATTACACAGGGCAGCCGGCGCTTGGGCAGATGAGTTACAGTCGGTACTATGGAGTTTGCGCACAACGCCAAACAGGTCTACCGGCTACACTCCTTTCTTCTTAGTATATGGCGCTGAGGCGGTGCTACCTACCGACATGAAATACGATTCCCCAAGGGTTCAAGCCTACATCGAGCAAGACGTAGAAGGTGCAAGACAGGATAGCCTAGACCTGCTAGACGAAGAAAGAGACGTCGCTCTACATCGCTCCGCCTTGTACCAGCAACAACTTCGCCGCTATCATAGCCGGAGAGTGCGGAAGCGAAGCTTCAGAACAGGTGACCTGGTTCTCCGCCTAATTCCAGACAGAAAAGGCTTGCACAAGTTAACCCCGCCATGGGAAGGACCGTTTATAGTCACAAAGGCGCTGCTCAATGGTTCCTACTACCTGGCCCACATCCGCGACGAAGAAGAAAAGAAGAGGCGCAAGAAGGCGGCAGGAAAAAGGGGAACCAAGCGCAAAAGATGCATTGACGATCCGTTCGAACAAACAAGAGGGCCTTGGAATATTGAGCAGCTACGTCCTTTCTACACTTAGCAATTTATAATTGTAATAAGTTATATATATTATGAAATAAAAGTCTATGGTTTCTCATCTGTGTTGAGAAGCATGCCATCTTTTGTCTTTTCTTGCAATCATATTTCCCCTATGTATCTAAGTTACCTATTTTTCTAGCTCCGTGCAAAGGTTCAAACTGGTAGATACTTGCAGCTTTCGAGCCAACCTAAAGCAAAAATAAACTTTTTGCGCCGCCTAATTCACTTACCTCTGATTACTTATATGTGGTTCGCCTAGTAGTATGTCTTTGACACCAACATGTTGGCTTTGGTTTCTGATCCTAAACGCATGGCTTAGCCCTGGTTGTTTCAGCTAAAGTTACCGGCTGAGCTTCGTCAACATACAAAAAGTCAAACATATAGGTCAGGGTAAAATTAAGGCGGGCCATATAAATAAGGCAAAATAAAACTTGTCAGCTAGTTTCCCGCCTAGCAGAGCAACAACAAAAGTATATATAAATATTACAAGTTAAAGTTGCATTGTTTTAGGGGCTGGCAAATCATGTCAGAAGGAGGCAAGGAAAGGAAACTACGGCTCGGGGGGGCGTCTACATAAGGCTTGGGGGCTGACAACTTCAGCCCCAGAACTGTCACTCCCCTCCGCCTCGGCCGTGCCGGCAGCTCCAGCTTCCCCTGCGGCAGGCACATGATGGCGCCGGTAGAAGATCGAAGTATCCACCATGTCGGCAACACGCGTGGCGTAGCCGGTAACGCTGTCCAGAACAGCGGCCGGCTCGACCTCGCTGCCGTCTTCATATGTAGACGGCATGCCTTCGGTGACGGCTTCTATCTCCGCCTCGGGGTAGTGCGCCATGAATAGTCCAAGCGAAGTCTTGGCACCACCCTGCACTGCCGACTTCAGCGAGCTCTTGTGTAGCTTGGTAGCCCGCTCCAACATGTTGGGCACGTCGCTGAATTCGGTCGGTTCCTGGCTGCCGCAGGAGATGAAGAACTTGGCGGCAAACCGCTTGGACGCTGCCAAAGTCTCGGTGATCAGCTCGCCTAGACGCGCAAGGCGATCCAGGCGGGGGCTGACAACCTTGTCGTCGCCTAAACCGGCGGGAACTGTATCAAAAATGAAACCATCAGTTTGGCTCAGGCTAAGCAAAATGGCAAAATCAAATAAGGAGTGAGAAATTACCAAGGGCCAAGTTATGGAAAGCGGACAGCTCAATCATATGAGCCGCCAACGCGTCCTCAGCAATTTGGGCGCGAGAAGTCTGCTTGGAGATTTCCTCGGCAGCCGTCTTCTCCGCCTCCGCCAACTTCTTGCGCGGGCTATCCAGCTCACCAGTAAGCTGGCTAGATTCCTGCGCAAATTTCAGTTGTTGGGCCTCCATCTCCTTCTGGTGCTCCTCCTTCATCGCCAAGTTGGCGGCCGCCAAATCGGAAGCTTCATTCATAAGGGCTTGCATATCAGTGGACGCCTTCAGTATTTCCTGTGCGTGGTCTAACAGTTCTACAAATATGGATTCGCTAACTAAATGATTGACGGCAACATAAGTTGAAAAGATGGCTGAAAGCAAAAAAGATCAACTCTACCTTCATCTTTTTTGCGGGCCGCCTCCAACTCGGCAATCCGCAGGTCCTTGGCCTCGCAATCCTTCTTCAGATCGCGGCAACGCTGGTTTATCTCGAATCGGGAGGAGATAAGCTCAACGTTGGCGGACAAGAGGCCCTGCAGGAAAAAGCAAAGGCATAAAACATATTGTCGAATAACCACTCAGCCGGCCAATATTTTTGGACCTGCCATCTAAGTGCTCGGCGGAAAGACTATGTATATGCCAGAGTTATAAAAACTTACAGACAGGTCGCCCTCCAAGTCGACGAAGGCCTGGGAAGTGAAGTTGGCAAAAGTCAAGGCTGACTCCTTGGCCTCCTTAAAGGTGGACCAAGGGTCCCTAACTTTGCCGCCTCCTGCAGTCGGGGCTGCCCTCTGGGACCCGCCGGCAGCCACCTCCAGCAACTCCTCCTTGGTGGCACGCGATTGGACGGCTTCATCGGCCGTAGACTCAGCCAAAAGAAGGGGAGTCTAGGGTGTGCGGTCAGCGGAGAAGGTCCTTGGCGGTGCGACAGAAGCCGGAATCTGGGGCTGGCGACGAGCATCGCCCATAAAGGTGCCGGCCCGGGGCTGGGGAGTTGGCGGCATGGTAGCAGGCGAGCTGCCTTGAGGCCGCTTACCCTTGGAAAGGAGCCTGGTCGGCAACCGGGAAGTTGCGACCCTTTCCTTGTCAATAAATAGCAAGCACAGTTAGTTGGGTGCCAGTATTTAAGAAGCTCGTCGACTATTAAAGGCAGAATTGAGTACCTTCGGGGGATGGTAATCCCCGTGTTCTCGTCAAGGTTGACGAGAACCGGCTCGGTAGCCGTTGCGATCCGTTTCTTCCTCTCGGCGATCGCCGTAGAGGAAGCGGCGCCGGATGCCTTGCGCTTCTTGGTCTTCCCGGCTTCCGACTCGTAGAAATCGGGAGCCAGGTCATCCTCCCCCAAGTCGGAGATCTGAGAAAGAAGACAAGTATTAATGGAACTCAAGTTAGCCGGCGAAGCTGTCAAAAAGGGGCAAGAAACAAGACGTCTACCTCGATGGGAGGGTTGTCGTGGGTGTGCATGGGCACGCCCTCCACCGCCTTCACCAGCCCCGCCTTGACGAGGCTGCGGAGCCGGAACGCCAGGTCGGCAATCGGCAACCTCTCTTCGCTTACGCGGAGAGAGGCCGTGGCAGTAGGCGAATACTGACACATTTTGCGCGGGCTGTACCACAGGGGGAGAATCTGCCGGCCGAGCGAGCAGATGACGGTGTCCACCCCGTCCAACAGGGGGGGAGCCATCGGCCGGGTGAGGAATTCAATCCGCATTTGGAAAATGTGGAGTTCCTCCGTCAACTTGGGCACCGCCTCGTCCCAGCATGGCCTGGGCATAGGCGGCGCGTTGACAAACTCCGGGACGCCAAATTGACGGCCCGGAGCTGCCATATCTTGGCAGTAGAAGAATGTGGAGGTCCAGCCCTTGACGGATTCAAGGTATGGTATCTTAGGGTACCATTGGCGGCCCTGGCGGCAGTTAAAAGTGACACTGCCACAGGTTGCTAGCCCGCCGTCCGGCACGGTCTGACGCCGGCAACGAAAACAATATCTGAAGAAGTCTAAACTAGGCTAAGACTAGAATGCTATTGGGCGCTATATTGTGGGCGTGGAGCCCATAATGATCTAGCGCCTCGCTAAAGAAAGCGGAAGGCGGAAGCGCCATTCCCCTAACTAGGTGGGAGGTGAGGATTACCCATTCCCCGGCTTTCGGAGCCGGGATGACGTCTCCCAAGGCGGGTCTCCACCGGCAATACTCCCGAGTTGGGAGGTAGCCAACGGCCTCCAGGTCTTGGTGGGTCTCCTCGTCGACGATGAAGGGAAGCCAGTAGCGTGACCCGAGGTCTGCCGCTTCCTCTTCCTCGTCGGCCGGAGCGCCTCTCGCCGCCGTCGCCACGGCTAAGGGTGGAGGAGCCGAAGAGACCGCCGCCGGCGTGCGCGCGGCGGGAATGTGAGAAGCGACGGCGGCGGCATTGCCCGTCGCCACCGTCGCAAGACGCGACGCCGTGCCGCCCATCGCCTCCGCGGACGAGGTGTCGGATGTAGGACCGCCGGACGCCGCGGAGGGGATGTTTTGACCGGTAGACATCGCCGTGAGCGGAGGTCTCCGGAGGAGGACGCTCACTGGAGTTCGCTCGGAGAAAGGTACGGGAGAGCGGGAGAACAAGGGGTCGAGGAGTACAGGAGCTGGGGTGCCGAAATGGACCGCTCGGCTCCCTATTTATAGAGCCGGCCGTAGCTTCCTTTGCAACGGTGTTTTTAGTCGGACACGTGTCCAACATCCACTGCAGCGCATGATCGCACGATCTCCACGCCTCCCCTTTTCCCGCGATTTTGTGATCATGGCGAGATTTTCGCTTAGGCCAGTTTCAAACTGTCGTGAGCCGCCTAGCGATATCCATCAGCAAATATTCCCGGCGAGCTATCGGTTAGCCGTCTTTTCCCATGGTGGATAAAGGCGGCCGTGTGCCAACTTCGAGACACACTTGCCCCCTTTTTTGATTTTCAGAATGGTTCAAGTCCTGCAGCCGCCAACATTGGCAGATGAAGTATCTAGAAGAAGCCGGCGCCTGGAGAACTTCAACCTTTCTGGGGGCTAATGTTGGGGATATATCAACTAGGGGTATCTCCAACATGGATCAATCCGGCTAGTCCAGGGTGGCCCAAGGGTGGTAAGGCTGAAGCCTGCCGGGCGGCCCAGATAGCTGACGTACAAGGAAGTAGGCGGACGGTCCAAGAAGGCGTAAGGTCGAAGCCCATCAAGCCACCAAGCCCAAGACGGAAGGCGGAAACTAAGCCGGCTAGGTCTAGGACTCTGATTACTTGCCGGACAAGTACTTGCCTTGTATCCTGGGGTCTGGCCGCCTATATAAGCCGGCCACCAGGAAGCCTTTAGGGCACGCTCCAATACGCATCATACACATTGTAACCTGTTCACGGCTATTGCCTCATTGTGAATTATAGCAGCACGTAGGATCTCGCCACCGCTGTGGGATCCGAAGCCGGGTAAACTCGCCGTGTTCAATCCCGTCCTCGACGACACCAACCTTCTTCCCCACAATCCATACGTAGGCTAGAGGACCCCCGTCTCCTATCAATTATGCCGATACCACGACACACCTCACCACATGGTGGCGCGACAGCATTTTGGCCGCGCCAGCACATGGTGTGAGGCCCACAGCCCCCCCCCCCACTTGCTCTCTCTACTTCCCCTGCCTTGCTCTTGCCCGAAAAACCAATCATGGATATTTCAAACTCGTGTTCTTGCTGCTCATCTCCTGGGATTTTGATCTACACATTCAGCCAATTTATGTTGCTGAAATTTGGTGTATCTCCTCTCCGGTATGTGACTCCTCCGAATATCCAAGTAGAATATTGTTTAGTGGTGTATATATGAAGTATTTTGCTGCTGCAGGTATCTTGTTTAGTGAGTTTGAATGCTTGTTCTAAGTTGAAATAACTAGCTTTGATGTATGCTTAAGCCTCTAGCAAGTCACTTTAGTTTCCCTTCATTTAGATGACTAAAAATCAATTTTTATGATGTTTGTTGATAATTTCAGAAAAGGAAGATGCAACCGTGACTTTGATGAGGTGTTTGAGGGAGATTTTCAGTGGAGGACAAGTCCTCCAAGGGCTGCCACTCGTGTTAGGCAGTCCTACAACGAGGAGATCCTAGCACTGACGTTTGGAGATGAGGGAGATGCGGGAGTTCGACACTCCGCATCTCACCCTTGTTATAATTTCCTTCGTGCTGCAGGTTTACTTGAGGATTTCCAAACTCTTGTTGGAATGTAGGCTTGAACTCCTACATGATGGATGAGAGGCCCCAATACTATGGGCTTACCAAGACTTGTTTGGAGACCTTCACTTTTAACACCAACTCTTTTGGGAAGGCTATTTCTTTCAAGATATATGATTTGCCTTGTAGCCTAACCTTGCAGGAATTTTGCGGGGTGATTGGTACAACGGACGTAGGGACATCGGTGAGGATTGTTGGGAATCCCCCGGAGTTGGCACAAACCTACCAAGAGGTGACCAACAATGACACCCGCTCCACACAACGCGACAAGATAAGGAACATCCAATTCCCAGCTATCAAATATTTTGCCTACTATATTTCCACTAGTGTACTTGGTAGGGAAAAGACTGTCAATGTTTCTAACTTGCAGCTTGCATTTCTTACAGGTGCCCTTAAGGGTGAACTCCCGTATAAACTTGGTTCTTTGATTGCTCGCCGTCTAGTGGCTAAAGGCCCCATCTTGGGAGGCATTATTGCCTCACATATTGCTGAATATTTGGGGATGCTCATTGATCCTAATGATATACAACTCTCTCCTTGTTATCTTGGCCTTGCTGCAATGAAGGGCCATAAATTTGTCACTAACAGCTCCATGATACGTCCAAAACGTATCTACCTTCCCGAACACTTTTGTTATTGTTTTACCTCTAATTTGTGTGTTTTGGATGCAACTAACACGGACTAACGTTGTTTTCAGCAGAATTACCTTGGTGTCTCCTTTTTGTGCAGAAATATCAACTTCGGAGAAAAAGCCCAAAAGAAATCCAGGAATTATTTTCCATCCGAGGGGGACCCAGAACCACGAAGACCAAACGGAGAAGAGGCTCGAGGGGCCCACACCACCCCGTGGCGCGGGTTCCACCTGGCCGCGCCAGCAAGTGGTGTGGCCGCCTCGGTCACCCCCTCGTGACCCCCTCGCGGCTACTTAACCCTCTTGACCTAAAAACGATCGGGGTATATTGACTTTTCCAGAGAACACCATCGTACGCCACCGCCATCGCGAACCCTAGTTTTGGGAACAGAAGTCTCTGGTCTGGCACCCTGCCGGGACGGGGAATCGAAGGGGATCATCGCCATTGTCATCGCCAACGCCTCTCCATCAACCATCCATATTTCCCCCATCCATTAGTGAGTAATCCATCATAGTAGGCTTAAGGGGATGGTAGGTATGGCTGGGCGTACGGTTCCCCCGAACCAATCGGGCCGGTTCCTCGGTTAAAAATTTAATTCGGTTTTGAAAAAGTGTGCACCGATCGGTTAATATATTTTTATCTAACCGAACACTTCGGTGCGTTCTTAAATCGGTTCGGTCCTCGGATCTGACCGATCTGAACGATTCCCTTATTTTTCTGGCTAGGAGGGCTATGGTTATTTGGGCTGGGCTTAAATGTGATGAGAGACATTTGGTCATTATAAAAAAAAATTATCTGCTCGTTTGACTGGGTAGCCTGCGCCGAAACCACAAATATCTCTGCTCCCTGATATTGGGAAAGCAATATATATCAATCAATTTAGGGAAGCAAAGATCACGCTCACGATAGACTTGGGGAGGTTAAAGATCATTGATCGCCGTGATTTCTGGAGAGGAAATCCCTGATTTGGGAGAGAGATAATGGAATGTGATGCGGCCATGCGACAGTCTCCCTGAATATCTCGTCGCTAGATTGGGGGTCGGTTTCTTGGTCAGTTCGGTTGACCGAGGGGTTAGACCGAATTCACCGAATCTAATTCGGGTTTTTAGATTAGCTAAACGAACATAGTAGCGAATAATTCGGTTTCGGTCACTTCAGATTCGGTCTAGGTTAAAACGGTACGGTAGTTCGGTTATCCGTTATCAGTGTTCCAAAAGAAATCTTATTTCTCCAAAAGGAATTATTGCAGCATTTACTGTTTTAATCCTTTCTAAATGTAACTTGGATTTTCAGGCTCAAAAGCCTTTGTTCGCATTCTTATATTTTCTCAATTTTCTTTGTATTCATAAAGTGCACCTTGATCTGTCAACAAGATTTGAAACACTTAATATTATGCTGTGACCTGACAGCAATATTAAATATAACAACACTTTATTTAGAAGCTTCTTTCATGAAAACATTATGATCTTCACGAAGAGGATTGCAAGAAGAAAACAATTTTATAGTCTCCTTCACTCTTAATCATCAAATTTTCATTTGTACACATATATCTTTTAGAACACCTTCCAATATTCTACTTTTATGAATATCGGTCTGACACCTTATTACAAGCTTCTAATTTCATTAACCATAATTCGAAAAAATCATATTTTCTTCGAAATTACATAGACAACAACACAAGTTTTGTTTCTATTGGGTTTTGGAATACACTCTCATCCAATGTGAGTAATCTACAAAGAACTATTCGTGTATATTATCGATTATTTTATAATCATATACATAACGACACTATTGTCGATCACATGAATTTTCATTGGAAAAATATCTATTTTTCTAAAGTGGACATCGACTATAATGTTTCGAACATATTAAGAGATTCTAAGACAGATTCTGAAAGACCACACTTTATCTAAAATAGAGTATGATTACAATACTTCACATATCACCATATATGATATTATAATATTGTTAAACTAACGTCCACAAGTCTTTTGTGTTGAAACCATAATTCAAAATATTGTCCTTTCATCGAATCTTGTGAATACAATATTCACTAATCTTTCTTCTGAAAAACCCCATTTGATCTTCTATCAAATTAATTTCAGAGTCATGATTTATTATGCAAATACTCTTATTTACCAATAATCATAGAAGAATTCGGATCAAATTATTTTCACCATATAATTAATTTAACAATCATCCAATATAAATATTGGTTAATTTTCTTTCGTATTGACACTTCAATACTAATTTTAAACTCAATCAATTCGGCACATGTAATTCTTAAATAGATCAAAAGTATCTATTACTTCTCACATTGCCTTTTTGATTAAATTTGATGGTGTTTGTTCTAGTAACAAAATCTTTTATTCCTTGGACACATAATTTTATCATTCCCTCTATTATAAATGTATCTCATACGCATAATGTAATTGAGATGTGATACAAATTACTCATAATATAAAAGAACTGCTTTGTTTCATAACATAAAACAACTGATTTGTTCTATATGAATAATTATGTCTTGTAACATTCAAGACACCAAACTAGATCACACTCTCACTATTACAAAATGTCTTATCAAAAACTGTTGATGATAACTAATATGATATCTCGAGGGTGTGAGCCCTACTGGCCATCAACTTCCTTGCTTGCCATCACTTGTGCACTGTCACGTCACACACCGCCGCATACTTGTGATAATCAGGTACTGTTTCATAAACAGAACAAGTATCAAACACTTTTCATCAAGTATGAGAAGAATACATTTGTATCTTCGTATATCAAATATACCCGTAGCATCGAAGAACTCTTTTTCGATGAAATCAACTTCTAGAGATTTGAACTTGTACACGAACGTGAAGAAGCTCATCGTGTCTCTATAGCATATTCACGCACATGCTCTTCATAGCTAGGAGGCAAAGATATAAGCGCAGTCTCTATTGCACTAGAGTCCGCTATCTAGAAATCTTAGATATTCGTAAGCCTGAAGTAGATGTCATACAACTTGTTCAAATGAGTCTCAAGACAGGTATGCTCCCCATGTGAATGGTCCGGAACTTTCTAAGCTGTCTGAACTGCTGAAGACTTAATTAATCTTTGAAGTGTCCTTTGATCGCATCAATCACGACATATGGCTCCATGTGTTGAAACAACTTTCAACTCTGGCGCTAGGCATACGCTCATGACGACCTCCACTTCTATGAAAATATAATGATGCTTACGAAACTCATCATCTTCCTCCTTGCTAGCAGAAGCATCTGATCTATCTCCTAACTAATGTTCTAGGACATATATGATGTTTGTTGTGTTGGAGAATGTTTCTAAAACCAATGTACCAGCTGATGAAGTTGGACCCGTCGGCTTCTAAGGTAGAATTCGGGCTCTTGAGGAAGTAACCAAAGTATAGTTTCGTAGTCTACAGATGTGATCACAAAAGAGGTATGGTAAAGTTTATAATATATGTGAGTTTTAGTTTAGAATCATATTATCAAACACACTCCACTAATATTATTATCCTTAAAATAATAATAGCGATTACACGACCCCCATCCACCATACCACCCCCGATCGTCACGGCCGGCGGCACAGCTTCAAAGGTGGACATAAAATGTCGATCACAACAACTCTGTGACTCTGTTGGGTTATGACTCCCTAGAAATGGGGGTAGTCACTTCCTGAAGTGTAGTTCGTGAAGGGGATTGAACGCGGAGGTCAAGACCCTCGAGGGACCCGGCGACGTTGCTCGCCGGGCCTGAAGACGAAACACCCACTGCAGAGAAAGACACCGGCCCGTACCCAGGTTCACTGCTCTCGTGAGGAGGTAAGACCGCTACTCTTGCTTGTCTGTATTGAGTTATGGAGTTTACAATACAACCGGCCTTGCCGAAAGCCCCCTTGAGGCAGTTCTTGCCTGGGGGGGGATGACGACCTTCTTCCTCCTCCAGGCAGAGGCTATCCTACTTGGGATTGCTAGGGTTTACAAGCATTCTTGAATCAGAAAGGCCGACCTACTCTAAGATGGAAGTCTTCTCCCTTTTATAGGCTCCTCCGGCGCTCTCCTTCTACTTGTCCTTCGAGGTGGTTCCCACATGGCTGAGGCATGGCGGAGTAGGAGTCCACCGCGGCCCGTTCGTCCATGGACGCGGTCCATTGCTGATAAAGGTGGGCGCGGTGGCCGACCAGCAGCTGACCGCGCAGTTCTGGTGCAGGGGAGGTAGTCTCTGAGGTGGAGCCACGATGACGTTCTCCGTTGGAGGGTTGCGCCGTACACCTGCTTTATCGCCAGAGTAGAAGGTCCTGGCAGTTCCGCAACAGGCGGCGCGGCTTTATTGACCCCTTTATCGCCTAAAACGGCAACGGGGGTGCTTGCGTCACCACGTGGGCGTGGCAGGGGCCATGTGCGTCTTGCCGTACTTCCTTGGCCGCGACGTTTCCCTTCAGGCTTGAGGAGGCCTGAGGGGGGTTCCTGTTAGATTCCCTCGAGGCGCGTTGGCGCCTCGGGAGGGTCCCTTGAAACGAGGGATCCCCTGAGGCCCTCGTTTCCTCTTCAGGCCCTCGAGGGGAATTCCCTCTCGAGGGTCCCGCCTGGCAGTGATGCCTGGTCCTTAGTCGTTTCGTCTGACTGGCCAGCGTGCGGGGCCTGGGGGGAGTGGGCTCTCCATACCCTAGTTCCCACTGGGCCGACAGTAGCCCCCGGGCCCGCGATGGGCACGATTGAGCCCATGGGCTCAGGCGAGCATCGTGGGCCCTAATGGCCCAGCCGGCCCGAGCCACGCGACACTTGGACGAATAACGGTCTCGCACGATCCGGGGCGTGAGTCGTGGGGGTCCCACCACGCCCCGGTAACTGCTCCTTGAGGGGACATAAAGCCCGAGCGCAGCGGCAGGGAGCCGTTACCGTTTCCAAACCATCTCGCAGAAGTTTTCGCCTCCTAGAGCTCTCCGCCTCCGCTCTCTCCTGCGATTCTCCTTTCTCCGTCTCCTTCAATCCTCCGAGCCCGCGACGATGAGCCCCCTCAAGAGCAAGGGCAAGGCTGCCGCGGGGTCTTCCTCCCAGGCGGAGGTCCCTGAGGTCATGTAGGACGCGGCGCTGCTGGGCGTTCGCGTCAACGAGAAGGCGCTTGCCAAGGTCCGGTTCCTGGTTGCGGACCGGACGAACGAGAATGGCGCCACCGCCCTGAAGCCCGCGGCGCACGGGAAGCGCCCGCGAGGGTACTTCCTGATCTTCCAGCATTGCCTCGCCGCAGGACTGGTGCCGCCCTTCTCGCCGTTCCTGGAGGCGGTGCTGGCGTTCTATCAGGTGCAGTTATTGCACCTGCTTCCCAACTCCATTCTCATCCTCGCCGTCTTCGCCTACCTCTGCGAGGCGTATCTGGGCCAGGAGCCCACGATGGGGCTGTTCCGGTGCTTCTACGCGCTCCGGATCACGGCGAAGAACGAGCGCTCAGGGTGTGTCTTGTTCCGCATCGTCGACGGCATGGGGAGTGTCTACATCCCCATGTCCTGGAGCGAGAACAAGGCCATCACCTCGGTGACGAAGAAGGTGGATGACTTCCGCCAGAAGTGGTTCTTCGTCGGGGTGGAGCGTCCCTGCGCCTTCCTCGAGGTCCCCGACAAGCCTCCGCTGAAGAACTCCCACTGGGGCAAGGCCACCTTCGACGGCGCGAGGAATGTAAGACTGAAGGGGCGCCTGAGCTTCCACCGCGAGGAGGGCCTCACGGGGCAGATGATCGTGGCGGACTTCGTGACGCGCCGCATTGCGCCCATTCAGGCACACTTGGTGCCCATGTGGATGTACTCGGGGCTGAGGGACAAGATGCGGCTTCATGCCGAGGACAACGACAAGGACACCGTCGACAACATCCTATCCGCACTCTTTGTCAATCCAATCGGTGCCTGCCGTGGACTAGCTCTCCGCGACACTCCGGCCTCTTCATCAATACAACTTGATGGAGCGCATGGACATCCTAGAGGGGATGCCTCCGTTCACCCCGACAGGCCAGGCGGACTTGGAGTTGCCGACCCTAGCCATGCGGGGAGCGGAAGAGGCATATTCTCCCTCCGCCTCAGGCGCCGGCCTAGGTGAGGAGGAGGCCACGGCCGGGGAGGTGTCTTCTTTGAGGGCCGGGCCGTTCACTGACGAGGTTTGCGACATCGCGTCAGATGACGATGACGCCTTCGTGGTGGCCCCCTCGCGCCCCGTGGAGGAGGAGGCTGAGGAAGAGGAGGCCTCCGACGCGGAGGCCTCTCCATGGAGGCGCGGCCCCCGCACCAAAGCCGTCGTGGACCGCTTGGGGGCGAGACCGTCTGACGTCCCCTCGAAAAGGAAAGCGGTGACGCCCCCCGCGAGGCCTGGACCCAAGACCTTCCCCTCATGGCGCTCGCCAGGCTTGACGTGGGTCGATGCTGGCGCCCCCCCTTCAGGGTAAGTGTTGATGACTCCTGGTCACTTGCGTTTTGTTTTCTCTCTTTTTTACTTCGCCCTTTACTGAAGATCTTTTCTTGGGATTTTGCCAGTGATCTTGTGCCTACGAAACGCCGTAGGCCTCGCAAGGTTGTTGAGGTGAAGAGAGCCACAGCAGAGACCGTGGCTGACGAGGCCACGAGGCCTGCGGAGACGGCCTCCGCAGATCCCCCTGAGGGGGTGCCTCAATCGGAAGCGGCTGCGCCTCAGGTGGGGGCGACAGAGCATCACGCGGCTGCGCCTCAAGCGGGGGCGACAGAGCCTCAGGCGGAGGGGGGAACGCCATGCCCAGAGGCACCTACACCGCCCCCTGAGCCGAGGGTGGTGGAAACCACGGCGGAGAGGGCTTCCACGCCGCCGCGCGTTCCTACTCCTCCTCGCGCGGTTACGCCTCCGCGTGAGGCAACTCCGCCGCGCGAAGCAACGCTGCCACGTGCATAGACGCCACCGCGCGCGCCTACCTCACCGTCTGCGCCCACTACTCCCGTGGCGCCTGCGACAGAAGCGCGTGAGGCATTAGCTGGTGCGGGCGCGTCCACTGAGGGAGATTCTTCCTTGCCTCCTAGTCAAGCTGGAACCGAGGAGCGCCCTGGCACCGCGGGGCCCGAATAGGATGCCGGCGCGGGCACAGGCGGAGCCCAGGTTAGCCCCCGAGCTCTCCCCGAGGCCGGGCCCTCGGGACTCGACACCGGAGCCGGGCCCTCCACGAGCCGGTAACTGGCCCTTCGAGGCTAGGACTGGAGCGCGTGGTGCCGCGAGGTCGCCTTCAGCCTCGTGAGAGAATCCTTGGAGGGCTTGGAGGCGCACCTCGCCCTCAGGGACATATGGCTCGCTCGGCAGCAGGAGGAGCTGGCGAGGTCGTGGGCATCCTTCCATACGGCGGTCGAGGCGCGTCGGCTGGAGGACTTGGCGCTGCAGGCCGCGTGCGAGGAGGCCACCCGCTTGGCCAAGGAGATCCGCGAGGGGGCCATCCGCGACGCCGCAGAGCTCCTCGAGCCCCTCTAAGCGGAACGTGACGCCACAGCGGAGCTCCTGCGCCAGGCCAAGGCGGAGCGCGAGGCGATGGAGGGCTTGCTGGCGTAGAAGCGCCGCAAGGTGGACCAGCTGGAGTCCCAGCTGCTCTCCGCCCATCAGACCACGCAGGCTACTCTGGAGGAAGACCGCAAGGGCTTTGCCGAGCGCGAGCGACAGCTGGCCCTCAAGGAGAAAGAGCTGCAGCAGCGCGAGGAGCAACGCTTTCAGGTGGAGAAAGACTTAGCCGCCCAGCGCGAAACCCTCGAGGAGCGCGAAGGAGACCTGGCCAAGGCGATCTCGAAGTACGACGAGAACGTCGCTGCCCAGAAGCTCGCTTATGAGCGTTTCGAGCGGCGTTTCGCCGAGAAGAAGAAGGAGGCCGAGGACACCCTCGTGGAGCGTGAGAAGCAATTCTGCAAGTCCATCTCTCAGAAGAATCGCGACCTGGCCCAGACGCAGGAGCACCGCTTCAAGGCCAAGCACTCCACGGATGCTCAGCGGATCGACGAGCTCGAGAGGGCAAACTCCAACCTGGAGGCTCGCCTCAAGCGTGCCAAAGACGGTCGTCGTCGAGCGGAGGAGGCCCGCACCGAGGAAGTCCACAACCTCTATTCCTTGGCCAAGGACGTGGAGGAGCAGGTGGCCCCTGCGATGGAGCGGGCAGCGGAGGCATCGGACTCAGCCCAGGCGTCTCGCACGCTCATGAAGCAGCGTGAGCGCATGTTCGAGGCCTTGGTTGCTCGTGGCAACGAGCTTGCTGCACAGCTTGGCGCGGACACGCCGCACACCGACGTCCGAGGCCGTGGCGATGCTGCCATGTACCTGGTCTACTTTGATCAGCTCTTCGCGGCACTCGAGGGCCCCGTCGCCGAGCTTCGCGAGATGATCGAGGACGAGAGACGGCAGCTCCTGGGGGTGGTTCTCGATCGAATCTTCACCAACCTCAGGCTCCTCACGCCAGGCTTCGACCTCTCCTCCGTGACAGAGGCTGCTCAAGGCGAGAACGCGCAGCGGGTCTCCAGTTCCCTCCGCGAGCAAGTTGACGGCTTCTGCAACCGCTTCAGGCGTGCGGAGGCATGCGGCGGAGGACAGCGAGGAGGAGGCCCGCTCTACCGAGATTGATGAGGGTGCCGCGGAGGAGGTCCAAGGCGACGCTGCTTCCCCCTGAGCCACACCTTATTGCGCCTTCATGCGCTTATATCTGAAACAATCTTATGTTTAGATATTTTAAGACCTTTTGGCCTATAATATACTCTTTATTGCTATTTGTAATTAGCTTGATTGCCCCTCGAGAGGTCTCTCTGGTCTCATCTTCATGTCTATTTTCTCTCTGCGTCGATAGGACCCATCTCTTCGTCCCATGACTCCGCCGCTTCGGTATGCAGGAGCAATGACTCCGCAAGGCCGGGGGGAGTTTAGGCTTAGGAGAGGTAAGAGCCCAGAGTGGCGATGCCCAGGTGCCCCCCTTAGACGTGTGATTAGTCCATGAAGCGTAAGGACAAGTGAAGTCGCTTGAGGGGCAAACGTGCGCTAGAGGGTGAGAAAACGCCCTTAAGGCGTGGGTGCGAGACTTAGCTTATCGAGGTTTTCGCCCTGTAGAGGCTTTTTGCCTGGGGAGGAGGCTCTCTTGAGGGATCATCCCCGGGTGTCTCCTCAGGCTTGTGGGGGCTTATGTTCCCTGTAGATGTTAGAGGGGCGAACCCAAACACTGGAACACGGTTCAAGGGACTCGTGCGCTTGTAGGTCCCCTCAGGCGTTCCTCGCGAGGAGAGTAAGTACCAAGGTCCTCTGTAGAGATGGCGTGTTTGTGGGATCTTGCCCTCCAGACAGAGCTCGGACTCTTGGATTTTGCAGTGCTGCTGGTGTGTCATTTGAGGCACTGGCACCGTACTCAGCCCCCGCTCGCGAGGTACGCATGTGGAGAGATATAAGCGCACACTTCAACAAAGTAATGCGTAAAATAAAACTCACCAAATATATTACATAACGGCGCCGAGGCGCTAAGTTCACTTGGGAACGAAATTGTTTCATTATGCTTGGGGTTGCCAAGTTTAATGTTTTGACCATGTCGAGGCATGGGGACCACCCATTAGTGGCAAAGACTCTCAACGGCTTTAGGTGGCTCGTTACATGGAGAGCTCGGAGGACCCTCGAGAGAAGCCTTTGGAGCTTGGAGGTTTAAGTCGTGAGCTTTTAACCTCTAGAGACAAAAAGTGCTTGGAGGTTGAGCCGTAAGCTGCCTCTTCCGCCAGATGTCTTGACATGACAATGATCACGGGCGTGACGATGATCACGTTCTGAGTTTGTTCCTTCAGGAGACAAAAGTTGTGTGACGTTTAAGCCGTGATCTTTTAAGCTCTGGAGACAAAAAATGCTTGGAGGTTGAGCCGTAAGCTGCCTCTTCTGCTAGATGTCTTGACGTGACAATGATCACGGGCGTGACGATGATCACGGGTAGAACTTGTGTAGGTGCATGATGTTCCATGGATTCTTGACGGAGACGCCGTCTTGAGTCTCGAGGCGAGCCGCGCCAGGCCTGGCGATGTGGGTGACCCTGTAGGGGCCTTCCAACATCGGTGACAGCTTGTGGAGGCCTTCCCTAGAGAGGATTCGCCTGAG
Source organism: Poa annua (assembly GCA_026929855.1). Lineage (NCBI taxonomy): Eukaryota > Viridiplantae > Streptophyta > Magnoliopsida > Poales > Poaceae > Poa > Poa annua. The sequence goes on along the minus strand of CM049429.1, from coordinate 40,751,673 downwards.
GACGAGATCGCCTGCCTCCAGGGTACGTGAGCGCACTTTGCGGCTATTGTAGCGTCTCAGGTCCTGCTGGTATTTGGCCGCCCGTAGGGCGGCGCGGCGTCGTAGTCCTTCGAGGAGCAGCAGGTCGTCGTTGTGGAGGTCCTCTTGCTGGTCCTCGTTAAAGGCGAGGACCCGCGGGGATCCATGCTTTATCTCTATGGGGAGGACTGCTTCGGCTGCATAGACGAGGGCGAACGGCGTTTCTCCCGTAGGCTTGGGTGGCATTGTACAGATGGACCAGAGCACCGAAGGAAGCTCATTGATCTAGCCTTTGCCGTGGCCTTTGAGGACTTTTGCGTTTGTGCGCTCAGCCTGTCCGTTCCTTTGCGGATGGGCGAGTGAGGCGAAGCAGAGCTTGATGCCCATTCTTTCGCAGTAGGCTCTGAAGATGCCGCTGGTGAATTGTGAGCCATTGTCGGTGATGATGCGGTTAGGCACTGCGAAGCGGCAGACCAGGCCCCTGATGAACTTCACCGCCGCGCCTGCTGTGATTGTGCGCGTCGCCTCCACTTCAGGCCACTTAGTGAACTTGTCGAAGGCCACGAAGAGGTAGCAATATCCACCCTGCGCTGTTGGGAAGTGTCCCAGGATGTCCGGCCCCCAGACCGCGAACGGCAAGATAGCGGAATGGTTTGTAACCCCTGCGCAGGTTGGTGGTTGCTTGGCGTGGAATTGGCAGGCTTCACATGCTTGGACGATGTCCTCTGCAGCCTGAAGTGCTTGAGGCCAGTAGAATCCACTCCTGAAGACTTTGCCCGCGAGGGTGCGGGCGCACGAATGGTGGCCGCATTCCCCGCTGTGGATGTCTTTGATCAGCAGTTTGCCTTCTTCAGGAGGGACGCATTTGAGCGCGTTGCCGTTTGGACGCCTGCGGTAGAGATTTCCTTCGAGGATTTTGTAAGATTTTGCTTGGCGGGCGATTCGCTCTGCTTCGACATCTTCCTCGGGAAGGATCCCTCTGTCGAGGTAGTCTTTGATCTCGTCTATCCATCCTTCTTCTTGATGCACCGCTGTGAGCAACAGACGCTCCCCTGTTGGGGGACCCACAGTTTGGCGCCCCGTTTGCAGGTGGTGGTGGGAGCGCTTCATCGTTCTTGCGGGCCTGGTCTCTTGAGGCTGCTCTATGGATGCTTTGACGAGCCTTTTCTCAAAGACGCCCGGCGGCTGAGCTTGCCTCTTTGATGCGCGCTTGGCGTTGTCATCAGCCTCTTGGTTCTCCTTTCTTGGGATTTTCATGAGCTCCATTCCACTGAAGTGCTTCTCCAGCCTACGGACCTCTTCAAGGTATGCGGCCATGTGGTCGTCCTTAGGCTTATAGCTTTTGTTGGAGAAGTTGACAAGCAGCTGGGAGTCGCCCTTGATGAGTAAGTGCTTGATGCCTAGGGCGATTGCGGCGCGTAGGCCAGCAAGCAGGTCTTCGTACTCAACGCTATTGTTGGAGATCTTGTCGATTCCAAAACACAGCTGGACCGCGTAATATAGCTTGTCGCCCTTTGGTGAGATAAGGACCACGCCAGCCCCACCATGGCGACAAGCAAAAGCTCCGTCGAACTTCATGGTCCAGTGGCTGGGCATTCTGTCTCCACAGGGCTCTTGTTCTTCTCCCAAAGGTTCTTCAGGGGTTGGGTCAGTCAATTCGGCGACAAAGTCTGCCAGCGCTCTTCCTTTGATTACCCTTGTAGTATCAAAGCGCAAATTGAATGGTTGTAGCTCAATGTTCCATCCTGCGACACGATCTGTGGCATTTGGGTTGCGCAGGATTTGCTCCAGGGGGAAAGAGGTGACCACCGTGATGGGGTGTCCCTGGAAGTAGTGTCGCAGCTTTCTTGAGGCGATGAGGAGTGCGAGGAGGAGCTTCTGCTGCATCATATATCGCTCGCGAGCATCACGCAGTACTGTGCTGACGAAGTAGACTGGATGTTCGACAAGAGTAGTCTGTGTAGCCTTGTTGTGCTCTTCCTGAAGGGGTTCCGCTAGGCCCTCAAGGGGGTTGGCCTCTGGGGGCATGACCTGGCCCTCGAGGGAGTTTGCCTCAAGGGGCTTGTCCTGGGCCTCGGGAGGGTTGGCCTCAAGGGACTTGACAGCCTCGAGGGAGTTTGCCTCAAGGGGCTTGTCATGGGCCTCGGGAGGGTTGGCCTCAAGGGACTCGACAGGCTCCCTGGCGGGATCTTCTTGCAGCAGTTGACTTGGAGCAGGCCTCTCGTCGAGCTCCAGATCGGGAGGCTTTTCTTTTGGAGTGGTTGCACTCTTCTTCTGGCGCACTAGCTCTTCCCTTTCTACCACAAGGACGGCACTGGCTGTCTGTGGAGTAGCGTACAGGTACAGCTTCAGGTGCTTGCCTGACCTTGGGGCGACCATTACTGGTGGGCTGGCCAGGTACTTCTTCAAGTCCTCAAATGCTTTTTCAGCTTCGGGGGTCCACTTGAAAGTGCCCGGCTTTCTTCATGATCTTGAAGAAGGGAAGGGCTCTTTCGCCGAACTTGAAGATTAATCTACCCAAGCTGGCCATGCATCCTGCTAGGCGTTGCATTTCCTTGAGCCTGCGTGGAGGCTGCATGTCCTCTATTGCCTTGATTTTGTCAGGGTTTGCCTCTATGCCTCTGTGAGACACGAGGAAGCCAAGCAGTTTGCCTGAATACACTTCGAAGACGCACTTGGCAGGGTTCAGCTTGATGTACACCTTTCGCAAGCTGGCAAAGGTCTCTCCGAGATCCCCGAGGAGAGTGTCTCCTTCTCGGGATTTTACGATGATGTCATCGACATACGCCTCGGCGTTTCTCCCCATTTTCTCGCAGAGTGCTATCCTCATCAGCCTCTGGAAGGTGGCTCCGGCATTTTTTAGACCGAAGGGCATGCAGACGTAGCAGTACACACCGCAAGGGGTGAGGAAAGCCGTCTTCTCCTCGTCCTCCTTAGCCATTTTTATCTGATGATAACCAGAGAATGCATCAAGGAAGCAGAGTAGGTCGCATCCTGCCGTGGAGTCCACGATCTGGTCGATTCTTGGCATGGGGTAAGGGTCCTTGGGGCAGGCCTTGTTTACGTCGGTGTAGTCGATGCAGAGGCGGCCTCCTCCGGCGGGCTTTGGGACTACCACGCCGTTGGAGAGCCACGTGGGGTGCGCGACTTCACGGACGACCTTTGCCAGTTTGAGCTTCTCGACCTCCTTGATGATGAATGCTTGCTTCTCGGGGGCTTGTTTTCTTGCTTTTTGCTTGACGGGGCGCGCGTTTGGACACACGGCCAAGTGGTGCTCGATCACCTCCCTCGGTACACCAGACATATCTGACGGAGTCCATGCGAACATGTCAGAGTTTGCCTGGAGGAAGGTGACGAGTGCGCTTTCCTATTTGGGAGGCAGTGCAGCGCCAATGGTGACGCTACCCCCGAGCCTTCAGCCCCCGAGCTACTGGAGCTTAGAGAGACTTTCTTTGTGGCGGCTGGCTCTTGGGAGAACAGCTGCTTCTTCTTCTTGGGCCTCTCGAGAGGCTCTAGGTCCTCGTCCGTGGGGAACTCCATGGCCGCAGCCTTGTAGGCCGTCTCGACAGCGCGGGTGGCATCCAGGACATGCCCACGGATGGTGATTGTGCCAGTGCTGCCGGGAATCTTGACCATGTTGTAAGCATGATGCGTGACGGCCATGAATTTTGCGAGCGCGGGGAAACCGAGGATGGCATTGTATGGCAGTCCGATGTGTGCAACATCGAAGTCGATGTGCTCGGTGCGGTAATTCTCCTTGCTTCCGAAGGTGACGGCGAGCCTGACCTGGCCTTGAGGCTCGATGGAGCCGCTGGTGACCCCCGTGAAGGGCCTGGAGGGAATGAGCCACTCGTAAGGGCCTGGAGATGACATTCAGGCCTGCTCCACCATCAATGAGTGTCTTGGAGACAGCGACGTTGTCGATTGTGGGGCTGCAGACCAGCGGGAGGGTTCCAACAGCCTTGGTGGACTTAGGGTGGTCCTGAGTGTCGAAGGAGATGGTGTACTGCGACCACTTGAGGGGTCTGGAGATCTCAGTGCTTGGGAGGGCGGCGTTGAGCTCGCGGGCGAACTGCTTGAACTGATAGTTCGATTTTGGCGCCTGTGCCCCCCCCCCCCCCCCCCAAGGATACAGGCAATGGCGCCTCTTGGGGCTTGGTAGCCACCGTCCTCCTTGTCAGGGAGGTTGCCATTTTTCTCCGCAACATTGGCCTGGTTGCCCGATGGCTTCTGGTAGCCGCCCTTGCGTCCGCTCCCGCGGTAGCCGCGGCCGAGGCCGCGGCCGCCACTGCCTTCTGCTTGCTCGCGCTCCTTGCTCAACCTTTTGAGGTCAAAGCAGGATTCGATAGAGTGACCACGCCTGTTGTGGTAGATGCAGAATGGGCGGTGGTCATCTTTCCTCTCTCCGGGCTCAGGGGAGTCCCTGCGGGTGCCCTTCGCGTCAGGCTCTGCCGCGAGGACCGCGATGGCCTTGCGCTTGGGCTGCTCCTTCTTCTTCTGGCTCCTGGACCCCTCAGCGTGCACGTCCCCTCTCGAGGACATCTTGACGAAGAGGAGTCCTTCTTCATCCTTGGTGCACTTGTCCGCCAGGTCGAACAGCTTCACCACAGAGGTGAGCTTGTCGTGGATGCCCAGCTTCTCGAGCATCCTGCTGTTCGTGACGCCCTCGCGGAAGGCGGCGATGACCTGGGTATCAGGGATGTTCGGGATCTTGTTACGCACTTGGCTGAAGCGCTGGATGTACTTGCGAAGCGTCTCATCCTTCTTCTGAACCACTGCGCGCAGGTCGTTGTGGGTGAGGGCGCACTCGTACGTTCCCTTTAAGTTGGAGACGAACTGCTTGCAGAGCTCCTCCCAAGAGTTCACGGAGTCCTCCGGGAGGTTCAGGAGCCACGACAACGTAGAATCGCGAAGCGCGTGAGAGAACCAGTTGGCCATGACCTTGTCGTCTCCTCCTGCAGCTTGGATGGAGGTGGTGTAGAGCTGCAGGAACTCGATGGCGTTGCTAGAGCCGTCGTAGCCCTTAGGGAGAGCCGGCTGAATTTCGGGGGTCAGGCCACGCAACGCAGGGAGCGGGTGAACGCCATGCAGCCCGTAGCGTAGGTGGAGACCCCGTTTTGCAGTGCGCCGCGGTTCTGCTGGCCCGCCTGGCCGATCTACTCCACAAGCCTGTTCTGGCGGTTGCGCTGGAGCTCCATCCCCACGCGAGCGTCGAGCGCGGTGCGCTGCACGATCAGGCAATCGTGCGGCGAGGACGCGTGCGAGGCAGCCCTCTATGTCGCAGCCGTTGCAGGCCCTGGCGGGGGCGGAGGCGCGTTTGTTGCGACCGTGCCCGCGAGAGAGGGGTGCACGTAGGACTGCGACGAAGCGGGGCGCGTCGTGGCGATGTTGACAAGGTGGTTGAGGCGCTCCAGCTACTGCTCTTGGGCTTCAGCGGTGGGCTGGTAGCGAAGAAGCTCCTGCGCCATCAGCAGCGCGGGGTCCGTCCTGCCTGGGCCAGAACCGCTCGGGCGCCGCGTCAGGTGCGACGACTACGCGTCTTCTTGGTGCTCGGAGTTGCGCTCGGGCTCCTCCACATGATGCCCGAGGGGCGCGCTCTTCATGGCGGGGTCGGCCCCGGCGAGCACGAGTGGCCGTGGCGCTTGGCGGGGCGCGCGCTCCTCCAAAAGCGCGTCGGTTGACGCGGGCGGCGCGGGTGTTCACCATGGCGCGGAGGCGGCTCGAAGGTCGTTAACGCGCCTCAATCCTTTACCTGGCGCGCCAAAATTTGGGTTATGACTCCCTAGAAGTGGGGGTAATCACTTCCTGAAGTGTAGTTCGTGAAGGGGATTGAACGCGGAGGTCAAGACCCTCGAGGGACCCGGCGACGTTGCTCGCCAGACCTGAAGACGAAACACCCACTGCAGAGAAAGACATCGGCCCGTACCTAGGTTCACGGCTCTCGTGAGGAGGTAAGACCGCTACTCCTGCTTGTCTGTATTGAGTTATGGAGTTTAAAGTACAACCGTCCTTGCCGAAAACCCCCTTGAGGCAGTTCTTGCCTGGGGGGGGGGGGGGTGATGACCTTCTTCCTCCTCCAGGAAGAGGATATCCTACTAGGGATTGCTAGGGTTTACAAGCGTTCTTGAATCAGAAAGGCCGACCTACTCTACGATGGAAGTCTTCTCCCTTTTATAGGCGCCTCCGGCGCTCTCCTTCTACTTGGCCTTCAAGGTGGTTCACACATGGCTGAGGCATGGCGGAGCAGGAGTCTACCGCGGCCCGTTCGTCCATGGACGCGGTCCATTGCTGACAAAGGTGGGCGCGGTGGCCGACCAGCAGCCGACTGCGCAGTTCTGCTGCAGGGGAGGTAGTCTCTGAGGTGGAGCCCACGATGACGTTCTCCGTTGGAGGGTTGCGCCGTCCACCTGCTTTATCGCAAGAGTAGAAGGTCCTGGCAGTTCCGCAGCGGGCGGCGCAGCTTTATTGACCCCTTTATCGCCTAAAACGGCAACGGGTGTGCTTGCGTCACCACATGGGCGTGGCAGGGGCCATGTGCGTCTTGCCGTACTTCCTTGGCCGCGACGTTTCCCTTCAGGCCTGAGGAGGCCTGAGGGGGGTTCCTGCTGGATTCCCTCGAGGCGCGCTGGCGCCTCGGGAGGGTCCCTTGAAGCGAGGGATCCCTTGAGGCCCTCGTTTCCTCTTCAGGCCCTCGAGGGGAATTCCCTCTCGAGGGTCCCGCCAGGCAGTGATGCCTTGTCCTTAGTCGTTTTGTCTGACTGGCCAGCGTGCGAGGCCTGGGGGGAGTGGGCTCTCCATACCCCAGTTCCCACTGGGCCGACAGACTCATGCTCGATCTTTCGATCTTCCCGTGTTTCGAGGCCATACCTGCATATGCTAGGCTCGCCAATGAAACCTCGAAGACCATGCGCGTAGAACATGGCTTACACCCACTGTATGCGAACGACGATATGTCTGACACCCGATCGTCACGGCCTGCCTCATAACGTAGAACTTTCTTGGTGGTGCGCAACGAGGGAGAACACAATTTTGGTATTTGTTAGGGATCATCCTATTTATGATGCTACCGTTGTATATCTAACATATAAGCAATCAACAGGATGCACACACAACAACACACAATCAAATGATGCAATGAAGTGCGATGTGACATGGTCGATGCGCCTGGACCTCATAGCGCCATGTCCCTAGCCCCGGGCGCCCTGGCATGGCTCCGATTCTACGGTGCCCTCCATTCCTTCCGACAGTACGAGTAATATCAAACTTACCGTAACCATATCACATAAAATAACGCCTCTTCAAAACAAAGTTAGACGCCTCTACCTTTATTTAGTTTTGCAAGTTTTACGTGGCATATAGGCTTATTCGTAAGAGAACCGCTTCCCTACCTACAAACTTTGTACCACAATGTTGATCATATAATTACATGTTTAATCATCCCTTTCGGGCCCTCCATTGAAAATGCTTTGCCGACTAAAGAGAGAGAAACAGACACCCGCCAGCCATAGATACGGTGCAAGCCGTATTTCAGTAGTGGAACCAGTCTCGCGTAAGCGTACGCGTAAAGCCGGTCAGGGCCGCTTCATCAACTCAATACTGAAAGTAAGAGGGTAGCAAATATAAGAAAGACGTCCTCATTAACATGAGTTCTAACCGTACCAGCAGTACTACGCATAGATTGGCTCTGATACCACTGAAGGGGTTCCGGTGTAGAAAAAAATAATTTTCTAGCGTATGAACACCCTAACTAGTCAGGATCTATCTATCTAGTACATGTGATAACGGTGGCCGAATGGGTTACATTACCTCCACGTAGACCGATAGCGGGGATTATGCTCCCACACAAGCGTTGATGATGAAGTCGTACGTAGCCGACCTCGAGGTCGCGGAGAACTTGCCGCGACGATGTAGACGATGACGCCGGGGTGTCGACGATGACCTGCGTCGACGGGCGTTGGGAGGAAGATGGCGAGGCGCCGACGGTTGGGGGGTGGCGCCGGCGGTAGGGCAGCGACAGGGCTGCTGGGTGGGCGAGACGACGTCGCCCAGGCTCCTCAAATGTGGCGCCTCCGAGCACTCGCAAACATACGGAGCTTAACAACAACCCCCGGTCATTCAGATCTAGCTGAAATCGCAGGGGTAGAACTTTTCTCGAATCCCGCAGGGCAACGGTGCCCGACGGTATAGCTTTGGTGGAGAGAGGGGCCAAAACGGGCGGAGAAGCAAGTCGGCCGGCCTGCTATACAATTAATTGTATTTTTCTGTAATTAATCCAATTAATATGCCTTGCTATATAAAGGGGGGAGGGGGTGTGCAAACACCTAGCCTCCCCCATGTTCCAATTAATAGCTCTAAGATTGTTATGGCATAGTGCCTAGTATTAGTTATCGGTGTTTTACGTCATTGTTGCAACTTGTTATGCTTAATGCTTGGCACTAGGGCCCGAGTGCCATGATTTCAGATCTGAACTTGTTATTGTATCATGAGAAGAATTATTGTTTTGGATCATATCTATGAGTTGTATACACATATTATTGTCCGGAACCGATGGCCCCAAAAGTGACAGCAATTCGGATAACCGGAGGGAATGGCTATGATGTGAGGATCACATGTATTCACGGAATGTTAATGCTTTGCTCCGGTACTTTATTAAAAGGAGTACCTTAATAGCCAGTAGTTTCCCTAGAGGCCCCACTGCAAACGGGCTGGCAGGACAAAAGATGATGTGCAAGTTTCTCATTGCAAGCTCACATAACTAAATCGGAATACATGCTTATGATTAGTTAATACTTCGATGCTTTATATTATTTATCTACAAATGCCTATGTTATGTTATTACTTAATTATCTAATCCATGCAACGCCCGTACATCCGTCCCAATGCCTATATTATTTTAATCATGTTGTCTACATCTATCACAATCGATGTCTCAGTTCTCCTGCAGCTGTTATTTCACTACTGTCTCTGCTATAAAACTGTTGCTACTGATAATCTGTCTCGAGCAAGTATAGTCACATGTGCAGCTGATCTGACAAATCATCTGTTAAAGTTTATAAATATTCTTTGGCTCCCCTTGTGTTGAATCAATAAATTTGGGTTTTACTTCCCTAGAAGACTGTTGCGATCCCCTATACTTGTGGGTCATCAAGACTATTTTCTGGCGCCGTTGCCGGGGAGCATAGCGTTATTTGTAAGCCCACCTGAGTGTGATATTGTTCGCTGGAATTTATTCATCATGGGAAGAAATACGGATAAGAAGTTTCCCATCGTGCCATCCATTGTAAGGAAAGGTACAACTCTAAACTTCGTTGCTGCTCTTGATTCTCCATATGTGTTGAGTAAGCTTGTTACACCACCACAACATGCACATTCTGTTACTACAGCTGAATATGAAATTACTTATGATGATGCTTCTACTGTTCTTGATGAAACTGATTCATTAGGTCCCTTTATAGATGCTACTATTGCTAAATCTAAACAAATTGAAAATGCTGAAATTCCTAATGAAAATGCTGAAACACCTGTAAATTCACATGAATTCACTCGTGATACTTATGATGAGCGTGATGATATATATGTGGATCTTGATGATGCTCTTGTTAAAGAAATTAATGCTATGAAAGATGCCAGCGCTCTTAAGAAACTTGTTGAAAAACGTGTTGTTAAATATAAATTATCTCCTGATGCTAAATTCGCTTCATCTCCTATAAACATAAAAGATAAAGCTTATGACTTCTCTCTTGATTTGCCTCATATAGCTATTGTTGATAGAGAAACTTTCTGTGGAACTGAAAATGAAAATGATGTAGAACATATGAATGTATTGTCTTATTTGAGTGGAATATTTGCTGAGGACATTAAAAGACGTACTTACTTTGTTGCTAAAATATTTCGTTCCTCATTAGCAGGAGAAGCTAAAACTTGGTATAATAATTTGTCTCCTGGTTCCATCACTAGTCCTAAGGGTTTGCTTGATGCTTTCTTTCAAAAATATTTTCCTACTAGTGCTCAACATGATGCTTTGTTAAAAATATATAATTTTAATCAAGAGGAAGGTGAGAAATTGCCTAAGGCTTGGACACGCTTTTGTTGCATATTAAGAGGCTAGCCGAACCATGATTTGGAGAAAAATGATCTACTTGATATATTTTATAGAGGACTCACTGCTGAATCTAGAACATACCTGGATAGTTTTGCTAGTTGTGTTTTCAGGAAAAGGACTCCCGAAGAAGCTGATGAATTATTGGCTACGATATGCAAGAATAATGATGATTGGGATATTCCTAAACCTACTCCAACACCTCCACCAACACCGAAGAAGAAAGGTATGATTGAATTAAATGAAGAAACGATGAGGGAAGCTAAAAGATCTCTTCAAGAAAGTGGTATTAAATCTGAAGATGTAAAGTATTTATCTCCTAATGAAGAATTATGTAAGCCTATTTCTCCTCCAACCGTAATTGAGGTACACTCTCTCCAAACGTTTGATGATAGAGATATTCCTTACTCTAAACCTCCTGCTCAATGCTTAGATGAATTTGATGATTTTATTGTTGAGCAATGCAATTTTAATACAAGAATAGAGAATCATTTAATGGAAAATTAGCGTGCTATTAGTGATTTACTTGATATTGTTGATAGAACTGCCAATGATGTTAAAGTACTCATTAAAAATTTCCATATGGTTCAAACTCAAATAGATCAACTCACTAAAGTGCAAAAAGAATTGCTAGTAAACAACTCTATTGCTAAAGAAAAACTTGTTTGTGAAGTAACAACTAGAGGAGGTAAATCAACTCAAGACCCTTTGTATCCTGAAGGACATTATAAAAGAATTGCACAAGATTCTTAACGAGTTAATGAACCTAGTACTCCTTCTAAGAAAAAGAAAAGGAAACATAAAACTGTTGTAGAATCCTCTGAACCTGTTAATTATCCTAATAGTATATCTGTTTCTGATGCTGAAACTGAAAGTGGTAATGAACACAACAATGATAATGCTAATAACAATGATAAAGATATTTTCAAAAAAAAAACAATGATAAAGATAAAAATGCCAATTCGGATCAAGAAGAAATAGAAGAAGAACCTGAAAAACATGCTAAAAATAAAAAGTACACTAAAGAATATTTTATTGCTAAGAAACATGGTAATGAAAGAGAACCTTGGGTCCAAAATCCAATGACTTTTCCTGCTAAGCAACTTAAAAGAAAAGAGGAAGAACATTATAATAAGTTTTGTGATTGGATGAAACCATTGTTCTTGCAAATTCCTTTGACTGATGCTATTAACTTGCCTCCTTATTCTAAGTATATGAAAGATATTGTGACTAACAAAAGGAAAATTCCTAATGAGGAAATAGCTATTATGCTTGCTACTAATGGTAAGGTTCCAAAGAAGCTTGGTGATCCAGGTGTACCAACTATTCCTTGCTCTTTAAAAAATAATTATGTTAAAACTGCTTTATGTGATTTGGGAGCTGGAGTTAGTGTTATGCCTTTCTCTCTTTACAAGAGACTTTACCTTGATAAATTGATACCTCCTAATATATCTTTGCAAATGGCTAATAAACCTATTGTTGTTCCTGTTGGAATTTGTGAGCATGTTCCTGTCCAAATAACTATCAATTGTTTAATTATGACTGACTTTGTTGTTCTTGAAATGCTTGAAGATGAAAATATGTCTATTATTCTTGGAAGACCTTTTCTAAATACTGTGGGGGTTGTTATTGATTGCAATAAAGGAAAGGTTACTTTTAATATTCATGACAAGGAGCATACTATTTATTTTCCCAAGAAAGTTGATAGAATGCCTGGAGTTAATACAATTACCAATTTGAGGTCTATTAGAGTGGGAAGTATTTATTGCCATATAAAGAGGAACACAAAACTCTCATGATTAGATCCATACCAATTCATTATAAGGTAACATGAGTGTCTCAAATGGTTTAAAATCTTTCATGGCATATAAATTCATTTGGGGGCAAGACTTGATCAACCTTGTTAACAAATGCATTTTAATTGCATAAAGAGGCTAAACAATTTTCTTTCTCTCATCCTTGTTATACCTACTGGATTGTTATTTAGTTTGCAATGTTTAGTTAAATTTGTTGTTAGAAAATAATTTTTCAGTATTGAATTTAATAATGCAAAATTCCAGGAAATGAAAAAAAATAAAGTTTCTCACAAAATTAATATTTTTATATGAAAAAACATTTTTTCGAGGACGCACCTGGAAGTGCCAGGGAGCCACCAGGGGGACCCACTGGGCCACCTCACCACCTGGTGACGCGGCTGGCTTTTGGCCGCGCCAGCACATGGTGTGGGACCCACAGCCCCCCCACTTGCTCTCTCTCCTTCCCCTGCCATCCTCTTGCCCGAAAAGGCAATCTTGGATATCTCAAACTCGTGTTCTTGCTGCTCATCTCCTCGTATTTCGATCTCCACATTCATCCAATTTATGTTACTAAAATTTGGTGCATCTCCTCTCCGGTATGTGACTCCTCCGAATATCCAAGTAGAATTTTTTTTAATGGTATCTATATGAAGTATTTTGCTGCTATAGATATCTTGTTTAGTGAGTTTGAATGCTTGTTCTAAGTTGAAATAACTAGTTTTCATGCATGCTTGAGCCTCTAGCAAGTCACTATAGTGGTTTCCCTTCATTTAGTTGGCTAAAAATCGATTTTTATTATGTTTGTTGAAAATTTCAGAACATGGAAGGAAATGCATTTGCACTAGATCCTAGTGGGATAGTGTTGAAGGGAAGTTCAAGGTGCATAGAGAGGAGGGAGTATACCCTGGCATCTACCCGTGCTCGCAATTCATGGAATTTACGGGGATTACGCAAGATTTCCATACTCTCATGACAAATGCAGGATGGAACGTTTTCTTGAGGATCAACCTTTGCAATATGCTTTTTTGTCTATGTCAGTGGTGCAGCATTTCCGCTGCAATTTGAACTCATCAAACCCCACCGTGCATTACAAAATTTACAACAAATTTGTGGACTTGCCTTTTGGTGTTTTCTGTTCAGTGATGAGAGTTCCACATGGAGGATCATTGGAGATCTGCTATGGGAGGAGTTTCTCTAAGGAGGACGGGAGAACTTGTCAATCTCAGAGGCTGAGTTGGACACACTTGGGGAGCAGCCCGACCCAGATAGTAGGGGCCATGACGAGGAGTATGGGGGTGGCTTCATTCAACCCCCGGAGACACCCAGCTTCGTGTACTCGGATCCGGGGTATGTAAGACCTTGGAGATCTTCCTCCACCGCAGCCGATGCGGAGTACGACTACACGGGGCATAACCCACCGAGTTGGGGCGATTATTCACCTTGGGCTTCATCTCCACTTAGGCAAAAAGTCTAATCTTGGGGGGAGGTATACCGATAGCGCACTCATTTACATATCATTATCATTCGGTACTTTGTATATCCATGTTTCGTTTTAGTTTTCTTTTTTCATTTGTTCATGCTTTGTTTGCTTTCTATACACTCAAAAATACCAAAAAAAAATTGTTATTTCTCTTACTGGTTTTTTTAAGTATCTAGTATTAATATGCTTAGTATTTATTTCAGTTCAATATGCAAAAACACAAAAATATTTTGATTTGTTGTGTGTTGTTTCGCGCAGGGACAGATTTCTGTTGTCCACCGTAAAATTCATAACTTTTCATAGAAATGTCGGAATGACCTGAAATTTCGCGTGCGTATTCCTGGGATGTGTATGCAACTTTAGTTAGTTTTGAATTTTCTTATCCGGGCATGTTAAGGTCCTTGAAATATTTTTATTTGCTGGCTGTTCTGTTTTCAATTTCTAAATCCGAAAACCCAAAAATATTTGTTGTTTCTCTTTGCTTTTGTATAGTTTGTTTCAGAGGTCATTACCTTCAGTTACTCCATGGAGTTTGGTTATTATTTCATATCTTTCAAGCACACAAGTGATAAGGCAATTATGATGATCTATGACAATTTCGAGTTGGGTGAGAGGCTGGTAATGAACTCTATTTATTTCTCTTTTTTGTACGTATACTCATTCATGTGACCATGCTTAGATGGTTCGCATAAGGTATATGTCGATTGGTGGATGCTTAGTAGTTAGTTTACTCTTATGATCGTTTCAAATTTATTTATGATGGATGTCATGTCTCTTCGGATATTTGCTTGCATTATTTTGCTCATAATACAATATGACATTATGGTATCCTCCTCTGAATAATTCATTTGAATTGACTTGGCACATGCTTACACATGTTATGATTGAAAACAATAAGTCAATTAACACTTGATGACATATTTTGCCTCAGAGTTCTTTTATCTTTATTATGCCTCCGTTAATTCTATTTCGTCGCAAGCATGATTATGACGGTTATTGCTCACTTGAATTGTCGCTTTCCCATCTTTTGCTAGCCTCCACTTGTACTAAGGTGAGATAATGCTTGTGCTTCCAAATCCCTGAAAACCAAATTATTCCAAAAGAGTCCACCATAAATACCTATGCATGGCAATTTCAAACCATTCAAGTAAATTCGCATGTGCTACCTTCAAAAGCCTTCAAACACTTCTCAATTTGTGCCACTGTTTTGAGATCACGAGGAAGTGGTAGTTGGTCTTGTTATCTTCCATACTAATTAAGTAATTGACTTGCATGCTACATCTGCTCGTCACTGATTTTGCAAAGGGTTGGTCAGACCATTATAATATCAATAAAGGATTTGAGAAAATAAAAATAGGCACTCCTTCATGGTTTGAGATTGTTTGGTGGGCACCCGAGGATTCGATTAGCCATGGTTTGTTAGCAAGGTGGGGAGGAGTGTCAAGCTATCAAAATGAATATAAATATGCATATTATAAGTGCTTTGTTTTAAAAATAATCGAAACCGCTCTCAACTTGCTTAGTATGGAAGATAACAAGAACTCTATTGCCATTCGTTGACCTAACAACCACCACTCAAAAACAATTTTACCTCTGATTTCAAAATGATAAGAAACTCTAGCACATGTTGAATCTCTACTTCCCTCAATGAAGGGCAGATCTCTTACTTTACTGTTGAGTCAGCATCCTTCTTTGAGCACCTTCTCGAGAGCATAATTGTCATTCTTAGTGTAATGTGCATGTCCCTTAATATGTTAACCGCGGTGTAATCTAGATGCTTTTATCTTTGATATCTTTATCTCTAGTCTTCCCTTGAAACTCAGAGGTGCCTGGGCATTTATGTTTTGTTGTTACATTAAGGCAAGCGAGATACAACTTTATCATACTTTCTTATGATCCTTGAAATCCTATGAATTGATATGTTTCATGTTATTTATCCTCGGTATAATTGGCATCTTTTCATGGCTTACATAACTATTGGGTGACACCGTTTATATATGTCTTATTATGAATAGTCTAAGCATTTGTACTCATAATGAAAATATTTACATCACATGAGCAAATGAGTTCGTGAAAGTTCTTTTATCGCACTCAGTTGTTAACTGAATTACTTGAGGACAAGTAATAAGCTAAGCTTGGTGGGAGTTGATACGTCCAAAATATATCTACTTCCCCGAACACTTTTGCTATTGTTTTACCTCTAATTTGTGTGTTTTGGATGCAACTAACATGGACAAACGTTGTTTTCAGCAGAATTACCCTGGTGTCTCCTTTTTGTGCAGAAATATCAACTTCGGAGAAAAAGCCCAAAAGACATCCAGGAATTATTTTCCATCCGAAGGGGACCCAGAACCACGAAGACCAAACGGAGAAGAGGCTCGAGGGGCCACACCACCCCGTGGCGTGGGTGCCATCTGGCCGCGCCAGCAGGTGGTGTGGCCGCCTCGGTCACCCCCTCGCGACTCCCTCGCGGCTACTTAATCCTCTTGACCTAAAAACGATGGGGGGATATCAACTTTTCCAGAGAACACCAACGTACGCCGCCGCCATCGCGAACCCTAGTTCAGGGACCAGTAGTCTCTGTTTCGGCACCCTGCCGGGACGGGGAATCGAAAGGGATTATTGCCATCGTCATCGCCAACGCCTCTCCATCAACCATCCATGTTTCCCCCATCCACGAGTGAGTAATCCACCGATGTAAGCTTGAGGGGATGGTAGGGATTGGATGAGATCACTCATGCAATAGTTGTAAGATTGTTAGGGCATAGTGCTTAGTATCCGTTATCGGTGTTTTAAGTCATTGTTGCAACTTGTTAAAGTTAATGCTTGACACTAGGTCCCGAGTGCCATGATTTCAGATCTGAACTTGTTATTGTATCATGAGAATAATTATTGTTTTGGATCATATCTATGAGTTGTATACACAAATAACCAGAGGGAATGGCTATGATGTGAGAATCACATGTATTCACTAAATGTTAATGCTTTGCTCCGGTACTTTATTAAAAGGAGTAACTTAATTTCCGGTAGTTTCCCTAGAGGTCCCGCTACAAACGGGCTGGCAGGACAAAAGATGATGTGCAAGTTTCTCATTGCGAGCATGCACAACTAAATTGGAATACATGCTTATGATTAGTTAATACTTGGATGTTTTATATTATTTATCTTCAAATGCCTATGCTATGTTATTATATGAATTATCTTATACATGCAACGCCCGTACATCTGTCCTTATGCCTACAGTATTTCAATCAGGTTGTCTACATCAATCACAATCGTTGTCTCAGTTCTCCTGTTACTGTTATTTCATTCATCTGTTAAAGCTTATAAATATTGTTTGACTCCCCTTGTGTCGAATCAATAAATTAGAGTTTTACTTCCTGACGTGGGGCTACCTTTCGACTAGCCCACGGTGAGGCTACCTTGGCCTCGCCAAGCTTACGGAGGCCCACAGAAGGTCCACCAGGGGTGCCGTGTAACCTAGTCCAAGTCGGTTAGGTCTCATAACCTGCCATATCTGTAATTGCCATCGGCATCGACCACCCGAGACCTGGCTTACCTATAAAAGCCAGTAGGGGCGCTCGTCTCAAGGACACGCCGATAGCCACCATCACAAACCCTAGCGAGATCGCAATCTCGCCATTGTAATCGCTACTCGCCATTAATATTAGACAAGCAGGAAGTAAGGTGTTATCCTCCGGGAGCCTGAACCAGGGTAAATTCCCCGCTTGTCAGCCGTCATGATCACCAACGCTTATCTCTCTCTCCCCCTCAATCAACCCGCGGTGGACAACCCTGGAATTTGCCGAGTTACACCCTCCTCAATTGGCGCCGTCTGTGGGAAAACACAACAAGCGTTGGAATCATGGTCGCACCGGCTCCATCCGCAATGAAGATCGACGTCTGCACCACCCGAGAGCCCATCCTCTTCGGCTCCTTCGAGTACGCCTTCCACCCGCCGGCCCACCGCTCGGTGTACGCCGATCTGTACAAATGTATACACATCACCTTCGGCTCCATATACTGTTTCGTCGACAGTCGAGGAATATTCAGGTCCGCGACAACCGCGCCACACGCAGCGGCAGCACCCGCATCAGTCACCCTCGCGCCGCAATCGCCGACACCCACTGCGAGAGTCGCATCTGCCACACCCGTGAAGATTGTACCTGCGTCGACTACATCGACAACCTTGGCAACGGCCGCGCAGATCGAGTCTACTCCAACCATCTCGGTCGCACGGCCAGCAAAGTCAAGATCTACCTCAACCACGACTACACCCGCGCGTGCGACCAGGGGCGTGCTGTCGACAGCCGCATCACGCGCATCTTCGTGGGCCCATCAAGTCTACCCCAAGCCAATCGCACTCGCTCCGGAGACCACGGTGACGATCGCGAGAAGACGCAACGACGACTGCGCTGCCCACCATGTAGCAGCAATTTTTGATCCAGAGCAAGATTCGGACGACGGGAGCAGCAGCGGCAGCGTAAACACTCCTACCCAGGTTTACCCCGCGCAAGTCTTCATGGCTGGCACAGCGCCCCCAGAAGGCGATGAGGAACCCGCGTATCCACTGGAGGTGGTCATGCCTGACCAGACACGACTCACCATCACGCGTGACATAGGGATCAGGGCCATGAAGCATGTCGACGAAGGCACGTTCCCTCCGCCCGACGCACCTAGAGAGGATCATCTGGCAGTCCAGTACTTGCTACGCAAGGAAAGCGAGCGACTTCGCGCCGAAAAGGCCGAGCTACTCAGGCGCAAGAGGGATGCGGATGCGTCGAGTGCCAGACGGGCTGCCATCTCGTTTACTTCCGCCACAGAAGTTAACCAAGGAGGACGGCGACACAGAGCCCGTGTTCCCCTCATGACGGACGCCGACCGAGCCAGGGTCACCCGCAACCTCGACTCGTCCTTCGTCACCGAGGACGAGAACGGAATACCTGTACCCAAAACGGCGATTGCCTCCATCATAGCAGTCGAAACATACCTTCGGCTCACGCAACCACCAGAGGGAGACGCACGCGCCCTTCTCCACAAGCAGCAGATCATGTCCATGAAGGCAATCGAGAAAGGTCTGGCGACCAGGGCGCCAAGCAACCGGGCACGTGAAGAGCGGGAGCATCAAGCCCGCGAGCCAGCAACATCAGGGGTCCCGAAGGTGCAGCCACTAAGACAAGCCCAACCAGGCGAAGATTTTCACAACGTCATTACGCAAAGGACGGTGGACCGCAACCGCAGCCAGCGTTCGGCTGACACGACGAACCTGGATGAACAGGCTGATCGCAACTTCGAGCCGTGCGGCGCCGCATGCTTCAGCTTCAACATCCGCGACACCCGCGTGCCCAAGGGCTTCAAGCTGACAGCGGGAACCCCCAGCTACGACGGGAAGCAAGACCCGCGCCTGTGGCTCGAAGACTACCTCATCGCATGCACCTGCCAAGGCGGGATGTCGACTACGGCAATGCAGTACATCCAGCTCATGCTCACGGACTCAGCGCGTGGGTGGCTCACCAGCCAGCACAAGGACTCCTTCCGAACCTGGGAAGAATTCCAAGATACTTTCATAAAAAGTTTCTCTGGAACATACGCAAGGCCGACGACCTACATCGAGTTGCAAGCCTGCAAACAAGGAAGAGACGAGTCGCTCCGCTTGTACACCTAGCGGTGGACACTTCTCTGAAACACCATGGAACCCGTCTCAGAAGACCGGGTCATGGATGCTTTCATGCACGGCTTCGCTCGCCGCGACCTCCGCGAGGAATTTGGTAGGCTCCAGCCGAAGACCACGATCGAGCTCATGAAGATAGCCAACCAGTGGGCCGAGGGAGAGGACTACTTCCGCGACACCTCTCCAAAGAATGAAGCCAAAACAAGTAACTGGCGGGACGGACGCCAGAAGAAGAAACAACGTTTCACCAATCTCGACACAATCGAGCTAGTAGCCGCGGGATATCAAACCCCCGGTGATGACACACGAGATAACAGTCGCCAATATGATCAGGGTCTATAGTCCAGCTCGGGGCAGTACAACCGCAGCAGCGGCAGCATTAGCCACAATGATGGAAGCCAGAAGCGCAAGTGGAAGCGCGCGCTAACCCCAGCCGAAGAACTAATGCAACCTTGCAAGCATCACTCGTTCCGCAACCCGGACACAGGCAAGTGGGCTGCCAACCACCTGCTGAAGGACTGCCGCAAAGCGCGCAAGATTTACCAAGCTATGCAGCAAATCATCACTCCCGTCCAAGCACTGCCGGCAGCTCCGCAGCTCGCTATTCAGGCAGCACCCGCAAACAACAACACAACACAAGCGGCTGGGACCTTCCCCCAGCAGCAGCCGCAGCATGAAGTCCAGACGGCGACGCACGACGCATACCCGACTACGCGAGGACGGCTCAACATGATCCAAAAAGGACGCCCTTCGAACAGGGCCCAGAAGCTCATCACCCGCCAAGTACTCCAGGCTACCACCAGCCCGCGCGCAGTACCAGACTACCTGAGAGGGTCAGAGACACCAATCACATTCTCCAGGGAAGACCACCCGTCAGAGGTGCCCCGACCCGGTCACGCCGCTCTGGTTGTTGAAGCCCTAATTGGCGACTACAGACTGAAGAAGGTATTCATGGACGGAGGTAGCGGCATCAGCATCATATTCGCCGACACCCTGAGAAGAATGAACAAGTCGACGGAGAAGTTGCCGGAGTCACGCCATAGTACCAGGGCAAGCAATCACGCCCATGGGAACAATCACACTCGACGTCATCCTCGGCACACCCGAGCACTTCAGGAAAGATTCGATTCACTTCGAGGTCATCGACTGGAAGTCGCAGTACCACGCCATACTTGGGCGCCCAACTTTTGCCAGGTTCATGGCAGTGCCTCATTATGCCTACCTGATGATCAAGTTGCCTGGACCCAAAGGGGTAATCATTGTGCGCGGCGACTTTGACCGCTCCAACAGCTGCGACCGCGAGTTCAGCAGGATCTCTGTGTTCTTCGGGGTCGAAAAGAGCACTTCAAGGCCATATCAGTCGACAACGACAAGACCATCTTTTCACCCCGCAAGAAGCCAGCCAAAAACGCCGCCTTCAACACAAATGATGACACCGTAACCCACCAGGTCCATCTGACTGACAGCAGCAAGACGGTCAAAGTATCATCAAGCTTGACCCCTGCATAGGAAAGCGCACTCGTCGAGTTTCTACGTGAGAACTCGAAAATCTTTGCATGGCAACCCTCTGACATGCCAGAAATACCCAGGAATCTCGCCGAGCACTCTTTAAAAGTCCACAAGGACGCCAGATCAGTCAAACAAGCCATGCGACGCTTCTCAGGTCCCAAACGGGATGCGATCACCATGGAAATTGACCGACTGCGGCACGCCAGGTTCATCCGAGAGATCAAAGACTCGGACTGGGTCGCCAACCCCGTCCTGGTGGAAAAGAAGAAGACGAAGAAACTGCGCATGTGCGTGGACTTTACCGCAGTCAACAAGTGTTGTCCAAAGGATCACTTCCCGCTCCCGCGGATAGACCAGATCATCGACTCGACAGCAGGCTGTGAGCGCCTGTCTTTCTTGGACGCCTATCCAGGTTACCAGAAAATCAGGCTGAAAGTCGAAGATGAAGAAAAAACCGCGTTCATCACACCCGACGGTGTCTTTTGCTACCAGACGATGCCCTTCGGGTTGAAAAACGCTGGCGCCACATATCAGCGCACCATGCAAGCATGCCTCAAAGGGCTCATCGGGCAAATTGTCCAAGTCTACGTCGATGACATCGTCGTCATGACCCGAAAAGAAGACACCCTAGTCGACGACCTCCGCAAGGTCTTCGCGGCACTCGACGCATATTAGATCAAGCTCAACCCAGAAAAATGTGTGTTCGGCATGCCAGCCGGAGAGTTACTGGGGTACCTTGTCTCCGCAAGAGGAATCGAAGCAAGTCCTGAGAAGGTGCAGAACATACTCACGATGCCAGCACCCACCAAACTCCGGGAAGTGCAACGATTAGCCGGCCGAGTCACAGCTCTCAGCCGGTTCATAAGTAAGTTGGGTGAGAAGGCCCTGCCTCCACTTGAATTGTCGCTTTCCCATCTTTTGCTAGCCTCCACTTGTACTAAGGTGAGATAATGCTTGTGCTTCCAAATCCCTGAAAACCAAATTATTCCAAAAGAGTCCACCATAAATACCTATGCATGGCAATTTCAAACCATTCAAGTAAATTCGCATGTGCTACCTTCAAAAGCCTTCAAACACTTCTCAATTTGTGCCACTGTTTTGAGATCACGAGGAAGTGGTAGTTGGTCTTGTTATCTTCCATACTAATTAAGTAATTGACTTGCATGCTACATCTGCTCGTCACTGATTTTGCAAAGGGTTGGTCAGACCATTATAATATCAATAAAGGATTTGAGAAAATAAAAATAGGCACTCCTTCATGGTTTGAGATTGTTTGGTGGGCACCCGAGGATTCGATTAGCCATGGTTTGTTAGCAAGGTGGGGAGGAGTGTCAAGCTATCAAAATGAATATAAATATGCATATTATAAGTGCTTTGTTTTAAAAATAATCGAAACCGCTCTCAACTTGCTTAGTATGGAAGATAACAAGAACTCTATTGCCATTCGTTGACCTAACAACCACCACTCAAAAACAATTTTACCTCTGATTTCAAAATGATAAGAAACTCTAGCACATGTTGAATCTCTACTTCCCTCAATGAAGGGCAGATCTCTTACTTTACTGTTGAGTCAGCATCCTTCTTTGAGCACCTTCTCGAGAGCATAATTGTCATTCTTAGTGTAATGTGCATGTCCCTTAATATGTTAACCGCGGTGTAATCTAGATGCTTTTATCTTTGATATCTTTATCTCTAGTCTTCCCTTGAAACTCAGAGGTGCCTGGGCATTTATGTTTTGTTGTTACATTCGGGCAAGCGAGATACAACTTTATCATACTTTCTTATGATCCTTGAAATCCTATGAATTGATATGTTTCATGTTATTTATCCTCGGTATAATTGGCATCTTTTCATGGCTTACATAACTATTGGGTGACACCGTTTATATATGTCTTATTATGAATAGTCTAAGCATTTGTACTCATAATGAAAATATTTACATCACATGAGCAAATGAGTTCGTGAAAGTTCTTTTATCGCACTCAGTTGTTAACTGAATTGCTTGAGGACAAGTAATAAGCTAAGCTTGGTGGGAGTTGATACGTCCAAAATATATCTACTTCCCCGAACACTTTTGCTATTGTTTTACCTCTAATTTGTGTGTTTTGGATGCAACTAACATGGACAAACGTTGTTTTCAGCAGAATTACCCTGGTGTCTCCTTTTTGTGCAGAAATATCAACTTCGGAGAAAAAGCCCAAAAGACATCCAGGAATTATTTTCCATCCGAAGGGGACCCAGAACCACGAAGACCAAACGGAGAAGAGGCTCGAGGGGCCACACCACCCCGTGGCGTGGGTGCCACCTGGCCGCGCCAGCAGGTGGTGTGGCCGCCTCGGTCACCCCCTCGCGACTCCCTCGCGGCTACTTAACCCTCTTGACCTAAAAACGATGGGGGGATATCAACTTTTCCAGAGAACACCAACGTACGCCGCCGCCATCGCGAACCCTAGTTCAGGGACCAGTAGTCTCTGTTTCGGCACCCTGCCGGGACGGGGAATCGAAAGGGATTATTGCCATCGTCATCGCCAACGCCTCTCCATCAACCATCCATGTTTCCCCCATCCACGAGTGAGTAATCCACCGATGTAAGCTTGAGGGGATGGTAGGGATTGGATGAGATCACTCATGCAATAGTTGTAAGATTGTTAGGGCATAGTGCTTAGTATCCGTTATCGGTGTTTTAAGTCATTGTTGCAACTTGTTAAAGTTAATGCTTGACACTAGGTCCCGAGTGCCATGATTTCAGATCTGAACTTGTTATTGTATCATGAGAATAATTATTGTTTTGGATCATATCTATGAGTTGTATACACAAATAACCAGAGGGAATGGCTATGATGTGAGAATCACATGTATTCACTAAATGTTAATGCTTTGCTCCGGTACTTTATTAAAAGGAGTAACTTAATTTCCGGTAGTTTCCCTAGAGGTCCCGCTACAAACGGGCTGGCAGGACAAAAGATGATGTGCAAGTTTCTCATTGCGAGCATGCACAACTAAATTGGAATACATGCTTATGATTAGTTAATACTTGGATGTTTTATATTATTTATCTTCAAATGCCTATGCTATGTTATTATATGAATTATCTTATACATGCAACGCCCGTACATCTGTCCCTATGCCTACAGTATTTCAATCAGGTTGTCTACATCAATCACAATCGTTGTCTCAGTTCTCCTGTTACTGTTATTTCATTCATCTGTTAAAGCTTATAAATATTGTTTGACTCCCCTTGTGTCGAATCAATAAATTAGAGTTTTACTTCCTGACGTGGGGCTACCTTTCGACTAGCCCACGGTGAGGCTACCTTGGCCTCGCCAAGCTTACGGAGGCCCACAGAAGGTCCACCAGGGGTGCCGTGTAACCTAGTCCAAGTCGGTTAGGTCTCATAACCTGCCATATCTGTAATTGCCATCGGCATCGACCACCCGAGACCTGGCTTACCTATAAAAGCCAGGCGGGGCGCTCGTCTCAAGGACACGCCGATAGCCACCATCACAAACCCTAGCGAGATCGCAATCTCGCCATTGTAATCGCTACTCGCCATTAATATTAGACAAGCAGGAAGTAAGGTGTTATCCTCCGGGAGCCTGAACCAGGGTAAATTCCCCGCTTGTCAGCCGTCATGATCACCAACGCTTATCTCTCTCTCCCCCTCAATCAACCCGCGGTGGACAACCCTGGAATTTGCCGAGTTACACCCTCCTCAATTGGCGCCGTCTGTGGGAAAACACAACAAGCGTTGGAATCATGGTCGCACCGGCTCCATCCGCAATGAAGATCGACGTCTGCACCACCCGAGAGCCCATCCTCTTCGGCTCCTTCGAGTACGCCTTCCACCCGCCGGCCCACCGCTCGGTGTACGCCGATCTGTACAAATGTATACACATCACCTTCGGCTCCATATACTGTTTCGTCGACAGTCGAGGAATATTCAGGTCCGCGACAACCGCGCCACACGCAGCGGCAGCACCCGCATCAGTCACCCTCGCGCCGCAATCGCCGACACCCACTGCGAGAGTCGCATCTGCCACACCCGTGAAGATTGTACCTGCGTCGACTACATCGACAACCTTGGCAACGGCCGCGCAGATCGAGTCTACTCCAACCATCTCGGTCGCACGGCCAGCAAAGTCAAGATCTACCTCAACCACGACTACACCCGCGCGTGCGACCAGGGGCGTGCTGTCGACAGCCGCATCACGCGCATCTTCGTGGGCCCATCAAGTCTACCCCAAGCCAATCGCACTCGCTCCGGCGACCACGGTGACGATCGCGAGAAGACGCAACGACGACTGCGCTGCCCACCATGTAGCAGCAATTTTTGATCCAGAGCAAGATTCGGACGACGGGAGCAGCAGCGGCAGCGTAAACACTCCTACCCAGGTTTACCCCGCGCAAGTCTTCATGGCTGGCACAGCGCCCCCAGAAGGCGATGAGGAACCCGCGTATCCACTGGAGGTGGTCATGCCTGACCAGACACGACTCACCATCACGCGTGACATAGGGATCAGGGCCATGAAGCATGTCGACGAAGGCACGTTCCCTCCACCCGACGCACCTAGAGAGGATCATCTGGCAGTCCAGTACTTGCTACGCAAGGAAAGCGAGCGACTTCGCGCCGAAAAGGCCGAGCTACTTAGGCGCAAGAGGGATGCGGATGCGTCGAGTGCCAGACGGGCTGCCATCTCGTTTACTTCCGCCACATAAGTTAACCAAGGAGGACGGCGACACAGAGCCCGTGTTCCCCTCATGACGGACGCCGACCGAGCCAGGGTCACCCGCAACCTCGACTCGTCCTTCGTCACCGAGGACGAGAACGGAATACCTGTACCCAAAACGGCGAACGCCTCCATCATAGCAGTCGAAACATACCTTCGGCTCACGCAACCACCAGAGGGAGACGCACGCGCCCTTCTCCACAAGCAGCAGATCATGTCCATGAAGGCAATCGAGAAAGCTCTGGCGACCAGGGCGCCAAGCAACCGGGCACGTGAAGAGCGGGAGCATCAAGCCCGCGAGCCAGCAACATCAGGGGTCCCGAAGGTGCAGCCACTAAGACAAGCCCAACCAGGCGAAGATTTTCACAACGTCATTACGCAAAGGACGGTGGACCGCAACCGCAGCCAGCGTTCGGCTGACACGACGAACCTGGATGAACAGGCTGATCGCAACTTCGAGCCGTGCGGCGCCGCATGCTTCAGCTTCAACATCCGCGACACCCGCGTGCCCAAGGGCTTCAAGCTGACAGCGGGAACCCCCAGCTACGACGGGAAGCAAGACCCGCGCCTGTGGCTCGAAGACTACCTCATCGCATGCACCTGCCAAGGCGGGATGTCGACTACGGCAATGCAGTACATCCAGCTCATGCTCACGGACTCAGCGCGTGGGTGGCTCACCAGCCAGCACAAGGACTCCTTCCGAACCTGGGAAGAATTCCAAGATACTTTCATAAAAAGTTTCTCTGGAACATACGCAAGGCCGACGACCTACATCGAGTTGCAAGCCTGCAAACAAGGAAGAGACGAGTCGCTCCGCTTGTACACCTAGCGGTGGACACTTCTATGAAACACCATGGAACCCGTCTCAGAAGACCGGGTCATGGATGCTTTCATGCACGGCTTCGCTTGCCGCGACCTCCGCGAGGAATTTGGTAGGCTCCAGCCGAAGACCACGATCGAGCTCATGAAGATAGCCAACCAGTGGGCCGAGGGAGAGGACTACTTCCGCGACACCTCTCCAAAGAATGAAGCCAAAACAAGTAACTGGCGGGACGGACGCCAGAAGAAGAAACAACGTTTCACCAATCTCGACACAATCGAGCTAGTAGCCGCGGGATATCAAACCCCCGGTGATGACACACGAGATAACAGTCGCCAATATGATCAGGGTCTATAGTCCAGCTCGGGGCAGTACAACCGCAGCAGCGGCAGCATTAGCCACAATGATGGAAGCCAGAAGCGCAAGTGGAAGCGCGCGCTAACCCCAGCCGAAGAACTAATGCAACCTTGCAAGCATCACTCGTTCCGCAACCCGGACACAGGCAAGTGGGCTGCCAACCACCTGCTGAAGGACTGCCGCAAAGCGCGCAAGATTTACCAAGCTATGCAGCAAATCATCACTCCCGTCCAAGCACTGCCGGCAGCTCCGCAGCTCGCTATTCAGGCAGCACCCGCAAACAACAACACAACACAAGCGGCTGGGACCTTCCCCCAGCAGCAGCCGCAGCATGAAGTCCAGACGGCGACGCACGACGCATACCCGACTACGCGAGGACGGCTCAACATGATCCAAAAAGGACGCCCTTCGAACAGGGCCCAGAAGCTCATCACCCGCCAAGTACTCCAGGCTACCACCAGCCCGCGCGCAGTACCAGACTACCTGAGAGGGTCAGAGACACCAATCACATTCTCCAGGGAAGACCACCCGTCAGAGGTGCCCCGACCCGGTCACGCCGCTCTGGTTGTTGAAGCCCTAATTGGCGACTACAGACTGAAGAAGGTATTCATGGACGGAGGCAGCGGCATCAGCATCATATTCGCCGACACCCTGAGAAGAATGAACAAGTCGACGGAGAAGTTGCCGGAGTCACGCCATAGTACCAGGGCAATTAATCACGCCCATGGGAACAATCACACTCGACGTCATCCTCGGCACACCCGAGCACTTCAGGAAAGATTCGATTCACTTCGAGGTCGTCGACTGGAAGTCGCAGTACCACGCCATACTTGGGCGCCCAACTTTTGCCAGGTTCATGGCAGTGCCTCATTATGCCTACCTGATGATCAAGTTGCCTGGACCCAAAGGGGTAATCATTGTGCGCGGCGACTTTGACCGCTCCAACAGCTGCGACCGCGAGTTCAGCAGGATCTCTGTGTTCTTCGGGGTCGAAAAGAGCACTTCAAGGCCATATCAGTCGACAACGACAAGACCATCTTTTCACCCCGCAAGAAGCCAGCCAAAAACGCCGCCTTCAACACAAATGATGACACCGTAACCCACCAGGTCCATCCGACTGACAGCAGCAAGACGGTCAAAGTATCATCAAGCTTGACCCCTGCATAGGAAAGCGCACTCGTCGAGTTTCTACGTGAGAACTCGAAAATCTTTGCATGGCAACCCTCTGACATGCCAGAAATACCCAGGAATCTCGCCGAGCACTCTTTAAAAGTCCACAAGGACGCCAGATCAGTCAAACAAGCCATGCGACACTTCTCAGGTCCCAAACGGGATGCGATCACCATGGAAATTGACCGACTGCGGCACGCCAGGTTCATCCGAGAGATCAAAGACTCGGACTGGGTCGCCAACCCCGTCCTGGTGGAAAAGAAGAAGACG
Organism: Poa annua; assembly: GCA_026929855.1. Taxonomy (NCBI): domain Eukaryota; kingdom Viridiplantae; phylum Streptophyta; class Magnoliopsida; order Poales; family Poaceae; genus Poa; species Poa annua. Next base: position 40,723,756 of record CM049429.1, on the reverse strand, counting down.
AAGAAACTGCGCATGTGCGTGGACTTTACCGCAGTCAACAAGTGTTGTCCAAAGGATCACTTCCCGCTCCCGCGGATAGACCAGATCATCGACTCGACAGCAGGCTGTGAGCGCCTGTCTTTCTTGGACGCCTATCCAGGTTACCAGAAAATCAGGCTGAAAGTCGAAGATGAAGAAAAAACCGTGTTCATCACACCCGACGGTGTCTTTTGCTACCAGACGATGCCCTTCGGGTTGAAAAACGCTGGCGCCACATATCAGCGCACCATGCAAGCATGCCTCAAAGGGCTCATCGGGCAAATTGTCCAAGTCTACGTCGATGACATCGTCGTCATGACCCGAAAAGAAGACACCCTAGTCGACGACCTCCGCAAGGTCTTCGCGGCACTCGACGCATATTAGATCAAGCTCAACCCAGAAAAATGTGTGTTCGGCATGCCAGCCGGAGAGTTACTGGGGTACCTTGTCTCCGCAAGAGGAATCGAAGCAAGTCCTGAGAAGGTGCAGAACATACTCACGATGCCAGCACCCACCAAACTCCGGGAAGTGCAACGATTAGCCGGCCGAGTCACAGCTCTCAGCCGGTTCATAAGTAAGTTGGGTGAGAAGGCCCTGCCTTTCTACCAACTGATGAAGAAGACGGACAAATTCGAGTGGACACAAGAAGCGCAAGAGGCGTTCGACCAGCTCAAAAAGACCCTGACGACTTCCCCAGTCCTGGTGGCACCACTGGAAAACGAGCCATACGTCTCGGCGACAAACAGGGTGGTGAGCACGGTACTCGTAGTCGAGCGGGAAGAAGAAGGGCATAGTCACCCTGTCCAGAGGCTAGTCTACTACCTCAGCGAAGTTTTAACACTGTCCAAGCAAAACTACCCGCACTACCAGAAGCTGGCATACGGGGTCTTCATGACTTCCACGAAAGTTGTCCACTACTTCTCTGAGGACCCGATCATGGTGGTTAGCTCCTCCGGCCTAGCATACATCCTCACAAATCAGCGCGCGACAGGACGAGTCGCCAAGTGGGTTGTCGAACTAGGACCCTGGGGGCTGAAATACGCTCACCCGAAGTCTATCAAGGCCCAAGTCCTTCCAGAATTCACTACTGAGTGGATAGAAGCTCAGCTACCAGATGTCCCCGACGTTTCTAACGCATGGACGATGTACTTCGACGGCTCCAAGAAATTCAAGGCGGCTGGGGCAGGAGTTGTGCTCATCTCCCCCAAAGGCGACAAGTTGAAGTATGTCTTGCAGATGGACTTCCCAACACCCTCCAACAACGAAGCCGAGTACGAGGCCCTGATCCACGGCATGCGGATGGCCAAGAACTTCGGCGCCACGCACCTCATGATCTACGGCGACTCCTACCTAGTCGTACAACAAACCATGAAATCATGCGACGCCATCGCCGACAACATGATAGCCTACAGAGACATGTACAACCAGCTGGAGGGCACCTTCGACGGCTTCGAGTTGCGACACATTGGCCGCGACAGCAACGAGGCAGCTGACATCCTCGCCAACATGGGATCAGATAGGGTCCCAGTACCACCTGGCGTCTTCCTCGAGCGCATCACGCAGAGGTCCATCAAGACTCGACCCGCAGCAATCCCCTCCACACCAGCAACAAGTACCGCGAACCCGCCAAGCCAAGAAAAGGAGCCCATGGAAGTCATGCTAGTCGAAGCTACGTGGACAGGGCCATACTTGACATACATACTGCACCAGAGGCTGCCAGCAGACCCAGTCGAAGCCAAGCGAATCATCAGGCGCTCCAAAAGCTTCACCGTCATCAACGGAGAACTCTACAAGAGAAGCATCTCAGGAATCCTACAAAGGTGCATAGATCCAGTCGACGGCCAAGCCCTCCTACTCGACATCCATGCGGGTATCTGCGGGCATCACGCCAGCAGTCGAGCGTTGGTGGCCAAAGCGCTGCGAGCCGGGTTCTACTGGCCAACCGCTATGCAAAACGCAGAAGATCTAGTAAAGAAATGCACCGGGTGCCAGGAGTTCGCCAACAAGCCACACGCGCCGGCGTCCGAGCTAAAAACAATACCGCTAGCCTGGCCCTTCGCCCAATGGGGACTGGACATGGTGGGCCTGCTGAAGAAATCCTCACCCGGAGGACACACTCACCTCCTGGTCGCAGTCGACAAGTTCACCAAGTGTATTGAGGCGCGCCTATCACAAGTTCGACTACATCATCAGCGGTCAACTTCATCAGGTCCATCATCTTCAGATTCGGAGTACCAAACGGGATCATCACGGACAATGGCTCGAACTTCACAGCCGAGGAATTCAAATACTTCTGCTCAGATCAAGGAATCAAGCTAAACTACGCGTCTGTTTCGCACCCGCAATCCAACGGGCAAGTCGAGAAAGCCAACGGCCTAGTCTGCAACGGCATCAAGAAGCGTCTGCGGGTACCGCTGAGACGCGTAGCAGGCGCATGGGTGGAAGAACTGCCATCAGTCCTATGGAGCTTGCGAACCACGCCTAACAGATCCACCCAGTACACTCCATTCTTCATGGTGTACGGTGCAGAATTGGTACTGCCCTGCGACATCAAGTTTGACGCACCACGGGTGGTCGCCTACGACGAGTCAGATGCAGAAGAGGCACTCGAAGACAACATGGACATCCTGGATGAAGCCCGCGACATCGCCCTGGCGCGATCAGCCGTGTACAAGCAAGACCTTCGCAACTACCATGGACGGAGGCTGCGACCAAGAGCTTTCGTCGCAGGCGACCTGGTCCTCCGCCTCAAGTAGAAGAAGGTGCACAAGCTCGCCTCCCTATGGGAGGGCCCATATATTGTGACAGAGGCAATTGGCAACGGAGCTTATCGCCTGAAGGACTCGAAGACAGGAGCAGTCTGCAGCAACCCATGGAACGTCGCACAACTTCGTCGGTTCTATGCCTAGTCGACCCAATCATTGTACCAAGGATAGCATGTCAACGCAACAGGTTTCAGACGCACTCTTTCCCTTACCAGGGTAGCTAAGGGGACTGGAAGGGTTTTAATGAGGCGGCCTGTTCGCAAGAATCAATAAAGTAATTTGAAGAAAATGTTGTCCAGTTTACCTTCTCAATCAAGGCAAACAAAAATCCTAGGCCGTCACTCGAATCACTCGAGGGCCGCGCCATACAGGTTGAAAGAAAAGCCTAGGCCGCCACTCGAATCACTCGGGGGCTGCGCCATACAGGCACAACTCACAAAATCCTAGGCCTCTACCCGATCTACTGGGGAGTTGCGCCGCACAGCTCAAGTAAAAAATCCTAGGTCGCCACCTGACGCACTCGGGGGCTGCGGCTCGCAGGTAACACTTGCAAAAGCCTAGGCCGCCACTGGAATCACTCGGGGGCTGCGCCATACAGGCAGAACTCACAAAATCCTAGGCCTCTACCCGACCTACTCGGGAGTTGTGCCGCACAGGTCAAGTCAAAAGTCCTAGGTTGCCACCCGACCACTCGGGGGCTGCGCCTCGCAGGTAACACTTGAAAAACCCTAGGCCACCACTCGAACTACTCGGGGGCTGCGCCATACAGTCCTCACTCGAAAAATCCTAGGCCATCACTCAAGCTACTCGGGGGCTGCGCCATACAAGTCAAGTCCTAAAACCCTAAGTCGCCACCCGATACACTCGGAGACGGCGCTATACAGGTCTCACTTGAAAAGTCCTAGGACGCCACTCGAAGAACTCGGGGGCTGCGCCACATAGGTTCACAACACAGACTTAGGCTCTCACCCAAGGTACTCGGGGGCTGCACCATACAGGTCAAAGCCACAGCAAATACTCACACAGTAATACAAATAGTTTCATTCTCATTACTCGAGAACTCCTTTAACCTCATACATTTTCATTTACATTGGCAAATTCGCCCCCTATAGCTAACCCTGTGCAACAGAAGACAGCTACCCCTAATCTGCAGGCTCGTCCTTCGGCGCGTCGAGTGGGCCTACAAGGCGCTCACTCAGCTTTTGAACCTGCTCGATCATTTGGCGCGCAACCGCCAAGGTGTCGGCATAGTCGTCATCCCCAGGAAGGCCACCCATCAACCTCTCCAGCGGAAGGTTTGGCCGGTGCAGCCGGACGTATGCCAGCGCCACATTCGCCCCGGCGACGAGTTGGGCGTGGACCACCTCCTTCAGCGCATCACCCTCGCGGAACCTCTCCAGCAAGGCGGCCAGCCCATGCGGCTGCCCATTGTGTGGGAAGTACACACGGTGGATGTGCCAGAGGGTCTTCCGGCAACCTTCAAGAAGAAAGGCAGCATGCCATGTCCGATCAAGCATGCGCGCGAGGATTTGCGCTCTCGACTTGTGCGACCAGAATTGGCGAGCCTCGAAAGAATCGCCAGTCGCCTCCCAGGTGACCCGCTCCTCAACCCGAGCCTGCTCAGCCTGCCAATCCGGGTTCACATCTGCATCCAGAAGTTACAAGTCATAACAGGCAAGTTCCAATGAAGAAAGCAAGCCGCAAAATATACAAATCTTGCAGCCGTCGACTGATCAGATCAATTTCACGCTGGGAGAACCCCGCAGCAGGGTGCGACTTGGACCGCTGCAACTCCAGTTCGGCACGTCAACCACCTTGCTCTTCAAGTAGGTGATTATTCGCTGGTCGTTTGTGCTTCGCGGCGGAGCAGGCGTTGATCTACGACGGCGCACAACCAAAGAAGAAGAGCCCTCGCCACTCGCGCCAGTCGCCGCAGCAGTGGAAGTGGCTCCACACACGTCAGTCTGCCAGGAACACAGAGTCAATACAAAAAGGCCACTCCTCAGCAAAAGAAAAAAGACGATGGGAAGAAAGAATCAATTCCGGCATAAAATAATGTTCAAGGCCAGAAGACCCGACAGAACATCAGTCATTACAAGCAAAAGACAAAAGTACAGGCCACCACGACTACTGGAAATCTACACTACAATGGCCCCTAGGCAGCAGACTCCAACCGGGAGCGATTCTTCCGAGCAGCAGCCGCCTCGGTCGCCTTAGCGAGCGCCTTCTCAAAGGTAGCCACAAGCTTCGCAGCCAGCTGTGTAGCCTGCGCCTTTACACCGCTCAAAGATGCCGTCCGCCCATCAGACCTTCGAGGGAAGGCGCTGACAACCTTCTCAAAGTCGCCAGCAACCTGATGGCCTAGCAGAAGCTGGAAGGTGAGCTCGGAGCCGCGTACCGTCTGCGTCCGAGTGAAGTCCGCGAGGGTGGTCACGTCGTCTTCAAACGGAGCGGCAAGGGCATCAACGGCAGTCGGCGACGGGTCACTCGGAAAAATGCTGCGGTGCAGCGTCGCGAGCGCTCCTATCGATTTCTGCAGCGTGACCGTCGACTTCTACAGCGCATCGGACGCATACGCGCAGACGCGGTCGAGGAAGCCGACAGCGGTCGCCAAGTCAACATTGTCACTCGATGAACCTTCCGGAGGAGCGCCACCGCATCTCTCTGGACAAAAATACCAACTGTCAGCAAAGAGCAAAGCAAATACAAGTAGGCGCCAAAGCCGAAAACTCACCTCCAAGGGCACCGGCGAGTGAGAGAAGGCGGTCGACTTGAGTCTTCTCCGGGATGGCCCGCACTTGCTCGCGCTCCTGGGACTCGTGCAGGGTTTTCTCAAACTCCGCCTAAGCCTGAAGCTTCAGCTCCAACTCCTCAGCCCGCTTGGTAGCCTGGTCCAGAGAGGTGCGCAGCTTGTCCCTATCCTTCTCCAGGCGAACGTAGGCAGCGGCTGCCTCGAGCTGCTGGCGGTAGTACGGCTGCAGAAACAACAAGTTATATAAAGTTGCGGGCGACTATACTAGTCACCCACACCTTCGGGGGCTACTCCCATCGGGAGCGTTGTTCGCGACTACAAGTTCAAGCATAAAGGACTTACGTGGTCCAGGAGATCGACACCCTCCAAAGCCGCTGGGGGCGCACGACTCGACGCCGCGAGGCCACCAGTCGGCGCGCGCTCCTCGATCGCCACCTGAGTACCAGCTCTGTCCAAGGTGCAGATGTGTGCTCCACGTCACGTCGAGGGGAGTTGACATCGCCAGAGCGGTGGCTGGAGCAAAAACAAGACAAAACTAAACTTGATAAACGAGACTCAAAACTACAACCCGAAGGAAGCGGGGCAAAAAGTAACTCACCTGGTGGTCTCGAGGTCGTCGTCACTCCCCACGGAGAAGGAAGGCATCCACGCAAACGCGCGCGGCGGTGCGGAACTGACAGGAGGAACGACCAAGGCCTCGTCCCAGTCGTGATGGGTACCCGACGAGGACATGTCGGCTTCCTCCATATCAACACCCGCATCCTTCGCAGGCGACGAAGCAGTCGCAGAATCGCCACCACTTCGTCGCTTCAATTTTTTCCGTGCGGGTGCCTCCTCTTCGCCATCGTCATCCACCTCTTCGTTAGGAGAGAGAGCGGACGGGAGGTCTTCGTCGTTACCGTCCTCCTCAACAATATTTGACTCGTCGTCGGGTCCATTTTCTGGGAGAGGAGGAAGGCTGACCAGGAAAGAGCGACCCTGCAGCAAGCAAAGCCAAGTCGATTCAAGAAACAAAAGAAGAAGAAAGCAAGCCAGGAAAAGAATAAATCAAGAACTCACCTCGGGAACAGGGTTCGCTGCTCCGTACGCAGCAACTGGACATTTGACGTTGCAAAGGTCCGCGGCTCGGAGGTTAGTGATGCCCCTCACCTTGGTTTCCACTTCCTCATCGTCGAGAGGCTGGTCGAATACGCCCTCGACTGCCCACATCGGGTGGGGCCGAGCGCCATGCGGTTGGACGTGAAGCCGGAAGAAGGTGGCCATCAGGTAGACGCCACCCGACTCGCGCCCCAGGGTCTTGAGGAGGTTGCGCAGCAGGCTCAGCAGCGGCCTTGCGGACTCGCTCTCCTCCTCGGCAAGCGGGTGCGACCAGGCGCGAGTCTTCCGCAGCCCGCGCTCGCCGTCAAACTGCGCCAGGCCGTCCTTGTTCCACTGGATGTAGAACCACCTCTTCCGCCACCCCTGGACGGAGTCTGACTTCTTCATCTGAAAGTACGCGGTGTCGCCGCGCACCTGGATGCCGAAGCCGCCCACTGGGTATGTCAACCCGCTCTTCCCGACATTCTTGCGAACGAGGAAGAGAGACTTCCATAGCGCCCAGTGGGGTGCAATCCCCAAAAAGCACTCGCAGAGCACGATAAAGCTTGCGATGCTCAAGACGCCATTGGGGGTCAGATCGTGGATATGAACCCCATAGGCATACAAGAGACCACAAACAAAATCATGGAGAGGGAACCCGAAGCCCCGTGGAAGGAAATCCACGAAGCATACGCGCTCCCCCTCGTGAACTGCGGGGTACACCTCCTTGCCAGGGGCACGTACCTGGGCCTGATCCGACGGCGGCAGGAGACCCTGCATGCGCAGCAGCTCGAGGTCCGTCTTCTTCACCGCAGACCTCTGCCAGTCGCCATCGGGTTTCTCCATCAACCCAGTTCCGGCGGCGGCGGCGGAGGTGCCAGCGGTGGTCTTCGACTTGCCCATGGCTTCACGAGATCGTAGAAGGTGGGAGGACAAGTGGCACAGAGCTTGGATGGAGCAAGAATGGCAGAAAAGCAGAGGAACGGAGGCGCGGACGATTGGAGAAGATGATATGCCCTCGCGCTGCGACGCAGTACTTATGCCGTGGGAGATACATCTCAACCGCCCGTAAAGGAATTGTTCCAATCAATGGCATCTAGCAATCCACGTGTCGTGTGGAGAGGCTAACCGTCGCCGCCCACTTCGTCCACTACGCACGGGAATCAAGGCGTCATCATCGTGCCGCAAAAATTTTGCGCCCAGTTCGAGAGACGTGACAAATGCTGACCACAGTCAACTCTGACAGCGGGGCCCACTACGTCACGTCCCATCGAGCGCAGAAGCGTGCCACGAAGCGTCATCGTTGACGTCAGCAAGACAGTCTGGAGAAGACAAGGAGAAACAAGGCAACTCGAACGAACGATTCGAGTAGTAAGCTTTACAGCTGAAAGCAACAAAGTAGGACAGGGCACTGATTTGAGAACCCAAAACAATCATTCGGGTGGCAAAGAAAATTGAGTAAGCTCAAGCAGCCGAATCAATTGTAGCATACCTGCACTTAAAAATATGGCAGGTACCTGTGTATAGTGCAAACCCCTGGATCGATTCATTTGCACACACAGTTTACGATGAATATCACAACATTGTATCAATATTACACGAATAATCCAGACTTGGCAAAATAAATAGTTCGATACAACTTTGCATAGCTTAAAGCTAGCTCAAAACAATAAAGCAGCGGAAATAAATCTTCAATGAGCCCCCATCTTCATGATACGCCACAGGCGAAAACATGTTGGTGCAGACTCGAAACCCAAAACGTATTCCTTACTCTTCGTCAGATATTTCTGCAACAAATAATAATTTGCAACATAGTGGGTCAGATTCCATTAAAAATGGAGTCTGGCAAGTGACACTATGGTGGACACTTAATGGAAATAACTCTATAACCTGTATGCATATTTGGCTGGTGGAGTTCAAGGCTATTTTGCATAAAGCCAGTTTTGCCTAATTCTTTGTAAAACAAACTTATTAACATCATAATTGGCAACACTGGCAAGTTCCAGTGAACCAAAAGATATCACGTCCTTAGGTGTACCCTCAGGTGAAAACCCCCACATTCAATGGTCCTAAGTATAGTAGAAACTATCTTAGGTGAAAACCCCCATGAACATGGTCCTGAGTAGTCCACTGTTGTTTATCAAAATTTTATTAAGAAATTAGAATGTTGGGATTCCTCCTTGTTCCTTGATCAGCTGTAGTCTTTACTTGGAATGCTTCTCCTTGAGTTCTTCACAATCTTCTCCATTTATTCCTCACATCCCTTTGTTCCTGGGTGGCCTTCCACAAGTGTACTCTCAGGTGAGAACCCCCACGTTCATGATCCTTAGCATAGTAGAAACTATCTTATGTGAAAACCCTCATGGACATGGTCCTGAGTAGCCACTCAACATAAACCAAACAACCAATCCACCCAGATGATTCATTAACTTAGTGATGTGCACTCCCAGGTAAAAACCCCAACATACTATGATCCTAAATATAGTAAAGACTATCTCAGGTGAAAACCCTCATAGACATGGTCCTGAGTAGCCACTTAAGATTTTGTAAAACCTTTCTTCAATTTCATAGCATCAAAATTCTACTAAATCATTTCATAGGTACCTAGACACAATGGAATAGGGAATTCTAAAGTCTTGCATAGCAATTCTACTAAGTCCTACACATGCATAGGAAAATAACTAATTCATGCATAGAAATTACTTCAGAATTTTATGGGGGTGTTCCACTTGCCTTGGCAACAAGAAGAATAGCAACAGCAGCTGCAACAGTTGTCGTTTCCCTCCGAAATGTCTAACACATCAAACAAACACACATAAACATACAAACAAAATAACAATACAAAAATATGTTATGCATGATGTGCAAAATACTTAGAGAAAATACTAAGTCTATTCTTCAAGGTGATCGACAATTATTATCAACTCTTTGTAAATTGGATATTCACTATAGTGAGAGAGACAGACACCCGGCCAGCCACTTAAGTTGTGGAACAGGTCTCATGTACGTGGACATGTAAGGTTAGTCTCCAGGCCGCTTCATCTCACTATGCCGCTAGGATCCAACAAACTTCAAGATGGCAATAACATGATCAAAATTTGTTTTAATTTAAGATTAGGAAAGATAGAAGAAAATGATGTAGGTTATCTTCCAGACTTCATCTCCAGGCTTGTAGTATTCTCCATAGTGTTGTGTTGATCACCATGTCTTAGAGAGCAGAAAAGAAAAAGAGAAAGAAAGATTTAGAGAATAGAGGGGGTTGGTCTTCTTGGACTTCCTCTTGATTTTTCTCCTAAGTGCTTCTACTTCTTGGAGATTCTTCTGGAGTCTTGTTTTTGCTAAGTCCTTCATTGGTCCTAAGTCCTTTATTTTGCATAAAGCCAGTTTTGCCTAATTCTTTGTAAAACAAACTTATTAACATCATAATTGGCAACACTGGCAAGTTCCAGTGAACCAAAAGATATCACGTCCTTAGGTGTACCCTCAGGTGAAAACCCCCACATTCAATGGTCCTAAGTATAGTAGAAACTATCTTAGGTGAAAACCCCCATGAACATGGTCCTGAGTAGTCCACTGTTGTTTATCAAAATTTTATTAAGAAATTAGAATGTTGGGATTCCTCCTTGTTCCTTGATCAGCTGTAGTCTTTACTTGGAATGCTTCTCCTTGAGTTCTTCACAATCTTCTCCATTTATTCCTCACATCCCTTTGTTCCTGGGTGGCCTTCCACAAGTGTACTCTCAGGTGAGAACCCCCACGTTCATGATCCTTAGCATAGTAGAAACTATCTTATGTGAAAACCCTCATGGACATGGTCCTGAGTAGCCACTCAACATAAACCAAACAACCAATCCACCCAGATGATTCATTAACTTAGTGATGTGCACTCCCAGGTAAAAACCCCAACATACTATGATCCTAAATATAGTAAAGACTATCTCAGGTGAAAACCCTCATAGACATGGTCCTGAGTAGCCACTTAAGATTTTGTAAAACCTTTCTTCAATTGCATAGCATCAAAATTCTACTAAATCATTTCATAGGTACCTAGACACAATGGAATAGGGAATTCTAAAGTCTTGCATAGCAATTCTACTAAGTCCTACACATGCATAGGAAAATAACTAATTCATGCATAGAAATTACTTCGGAATTTTATGGGGGTGTGCCACTTACCTTGGCAACAAGAAGAATAGCAACAGCAGCTGCAACAGTTGTCGTTTCCCTCCGAAATGTCTAACACATCAAACAAACACACATAAACATACAAACAAAATAACAATACAAAAATATGTTATGCATGATGTGCAAAATACTTAGAGAAAATACTAAGTCTATTCTTCAAGGTGATCGACAATTATTATCAACTCTTTGTAAATTGGATATTCACTATAGTGAGAGAGACAGACACCCGGCCAGCCACTTAAGTTGTGGAACAGGTCTCATGTACGTGGACATGTAAGGTTAGTCTCCAGGCCGCTTCATCTCACTATGCCGCTAGGATCCAACAAACTTCAAGATGGCAATAACATGATCAAAATTTGTTTTAATTTAAGATTAGGAAAGATAGAAGAAAATGATGTAGGTTATCTTCCAGACTTCATCTCCAGGCTTGTAGTATTCTCCATAGTGGTGTGTTGATCACCATGTCTTAGAGAGCAGAAAAGAAAAAGAGAAAGAAAGATTTAGAGAATAGAGGGGGTTGGTCTTCTTGGACTTCCTCTTGATTTTTCTCCTAAGTGCTTCTACTTCTTGGAGATTCTTCTGGAGTCTTGTTTTTGCTAAGTCCTTCATTGGTCTTCTAGATCCATGTTGAAAATCCTAAGTGTCTAAGTGCATAGCACTTAACCCAAAAATGCTAAGTTGAAAATATTCCTAACTTAGAGAAAATAATGGAGGAGTTTCCTATGAGGAGAATAACTATACAATAAAATATGTTATGCATGCAATGCTCTTTTTAATCCTAATAAACATCATACAAATTTTCTTTGTGATATTTATAAAGTATGCATAAAGTTATAATTAATTAATTTCTATTATAGGAAAATAAAATAAAAGGGTAATTACAAGATCAAAGTTTTCTGTGATTAAGTTTTTATATCAAAAATTTATATATAGTGTCAATCGATAGAGGACATTTAAATAAATTTATTGCAATTGGATTTAATCAAAAATAATGTTTCTATTAATAGTTATATCAAAAATAGTCAAACTACTCAATTTAAACATCAGCTTCTTGTGGAGCATGATACCGGAAACACTTTCTGTTACGCCACTCTGATGTCTAGAGAGAAAGTTCATCAACTTCGTCTTGCTCTACTTTCCCACTTATTCCCTTTAACAAGAAACTATTTCTTTTGCAAGGTATATTCCGGCAACGTTTTTGCCTATGTCGTGAGACATGTACCCAACTAACTTTTTAGGTACGGTACACTACAAAGATTTATCCATTTTAGGTTTGATCACATCGAAACACTAAATTGCTGAAACGAAAATCTCGGCTAAAAGCCATGTTGAACGGCAGTTGACCACCTAGAGGGGGGTGTGAATAGTTAGTGACCAATTTTTATGTCTTTTTCAGTTTTAGGATAGCGGAAAGTAAGTTGTCTGTATGTGTGACTAGGTGATACAAGTGATAGACAACAAAGAAACTAAGCAAGTACAGGAATTGAAGATGCGGTAAAGGAGAGTGGAACAAGACAACCGTAGGAAGTCGAAGACGGCGATTTTATCCCGAGTTCCACAACATAGGTGTACGTCTCGTTGGAGGGGTGTGAGCTACGACAATGGTTTGCTCAACGCCACAAAGGCCTCACCCTATTCTCCTGTGAATTCGACAAAAAAGGTGTGAATCCACGTTTCCACTAAGGTCTCCTTTAAGGGTGCAGAAGGTCCCGTACAAATTCGTGAGGAACACACCCACAACTGAATTGGGGGCTCTCACAATGACCACAATAGGTCACTTCCCCAAAGGATCAAAACACACAAGATTGAACCTAGCTATCCACAAAGGAACCCTAGATTCGTTGCCCCTCAAGATATAGAGGGGGGAAATCAAATCGCTTCGGTGGAGTTGTAGATCGGTGGCTTCTCACTCAGATCCCCAAGTATCAAAAGATTTGAGTGGCTAGATTGGGAGATCCAGAAGAAACGAGCTTCAGCGCCAATGGAGGAGAGAGAAAACTTGAAGCTTAATCTACTGGAGGTAGGTGGAGGGGTATTTATACCCCTCTCCAAATTCTGCCCGTTGTAAAGCCGCCAGCTCGGAAATCTAAAAGAATCTACATGTCAAGGGCTTTCCAAATATGTAAAAATATTTAAATTTGGATATGTGAGTAAAAAGTTATAACAGATTTAAGTTGCAGGGTTTTTTCTGTAAAACTGCCAAATTAAATAAATCGGAAAAATGATTTTACACGTCAGCGCTGACTATGCGCTGACTGGATCCGACGTGGCGCTGACTTGGCATGTTGACTCATCGCTGAGTTGGATAAGTCATTTGATCTGGGCGGTCAGATCTGGATCTGACGGTCCAGATCGGATCGTACGGATTCGGTTAATAAAATCTAATCCTAGCCGTATAAATTAAATAAAATGGCTCCGGGTCGAGGGCCTTACCGTGGCGGCGTGCTCCTCGCCGGAGATGGCGACGACGGCGGCGGCGTGGACCGATTCGTCGCTCCGACGATCCCCTCGGCTCGGGAAGGAGACGGCGACGAGCGGGGCGAGGTGGCGGAGAAGATGGATGTGGTGACGAGCTCGGATTTGTCTCGAAGCGACGGGAACTCGTGGTCAGAGACGTTTCCAACGCCGGCGAGCTCGGTGTCTTCGGGTGGTGGTTGCTCCGCTCGATTAGGAAGCCAAGGAGAGGTGGGGAAGCGCCCAGAGGGTCCGCACGGGCGAGGTAAGGAGCAAGGGCACGGTCTCGGCCTCGGGGAGTGGCTCTCCTCGCCGCGATTGAAGAAAAATGGCGGCGGAAACGGCTGACTCCGGCGAGCGATTTCTCCGGCCTGGCGGCGTGTTTTCGAGGGGAAGGAGAGGGGAGATAGAGGCCGGGGTGCTGGGAATTTATAGGGGGCAGAGAGGGAACCTAATTCCGCAAGAATCGCTCGGATTTTTGGAAGGAAATCGGAGCAATTTTCGGGCGTGATTTCTGGCTAGAGGTTAGGGATGACATGACGTCATCGCTGAAGTCAGCATTTTTCTTTTTCTTTTCTGATTTTTCTTTTTTAACATATATTTTGATTTAATTGTCCAAATGAGGTCAAATTAATTTCTATAAATTTGTAAAATTCATATCTATGTTTTACAACCATAGTGGGCATGTTTTGAAACTTTTTGAAAATTAATTATTTTGAAATATTCATAAAATACAATTTTACCTATTTTAGTTAATCTTTGAAATTAGGGATTTAATAATTTATTTGGAGTTAAATAAAATTTATGAAATTAGCCATATTCAAATATGTTTGAAATTAGATTATTTAAACTTATTTTTCTGAAATCATTCTCCTTTATTTTGGCATAAAAGTAGAATAATAGAATATAAATATTTTTAGAGCAATATGAAATATAATGGAATTTTAATTTAAACCCTTTTTGAGATTTAATAAGATGATGAATGATGAGATACATGTATGCATGCATGCAAGGCTTAAAATTTCTTTTCCAAAGCAAAAATAATTAAATGTTTTCAAAAGTTTTAAATTTAAGTGATTTTTAAACATTCCAAAATATTGGGATGTTACATCAATCTACAAGTAAGCCCACGAGCCGAAAAGAAGCAAACTTCACAAGGAGGCCAAGGCAGAATAATTCGACTTCACAGGTTACTCCCATCGGGAGTGTCCTATTCGACTGAAGAAAGCGAGTTCAAGCTCAAGAACAAGCAATCCGGAAGCGGGCCCAGGAGGAAGAAGTCCTTTGCCCGACTCTACGATTCGACCAAGCACTCGGGGGCTACTGACGTGGGGCTACCTTTCGACTAGCCCACGGTGAGGCTACCTGGGCCGTGCCAAGCTTACGGAGGCCCACAGAAGGTCCACGAGGGGTGACGTGTAACCTAGTCAAAGTCGGTTAGGTCTCATAACCTGCCATATCTGTAATTGCCATCGGCATCGACCACCCGAGACCTTGCTTACCTATAAAAGCCAGGAGGGTCGCTCGTCTCAAGGACACGCCGATAGCCACCATTACAAACCCTAGCGAGATCACAATCTCGCCATTGTAATCGCTACTCGTCATCAATATCAGACAAGCAGGAAGTAGGGTGTTATCCTCCGGGACCCTGAACTTGGGTAAATTCCCCGCTTGTCAGCAGTCGTGATCACCAACGCTTATCTCTCTCCCCCCTCAATCAACCCGGGGTGAATAAACTCCGTTTCGTTTTAGTTTTGGTACTTTGTATATCCATGTTTCGTTTTAGTTTTTTTCTTTTTTTCATGCTTTGTTTGCTTTCCATAAACTCAAAAATACCAAAAAGATTTTTGTTATTTCTCTTACTGGTTTGTTCTAGTATCAAGTATTAATATGCTTAGTATTTATTTCAGTTCAATATGCAAAAACATAAAAATATTTTGCTTCGTTGTGTGCTGTTTCGCGCAGGGACAGATTTCTTCTGTCCACTGTTAAAATCATAACTTTTCACGGAAACGTCTTAATGACTTGAATTCTATGTGTATATTCCTGGGATGTGTAGGCAACTTTAATTAGATTTAAGTTTTCTGATCTGGGCATGTTAAGGTTCTCAAAATAATTCATCTTTGCAGGCTGTACTGTTTTTTAGTTCCTAAATCCGAAAACCTGAAAATATTTGTTGTTTCTCTTTGGTTTTGTATAGTTTGTTTCAGCGTTCATTATCTTCACTTACTCCATGGAGCTTGGTTATTATCTCATAACTTTCAAGCACACAAGTGATAAGGAAATTATTATGATCTTTGACAATTTCGAGTTGGGTAAGAGGCTGGTAATGAACTCTATTTGTTTCTCATTTTTATACATATACTCATTCATGTGAGCATGCTTAGATGGTTCGCATAAGGTATATGTCGATTGGTGGATGCTTAGTAGTTTGTGTTCTCTTATGATTATTTCCAATTTATTTATGATGGATGGCATGTTTCTATGGATATTTGCTTGCATTGTTTTGCTCACAATAGAATATGACATTGTAGTATCCTACTCTGAATAATTCATTTGAATTGACTTGGCACATGCTTACACATGTTATGACTGAAAACAAAAAGTCAATTAAGCCTTGATGATATATTTTGCCTCAGAGTTCTTGTATCTTTATGATGCCTATGTTAATTCTATTTCGTCACAAGCATGATTATGACGGTTATTGCTTTCTTGAATTATCGTAGCATTTCAAACCATTAAAGTAAATTCGCATGTGCTACCTTTAAAATCTTCAAACACTTCTCAATTTGTGCCACTGTTTTGAGCTCATGAGGAAGTGGTAGTTGGTCTTGTTATCTTCCATACTAATTGAGTAATTGACTTGCATGCTACATCTGCTCGTCACTAATTTTGCAAAGGACCGGTTAAACCATTATAATACCAAAAAAAGATTTGAGAAAATAAAAATGGGCACTCCTCCATGGTTTGATATTGTTTGGTGGGCACCCGAGGATTTGGTTATCCATGGTTTGTTAGCAAGGTGGGGAGGAGTGTCAAGCTATCAAAATGAATATAAAGATGCATATTATAAGTGTTTGTTTTAAAAATAATCGGAACCGCTCTGAACATGCTTAGTATGGAAGATAATAAGAACTCTACTGCCATTCGGTGACCTAACAACCACCACTCAAAAACAATTTTACCTTTGTTTTCAAAATAATAAGAAGCTCTAGCACATGTTGAATCCCTACTTCCCACAATGAAGGGCATATCTTTTATTTTACTGTTGAGTCACCATCCTTCTTTGAGCACCTTCTGGAGAGCATAATTGTCATTCTTAGTGTAATGTGCTTGTCCCTTAATATTTTAACCGCGGTGTAATCTCGATGCTTTTATCTTTGATATCTTTATCTCTAGTCTTATCTTGAAACTCAGAGGTGCCTGGGCATTTATGTTTTGTTGTTCTATTCGGGCAAGCGAGATACCACTTTATCATAATTTCTTATGATCCTTGCAATCCTGTGAATTGATATGCTTCATGTTATTTATCATCGGTATAATTTGAAGGGGATGCAGGCAGAAAATAATATTTTTTCTATCGACGATAACCTTAAACTAGCCAGAATCTATACTATGCAGATATAGAAATACGACGGAGATCGGAATACATACCCTTGTAGACCGAAAGCGGGGATTACGCTCCCGCACAAGCTGTGACGATGAAGACGACGTAGCCGACCTCTAGGTCGGGAAGAACTTGGCGTGACGAAGCCGGCGAAGATGACCTCGAGGTCGGGTGGAGGAAGTAGGCCTCTCAGCACCGCTAGCGCAGCACCTCGCAGGGTGTTACACACATACGGTGGAGACGACGGCCTCGAAAGCTCCAGTCCAGGACGAGCAGCGGATGTTGGACCGGAACACCAGCAGCCCGGCAGCGGGCTATGGTGGAGAGACGCCCTCTCTTCTCGACGCAACTGCGATAAAGGGAATCACGTAATCGAGGAGAGAAAGAGAATTTAATTGGTGAATTAAAAGGCCATGGGTGCCCTTCTTTATACAGGCTCCCGGGGGGGGAGCCAACCTTGCCAGCCAGGCAATGTGGGACTATCCCAAAAGCCTGGTGCGGCTAGGCAAGGTGCGACGGCCCTAGGTGGGCCCCATTTGGCCCACCTAGGCCTGCCACCATCCAATAAAAAATCCCCCCCCCCCCATGGGCCATCTTTCCACCAGAAGGCCCATTGAGGGAAATCAGCCTTTAAAAATTCAAAAATAAATATTTAAAATCATATTTAATCATTAATTACACTAATTTATATAAAACATATTAAATAATTTATTCTTGCTCCGAAAACTATTTCGTCGCTGCCCGATCTCCATCGGACCATTCCCGGGACGTTCCCGGTGATCTCTTTCCTTTCCGGTTGTCTTGTCGAAACCCCTTAAGTGTGTTACCCTAGCGGTTCGATATAATAACAAACATGATCGAGACCCCTCTCTGATCAATGATTAACTCGTAGGCCTGGACTACATGAATTAACCCCTGTGATATAACGAATGACTTTCATCTATCAAATCTGGACGTCCAGTCTTAAACCTTTTGCCATAGCGATACTTAGTGTGTCCGAGACTCGGTCATACATATCTCCATACCCAGCATGATCTCGTTACCGACAACACTATCTTCTACTCGTCTGTGATATTATGTCCTGGTGACCTAGTCACATGTTTGCAAACTCTTTGACATAATCTCACCGAGGTGGCCCTAGAGTATCTATCCTGCTATGCAGACTGCAAATCCCGCTCTTGACCCCTCGTCTCAACTACTCCCTTCCGATACCCGAAAGTGTCACCTTTATTGTCACACTATATAAGATATGACGTTTGATGTGATCAAAGTATCTTCCAGGAATAACAATAAGAGTTGATCTCACGGTCGAAGGCGTAATGACAACATACTACAAATTATGGGTATGTCCATCACATCATTCTCCCAATGACATGACTTCATTGCCAACTGACGCATGTCACATGATCGGGAAACCTCGATTATCAATCGCACAATGAACTAGTCTTAGTAGATGCTACTAGGGACCTAGTTGTTTATCTACCACACGTGTATTAATATTTCCGCTTAATACAGTTATAGCATGTTATAAAACATATAATGAACAATTGATATATGCCTAATAAACTATCTTTATTAAGTGCATCTAGGGCATATTCCCTTCAGTCTCCCACTTGCACTAGAGTAACACTTAATCTAGTTTTGAACTTGGTAAAAGCTCAACACCCATAGCATCTTGGTGCATGCTTGTCAACATATCTCACACACTGAGACCTATATGTGTTTTGCAACACTTCTATGTCACATAGTTTGACATCATCCCGTATCTTACGATGACGGTGAAATATATCCTAGTGGATGGAGTGAGACTCAAACATTTGTGTAGCCTGGGCCTTAAAAGTCTAAGAGAGCTATTAAGGTGAACCACATATGCTCGGAAAACTGTTTAGTCCAATCACACTTGCTACTTCTGAAGTTGCCATATATTTCTACACCTATGTAGATTATGCGACAGTGCATTTATATGTGACTTCGCAAACTAACCATGTCTTTCTTCAAAACAAAGGACATCTCCTATATGAGATTTCTAGTCGTATGGGTCAGTGTCACAACTTGCATCATCGTAACCATTTTACGGCAAGTTGTCTTTCTCACTCTTACCATTTACCAGAAAACATATCTTCAGTTCTCACAGACACTGAAGAATATACTTAACGTTTGTTCATTTATCCACACAAGGATCACTCTAGAACCCGTTCTTCAACCAAGAACTTGGGTCACACCAAGTCTAGCTTTCAGTCTGATAAAATCTATGTCTGATACATAGAGAATGTCAAACATCATTTGCTATCACTGAAAATGCCAAGATAAATTTAATACTTTACCTAGTCATACAAGCAAGAACCATTTTCCTAGCTTGTTCTATTCTGAAACACTTCAGAATCTTAACTTAGGAAAATATTTCGACCTAATGTTATTAAGCCACTTTTGATCTATACAATTACAGATCGGATGCCTAATACTCCTAACTTCATTTCATAGAAAATTTAATCACTTATATAATCCTTTATAGTTTACTAGAGTATCTGTATCCTTCTCAATATGTCGTTACATATAAAATCATGAATGACACCTAGCTCCCACTTAAATACGCCATCCGTATATAAGACCAGGGAATAACTTTTAGCTCCCACTCAAATATGCCATTCACATATAAGATCAAGAAAAGCTACTTAGCTCCCACTCACTTCTTTGCAAATGCAGGATTCTTCAACTATTTTGGACAACTCCAAAATCCTTTGATCACATCATCAAAGTGAAGATTCCAGCTCCGATATGCTTGCTTCAAGCCATGAATGGAGAACTGAAGTTTGCATACATGTTTAGCATCCTCAGGATCAACAAACCATTATTGTACAAATTACAACTCTTTCTTGATGATACCATTAAGAAAAATGGTTTCTATATCCATCTATCAATTTCTTAATTCGAAATTATAGTAATTGCTAAACGACCCAGAATAGATTTAGGCTTCGCCACTTGAGACAAAATCTCGTTGTGGTCAACTTTTGAATCTGTCGGAACTGTTTTACGACAAATCGATCCTTATCAGTGTCTACTCTCTCATAAAATTCCATGTTCTATTAACAGCCTAAATGCCATCAAGAAGATCTCCCAAGTCATTACCTGGTAATCGTACATGGATTTTATCTCGGATCATATATGGCTCATAGCCATTTCTCGGACTTAGGTCTACCATCTCTTCTTCGTAGTTCGTAGGTCTATCATATTCCATTAACATAACTTTGTCACGTACCTGCACATAAAAATATGGCAGGTACCTGTGTATAGTGCAACCCCCTGGATCGATTCGTTTGCACACACAGTTTACGATGTAATATCACAACAAAGTATCAATTTTATTACATCGATGATCCAGACTTACAAAATATTCTTTACAAATTGCATAGCATAAAGCTAGCTTTGAAAGAGTAAACAGCGGAAATAAGACAGCAATGAGTCTCCATCTTCATGTTGCCACAGGCGAAAACATGTTGGTTGCAGACTCGAAATCCCTTAACGAAAACCTCACTCGTCATCTGAATAACCTGTAACAGATAAAATTTTGCAACAGAGTGAGTCAGATTCCATTAAAAATGGAGTCTGGCAAGTGACGCTATGTTGGACACTTAATGGAATAACTCTATAGCCTATATGCATATTTGGCTGGTGGAGTTCAAGGCTAATTTACATAAAGCCAATTTTTCCTACTCTTTTTAAAACACTTTTCTTTAATTCAAGACAAGTATGGCATGAAAACCATAATCTCATCTTCCCTTGTTCACCCATCAACTTTTAACTTTAGAAATTGGAATGTTGGGAGCCTTCGTTGAATCCTTGATCAGCTGCTCAAATTTGTCCGTAACCGGGGACACGGCTAGGTACTTAGTTTTACACTCTACAGAGGTTCTGCACTTTCACCACGAGACTCAAACAACCCTTCTGTCCTTGACCCTTATGTAGTGAAAAGGAAAGGAGAAGCCTGAGACGAGACCTTTGGGGAAAAGTCAAGCAGAGCCATTATACCACGTGGTTGCACTGGAAACATCTTCACTTGGAGAAAACTTTGGTCCCTTTGTTCCTGGGTGGCCATCCTCAAGTGTACGTACTCAGGTTCACTCATCTGAATGAGCCTGGGTCTTAGCCAGGTGCACCCACCTAAATGAGCCTAAGCAGCTACTCAACTCTAACCTCCATCCTCTTGCCACATCCACCCAGAAGTTTCTTTAACTTAGTAGAAATTAACTTTTCACAAAACAACTTTTGCATAGCATCAATATTTCTACCAAGTTAACCATAGGATTCTAGACACAACTAGTGAAAGGGATATAGTAGTTTTAGCATAACAATACTATCCAACACATGCATATAAGAAACACACTAAGTAATGCATAGAAGATACTTAGGAAATTTATGAGGGTGTGCCACTTGCCTTGGCAACAGGGAGAGCAGGAGAATCATTTGCAAAAGCCTTCGTTTCTCTCCGAAATTTCTAACAAGTCAAACAAGCCACAAATAAACATACAAGTGCCATGAAATTATTCTAAGTTAATGCAGGGCAAGTGTGTTAGTCAAAATTACTAAGGACCAAGGTCATAGGTTGGACAGAATAACTTTGCTATAAATCAACTTGAATGAGTTGTAATGCTACTGCAAGTCTTCACATGCTTGGTCTTGAAATCTTCAACTCCCTTGTAGTTTTCTTCATCTTCATTTAGCACTCTAAGGACTTGGTCATAATCACTAAGGACTTGGTTTATGTCCAAAGTGAAAGAATAATAGGAAGGCGGAAAAAAATAAATAAAAGATGTAATTTTTCTTCTAGGCTTCCTCGTAACTTTCTCCTTGGTGTGATGTCTTCATTAAACTTTTGTAGACTTTAGTTTTTCAGACTTGATGATTCTTCAGTATTGATGATTCTTCAGAGTTGTCTTGGATATAACTTAGCCACAACAAAGTCTAAGATATATATAAGAAGATAGAAAGACTTAGAGAAATAAAGGGGGATGGTCTTCTTGCAGTTCCTCTTGATTTTCTTCTAAGTGTTTTTGCTTCTTGGAGATGCCTTCGGAGTTTTGTTTTTCTTGGCTAATTCTTCATTGGCCTTCTAGTCTTCATGTTGAGAATCTCAAGTGTCTAAGTGCATAGCACTTTACCAAAACACTAGGTTCAAAATAATCCTAACTTAGGGATAATAAGGAAGAAGTTTTCCTATAAGGAGTATAACTATACAATAGATATGCCATGCATGCAATGCAATTTATTTCTAAGGACAACACTTAACAAAATAAAACAACTAAGTTTTCTAGATGCTAAAATTTTCTAAGCATCTTTAAGATGTTCAAATTTTTCTAAGGAAGAGTGTTGTCGAAAAATAGTTATCAAATATTTTCTAAGGAAGAATTTATTTTGTTTAAAGAGGCAAAATATTTCTAAGTACCTTTTAATACCAAAGTGGTCATAATATGACTAAGTACTTTATAATTCGAATAGATGATGAAAATATTTTTTAATAATTTTTTAATCAAATTTAATCATTAAAACAACACTTAAAAGTATTTAATCAATATTAATTATAAAATCATAGAAAATTATTCTACAAAAATTAGTAGAAAAATACTACTGCCAATACTTAGACATACAGATTTATAGCAAAAGAGTTTTGATCAAAAATCAATTTTAAAATTGAAATTATGTTCAAAATACTAATAAAGCCACTTTTAAAAATAAACACAAATAATTCGGCAAGACCTAAAATTAACTATGCCAAAAGTTTCTACGTGTCATAAGCTTTTCAAAAAATATTTTATTTGTAAAATTTGACCAAACCAATAAAAAGTAGTGACATATTTAAAATCTAGATTTTTCTGCAAAACTGCCGGTCATCGGTTGACTGTTGACTCTGACCGCTGACGTGGGAATTGACTCGCTGACGTGGCAGGCTGACTGGGATTTGACTACGAATTTTACCAAAAATAAAGTTGCTCGGATGGAAAAACACTCTTAACGAAAGTTGTAAAGAATTACGTGCTCTTTCTAATTATCACAATTATAACATAAGTGCATGAATAGATTGGTCACAAATCGCAAAATATCTTTCTGGTCCGAAACTTCAAACGTGAATATCTCTCAGCTTGCTGAACCAAATAAGATGAATCTTGAGTCAAAAGAAAGGACTTGATCAGGGAACAAATTTCGTCTTATGATCCCAAAGTTTTGAAATGGTTTGATTTCTTGAATAACATCAAACACGATATGTGTTATACAGAAAATTACGTACGTTAGAATAAAAAGTTGTCAACATGAAAGTTGTAGATATAGAGTATATCTACCTTTTCACCGGAGGAATTTCGATTTTGCGCAACGAGCACGAAGAGATCTGAGAAATACGACTTCAGATCTGATGGATGACGATTCGAAATTCTTTCTCCACGCTTGAAAAAAAGAGTTGAGACTTATTGGGATGGAAAGGTATCGACGAGATCTACAATAATGGTTAAGACTCAGTCGCAATTCGAGATCGTTTAGGTGGTTAAATCAACGAAATACGATTTCGCTGATTAGGGTTTCAGTGGAACGAAAAGTGAAAAAGAGATGTCAGCGGCTATAGGGGTTTATATAGGCGGAGGGATGGTGGAAAAGATAGGCCTCAAAGTTTTCAACGCGTAGGATCAAGCGGATCCGGATTTTGAGTTATATTTCTCGAGATAAACGTGTTTGAATCAAAAGTGGTTAGAAAAAAGGAATTTTTAGAATTTGAGTTCGGTACGTGTTCGACTCGGGTTAAGTTGGATTGGGCCGGCCCGATTCTTTTTTTTTCTTATTTCTTATTTCTTTTATATCTCTTGTTTTAGAACTCCGAATTAAGTGAAATTAATTTCTAAAAATTTCTAAAAATCATATCTTTATTTTAAAACATTTGTGGACATGTTTTAAACACTTTTTAAAAATATTAATTTTCAATATTTGATTAACTGCAAATTTGACACTTTTGTCAAATTTGAAAAGAGAGCTTTTAATGAATTTATTTGTGGTTAAATATAATTTGGTACCACAATTGTAAATATATAAAAATAATTATTTCCAATAAATACAATCCAATTATTAGAGTAAAAATAAGATAAATATAATAATCGCTATTTTGTTTTTTAATATTTTCTCAAATGAATTTTCAAGTGGAAATAATATTTCAACCATTGTAATTTCATATATAAATAATGCAAAAAAATGATGAATGCATGCATGAATTTTGTTTTCAAATCGACATACATATAGTTTTCAAAAAGTTTATAATTTTTCTGATTTTTCAGAATTTAAAAAATCCTAGGATGTTACAAGCTTTCATAACAAGATTGTCGTACCACACAGTGTGGAACACAACCTCGTACGTCTACGTTCTTAGTATGAGCTCAGAGCATCATGATCGTTTATCATCAGCTTCTTTCAAGTTGTGGAGCATGATACCGGAAACACTTTCTGTTACGCCACTCTGATGTCTAGAGAGAAAGTTCATCAACTTCGTCTTGCTCTACTTTCCCACTTATTCCCTTTAACAAGAAACTATTTCTTTTCAAGGTATATTCCGGCAACGTTTTTTCCTATGTCGTGAGACATGTACCCAACTAACTTTTTAGGTACGGTACACTACAAAGATTTATCCATTTTAGGTTTGATCACATCGAAACACTAAATTGCCGAAACAAAAATCTCGGCTAAAAGCCATGTTTAACGGCAGTTGACAACCTAGAGGGGGTGTGAATAGGTAGTGACCAATTTTTATGTCTTTTTCAGTTTTAGGCTACTGGAAAGTAAGTTGTTACAACAAAGAAACTAAGCAAGTACAGGAATTGAAGATGTGGTAAAGGAGAGTGGAACAAGACAACCGTAGGAAGTCAAAGACAGCGATTTTATCCCGAGTTCCACTACATAGGTGTACGTCTCGTTGGAGGGGTGTGAGCTACCACAATGGTTTGCTCAACGCCACAAAGGCCTCACCCTATTCTCCTGTGAATTCGACCAAAAAGGTGTGAATCCACGTTTCCACTAAGGTCTCCTTTAAGGGCATAGAAGGTCCCATACAAATTCGTGAGGCACACACCCACAACTGAATTGGGGGCTCTCACAATGACCACAACAGGTCACTTCCACAAAGGATCAAAACACACAAGATTGAACCTAGCTATCCACAAAGGAACCCTAGATTTGTTGCCCCTCAAGATATAGAGGGGGGATATCAAATCGCATCGGTGGAGTTGTAGATCGGTGGCTTCTCCCTCCGATCCCCGAGTATCAAAAGATTTGAGTGGCTAGATTGGGAGATCCAGAAGAAACGAGCTTCAGCGCCAATGGAGGAGAGAGAAAACTTGAAGCTTAATCTGCGGGAGGTAGGTGGAGGGGTATTTATACCCCTCTCCAAATTATGCCCGTTGTTCAGCCGCCAGCTCGGAAATCTAAAATAATCTACATGTCAAGGGCTTTCCAAATATGTAAAAATATTTAAATTTGGATATGTGAGTAAAAAGATATAACAGATTTAAGTTGCAGGGTCTTTTCTGTAAAACTGCCAAATTAAATAAATCGGAAAAATGATTTTACATGTCAGCGCTGACTGCCGCTGACTGGATCCGACGTGGCGCTGACTGGGCATGCTGACTCAGCGCTGAGTTGGATAAGTCATTTGATCTGGGCCGTCAGATCCGATCTGGAGGATCGTACCGATTCGGTTAATAAAATCTAATCCTAACCGTATAAATTAAATCAGACGGCTCCGGGTCGAGGGCCTTACCGTGGCGGCGTGCTCCTCGCCGGAGATGGCGACGACGGCGGCGGCGTGGACCGATTCGTCGCTCCGGCGATCCCCTCGGCTCGGGAAGGAGACGGTGACGAGCGGGGCGAGGTGGCGGAGAAGATGGATGTGGTGACGAGCTCGGATTTGTCTCGAAGAGACGGGAACTCGTGGTCAGAGACGTTTCCAACGCCGGCGAGCTCGGTGTCTTCGGGTGGTGCTTGCTCCGCTCGATTAGGAAGCCAAGGAGAGGTGGGGAAGCGCCCAGAGGGTCCGCACGGGCGAGGTAAGGAGGAAAGGCACGGTCTCGGCCTCGGGGAGTGGCTCTCCTCGCCGCGATTGAAGAAAAACGGCGGCGGAAACGGCTGACTCCGGCGAGCGATTTCTCCGGCCTGGCGGCTGTTTTCGAGGGGAAGGAGAGGGGAAATAGAGGCCGGGGTGCTGGGAATTTATAGGGGGCAGAGAGGGAACCTAATTCCGCAAGAATCGCTCGGATTTTTGGAAGGAAATCGGAGCAATTTTCGGGCGTGATTTCTGGCTAGAGGTTAGGGATGACATGACGTCATCGCTGACGTCAGCATTTTTCTTTTTCTTTTCTGATTTTTCTTTTTATTCATATCTTTTGATTTAATTGTCCAAATGAGGTCAAATTAATTTCTATAAATTTGTAAAATTCATATCTATGTTTTAAAACCATAGTGGGCATGTTTTGAAACTTTTTGAAAATTAATTATTTTGATATATTCATAAAATACAATTTTACCTATTTTAGTTAATCTTTGAAATTAGGGATTTAATAATTTATTTGGAGTTAAATAAAATTTATGAAATTACCCATATTCAAATATGTTTGAAATTAGATTATTTATACTTATTTTTCTGAAATCATTCTCCTTTATTTTGGCATAAAAGTAGAATAATAGAATATAAATATTTTTAGAGCAATATGAAATATAATGGAATTTTTATTTAAACCCTTTTTGAGATTTAATAAGATGATGAATGATGAGATACATGTATGCATGCATGCAATGCTTAAAATTTCTTTTCCAAAGCAAAAATAATTAAATGTTTTCAAAAGTTTTAAATTTAAGTGATTTTTAAACATTCCAAAATATTGGGATGTTACATCAATCTACAAGTAAGCCCACGGGCCGAAAAGAAGCAAACTTCACAAGGAGGCCAAGGCAGAATAATTCGACTTCACAGGTTACTCCCATCGGGAGTGTCCTATTCGACTGAAGAAAGCGAGTTCAAGCTCAAGAACAAGCAATCCGGAAGCGGGCCCAGGAGGAAGAAGTCCTTTGCCCGACTCTACGATTCGACCAAGCACTCGGGGGCTACTGACGTGGGGCTACCTTTCGACTAGCCCACGGTGAGGCTACCTGGGCCGTGCCAAGCTTACGGAGGCCCATAGAAGGTCCACCAGGGGTGCCATGTAACCTTGTCCAAGTCGGTTAGGTCTCATAACCTGCCATATCTGTAATTCCCATCGGCATCGACCATCCGAGACCTGGCTTACCTATAAAAGCCAGGAGGGTCGCTCGTCTCAAGGACACGCCGATAGCCACCATCACAAACCCTAGCGAGATCGCAATCTCGCCATTGTAATCGCTACTCGCCATCAATATCAGACAAGCAGGAAGTAGGGTGTTATCCTCCGGGACCCTGAACTTGGGTAAATTCCCCGCTTGTCAGCCGTCGTGATCACCAACGCTTATCTCTCTCCCCCCCCCCCCCCTCAATCAACCCGGGGTGAATAACCCTGGGATTTGCCGAGTTACACCCTCGTCACTTCCCTCGAAGACTGTTGCGATCCCCTATACTTGTGGGTCATCACTCCACTTTGGAGAACATTGTGTTTAGGGTTGTTTTTGCTAACGATTATGAAAAGGAGGTCCCCTTGCAACAACCTTCTTTGTTCAGTCTTAACAGGAGACCGTGGTCGTACTCGCTGGTGGAGTTGGAGGAGCAGTTGAGCGTACTTGGTTTTCACCAGACGCATCGCAGGCAGGAGCCACCACCGGAGGATTATACCGGATACCACGTCGGCGCATCCTCGAGCTCATATTACGGGGAAAGTTCTTCGACTTACCCCCGCGGCACCGACGGATGGGCACATTGGCCACGATCTCCACTTAGGCCAAAAGCCTACCGATAGCACACTATTTATATATCATTATCATTTGGTACTTTGTATATCCATGTTTCGTTTTAGTTTTTTTCTTTTTTTCTTTTTTTCATGCTTTGTTTGCTTTCCATAAACTCAAAAATACCAAAAAGATTTTTGTTATTTCTCTTACTGGTTTGTTCTAGTATCAAGTATTAATATGCTTAGTATTTATTTCAGTTCAATATGCAAAAACATAAAAATATTTTGCTTCGTTGTGTGCTGTTTCGCGCAGGGACAGATTTCTTCTGTCCACTGTTAAAATCATAACTTTTCACGGAAACGTCGGAATGACTTGAATTATGTGTGTATATTCCTGGGACGTGTAGGCATCTTTAATTAGATTTAAGTTTTCTGATCTGGGCATGTTAAGGTTCTCAAAATAATTCATCTTTGCAGGTTGTACTATTTTTTAGTTCCTAAATCCGAAAACCTGAAAATATTTGTTGTTTCTCTTTGGTTTTGTATAATTTGTTTCAGCGTTCATTATCTTCAGTTACTCCATGGAGCTTGGTTATTATCTCATAACTTTCAAGCACACAAGTGATAAGGAAATTATGATGATCTATGACAATTTCGAGTTGGGTAAGAGGCTGGTAATGAACTCTATTTGTTTCTCATTTTTATACATATACTTATTCATGTGAGCATGCTTAGATGGTTCGCATAAGGTATATGTCGATTGGTGGATGCTTAGTAGTTTGTGTTCTCTTATGATTATTTCCAATTTATTTATGATGGATGGCATGTTTCCATGGATATTTGCTTGCATTACTTTGCTCATAATAGAATATGACATTGTATTATCCTACTCTGAATAATTCATTTGAATTGACTTGGCACATGCTTACACATGTTATGACTGAAAACAAAAAGTCAATTAAGCCTTGATGATATATTTTGCCTCAGAGTTCTTGTATTTTTATTATGCCTATGTTAATTCTATTTCGTCGCAAGCATGATTATGACGGTTATTGCTCTCTTGAATTGTCGCAGCATTTCAAACCATTAAAGTAAATTTGCATGTGCTACCTTTAAAATCTTCAAACACTTCTCAATTTGTGCCACTGTTTTGAGCTCATGAGGAAGTGGTAGTTGGTCTTGTTATCTTCCATACTAATTGAGTAATTGACTTGCATGCTACATCTGCTCGTCACTAATTTTGCAAAGGACCAGTTAAACCATTGTAATATCAAAAAAAGATTTGAGAAAATAAAAATGGGCACTCCTCCATGGTTTGATATTGTTTGGTGGGCACCCGAGGATTTGGTTAGCCATGGTTTGTTAGCAAGGTGGGGAGGAGTGTCAAGCTATCAAAATGAATATAAAGATGCATATTATAAGTGTTTGTTTTAAAAATAATCGGAACCGCTCTCAACTTGCTTAGTATGGAAGATAATAAGAACTCTATTGCCATTCGGTGACCTAACAACCACCACTCAAAAACAATTTTACCTTTGTTTTCAAAATAATAAGAAGCTCTAGCACATGTTGAATCCCTACTTCCCACAATAAAGGGCATATCTTTTATTTTACTGTTGAGTCACCATCCTTCTTTGAGCACCATCTGGAGAGCATAATTGTCATTCTTAGTGTAATGTGCTTGTCCCTTAATATTTTAACCGCGGTGTAATCTCAATGCTTTTATCTTTGATATCTTTATCTCTAGTCTTCCCTTGAAACTCAGAGGTGCCTGGGCATTTATGTTTTGTTGTTCTATTCGGGCAAGAGAGATACCACATTATCATAATTTCTTATGATCCTTGCAATCCTGTGAATTGATATGTTTCATGTTATTTATCATCGGTATAATTTGAAGGGGATCGCAGGCAGAAAATAATATTTTTTCTATCGACGATAACCTTAAACTAGCCAGAATCTCTACTATGCAGATATAGAAATACGACGGAGATAGGAATACATACCCTTGTAGACCGAAAGCGGGGATTACGCTCCCGCACAAGCTGTGAGGACGAAGACGACGTAGCCGACCTCTAGGTCGGGAAGAACTTGGCGCGACGAAGCCGGCGAAGATGACCTCGAGGTCGGGTGGAGGAAGTAGGCCTCCGAGCACCGCTAGCGCAGCACCTCGCAGGGCGTTACACACATATGGTTGAGACGACGGCCTCCAAAGCTCCAGTCCAGGACGAGCAGCGGAAGAGTTGGACCGGAACACCAGCAGCCCGACAGCGGGCTATGGTGGAGAGACGCCCTCTCTTCTCGGCGCAACTGCGATAAAGGGAATCACGTAATCGACGAGAGAATGAGAATTTAATTGGTGAATTAAAAGGCCAGGGGTGCCCTTCTTTATACAGGCTCCCGGGGGAGCCAACCTTGCCAGCCAGGCAATGTGGGACTATCCCACATGCCTGGTGCGGCTAGGCAAGGTGCGACGTCCCTAGGTGGGCCCCATTTGGCCCACCTAGGCCGGCCACCATCCAATCCAAAATCCCCCCCCCCCCCCATGCGCCATCTTTCCACCAGAAGGCCCATTGAGGGAAATCAGCCTTTAAAAATTCAAAAATAAATATTTAAAATCATATTTAATCATTAATTACACTAACTTATGTAAAACATATTAAATAATTTATTCTTGCTCCGAAAACTATTTCGTCGCTGCCCGATCTCCATCGGACCATTCCCGGGACGTTCCTGGTGATCTCTTTCCTTTCCGGTTGTCTTGTCGAAACCCCTTAAGTGTGTTACCCTAGCGGTTCGATATAATAACAGAAATGATCGAGACCCCTCTCTGATCAATGATTAACTCGTAGGCCTGGACCCCATGAATTAACCCCTGTGATATAACGAATGACTTTCATCTATCAAATCTGGACGTCCAGTCTTAAACCTTTTACCATAGCGATACTTAGTGTGTCCAAGACTCGTTCATACATATCTCCATACCCAGCATGATCTCGTTACCGACAACACTATCATGTCTGTGATATTATGTCCTGGTGACCCAGTCACATGTTTGCAAACTCTTTGACATAATCTCACCGAGGTTGCCCTAGAGTATCTATCCTGCTATGCGGACTGCAAATCCCGCTCTTGACCCCTCGTCTCAACTACTCCCTTCCGATACCCGAAAGTGTCACCTTTATTGTCACACTATATAAGATATGACGTTTGATGCGATCAAAGTATCTTCCAGGAATAACAATAAGAGTTGATCTCACGGTCGAAGGCGTAATGTAACGTACCTGCTCTCAAAATAAGGCAGATACCTGTGTATAGTGCAAATCCCTGGATCGTTTCATTTGCACACACAGTTTACGATGTAATATCACAACAAAGCATCAATTATATTACATCGATGATCCAGAATTACAAAATATTTAATACAAGTTGCATAGCATGAAGCTAGCATTGACAAAGTACACAGCGGAAATACAATAGCAGTGAGTCTCTATAACTTTCATGCTGCCACAGGCGAAAACATGTTGGTTGAAGACTCGAAACCTTTACGAAACCTCACTCGTCATCTGATCAAATCTGCAATAAGAAAAATATTGCAACAACGTGGGTCAGATTCCATTAAAAATGGAGTCTGGCAAGTGACACTATGGTGGACACTTAAGGAATAACTCTAAAGCCTATATGCATATTTGGCTGGTGGAGTTCAAGGCTAATTTGCATAAAGCCAATTTTTCCTACTCTTTTGAAAACACTTTTCTTGAAATCGACGAGTATGGCATGAAAACCATAGATCTCATCTTCCCTTGTTCACCCATCAAGTTTTACTTTTGAAGTTGGAATGGTGGAATCCTCCGTTGATGTCCTTGATCAGCTGCTCAAAATCGTCCGTAACCGGGGACACGGCTAAGTACTTAGTTTTACACTCTGCAGAGGTTGTGCACGTTCACCATTGTACTCATTCAACCCAAGGTATCCTATACACACCATTTGTGATAAGGAAAGGAGAGAATGAGACGAGATCTTTCAGAAGCATTTTCCCTCCCACTCTGGCTTGACCCGTTCCACCTAACATCCCCCTACATCTGCTTGTCAAGCCGGAGAGAGTCCACGCAACATAATTGATCAAGCCAGAGCCCATATGGCAATGGCTGCACTGGAAGCAATCGTCACTCGGAGTTCTTCAGATTCCTCTGTTCCTGGGTGGCCATTCTCAAGTGTACATACTCTAGGAACCATAGAAATGGACCTGAGTAGCCACTCAACATAAACCATCCGACCAATTACCACCCAGGTGTTTCATTCTTAACTTAGTAGAATTTAGATTTTCACAAAATAACATTTGCATAGCAACAATAATTCTACTAAGTATTGCATAGGAACCTAGACACAGGAATAAGGGGTTCTACACAGGTTTAGCATAGCAACACATGCATATAAAAATACACTAAGTAATGCATATAAAAATAGGAAGTTTATGAGGTGTGCCACTTGCCTTGGAATATTGTCGTGGTTCACAACTCTTTTCAACGATACTCGGGACTCTCCGTTCAGTCTAAACAATACAAGCAAACAACAATACAACAATCAACAAACATACATGCTCATATCTAGTGAACAAACAAGTTTTGTAAACTTCTAAGGAAAATATGTTTATGCATGATGTGCAAAATATTCCTAAGGGCTAGAAATGCTTTTTCATGCCATGAAATCTTTTAAGTTAATGCAAGGCAAATAGGTTGGTCCAAAAGGACTAAAGTCTTAAGTTGGATAAACATACTTTGTTTTATATCTTCTTGAAACAAGCACTCTAATGGCTTAGCCATGATGTGCAAAATACTTAGAGAAAAATACTAAGTCATTTGCTCAAGATGATCCACAATTATTATCAACTCTTTGTAAATTGGACATTCACTATAGTGAGAGAGACAGACACCCGGCCAGCCACTTAAATTGTGGAACAGGTCTCATGTACGTGGACATGTAAGGTTTGTTTCCAGGCCGCTTCATCCCACTATGCTGCTAGGATCCAACATATTCAAGATGATAACATCATGATCAAAATTTGTTTAAGTCTAAAAGACAAGATTAGGAAAGAGGGAAAAGATAGAAAGAAAGTTGTATTTGTCCTCCAGGCTTCATCTCCAGACTTGTAACTTTCTTCTGGATGATGTCTTGATTGAGTTCTTGGTAGTCTTGATGAATCTTCAGACTTGATGATTCTTGTATCCTCGAGGCTGGCCTTGGATTTACTTAGTCTTCATGAAGTCTCAGAGGAGAAGAAGAGACAGAGAGAGAGACTTAGAGAATGGAAAGAGATTGGTCTTCTTGAACTTCTGCTCACTTGAGGATGCTGTCTTGATTGAGTTCTTGACATCTTGAGGATGCTTCCAGAGTTTGTTTTCTTCTAAGTCCTTCATGAACTTCTTCTTGATTTTCTTCTAAGTGTTTCTTCTTCTTGAAGATACTTCTGGAGTCTTGGTTTTGGCTAAGTCCTTCATTGGTCTTCCATCTCCATGTTGAAAATTACTAAGTGTCTAGTGCATAGCACTTTTCCCAAATACTGAGTTTGAAAATATTTCTAACTTAGAGAAAATGGGGAGGAGTTTTCCTTATGGAAATTATAACTATAAAATATGCTATGCATGAAATGCAATTTTAAATCACCAGCAACATAACACTAATTTTTGTGAATTTTATGAAATATGCATAAAGTTATAATTGCAACTTAATTAGTTTCTAATTTGCAAAACATAATAAAAGGAAACATATAGAATAAAGTTTTATGGGTTTTATATTTCATAACACAATTTTCTTTATAAATGGTGTTAATAGCCAGAGGTGGTTTAATTATATTTAATGCAATTTGATTTAATCAAAAATAATATTTCTATTATAGGTTATTTCAAAATTAGTCAAACTATTCAAATTAACTCACGACTATGAAATCATTCAAAATTTACTCAAAAATATTTTATAGCAGTGACATTAATTTACAAATATTCTAAAGTTTCTAAAACATATTTATTTGCAATTTTTGGATTTATAGATTTAAAGTTATTACAAATATACTCAAATCACCATTTGAAATTTGAATATTTTATACTAAGTCAAATTTGAATTTTGTCAGATCCAAAATATTCTACATGTCAAGAGCTTTCCAAATATATAAAAATTATTAAATTTGGAGTTATGGTTAAAAAGTTGTGACAGATCTAAGTGGCAGGGGTGTTTCTGCAAAACTGCCAATTAAATTTAATTACGAAATTGATTTTACACGTCAGCGCTGACTGTGCGCTGACGGGGCATGCCACGTAGGCGCTGACGTGGTTAAGTTAACAGATCGGGGCCATCAGATTTGGATCTGACGGTCCAGATCGGATCGTACCGCTTCGTCCTCAACATCTAATCTGGGCCGAAGGAATTCAATCGGACGGCGCTGGGGGCGTGGACCATACCGTGGCGGCGCAGTGGTCACCGGCGGCGAGGAAGATGACGGCGCGGCCTCGGTCGACGACGGATTCATCGCTCCGGTGACTCCCCAAACGAACGGAGGTGTCGACGGCGTGCAGCTCGTCGCGGCGGTGTCGATGGGTCTAGTGGCGGGGCCTGCTTCGTCCCGGAGCGGTGAGGAAGGGCGGGCGGAGCGATGGAGTTCTTCTCGCGATTCCGGCGAGCTCGGTTTCCTTGTTTGGCTGTAGAAAAGGACGGGGGCGAGGTCAGGGGGTGCGCACGGACGCGAGGGAGAGGAAGGAAGGCATCACGGCTCCAGGAAGGTCTTCACTCACCGGGAAAGGAAGAATTACGGCGGCGGTTGGTGCGGACTCCGGCGAGCTCCTCCGGCAGCCTGGGGGCACGATAAACTTAGGGTTTGAGGGGGAAAGACGCGGCGCGGGCTGGGGTTTTATATGGACGCATCTACGGTAACGAATCCCGCACGAATCGCTCGGATTTGGGAACGAATCGGAGAAGTGGTTTCGGCCGCGATTTTCTCTGGAGGTTGAAGAAGGTGACGTCACCACTGACGTCAGCAGGTTTTTTTCTTTTTCTATTTTATTTATTTAATTCATATCTTTTGATTTATACGTCCAAATGATGTCAAATTAATTTCTAAAAATTTGTAAAAATCCTATCTTGCTGTTAAACCAGTTGTGGGTATGTTTTGAACACTTTTCAAAAATAATAATTTGGAAATATTGATTAAATGTGAAATTGACACCTTATGTTTAATTTAAAACTAGGGTTTAAATAAATTCTAATTTTGGCTAAATAAATTATATGAAATATCCATATTCAATTATGTTTGAATTTAAGTTATTTAAACTCATTTTCAAATTCTAAATTCATTTTTGGCTTTGGTATAATTATTAATGATATAACCTAACTATATGAAAATGGAAATGAGAAGATATAATGTATTCATTTTTAATTGAAAATAATTTGTGCAACATTATATTTTTATAATATGATAATGCATTTGAAACTTTATAACAACTTTGGACAAGACCTTTGTTTTAATTTTATTCTTATTTAAAATCTATTAATCATTTCATGCTTTGAACATAGATGAAATTCATTTAAGCAAATGGAATGTTTATTTGGCTAATTCATTAATTTAAATTCTATGAAGTTTTAAAGTTATACACTATAGGCTTATAATTCCAAACTAAAATTTTAACTCAGTTAAAGGAATGAAAACCATTTAGTAATTATATACCATTTTGAATAATCTTGTATTTATGAATAGATATGGCTAAGCGGTTTAATGCAAATACTTATAAAGAAACTAATTTATTTAAAATAAAATGGATTGTAGTTTGTAAAATATTTGTCAAATTATACTCTAAGGTTTTTGAAATATAGTGGATAATAAAATGGTTAAACTGTGATATTTGAAATATTAAACTCTTTCAATAAGTTTGAAGTCTTTTATAGTTGGTTTCCTTATGCCTTTAATGTTTTATTTTAATAAAAATAAAAGTTTTAAATTTTAGTGATTTTTTAATATAATAAAATGTTGGGATGTTACACGTAATGACAACATACTACAAATTATGGGTATGCCCATCACATCATTCTCCCAATGACATGACTTCATTGCCAACTAACGCATGTCACATGATCGGGAAACCTCGATTATCAATCGCACAATGAACTAGTCTTAGTAGATGCTACTAGAGACCTGGTTGTTTATCTACCACACGTGTATTAATATTTCCGCTTAATACAGTTATAGCATGTTATAAAACATATAATGAACAATTGATATATGCCTAATAAACTATCTTTATTAAGTGCATCTAGGGCATATTCCCTTCAGTCTCCCACTTGCACTAGAGTAACACTTAATCTAGTTTTGAGCTTGGTAAAAGCTCAACACCCATAGCATCTTGGTGCATGCTTGTCAACATATCTCACACATTGAGACCTATATGTGTTTTGCAACACTTCTATGTCACATAGTTTGACATCATCCCGTATCTTACGATGACGGTGAAATATATCCTAGTGGATGGAGTGAGACTCAAACATTTGTGTAGCATGGGCCTTAAAAGTCTAAGAGAGCTATTAAGGTGAACCACATATGCTCGGAAAACTGTTTAGTCCAATCACACTTGCTACTTCTGAAGTTGCCATATATTTCTACACCTACGTTGATTATGCGACAGTGCATTTATATGTGACTTCGCAAACTAACCATGTCTTTCTTCAAAACAAAGGACATCTCCTATATGAGATTTCTAGTCGTATGGGTCAGTGTCACAACTTGCATCATCGTAACCATTTTACGGCAAGTTGTCTTTCTCACTCTTACCCTTTACCAGAAAACATATCTTCAGTTCTCACAGACACTGAAGAATATACTTAACGTTTGTTCATTGATCCACACAAGGATCACTCTAGAACCCGTTCTTCAACCAAGAACTTGGGTCACACCAAGTCTAGCTTTCAGTCTGATAAAATCTATGTCTGATACATAGAGAATGTCAAACATCATTTGCTATCACTGAAAATGCCAAGATAAATTTAATACTTTACCGAGTCATACAAGCAAGAACCATTTACCTAGCTTGTTCTATTCTGAAACACTTCATAATCTTAACTTAGCAAAATATTCCGACCTAATGTTATTAAGCCCCTTTTGATCTATTCAATTACAGATCGGATGCCTAATACTCCTAACTTCATTTCGTAGAAAATTTAATCACTTATATAATCCTTTATAGTTTACTAGAGTATCTGTATCCTTCTCAATATGTCGTTACATATAAAATCATGAATGACACCTAGCTCCCACGCCATCCGTATATAAGACCAGGGAATAACTTTTAGCTCCCACTCAAATATGCCATTCACATATAAGATCAAGAAAAGCTACTTAGCTCCCACTCACTTCTTTGCAAATGCAGGATTCTTCAACTATTTTGGACAACTCCAAAATCCTTTGATCACATCATCAAAGTGAAGATTCCAGCTCCGATATGCTTGCTTCAGGCAATGAATGGAGAACTGAAGTTTGCATACATGTTTAGCATCCTCAGGATCACCAAACCATTATTGCACTAATTACAACTCTTTCTTGATGATACCATTAAGAAAAATGGTTTCTATATCCATCTATCAATTTCTTAATTCGAAATTATAGTAATTGCTAAATGACCCAGAATAGATTTAGGCTTCGCCACTTGAGACAAAATCTCGTTGTGGTCAACTTTTTAATCTGTCGGAACTGTTTTACGACAAATCGATCCTTATCAGTGTATACTCTCTCATAAAATTCCATGTTCTATTAACAGCCTAAATGCCATCAAGAAGATCTCCCAAGTCATTACCTGGTAATCGTACATGGATTTTATCTCGGATCATATATGGCTCATAGCCATTTCTCGGAATTAGGTCTACCATCTCTTCTTCGTAGTTCGTAGGTCTATCATATTCCATTAACATAACTTTGTCACGTACCTGCAGTTAAAAATATGGCAATTACCTGTGTATAGTGCAAACCCCTGGATCGATTCGTTTGCACACACAGTTTACAATGTAATATCAACAAAGTATCAATTTTATTACATCGATGATCCAGACTTACAAAATATTCTTTAGAAATTGCATAGCATAAAGCTAGCTTTGAAAGAGTAAACAGCGGAAATAAGACAGCAATGAGTCTCCATCTTCATGTTGCCAC
This sequence comes from Poa annua, assembly GCA_026929855.1. Classification (NCBI taxonomy): domain Eukaryota; kingdom Viridiplantae; phylum Streptophyta; class Magnoliopsida; order Poales; family Poaceae; genus Poa; species Poa annua. The sequence continues at coordinate 40,685,841 of CM049429.1, read as the reverse complement.
AGGCAAAAACATGTTGGTTGCAGACTCGAAATCCCTTAACGAAAACCTCACTCGTCATCTGAATAACCTGTAACAGATAAAAGTTTGCAACAGAGTGAGTCAGATTCCATTAAAAATGGAGTCTGGCAAGTGACGCTCTGTTGGACACTTAATGGAATAACTCTATAGCCTATATGCATATTTGGCTGGTGGAGTTCAAGGCTAATTTGCATAAAGCCAATTTTTCCTACTCTTTTGAAAACACTTTTCTTAAATTCAAGACAAGTATGGCATGAAAACCATAATCTCATCTTCCCTTGTTCACCCATCAACTTTTAACTTTAGAAATTGGAATGTTGGGAGCCTCCGTTGAATCCTTGATCAGCTGCTCAAATTTGTCCGTAACCGGGGACACGGCTAAGTACTTAGTTTTACACTCTACAGAGGTTGTGCACTTTCACCACGAGAATCAAACAACCCTTCTGTCCTTGACCCTCATGTAGTGAAAAGGAAAGGAGAAGCCTGAGACGAGACCTTTGAGGAAAAGTCAAGCAGAGCCATTATACCATGTAGTTGCACTGGAAACATCTTCACTTGGAGAAAACTTTGGTCCCTTTGTTCCTGGGTGGCCATCCTCAAGTGTACGTACTCAGGTTCACTCATCTGAATGAGCCTGGGTCTTAGCCAGGTGCACCCACCTAAATGAGCCTAAGCAGCTACTCAACTCTAACCTCCATCCTCTTGCCACATCCACCCAGAAGTTTCTTTAACTTAGTAGAAATTAACTTTTCACAAAACAACTTTTCCATAGCATCAATATTTCTACCAAGTTAACCATAGGATTCTAGACACAACTAGTGAAAGGGATATAGTAGTTTTAGCATAACAATACTATCCAACACATGCATATAAGAAACACACTAAGTAATGCATAGAAGATACTTAGGAAATTTATGAGGGTGTGCCACTTGCCTTGGCAACAGGGAGAGCAGGAGAATCAGTTGCAAAAGCCTTCGTTTCTCTCCGAAATTTCTAACAAGTCAAACAAGCCACAAATAAACATACAAGTATAAATGCAACACTTAGAAAAATATGACATGCATGATATGAAAAATATTCTTAAGGACTAGAGATGCACGTCATGCCATGAAATTATTCTAAGTTAATGCAGGGCAAGTGTGTTAGTCAAAATTACTAAGGACCAAGGTCATAGGTTGGACAGAATAACTGTGCTATAAATCAACTTGAATGAGTTGTAATGCTGCTGCAAGTCTTCACATGCTTGGTCTTGAAATCTTCAACTCCCTTGTAGTTTTCTTCATCTTCATTTAGCACTCTAAGGACTTGGTCATAATCACTAAGGACTTGGTTTATGTCCAAAGTGAAAGAATAATAGGAAGGAAGAAAAAATAAACAAAAGATGTAATTTTTCTTCTAGGCTTCCTCGTAACTTTCTGCTTGGTGTGATGTCTTCATTAAACTTTTGTAGACTTTGGTTTTTCAGACTTGATGATTCTTCAGTATTGATGATTCTTCAGAGTTGTCTTGGATATAACTTAGCCACAACAAAGTCTAAGATATATATAAGAAGATAGAAAGACTTAGAGAAATAAAGGGGGATGGTCTTCTTGCAGTTCCTCTTGATTTTCTTCTAAGTGTTTTTGCTTCTTGGAGATGCCTTCGGAGTTTTGTTTTTCTTGGCTAATTCTTCATTGGCCTTCTAGTCTTCATGTTGAGAATCTCAAGTGTCTAAGTGCATAGCACTTTACCAAAACACTAGGTTGAAAATAATCCTAACTTAGGGATAATAAGGAAGAAGTTTTCCTATAAGGAGTATAACTATACAATAGATATGCCATGCATGCAATGCAATTTATTTCTAAGGACAACACTTAACAAAATAAAACAACTAAGTTTTCTAGATGCTAAAATTTTCTAAGCATCTTTAAGATGTTCAAATTTTTCTAAGGAAGAGTGTTGTCGAAAAATAGTTATCAAATATTTTCTAAGCTAGAATTTATTTTGTTTAAAGAGGCAAAATATTTCTAAGTACCTTTTAATACCAAAGTGGTCATAATATGACTAAGTACTTTATAATTCGAATAGATGATGAAAATATTTTTTAATAAATTTTTAATCAAATTTAATCATTAAAACAACACTTAAAAGTATTTAATCAATATTAATTATAAAATCATAGAAAATTATTCTACAAAAATTAGTAGAAAAATACTACTGCCAATACTTAGACATACAGATTTATAGCAAAAGAGTTTTGATCAAAAATCAATTTTAAAATTGAAATTATGTTCAAAATACTAATAAAGCCACTTTTAAAAATAAACACAAATAATTCGGCAAGACCTAAAATTAACTATGCCAAAAGTTTCTACGTGTCATAAGCTTTTCAAAAAATATTTTATTTGTAAAATTTGACCAAACCAATAAAAAGTAGCGACATATTTAAAATCTAGATTTTTCTGCAAAACTGCCGGTCATCGGTTGACTGTTGACTCTGACCGCTGACGTGGGAATTGACTCGCTGACGTGGCAGGCTGACTGGGATTTGACTACGAATTTTACCAAAAATAAAGTTGCTCGGATGGAAAAACACTCTTAACGAAAGTTGTAAAGAATTACGTGCTCTTTCTAATTATCACAATTATAACATAAGTGCATGAATAGATTGGTCACAAATCACAAAATATCTTTCTGATCCGAAACTTCAAACGTGAATATCTCTCAGCTTGCTGAACCAAATAAGATGAATCTTGAGTCAAAAGAAAGGACTTGATCAGGGGAACAAATTTCGTCTTATGATCCCAAAGTTTTGAAATGGTTTGATTTCTTGAATAACATCAAACACGATCTGTGTTATACAGAAAATTACGTACGTTAGAATAAAAAGTTGTCAACATGAAAGTTGTAGATATAGAGTATATCTACCTTTTCACCGGAGGAATTTCGATTTTGCGCAACGAGCACGAAGAGATCTGAGAAATACGACTTCAGATCTGATGGATGACGATTCGAAATTCTTTCTCCACGCTTGATAAAAAGAGTTGAGACTTATTGGGATGGAAAGGTATCGACAAGATCTACAACAATGGTTAAGACTCAGTCGCAATTCGAGATCGTTTAGGTGGTCAAATCAACGAAATACGATTTCGCTGATAAGGGTTTCAGTGGAACGAAAAGTGAAAAAGAGATGCCGGCGGCTATAGGGGTTTATATAGGCGGAGGGATGGTGGAATATATAGGCCTCAAAGTTGTCAACGCGTAGGATCAAGCGGATCCGGATTTGGAGTTATATTTCTCGAGATAAACGTGTTTGAATCAAAAGTGGTTAGAAAAAAGGAATTTTTAGAATTTGAGTTCGCTACGTGTTCGACTCGGGCTAAGTTGGATTGGGCCGGCCCGATTCGTTTTTTTTTTCTTATTTCTTTATATCTTTTGTTTTCGAACTCCGAATTAAGTGAAATTATTTCTAAAAATTTATAAAAATCATATCTTTATTGTAAAACATTTGTGGACATGTTTTAAACACTTTTTAAAAATATTAATTTTCAATATTTGATTAACTGCAAATTTGACACTTTTGTCAAATTTGAAAATAGAGCTTTTAATGAATTTATTTGTGGTTAAATAAAATTTGGTACCACAATTGTAAACATATAAAAATAATTATTTCCAATAAATACAATCCAATTATTAGAGTAAAAATAAGATAAATATAATAATCGCTATTTTGTTTTTTAATATTTTCTCAAATAGATTTTCAAGTGGAAATAATATTTCAACCATTGTAATTTCAAATATAAATAATGCAAAAAAATGATGAATGCATGCATGAATTTTGTTTTCAAATCGACATACATATAGTTTTCAAAAAGTTTTTAATTTTTCTGATTTTTCAGAATTGAAAAAATCCTAGGATGTTACAAGCTTTCATAACAAGATTGTCATACCACACAGTGCGGAACACAACCTCGTACGTCTACGTTCTTAATATGAGCTCAGAGCATCATGATCTTTTATCATCAGCTTCTTTCCAGTTGTGGAGCATGATACCGGAAACACTTTCTGTTACGCCACTCTGATGTCTAGAGAGAAAGTTCATCAACTTCGTCTTGCTCTACTTTCCCACTTATTCCCTTTAACAAGAAACTATTTCTTTTCAAGGTATATTCCGGCAACTTTTTTGCCTATGTCGTGAGACATGTACCCAACTAACTTTTTAGGTACGGTACACTACAAAGATTTATCCATTTTAGGTTTGATCTCATCGAAACACTAAATTGCTGAAACGAAAATCTCGGCTAAAAGCCATGTTGAACGGCGGTTGACCACCTAGAGGAGGGGTGTGAATAGGTAGTGACCATTTTTTATGTCTTTTTCAGTTTTAGACTAGCGGAAAGTAAGTTGTCTGTATGCGTGACTAGGTGATACAAGTGATAGACAAATAAAAAAACTAAGCAAGTACAGGAATTGAAGATGCGGTAAAGGAGAGTGGAACAAGACAACCGTAGGAAGTCGAAGACGGCGATTTTATCCCGAGTTCCACCACATAGGTGTACGTCTCGTTGGAGGGGTGTGAGCTACCACAATGGTTTGCTCAACGCCACAAAGGCCTCACCCTATTCTCCTGTGAATTCGACCAAAAAGGTGTGAATCCACGTTTCCACTAAGGTCTCCTTTAAGGGCGCAGAAGGTCCCGTACAAATTTGTGAGGCACACACCCACAACTGAATTGGGGTCTCTCACAATGACCACAACAGGTCACTTCCACAAAGGATCAAACACACAAGATTGAACCTAGCTATCCACAAAGGAACCCTAGATTCGTTGCCCCTCAAGATATAGAGGGGGGAAATCAAATCGCTTCGGTGGAGTTGTAGATCGGTGGCTTCTCACTCAGATCCCCAAGTATCAAAAGATTTGAGTGGCTAGATTGGGAGATCCAGAAGAAACGAGCTTCAGCACCAATGGAGGAGAGAGAAAATTTGAAGCTTAATCTGTTGGAGGTAGGTGGAGGGGTATTTATACCCCTCTCCAAATTATGCCCAATGTGCAGCCGCCAGCTCGGAAATCTCCGGGTTGAGGTGCGGAGATCTCCGGACTCCGGATATCTCCGGTAGTATTTACGGTTGCGATGTGCTCGGAGTCAGTGCTGATTGATCTTCTAGACTTGGCAGAATATCCTCTGTCAGTCGGAGATCTCCGGACTGGGGCTCGGAAATCTCCGAGCGCCGGAAATCTCCTAAAGCATTTCCGGCTTAGCTCGAGTTGGAGTCAGTGCGCTCAGACAAACTAGACTTAGTCGAAAAACTTCTGCCACTCGGAGATCTCCGGACTTGGGCTCGGAAATCTCCGAGCACCGGAAATCTCCGAGAGAATTTCCGGCTAAACACGATTTGCAGTCAGTACGCTCTGGAGTTCTTCACTTGGTGAGATTCTTGTTCAACCCGGAGATCTCCGGATCGGGGACCGGAAATCTCCGGGATCCGGCATCAGGTGGCAATGCATGGTCGAAGCCCGATGGTCAGCAAGGTGATGCTTCGACTCGCTCGAGAATGAATGCGTGGAAGAAGCAAGCAACTTCAAATAGGTTCATTGCTCCGGCCCAGAATACGATTAATCCGGCATGGGCTACGTGAGCTCCAAGTAGCTTACCGGGAACACTTTGGGGTGAACACCCATCCGAACAAGTAGGGTCAATAGTTCAGCATTTAGGCCGTAACATTTAGCAAAAAACGAATCTTAAACCCAACAAGTGCTCTCCGAACCAAGCTAGAACCTATCACTAAAATACCCGATAGGGCTAAGCGGAACGAAAAGGGTTTTCCATGAGTAAGTGATTGTCTGATAATGAGCAAGGAATATAGGTCTTTCTGCTAAAGGGGGTCTATTCATTAAACTCATAATTCATTAGATGGATTGAAGATGATTAAAGATCACTTCTATCAGTCTTGGTATAGATTAGCAGATTTGATTGATCGAGACCACTGAAAGCATGGAAAGACTAGGTGAACTCACCAGGCAGGGAAAGCTAGATATAGCCTCTCTTCCTCCACTTGTTTTACGGATTCACATACTGGTTGGGATGCTCAGCCAATTCATACTTACCAATCGAAAGATGGGGAACCTGCGGAAGGGAGCCTCTCAATTGAGAGTCTGGAACTCTTTCTTGGTGATGAAATGCGCCTATAAATAGAACCAACCTAGAGTACAGCGGTGAGTTCAGACAGGGTGACTTACTATTGTCCTCCTAGCCAGCTTCTCCCGAGGCTTATTTCCTAAAAGCGGTGGAGTGGATACGTATTTGTTGTTCTAGTCGATTAGGAGCAGCCACAATTGCTTCAGCCGGAGCTGCTGTCGGTATTGGAATCCTATTGGTTTACTGAATGAGAGTGGGTAGACCGAAACGCTGAAGTGTGGTTATTTACTTCCTTCGATAACATAGATTAGTCCTGTCTTGGGGAGAATCCTTCCTCATTGCCCTTTGAAATAAAAGAGCTTCAAAACAGGAAAGTATCTTTACTGGGAATGGTCTTCCCCTGACTCGTACTATCCACTATAAGGACCATGCCTTTTGGCACTATTGCTCGGCGTGCCCCATCCAGAATAAGAAATGGCGAATGCGAGAACGGATCCGTCGAACCAACTACAGTATCTATGGACCCAGGCTCGCCGTTCGGTGTCAATTCGGTGTCAACTTAATCTACGTATTTTATACGCAAAATCGTCACGGGGACTAAGGCAGGGAGACCCGCTGGCTCCAAGTTTTTGAATCATAGCTGAGGAAGTTTTCAGTCGGGGGCTATTAGCTCTGTGCGGAAGCTACCGTTTAACGAATGCAATGAAAGCAAGGTAGCTTGCTTACTCTCCATCTAGTGTGCCTTGGCGGCGAAGAACTCCATTTTATCTCTCCAACAAAAAAGTGGGGCTGCGCCCCAGTTGTACACTCCCTTCGTTCGGAGAACCCTTGTTGATTCAGGAGATTTCCTGGTGAGAGACCAAGTGATGCAGTACTGAAAACCAGGCAATATAAGTGTTCACTCTTATCAACCGACCTGTACTAGAACCTGCATAGTTCATCACAAACATTAGAACACCTTTTGTGTTGTCATTAGTCACCAAAATATGGGAGTGCAAAGAATGCACTTTCAATCTCCCAATTTTGGGGAATGATGACAACGTGAAAGGAGAACGGATTTGCAAAATATAGACGGAGCTCCCCCTAAGTATGTGCATTATTTTAGGATGTTTTTTAATACAAAATGCACATTCCTTAGGATCACACTCCCCATAGATTTTACAAACCACGCAAGCAAAATATACAAAAATAGACAATAGTAGCGAACAACTTGAGCAACATAGTTATTACAATAGGAGGTTCAAAGGTACGCATGTCTCACACACATGACTAGATAGAACAACCATAAAGAGGGAGCACTTAAGAAAAAACTAAAGGAAAACAACACGAAGAGCTCCCAACCCATGCAAATCCCGTGAGTCCTAATGAGATACTTCTCCCCCTTTGGCATCAAGATACCAAAAATGGAGGAGGTTCCACTAACGACCCATGACTCAAGAGTCGGAACCCTCATCCTCCTCCTCGTCCTCATCATCATCATCATCATTCTCAACATCACTATCCTCGGGAACAGTATCATCCCAATCAAAGGTGAGGCCATCGGCATTCCAATCCTTGAACGGAATCACTGGCTTCAAAGGATGCTTCTGAGTAGGCATCTTCAAATGAGACATAATCTCCTCTTGGCGCTTCATCATGCGATGATTCTGAGAGTATACGGAGTAGTTCTCACTGTGTATACAGCAGTTCATATTGAGGACCTTCTCAATTTCTCGAACAACCCATGGACGACTCTTCTTCGCAGCTTTCTTGATGTTGGGATTGGTAGGAACCCGAGATGGACCACCAAAAATATCATCTTCAGTGAAATCTTGCATGGAGGCTTGTTGTTGGACAACATGAGCAGATTTGTGGATTAGCAAGGCTGCCTTGTGGGCTGACAACCAAGAGCTGTATCAAAGTCAACACCATCTTTCTCGGAGAGCTTGTAGAGCCTCTTGATGAGCATCATCACATATGGAGCATATGGAGGAACTTTCGTCTCAAAAACTGCTAGGTTCATCTCTTGGAAAATGAAGTACATGACATCCACCTTGTAAACTTCCTGCTCAACCTCATACTCCCCAAGATAGGCCGTATGAGCCATGGCCATCAAGTTAACTAGAGCCCCGGCAGTATTGTCCGCATTGCCGACAATGGGAGCAATGGTCCACCGAAACATGCGGAGCAAGATGTCATAAGGGGGTAGGAGTTCATATTGAGAGCCAATTTTACCTCCGGGTTGGTATAGATCAGTCATGACATGCTTGTTGTAAGACACGCCATGTACGTGCATACGGGCACCAGCTGGTACAGAGAGTCCACTAAAGGGGCAGCCAAGAATCCGAGCAAACTCACGGAAAGAGGAGGTCAAGCGCTGCCTGCCAGACATCCAAGTCATCCCAATATCCTCATAAGAGTCAAACACCATAGTAGCATAAAACGGATGGATAAGAGAAACATTGTAGTTGCACTCGGCCCTCATCAAATGCTCCAAACCCATAACTCGACAGACCTGGACAGCTCCCCCAAAATAATCAGCCTTATTCATCTACTTGTCAAAGTCAATCCACTTCATGGGGCAAATGGGCTTGTCAATGGAGAACTTCTGATAAACCCCTATAGAGCAATGCCATCTCGGTGCAGAAGAACTTTGGATCATCAGATTCCATGTTGTAAGATAGCTCACTTCGCCACTTGCGAAAACTACCTTTGTTGAAGATCTCAATGCGGAGCTCGGGCCTCTTCTTCTTGCTTGGCCCGGTGGCTCTCTTGAGCAGAGCTGCAGTGGGGTGCTATCTTCACTCGAGGACCCGCGGGGAGGGCGAGAACGAACTGGTTTGCCTCTCCCTCGCTGAGCGATTTTCTTGACACAGCCACGAGGATTGGAACCTGCAAACACACAGCATAGAGACGATAGAAAGCATATGTGGTAAGCACTCATGTCCAAGAAGGCAAATGGAACGTACTAGAGAAGTTAAGCAATCAAAGTTTCTGTCCTTAGCTGATTTAATTCTGAACATGCCAGAGATTTCCGAGTCTGACTCGGAGATTTCCGGGGTCCGGATATTTCCGAGTCAGGACCGGAGATTTCCGGTCTGCATGAAATCTGGCAGATTTGAATAAAATCTATAAATGAAAAACATATTTGTGCATGTGGAAGGTAGAGCATGCCTAGGGGAGCAATTCTACCAAAGGAAACAAGCAACAACCTCCTAAATCGACTAGGTTAAACGAAACAAGTTTCTTCCTAGATTTGAAATATGAGGAGTTACCGGAAGACATTGCGAAAAGCATGCGGATGGATTCAAAGCCCTCGACGAGGAGATGTAGATCCGAGAAGCATGCAAGAATCCCTCGGACGAAACACCCGCAGCAAAGATCGAAAGAAAGAGGAGTTTTTCGGAGGAGAAAGAGGATTAGGGCACGGGGTGGATAAACTGGCCGAACCGGCCAGTCCACCCGTGCCCTTATATAGACTGGCCAATTGAACAGGAGATTTCCGGACTGAGGCTCGGAGATTTCCGGGTGCCAGAAATTTCCGGGGCTATTTCCGAATCGGATTCGCCTGAGGTCAGTGCCGAATCTGATTTGGACTTAGCCCTGGAAATTTTCGCACGCTCGGAGATGTCCGGACATGGGACCGGAGATTTCCGGCTCTAATTCTGATTCAGCTTCGCCTGAGGTCTGTGCCGAAGTTGAAAAAGACTTAGGTGCTGAGAAATTGCAGGGGTCGGAGATTTCCGAGTCTCAGCCGGAAATTTCCGGGCACCGGAAATTTCCGGGACTATTTCTGGTCAAAAATCATGACAGGTCAGTGTTGATTTTTGAACAGACTTAGTCTCGAAATTTTCTGGTAGACCGGAGATTTCCGTTCAACTCCAAAACTCCAGGAACAAGAAAAACAAAATGAGGACATGAGTGGGGAAAAGCAAGTTTGAAGATAGTGAAAGCTTGGGATAGATACACAAACTGACGAAAGAAATCACACTCAAGTTGCAAGAAACATAAATCAAAAGAGAAGACCAACAAGAGTGTGTTTTCCCAAAAGAATCAAAGACAATGCAAGTGAAGATCAAAAATAAAACCAAAAAACATCCAAAAACTTCAAGGAGAAGTGTTGGTGGCTGAAGCCACGATGTATGAGTTGTAGCATGGCACCGCGAAGATATATCTTGGGTCCATAACTACATCTCAACATTGAAGCTCACAAATTATATTAAATTTGAAGTTTTAGCAATGATACATCACTATATGCATAATAGGGGGAGGAAGAATCCAATGTATTAGGAAAACACTCCCCCTAAGTCCATGCGTGCCTCTAGTTCTAATGAAGCCTTAAACGTTGGAGAGTGTGCAAGGATATCATGCCAAGGCCCGAGAATCTATGATATTGAGCTCATTCCTCAACTAGCAAAAGCGTGCTTCATCAAGGGGCTTCGTGAAGATGTCCGCCAATTGATCCCTTGTACCAACATATGATAGATCAATATCTCCTCGTGCCACATGATCGCGGATGAAATGATGGTGAATATCAATGTGCTTGGTCCTTGAATGTTGCACCGGATTGTATGCAATTTTTATGGCACTCTCATTATCACATAAAAGCGGCACTTTGTCCAAGAGGACACCGTAATCCTTTAAAGTTTGCCGCATCCAAAGAATTTGAGTACACCCGCTTGCGGCGGCGACGTACTCGGCTTCCACCATGGATAATGAGATGCAATTTTCTTTCTTCGAGGACCAACTCACCAAAGATCTTTCAAGGAATTGACATGTCCCGGATGTAGACTTCCTATGATCAATGTCGCCCGCCCAATCGGAGTCGATGTATCCACAAAGAGACATGGTGCCATCTTTGGGATACCACAACCCGAAACAAGGGGTATGAATCAAATATCTAAAGATTCTCTTCACGGCCATCAAATGACATTCCTTAGGCGCGGCTTGATAACGAGCACACACGCCAACGCTTAAAACAATATCGGGCCTATATGCACATAAGTAAAGAAGAGACCCAATCATAGAACGATACTCATTTTGGTCTACCTCTTTACCGTCGGGGTTAAGTTGGAGGTGGCACTTGGTTTGCATAGGAGTAGGCACACCTTTTAGACCAAGAAACTTGAACTTCTTGATCATATCTTGAATGTACTTGGCTTGACAAATAAAATTCCCTTCCCTCATTTGCTTGATCTCAAAACCGAGAAAGAACTTGAGTTCACCCATCATGGACATCTCGACGTGTCGGTCATTATCTTGGAAAACTCATCATTGAACACACGATTAGTAGAACCGAAGATAATGTCATCGACATATAATTGACAAATGAAGAGTTCACCATTGACCTTTTTAGTAAAAAGAGTGGGATCGATTACCACAACCTCAAATCCACGGTCTACCAAGAACTCTCTCAAGTGCTCGTACCATGCACGGGGGGCTTGTTTAAGGCCATAGAGAGCTTTGTCCAAGACATAGACATGGTGAGGATGATTGGGGTTCTCAAAACCCGGGGGTTGTTTAACATACACAAGTTCTTGCAAAGGGCCATTAAGAAATACACTTTTTACGTCCATTTGTTGCAATTTGAAACCATGATGAGATGCATAAGCGATGAGAATACGTATCGATTCGAGTCTTGCGACATGCGCGAAAGTTTCTCCGAAGTCGATGCCTTCGACTTGAGAAAAACCTTGAGCCACCAACCGCGCCTTGTTCCTTACAATGATAACATGTTCATCTTGCTTGTTCTTGAAGATCCACTTAGTGCCAATAATGTTGTGGCACTCCTTGGGCTTCTCAACTAGGCGCCACACTTTGTTGCGCTCGAAGTTGTTAAGCTCTTCATGCATAGCCCCTAGCCAATCGGGATCTTCAAGAGCATCGAATACTTTCTTGGGCTCGACCATGGAAATGTGCGCTTGATTCTCACTAAAGTGAGCCAATTGACTTCAAGTGGAGACTTTTGCTCGTATATCTCCGATGACCTTATCGAGAGATAATGCCCTTAGTTCCAATGACTTTGCAAAGCGAGCTTGATGACGAGTTTCAATTGCCGCCCTTGTTGCGGGGACAATCTCTTGACCATCTTGGTCGTTTGGATCCTCGTCTTGACCTTCTTGAGGGTCTTGATCATCATGAGAAGGTTCTTCATGTGGTGGAGAAGGATGATCTTGCCCTTGAGTAGAACTTGGAGAAGTGGAGTTATCTTCGATAATCTTGGTGGGGGAGGGATGATCTTTTTGTTGATGAAGATCTTGTTGACGCTCATCATGGGCTTCATCTTGAGAAGAAGTAGCTTGCTCTTTCTGAGGAAGATCTTGAGATTGTTCGCGAGGGGATTCATCATTTGCTATGGGTGAGCCACCTTGTGGCTCTTGTGACGGTGAGGTCTCCTTGATAGAAGAGCTTGAGCTTTCTTGAACAACTTCTTGATGAACTTCAATGGGCCGAAGAAAGCCCACTCCCATCTTCTTAATGGCATCAAAAGGTTGTTCATCACCTACATCACAAACACCAACTTGCTCCACTTGGGAGCCATCATTTTCATCGAATTCCACACTACAAGATTCTATGATAATCCGGAAGGATTTATCAAAGACTCTATAAGTGTGGGACTCGCTACCATAGCCAACAAATATCCCCTCAATTGACTTAGAGTGGAACTTACCCAACCAGACACCTTGACGAGATAATAGCACTTACATCCAAACACTCGGAAGTAGCCAATGTTGGGTTTGTTGCCGGTAAGGATTTCATATGGAGTCTTATTCAAGCCCTTGCGGAAGTAGAGGCGGTTTGATGAGTGAGATGCGGTGGAAATAGCCTCCGCCTAAAAGTTGATGGGAGACTTGAACTCCGCCAACATTGATCTTGCCATGTCGATGAGAGTCCGGTTCTTCCTTTCGGCAACGCCATTTTGTTGAGGAGTGTATGCAGCGGAATATTGGTGACGAATGTCTTCTTCACTAAGAAAGTCGTTAAGGGTGTAGTTCTTGAATTCCGACCCATTGTCACTTCGAACAACCAATATGGAGAGGTCATGTTGGCGTTGAACCTCCTTCGAGAACTCGATGAAGACTTATTGAGTTTCATACTTGGTCTTGAAGAAATAGACCCATGTATACCTTGAATAGTCATCAACAATCACGAGGCAATATTTCTTGCCCCCAAGACTTATCTCCGGAATTGGTCCAAATAGATCAACATGAAGGAGCTCCAAAATCCGGGACGAATATATGATGGTCTTGCTTGGATGAGGAATATCATGCATCTTGCCTTCCACACAAGCTCTACAAATTCGATCCCTTGAAATGAAAACATGATCTTTTAGTCCAAGGATGTGGCCACCCTTGTGAAGGCTTTGCAAAGTGCGCATGTTTATGTGAGCTAGTCGGCGATGCCAAAGCCAGCCCACGTCGGCTTTTCCGAAGAGACACATGGCTTGAGTAGTGGTGGCTCCGGAGAAGTCCACCACAAAAGCTCATGCTCCACGTATCCCACGAAAGTCACTCTTAGCGACTTGCTCCACAAGAGGACCACAACGTCCTTATCAAAGAAGGGAGAGATCCCCAACTTTGTTAAGGCACAAACCTATAACAAATTATAGCCAAGAGATTCAACAAGCATAACATTGACAAGAGTAATGTCGGGGGCAACTACCACTTTGCCAAGCCCGGTTACCTTAGACCTTGATAAGTCACCAAACGTCACGGTTACTTGATCTACATTAGGTTTCAACTCCGTGACGAGTTCTTTGCTCCCGGTCATATGACTTGTACATCCACTATCAATTATCAATTTTGAACCACTGAGAGCAAGGTCCTACAAGAGATCAATTCTTGCATTTAGCAACCCATTGCTTCACAATGGGTGCTTTATGGTTAGCGACAAGAGACTTAGGAACCCAAATAGCATACGAAATAAAACCATAGTAGGGTCCAATGTAACGAGCACAAACATTCCCATTATAATCGACATATAAATCATAGTTAGGATTGTTTTCCCCGGCGTGATATTTACGAATAGGCCTGCCCCTTGAGGCATTCCTACTCGCAAGACCGTCCTTTGATTGAATGGAGTCGGCCTTCTTGGCTTGGATGGGGTTGACGCTCTTGAGAATACCCTTCTTGGCATTCATCTTCATGGGAGGCACATATCCAAGTCCTTCCTTCCCTTGTCGAGTGTGAGGCTCCACGATGGGAGTCTCAATAACTTGCTTACCCTTGAGAAGGATGATTTTGGATGTGGAGGCCTTAGCAATCTCATTCTTCAACCTAGCATTCTCCTTCACAAGATTAGCATTATCACACGAACAATTAGAGCTAGAGATGCTAGGAGAGTCAAGGTTAGTTAGCCGGGTTTGGAGTTGAGTATAAGACTCCTTTAGAAGAGCATGTTCACTCTCCAAAGCCTTATGGGCTATGACGAGCTTCTCCATGTCCTCAATGAGTCTAACATACCCAACCGCAAATTCGGCTTTATCTTGTTGAGCCACCTTGAATTTAGCAAAGTACATATCATGATCCTTAATGAGCTTAGCATGTGAGGAGTTATGAGTTTCCTCAATAGTTTCAAGTTGCTCCTCAAGACGAGCATGAGACTCTTCAACCTCCTCAAGAGAGGACTTCAAATAAGATAGAGAAATAGCATCTTCTCTTTCTATCTTACCCTTCTCTTCATTGAGATGCTCTAGCTCACCAATACGATCCATGAGGGCACCAACATGTTTCTTGCTATCACCTTACAAGTTAGTGATAAAAGAATGGAAGGCCACAAGCTCTTGCTTGATATGAAGGCTAGAAGCATCATCAAGCTCATTCATTTCATTCATGAGAGGGGAAGAGGATGAAGGTACCTCTGATGCGTTGGCCATAAGACATCTTGAGCTCTTGGTGATGGAGTTCTCATTTGGCGACGTGAATAGCGATGATGAAGAGCTTGTTGTAGCTGGAGGAGTTCTTGTTGTTGATGAGTGAGTTCTTGTCGTTGATGAAGGAGCGGTAGGTGTTGATGTGGTGGCAAGAGACGCCACTTCATTTGGCGTTTCTTCCTCCGACTCTACATCATCGGTGGGGTACTCCTCTTGGGTCAACAACATGATGTGAGGCTTCTTGTGAGGAGGCCTCTTCTTTCCATAGGCCTTCTTGGGAGGCATCTTGGCTTTGTCCTTGAGCACTAGACGTCCACCATGCTCTTCTCTTTTCTCATAAGGGCAATCGGCGACGAAATGGAACTTGTCTTGACAATTGTAACATGTCCTTGACTTGGAGGGTGATACCCTATCGGCTTGAGGTGGACTCTTGTCAACTCGCATCTTGCCTCTTGAAGGGTTGTTGCAAAATGTGCGAGCCGCAAGAGCGAGATGATCGTTGTAAGCAATCTTGAGTGCTTCCTTGGACATGGCGGCAAAGCTTCCAAGATCATCATCGTTGTCTTCCTCAACGGTAGCCTTCAAGGCAAGCTTGGTTGTGCCTCTTTGCATTCCAAGAGCCCTTGCCCTTGCGTCTTGAGCATTCTTCGTGGCCACTTTGAATGCGGCCATCTCTTGCATCACCTCATTAGAAGTCATGAGATGGTAGTTATGTCTTCCTTGAAGACTCTTGACGTCGGTTGGCTCACATGACATCATAGAGCTCACATACTTCCTCTTAATCCATGCATCATCAATATGAGAGGCACCAACTATTCGAAAGCTTGTGGCTATGGTCAAAAATCTTCGGTACATCATCTCATGGTCTTCACCATCAAGCTTGTAAAAGCCCTCGGCTTCATTGCTCAAAGAGTCATAGCGGTTCCTCCTCATGCTATCATTCCCAACGAACAACTTGGATAGAGCATCCCATGTCTCCTTGGCAGCGGTGAGGTTTTGGATGAGAGACATGTCCTTATTCCCAACCGCCTTTTGAATCATGTAGAGAGCGGTGGCATCAAGTTGAGCTTCCACCACTTCTCTTCTTGTCAAGTTGGTCGGGTCATGCGGCTTGTATCCAACTTGAATGATGCGCCACAACTCGATTGAAGAGCTTCACACATGAGACTTCATCACATATTGCCATTGAGAGAATATGTAATCTTTAAGCTATGGGGGATCACCCCTATGAGAAACTTGCGGATGAGGAATAATGGGATCGGGGGTATGGTATTGAGATGGGGGAGGAGTGGCGTTGTAGCCTTTAGGCAATTCATCTTGGGAAGATGGAGTGTTTTGATGGTTTGAGGAACTAATAGCATCACCCATCCCATCCAAAGGCAATTGCTTTCCCTTTATCAATTCGGAGTCCACATCGTGAGTAATGCCCGGAAGCACCGAAGGCTTTGAGGGCAATGCAAAAGAGGTTTCCTTGGATGTCTTGAGAGCCTCAATCATATCATGGAACTTCTTGAACTGGGTTTATATGGACGATGTCAACTTTGTTTCCAAAGAGTTGATATCGTCCATAGTGGCACCTTTCTCTTGCATTGCCGTCAAAGTCGCGGCGTCTGTTTCGGTAACCTTTTTGGGTCAACTTGCATTGTCCAAGGTTGGTCTCAAGCGGTGAAGCTTTTAAGAGACAACCTTGCTCTGATACCAATGGCTCGGATACCAATTGAACGGCAGTTGACCACCTAGAGGGGGGGTGAATAGGTGGTGAACAATTTTTATGTCTTTTTCAGTTTTAGGCTAGCGGAAAGTAAGTTGTCTATATGTGTGACTAGGTGATACAAGTGATAGACAACAAAGAAACTAAGAAAGTACATGAATTGAAGATGCGGTAAAGGAGAGTGGAACAAGACAACCGTAGGAACTCGAAGACGGCGATTTTATCCCGAGTTCCACCACATAGGTGTACGTATCGCTGGAGGGGTGTGAGCTACCACAAAGGTTTGCTCAACGCCACAAAGGCCTCACCCTATTCTCCTGTGAATTCGACCATAAAGGTGCGAATCCACGTTTCCACTAAGGACTCATTTAAGGGCGGAGAAGGTCCCGTCCAAATTCGTGAGGCACACACCCACAACTGAATTGGGGGCTCTCACAATGACCACAACAGGTCACTTCCACAAAGGATCAAAACACACAATATTGAACCTAGCTATCCACAAAGGAACCCTAGATTCGTTGCCCCTCAAGATATAGAGGGGGGAAATCAAAACGCTTCGGTGGAGTTGTAGATCGGTGGCTTCTCCCTCAGATCCCCATGTATCAAAAGATTTGAGTGGCCAGATTGGGAGATCCGGAAGAAACGAGCTTTAGCACCAATGGAGGAGAGAGAAAACTTGAAGCTTAATCTGCTGGAGGTAGGTGGAGGGGTATTTATACCCCTCTCCAAATTCTGCCCGTTGTACAGCCGCCAGCTCGGAAATCTCCGGGTTGAGGTCCGGAGATCTCCGGACTCCGGATATCTTCGGTAGAATTTCCGGTTGCGCTAGGCTCGGAGTCAGTGCTGATTTATCTTCTAGACTTGGCAGAAAATCCTCTATCACTCGGAGATCTCCGGACTGGGGCTCGGAAATCTCTGAGCGCCGGAAATCTCCTAGAGCATTTCTGGCTTAGCTCGAGTTGGAGTAAGTGCGCTCAGACAAACTGGACTTAGTCGAAAAAATTCTGCCACTCGGAGATCTCCGGACTGGGGCTCGGAAATCTCCGAGCACCGGAAATCTCAGAGATAATTTCCGGCTAAACACGATTTGCAGTCAGTACGCTCTAGAGTTCTTGACTTGGTGAGATTCTTGTTCAACCCGGAGATCTCCGGACTGGGGACCGGAAATCTCCGGGATCCAGAAATCTCCTGCTGGATTTCCTGGTGAAAGACCAAGTGATGCACTACTGAAAACCAGGCAATATAAGTGTTTGCTCTTATCAACCGACCTGTACTAGAACCTGCATAGTTCATCACAAACATTAGAACACCTTTTGTTTTGTCATTAGTCACCAAAATATGGGAGTGCAAAGAATGCACTTTCACATGCCATCACTCATATGGTATTGTCTCCATGGATTAAATGGTTTCCCTATTATCTAAAGTGAATGTTACGTTTCAACCATACGATTCCAATGATCACAATAATTTGATAAGAGATTTATTTACCACACACTATCCGATAGGGTGCGATTACGACGTCCCAACATACCATAACACTATGGTGTTCCATGCGACGTAATTTGTGGAACTCTTCTCACAAGTCTTCCAATGATATGCCAACATTATAATTCAAATCTTTATTTCCTCGATCCGTATCGCTGGAATTTGATTTTCTTGTTAAATTTAATTTCTTACTTCATTCTGAACTTCTTTGATCGAATCAAAATTTCCAGACTAACATTCCCTAAGTGGATATCCAAATATCTACTTAGAATATTCATGAAGTCTATGAAATAAAGACTTCCACTAAACGTCAAAGTACTTCATTGATTTACATACACCCATATGCACGATTCTCAACAAGTTATACTCAAAATGTTCAGTGAAGTTTACGAAATGAAGATCTCCACTACATGTCAATTACTTCATTGATCCACATGCATCTATATGCATGATTATCAATAAGTTATATGCCCGCTTTCCAAAAACGGTGTCTTGGTTATCTTGCAAGCGTCAAAATATCAAATCTAAGGACTTGTAGATCCATCTGTGTAGCGTACCTGCACTTTAAATAAGGCAGATACCTGTGTATAGTGCAAATCCCTGGATCGATTCATTTGCACACACAGTTTACGATGTAATATCACAACAAAGCATCAATTATATTACATCGATGATCCAGAATTACAAAATATTTGTTACAAGTTGCATAGCGTAAAGCTAGCATTGACAAAGTACACAGCGGAATACAATAGCAGTGAGTCTCTAATAACTTTCATGCTGCCACAGGCGAAAACATGTTGGTTGTAGACTCGAAACCTCAAACGAAACCTCACTCGCCATCTGATCATATCTGCAATAAGAAAAATATTGCAACAACGTGGGTCAGATTCCATTAAAAATGGAGTCTGGCAAGTGACACTATGGTGGACACCTATGGAATAACTCTAAAGCCTATATGAATATTTGGCTGGTGGAGCTCAAGGCTAATTTGCATAAAGCCAATTTTTCCTATCTTTTTGGAAAACACTTTTCTTGAAATCGACGAGTATGGCATGAAAACCATAAATCTCATCTTCCCTTGTTCACCCATCAAGTTTTATTCTGAAGTTGGAATGATGGAATCCTCCGTTGACGTCCTTGATCAGCTGCTCAAAATTGTCCGTAACCGGGGACACGGCTAAGTACTTAGTTTTACACTCTGCAGAGGTTGTGCACTTTCACCATTGTACCCATTCAACCCAAGGTATCCTTTACACACCATTTGTGATAAGGAAAGGAGAGAATGAGACGAGATCTTTCAGAAGCATTTTCCCTCCCCATACTGGCTTGACCCGTTCCACCTAACATCCCCCTACATCTGCTTGTCAAGCCGGAGAGAGTCCACGCAACATAATTGATCAAGCCAGAGCCCATATGGCAATGGCTGCACTGGAAGCAATCGTCACTTGGAGTTCCTTCAGATTCCTCTGTTCCTGGGTGGCCGTTCTCAAGTGTACATACTCTTTAGGAACCATAGAAATGGACCGAGTAGCCACTCAACATAAACCATCCGACCAATTACCACCCAGGTGTTTCATTAACTTAGTGGATGTGCACTCTCAGGTAAAAATCACCATGCTCACAGCCCTAAGTAGAATAGAAATTCATCCTAGGCGAAGACAGCCATGAGCACAGCCCTGAGTAGTCACTTAACCTTTTATAAAATCTTTCATCAATTGCATAGCATCAATATTTCTGCTAAGTATGATATAGGAATCTAGACACAGGAATAAGGGATTCTACACAGGTTTAGCATAGCAAAACATGCATATTAAAATACACTAAGTAATGCATAAAAATAGGAAGTTTATGAGGTGTGCCACTTGCCTTTGAATGTTGTCG
Source organism: Poa annua (assembly GCA_026929855.1). NCBI lineage: Eukaryota > Viridiplantae > Streptophyta > Magnoliopsida > Poales > Poaceae > Poa > Poa annua. Next base: position 40,665,777 of record CM049429.1, on the reverse strand, counting down.
TTGTTCACAAACTCTTTTCAACGATACTCGGGACTCTTCGTTCAGTCTAAACAATACAAACAAACAACAATACAACAATCATAAAACAACACAACACTTACAAACAAGTTTCTTAAACTTCTAAGGAAAACATGACATGCATGATATGCAAGTTATTTCTAAGGACTAGAGGTGCATGTCATGCCATGAAAAATCTTTTAAGTTAATGCAAGGAGAATAGGTGGGTCAAGAATGACTAAGGACTAAGGTCTTAAGTTGGATAAACATACTTTGTTTTATATCTTTTTGAAACTAGCACTCAAATGGCTTAGCCATGATGTGCAAAATACTTAGAGAAAAATACTAAGTCATTTGTTCAAGGTGATCAACGATTATTATCAACTCTTTGTAAATTGGACATTCACTATAGTGAGAGAGACAGACACCCAGCCAGCCACTTAAATTGTGGAACAGGTCTCATGTACGTGGACATGTAAGGTTTGTTTCCAGGCCGCTTCATCCCACTATGCTGCTAGGATCCAACAACTTCAAGATGATAACATCATGATCAAATTTTGTTTTAAGTCTAAAAGTCAAGATTAGGAAAGAGGGAAAAGATAGAAAGAAAGATGTGGTTGTCCTCCAGGCTTCATCTCCATACTTGTAACTTTCTTCTGTATGGGGTCTTGAGTTCTTGGTAGTCTTGATGAATCTTCAGACTTGATGGTTCTTGTATCCTCGAGGCTGGTCTTGGTTTTACTTAGTCTTCATGAAGTCTCAGATGAGGAGAAAAGACAGAGAGAAAGACTTAGAGAGTAGAAAGGGGGTTGGCCTTCTTGAACTTCTTCTCACTTTTATTCTAAGTGCTTGACATCTTGGGGATGCTTCCAGAGTCTGTTTTCTTCTAAGTCCTTCATGAACTTCTTCTTGATTTTCTTCTAAGTGTTTCTTCTCCTTGAAGATACTTCTGAAGTCTTGTTTTTTGGCTAAGTCCTTCAATGGTCTTCTAGCTCCATCTTGAAAATTACTAAGTGTCTAGTGCATAGCACTTTTCACAAAATACTAAGTTTGAAAATAATCCTAACTTAGAGAAACTATTGAAGAGGGGTTTTCCTTTGAGAATTATATCTACAATATAAAATATGCTATGAATGAAATGAAATCTTAAATCACAAGAAACATAAAAATAACTTTTGTGTTTTATTTATAAATATGCATGAATTTATAAATGCATTTTAATTAATTTCTAATTTTGGAAAATATACTAAAAGGAATAATTATAAGATTAAAGTTTCCTATGACTAAATTTTTATAACAAAATTTTATAATTAATGTTAATAGACAGAGAGCATTTAATTAAATCTATTGCAATTGGATTTAATCCAGAATAATGTTTCTATTAAAAGTTATTTCAAAATTAGTCAAACTATTCAAATTAAACACACAACTATGAAATCATTCAAAAATTACTCAAAAATATTTTATAGCAGTGGTATTAATTTACAATATTCCAAAGTTTCTAAAACATATTTATTTGCAATTTTTGGATTTATAGATTTAAAGTTATTACAAATATACTCAAATTCACCATTTGAAATTTGAATATTTTATACTAAGTCAAATTTGAATTTTGTCAGATCCAAATTATTCTACACATCCAGAGCTTTCCAAATATATAAAAATTATTAAATTTGGAGTTGTGGTTAAAAAGTTGTGAGAGATCTAAGTGACAGGGGTGTTTCTGCAAAACTGCCGATTAAATTTAATTACGAAATTGATTATACACGTCAGCGCTGACTGTGCGCTGACGGGGCATGCCACGTAGGCGCTGACGTGGTTAAGTCATCTGATCTGGGCCGTCAGATCTGGATCTGACGGTCCAGATCGGAGCGTACCGCTTCGAGAGCAGGATCTAATCTAGGCCGCAGAAAAACAATCGGACGGGCGAGATCTAACGGCAACCGAGGAGCGGCGCTAGGTCGCCGGAGACCTCACCGGAGATGCTTTGCGCGGTGGCGCCGCGTCGGCAACGTAAGTTCTACGCGATCTAGGTGGTCTTAGGAGAAACAGCTCGTACCAGGACGTGCGGGAGGCCGTGGCGATCTTGGTGGCGAAGTCTACGATGCTGGGGGGGCACGGATGCGCCGGAGAATGCTCGCCGGAGTTGCTCCCGCGGGCGGTTTCTTTCGGGCGATGAAGAACGTGGCGTTCTGGCACACAAATACAACCACGAAGATGTCAAGCAGATGCGCACGTGGACAGGGAGTCGAGAGGGAATCGCGGAAAGCTTCGAGGGGCTTGGTACTCACTAGTTCTTGAAGAACACGGCGGCGGCAATGTCGCGGAGGCGGCGGAGGTTTTCGAGCGGCCCTGTGGCGATGCGCTAGGGTTTTTGGGCCCAGGGGAAACGGCGGAGGTAGGTTTATATGGGGGGGCGTCAGGAAAAACCTTTCCCTGCGAGAATCGCGCAAGATCGTATCCGGATCGAACTCCGTTCGGCTCTGTTCGTTGCGATAGGGGAAGGAGAGGGATGACGCGTGGGTCCCGCGCGTCAGAGAGAGAGCGCGTGGCGCGGACGGAGCTGGGCCGCTGCTGGGCCAGGCGAGCTGCGCGCGCGGGAGAGAAGGAATGGGCTTCGGCCCACTGGCTCGGCTGCTTTCTCTTTTCTTTTTTTTTTTCTTTTTTTGACAATTCAATTTCTATTTTCTGTATTTTAAAATAGCTTTTAAAATATAACTCCAATTCAACTCAAATTAAATTCTAAAAATTTGTAAAATCATTATCTCTCTGTTAAACCAGTTGTAGAAGTGTTTTGCACATTTTTCAAAATATTAATTTCAAACTATTGCTTAAAAGTAGAATTAGACACTTTATGTTTAATTTAAACTAGGGTTTAAATAAATTTTAATTCTGGCTAATTATTATATGAAATACCCATATTCAATTATGTTTGAAATTAAGTTATTTAAACTCATTTTCAAATTCTAAATTTATTTTTGGCTTTAGTATAACTATTAATGATATAACACAACTCTATGAAAATGGAAAAGAGAAGATATATTGTATTCATTTTTATTTGATAATAATTTGTGCAACATTATATTTTATAATATGATAATGCACTTGATACAACATAACAACTTTGGGCAAGACCTTTGTATTAATTCTATTCTTCTTTAGAAAATATTAATCATTTCATGTTTTGAAAATAGATGAAATTCATTTAAGCAAATGAAAGGTTTATTTGGCTAATTTCATTATTTTACAATCTATGAAGTTTTAAAGTTATACACTATAGGCTTTAACTTCCAAACTATATTTGAACTTAGTTACAGGAATGAAACCCATTTAGTAATTATATAACTTTTTGAATAATCTTGTAATTAAGTGGTTTAATTCAAATACTTATAAAGAACTAATTTATTTAAAATAAAATGAATTGTAGTTTGTAAAATATTTATCAAATTGTATTTTAAGGTTTTTGAAATACAGTGAATAATAAAATGTTTAAACTGTGACATTTGAAATATTAAACTCTTTCAATAAGTTTGGAGTCTTTTATAGTTGGTTTCCTTATGCATTTAAAGAAAAGTTTTAAATTTTAGTGATTTTTGAACATTCCAAAATGTTGGGATGTTACAGACTACCACCCTTAAAAGGAATCTCGTCCCCGAGATTCGGAGAAGCTAGAAAAGAAAGCAAGGCTTGAATGATTCTGAAAACTCGAGATGTTTTGGGAAATGAAATCTCTGACATGAAACTTGAAAACTGACAGTGAATGGTTTTTCTGATTAGAAAGATGAAAGGAAAAATAGTTTGAGATTTCTGGGTTTAAGTGACTGTGTTTAAATTTTCGAGGTGGCTACCACCCTTAAAAGAAAAGTTTTGTTAATAATTAAACCTTCTAATGCACAACCAACAATCAAGATAATCCACTACAACCATCATCTAACAAACATCAAGCAACAAAGTTCACAACAAACAAACAATCTAGTATTGTCATATAGCCAAGTTGATATGATCAATACACTAACACGATATCGTCATTCTATTTTTGGTGGTGGTCAAATCTATCTCCTTCATGACTGCTTCAAGTTCTTGTTCAACCTTTATGGATATCTTCGAAGTGTTGGTCGTATCCTGGTTCTTCAGTGGTCTTTCAGGCATGTAGAACTTTACGTTGCATCGTAGCTTTCCCATATGAAGCAGCAGAATCAGACTTCGACTATAAGAACATGGTCATCTAGAAAAAGAGAAGAGGTTTTTAGAAGATTGATAGTAGATGAGAATAAGAGAAAGACATAGTGAAAAGATTTGTTTTTTTTAGAAAAGTGAATGAAAATAGATTTTCAATCCTATGGTCAAACCTATTTCTATCCAGACTTAGGGGTTTCGAACCTACAGGCAACACAGTGCTCTGATACCATCTGTAGCGTACCTGCACTTTAAATAAGGCAGATACCTGTGTATAGTGCAAATCCCTGGATCGATTCATTTGCACACACAGTTTACGATGTAATATCACAACAAAGCATCAATTATATTACATCGATGATCCAGAATTACAAAATATTTGTTACAAGTTGCATAGCGTAAAGCTAGCATTGACAAAGTACACAGCGGAATACAATAGCAGTGAGTCTCTAATAACTTTCATGCTGCCACAGGCGAAAACATGTTGGTTGTAGACTCGAAACCTCAAACGAAACCTCACTCGTCATCTGATCATATCTGCAATAAGAAAAATATTGCAACAACGTGGGTCAGATTCCATTAAAAATGGAGTCTAGCAAGTGACACTATGGTGGACACCTATGGAATAACTCTAAAGCCTATATGAATATTTGGCTGGTGGAGCTCAAGGCTAATTTGCATAAAGCCAATTTTTCCTATCTTTTTGGAAAACACTTTTCTTGAAATCGACGAGTATGGCATGAAAACCATAAATCTCATCTTCCCTTGTTCACCCATCAAGTTTTATTCTGAAGTTGGAATGATGGAATCCTCCGTTGACGTCCTTGATCAGCTGCTCAAAATTGTCCGTAACCGGGGACACGGCTAAGTACTTAGTTTTACACTCTGCAGAGGTTGTGCACTTTCACCATTGTACCCATTCAACCCAAGGTATCCTTTACACACCATTTGTGATAAGGAAAGGAGAGAATGAGACGAGATCTTTCAGAAGCATTTTCCCTCCCCATACTGGCTTGACCCGTTCCACCTAACATCCCCCTACATCTGCTTGTCAAGCCGGAGAGAGTCCACGCAACATAATTGATCAAGCCAGAGCCCATATGGCAATGGCTGCACTGGAAGCAATCGTCACTTGGAGTTCCTTCAGATTCCTCTGTTCCTGGGTGGCCGTTCTCAAGTGTACATACTCTTTAGGAACCATAGAAATGGACCGAGTAGCCACTCAACATAAACCATCCGACTAATTACCACCCAGGTGTTTCATTAACTTAGTGGATGTGCACTCTCAGGTAAAAATCACCATGCTCACAGCCCTAAGTAGAATAGAAATTCATCCTAGGCGAAGACAGCCATGAGCACAGCCCTGAGTAGTCACTTAACCTTTTATAAAATCTTTCATCAATTGCATAGCATCAATATTTCTGCTAAGTATGATATAGGAACCTAGACACAGGAATAAGGGATTCTACACAGGTTTAGCATAGCAAAACATGCATATTAAAATACACTAAGTAATGCATAAAAATAGGAAGTTTATGAGGTGTGCCACTTGCCTTTGAATGTTGTCGTTGTTCACAAACTCTTTTCAACGATACTCGGGACTCTCCGTTCAGTCTAAACAATACAAACAAACAACAATACAACAATCATAAAACAACACAACACTTACAAACAAGTTTCTTAAACTTCTAAGGAAAACATGACATGCATGATATGCAAGTTATTTCTAAGGACTAGAGGTGCATGTCATGCCATGAAAAATCTTTTAAGTTAATGCAAGGAGAATAGGTGGGTCAAGAATGACTAAGGACTAAGGTCTTAAGTTGGATAAACATACTTTGTTTTATATCTTTTTGAAACTAGCACTCAAATGGCTTAGCCATGATGTGCAAAATACTTAGAGAAAAATACTAAGTCATTTGTTCAAGGTGATCAACGATTATTATCAACTCTTTGTAAATTGGACATTCACTATAGTGAGAGAGACAGACACCCAGCCAGCCACTTAAATTGTGGAACAGGTCTCATGTACGTGGACATGTAAGGTTTGTTTCCAGGCCGCTTCATCCCACTATGCTGCTAGGATCCAACAACTTCAAGATGATAACATCATGATCAAATTTTGTTTTAAGTCTAAAAGTCAAGATTAGGAAAGAGGGAAAAGATAGAAAGAAAGATGTGGTTGTCCTCCAGGCTTCATCTCCATACTTGTAACTTTCTTCTGTATGGGGTCTTGAGTTCTTGGTAGTCTTGATGAATCTTCAGACTTGATGGTTCTTGTATCCTCGAGGCTGGTCTTGGTTTTACTTAGTCTTCATGAAGTCTCAGATGAGGAGAAAAGACAGAGAGAAAGACTTAGAGAGTAGAAAGGGGGTTGGCCTTCTTGAACTTCTTCTCACTTTTATTCTAAGTGCTTGACATCTTGGGGATGCTTCCAGAGTCTGTTTTCTTCTAAGTCCTTCATGAACTTCTTCTTGATTTTCTTCTAAGTGTTTCTTCTCCTTGAAGATACTTCTGAAGTCTTGTTTTTTGGCTAAGTCCTTCAATGGTCTTCTAGCTCCATCTTGAAAATTACTAAGTGTCTAGTGCATAGCACTTTTCACAAAATACTAAGTTTGAAAATAATCCTAACTTAGAGAAACTATTGAAGAGGGGTTTTCCTTTGAGAATTATATCTACAATATAAAATATGCTATGAATGAAATGAAATCTTAAATCACAAGAAACATAAAAATAACTTTTGTGTTTTATTTATAAATATGCATGAATTTATAAATGCATTTTAATTAATTTCTAATTTTGGAAAATATACTAAAAGGAATAATTATAAGATTAAAGTTTCCTATGACTAAATTTTTATAACAAAATTTTATAATTAATGTTAATAGACAGAGAGCATTTAATTAAATCTATTGCAATTGGATTTAATCCAGAATAATGTTTCTATTAAAAGTTATTTCAAAATTAGTCAAACTATTCAAATTAAACACACAACTATGAAATCATTCAAAAATTACTCAAAAATATTTTATAGCAGTGGTATTAATTTACAATATTCCAAAGTTTCTAAAACATATTTATTTGCAATTTTTGGATTTATAGATTTAAAGTTATTACAAATATACTCAAATTCACCATTTGAAATTTGAATATTTTATACTAAGTCAAATTTGAATTTTGTCAGATCCAAATTATTCTACACATCCAGAGCTTTCCAAATATATTAAAATTATTAAATTTGGAGTTGTGGTTAAAAAGTTGTGAGAGATCTAAGTGACAGGGGTGTTTCTGCAAAACTGCCGATTAAATTTAATTACGAAATTGATTATACACGTCAGCGCCGACTGTGCGCTGACGGGGCATGCCACGTAGGCGCTGACGTGGTTAAGTCATCTGATCTGGGCCGTCAGATCTGGATCTGACGGTCCAGATCGGAGCGTACCGCTTCGTGAGCAGGATCTAATCTAGGCCGCAGAAAAACAATCGGACGGGCGAGATCTAACGGCAACCGAGGAGCGGCGCTAGGTCGCGGAGACCTCACCGGAGATGCTTTGCGCGGTGGCGCCGCGTCGGCAACGTAAGTTCTACGCGATCTAGGTGGTCTTAGGAGAAACAGCTCGTACCAGGACGTGCGGGAGGCCGTGGCGATCTTGGTGGCGAAGTCTACGATGCTGGGGGGGCACGGATGCGCCGGAGGATGCTCGCCGGAGTTGCTCCCGCGGGCGGTTTCTTTCGGGCGATGAAGAACGTGGCGTTCTGGCACACAAATACAACCACGAAGATGTCAAGCAGATGCGCACGTGGACAGGGAGTCGAGAGGGAATCGCGGGAAGCTTCGAGGGGCTTGGTACTCACTGGTTCTTGAAGAACACGGCGGCGGCAATGTCGCGGAGGCGGCGGAGGTTTTCGAGCGGCCCTGTGGCGATGCGCTAGGGTTTTTGGGCGCAGGGGAAACGGCGGAGGTAGGTTTATATGGGGGGGCGTCAGGAAAAACCTTTCCCTGCGAGAATCGCGCAAGATCGTATCCGGATCGAACTCCGTTCGGCTCTGTTCGTTGCGATAGGGGAAGGAGAGGGATGACGCGTGGGTCCCGCGCGTCAGAGAGAGAGCGCGTGGCGCGGACGGAGCTGGGCCGCTGCTGGGCCAGGCGAGCTGCGCGCGCGGGAGAGAAGGAATGGGCTTCGGCCCACTGGCTCGGCTGCTTTCTCTTTTCTTTTTTTTTTCTTTTTTTGACAATTCAATTTCTATTTTCTGTATTTTAAAATAGCTTTTAAAATATAACTCCAATTCAACTCAAATTAAATTCTAAAAATTTGTAAAATCATTATCTCTCTGTTAAACCAGTTGTAGAAGTGTTTTGCACATTTTTCAAAATATTAATTTCAAACTATTGCTTAAAAGTAGAATTAGACACTTTATGTTTAATTTAAACTAGGGTTTAAATAAATTTTAATTCTGGCTAATTATTATATGAAATACCCATATTCAATTATGTTTGAAATTAAGTTATTTAAACTCATTTTCAAATTCTAAATTTATTTTTGGCTTTAGTATAACTATTAATGATATAACACAACTCTATGAAAATGGAAAAGAGAAGATATATTGTATTCATTTTTATTTGATAATAATTTGTGCAACATTATATTTTATAATATGATAATGCACTTGATACAACATAACAACTTTGGGCAAGACCTTTGTATTAATTCTATTCTTCTTTAGAAAATATTAATCATTTCATGTTTTGAAAATAGATGAAATTCATTTAAGCAAATGAAAGGTTTATTTGGCTAATTTCATTATTTTACAATCTATGAAGTTTTAAAGTTATACACTATAGGCTTTAACTTCCAAACTATATTTGAACTTAGTTACAGGAATGAAACCCATTTAGTAATTATATAACTTTTTGAATAATCTTGTAATTAAGTGGTTTAATTCAAATACTTATAAAGAACTAATTTATTTAAAATAAAATGAATTGTAGTTTGTAAAATATTTATCAAATTGTATTTTAAGGTTTTTGAAATACAGTGAATAATAAAATGTTTAAACTGTGACATTTGAAATATTAAACTCTTTCAATAAGTTTGGAGTCTTTTATAGTTGGTTTCCTTATGCATTTAAAGAAAAGTTTTAAATTTTAGTGATTTTTGAACATTCCAAAATGTTGGGATGTTACAATCTGTATAGAGCTTATTCATTGGCTATAACATTGACATGAATTAAACGGTAGTGCCACACGAATGTGGTGTCTTTATTAAGTTTGTATCCTTTGGAATTAATATTATGAATGTGGGAGCTTCTACCATCTATATTCAAATCGGCTTTATGATCATTACTTCATAAATATAGGACAACAAATTTGTCACTAGCGTATATGAACAATTGTCTCGCTAGAGGAGACACACTTATAACGATCATACTAACAGGCGATCATAAAAGAATTTACTCAAATGGTAGATCTAGAGGGAGAGTGTCTATGGCCATCACAACAATTTGTCTGCCATTATCAACACACAATGTCGCCTCATCCTTTCAAGCTACTCAAGTAGTAAATCTGGTTTTCATAAAACATGACTAGTATCAAAAACTTAGTCACTACTGCGAGTACTTGCTTAGGCAAAACATCGATAAGTGTATATCATATATATACATCACCATCATTGATAACTTCCCGGTGATATGTTTCATCTTCTTGATACTTCCAACATAATCAAGAAACCATGAGGTGAACGATTCCCCTTGCATGACATAGTCTATGACAAAACATTTGCACCTGGCAACGTCGTCTATCATCCAGTGATCGAGCTGAGCGAGGCGGCTCAATGTCATCAAGTATGACCAATGTCATCAAGTATGACTAGTGTCATCAAGTATGACTACCACATGCTTATTCAATGTGTGTATTCTCTTCCATCTTGGTTGAAAAGAAGAACAATCAACGTACTGATAAACTTCATCAACCCAACTTTAGGTGTATCCTGAGTTTAGCGATCATCTCATATGTTCGCGATCTAATACCTCATACCCACCTTTAATACTCTATGGCAGAGATCATAGCATACACTGGACTATGATGATAATATTCACACAAAACTTGATAATCCAAATTATCCTTTTGTCAGCGGAATCTCTGGATTTATCTCCTAGTGGGTATTGTAACACAAAAAGCTAATGGTTTAAACAAGGAGTATCCTCAAGCTAAAGTATAAAACTATGAAGTTTGGACCTAACTTTTTAAGTTTCTCAATCGCAGGATTGCGCCTAATTTTAAAGAAGTCTATTAAATTGGTTAATATCTACAAAGGTTTTGCAATAACATTACTTTGTTCATTATATTTTGAGTTCTAGTATTTTAGAAAATAACTATCATAACTCCCACTCAAACGAACATCCCTCCTAGTCGTTTCTGTGATTACACGACCCCCATCCATTGCGCAACCCCTCATCGTCAGAGCCAGCAACACAACTTCAAGGGTGGAAAACGAATTGTCGATCACAACAACTCTGTGACTCATGCTCGACCTTTCGGCCTCCGTGTTCCGAGACCATATCTGCATATGCTAGGCTCGCCACAATAACCTTCAACGAACGCGCGTGCAACATGGCTTACACCTACTATATGAAAACGACGATATGTCTGACACCCGATCGTCACGGCCTGCCTCATAACGTAGAACTTTCTTGGTGGTGCACGTCGAAGGAAGAACACTAGTGGTATTTTGGAAGGATCATCTTATATTTCTACCGCCGTGTAACTAATATATATATGATCACACAATATAAGATGCACACAATAATATCAAATATAATGCGACGTGATATGGTCCATGTGCCATGGTCTTCTTGGCACCCACAGTTCATAAACAATTTAATAAACCTACCTTGACCATATCACATTGCTCCTGCAAAATAAAGTTAGACGCGTTCTACTTTATCCTTTGCATATTTTACATAGCTTGGGGATGTCTTAAATTGAACCGCTTCATACCAACGAACCTTATGACCACAACAACGATCCAATAATTGCATGTTTAAGCATCCCTTCTGGGCCCTCCATTGAATTCAAAGCCAGCTATAGAGAGAGAGACAGACACCCGCCAGTCACAGATATGGTACAAGCCATATGTCAGTAGTGGAACCAGTCTCGCGTAAGCGTACGCGTAAAGTCGGTCCGGGCCGCTTCATCAACTCAATACTGCCGAAATCACAAGTGCACGCTAGAGGTAGCAAATAACAGGAACGGTGCACCCGTGTAGAACACGGGTTCTAACAGCGTACAACTATATCTACGCATAAATCGTCTCTCATACCACTGAAGGGGATCGCAGGCAGAAAACAATAATTTTTCTATCAACGGTAACCTTAAACTAGCCAGAATCTATACTATGCAGATCTAGAAATACGACGGAGATCGGAATACATACCCTTGTAGACCAAAAAGGGGATTACGCTCCCGCACAAGCGTTGACGACGAAGACGACGTAGCCGACCTCTAGGTCGCGAAGAACTTGGCGCGACGAAGCCGACAAAGATGACCTCGAGGTCGGGTGGAGGAAGTAGGCCTCCGAGCACCTCTAGCGCAGCACCTCGCAGGGCGTTACACACATACGGTGGAGACGAAGGCCTCTGAAGCTCCAGTCCAGGAGGAGCAGCGGAAGACTTGGACCGGAACACCAACAGCGCGACAGCGGGCTATGATGGAGAGAACCCCTCTCTTCTCGGCGCAACTCCAACAAAGGGAATCACGTAATCGAGGAGAGAAAGAGAATTTAATTGGTGGATTAAAAGGCCACGGGTGCCCTTCTTTATATAGGCTTCGGGGGGGAGCCAACCTTGCCAGCCAGGCAATGTGGGACTATCCCACATGCCCGGTGCGGCTACGCAAGGTGCATCGGACCTAGGTGGGCCCCATTTGGCCCACCTAGGCCGGCCCCCATATAATCCGGCCCTAGGGAGGATCCCCCCCCCCCACCATGGGCCTTCTTTCCATCAGAAGGCCCATTTTGGGAAATCAGCCTTTAAAAATTCGAAAATAAATATACAAAATAATATTTAATCATTAATTACACTAATTAATATCAAACATATTATATATAATATATTTTTGCTCCGAAAACTATTTCGTCGCTGCCCGATCTCCATTAGACCATTCCCGGGACGTTCCCGTTGATCTCTTTCCTTTCTGGTTGTCTTGTCGAAACCCCTTAAGTGTGTTACCCTAGCGGTTCGATATAACAACAGACATGGTCGATACCCCTCTCCGATCAATGATTAACTCGTAGGCCTGGACCCTATGAATTAACCCCTGTGATATAACGAATGACTTTCATCTATCAAAACTGGACGTCGAGTCTTAAACCTTTTGCCATAGGGATACTTAGCGTGTCCAAGACTCGTTCAGAGATATCTCCATACCCAGCATGATCTCGTTACCGACAACACTATCTTCTACTCGTCTATGATATTATGTCTTGGTGACCTAGTCACATGTTTGCAAACTCTTTGACATAATCTCACTGAGTGTGCCCTAGAGTATCTATCCTGCTATGCGGACTGGCAAATCCCGCTCTTGACCCCTCGTCTCAACTACTCCCTTCCGATACCCGAAAGTGTCACCTTTATTGTCACACTATATAAGATATGACGTTTGATGCGATCAAAGTATCTTCTAGGAATAACAATAAGAGTTGATCTCACGGTCGAAGGCGTAGTGACAACATACTACAAATTATGGGTATGTCCATTACTTCATTCTCCCAATGACATGACTTCATTGCCAACTGACGCATGTCACATGATCGGGAAACCTCGATTATCAATCGCACAATGAATTAGTCTTAGTAGAGGCTACTAGGGACCTGGTTGTTTATCTACCACACGTGTATTAATATTTCCGCTTAATACAGTTATAGCATGGTATAAAACATATAATGAACAATTGATCTATGCCTAATAAACTATCTTTATTAAGTGCCTCTAGGGCATATTCTCTTCAGTCTCCCACTTGCACTAGAGTAACACTTAATCTAGTTTTGAACTTGGTAAAATCTCAACACCCATAGCATCTTGGTGCATGCTTGTCAACAGATCTCACACACTGAGACCTATATGTGTTTTGCAACACTTCTATGTCACATAGTTTGACATCATCCCGTATCTTACGATGACGGTGAAATATATCCTAGTGGATGGAGTGAGACTCAAACCTTTGTGTAGCATGGGCCTTAAAAGTCTAAGCAGGCTATTAAGGTGAACCACATATGCTCGGAAAACTGTTTAGTCCAATCACACTTGCTACTTCTGAAGTTGCCATATATTTCTACACCTACGTAGATTATGCGACAGTGCATTCATATGTGACTTCGCAAACTAACCATTTCTTTCTTCAAAACAAAGGACATCTCCTATATGAGATTTCTAGTCGTATGGGTCAGTGTCACAACTTGCATCACCGTAACCATTTTACGGCAAGTTGTCTTTCTCACTCTTACCCTTTACCAGAAAGCATATCTTCAGCTCTCACAGACACTGAAGAATATACTTAACGTTTGTTCATTGATCCACACAAGGATCACTCTAGAACTCGTTCTTCAACCAAGAACTTGGGTCACACCAAGTCTAGCTTTCAGTCTGATAAAATCTATGTCTGATACATAGAGAATGTTGAACATCATTTGCTATCACTGAAAATGTCAAGATAAATTTAATACTTTACCTAGTCATACAAGCAAGAACCATTTTCCTAGCTTGTTCTGTTCTGAAACACTTCAAAATCTTAACTTAGGAAAATATTCCGACCTAATGTTATTAAGCCCCAATGACATGACTTCATTGCCCTGACGCCATGTCACATGATTGGAAACCTTGATCATCAATCACACAATGAACTAGTCTTAGTTTAGGCTACTAGGGACCTGGTTGTTTATCTACCACACCTGTATTAATGTTTCCGCTTAATACAGTTATAGCATGGTATAAAACATATAATGAACAATATATATGGCTAATAAACTATCTTTATTAAGTCCCTTTAGGGCATATTCCCTTCAAAATTGGCATATTTTCATGGTTTGCATAACTATTGGGTGACACCGTTTATATATGTCTTATTATGAATAGTCTAATCATTTGTCCTCATAATGAGAATATTTACATCATATGAGCAAATGAGTGCATGAAAGTTCTTGTATCGCACTCAGTTGTTAACTGAATTGCTTGAGGACAAGCAATAAGCTAAGTTTGGGCGGGAGTTGATACGTCCAAAACGTATCTACTTTCCTGAACACTTTTGCTATTGTTTTACCTCTAATTTGTGCGTTTTGGATGCAACTAACACGGACTAACGTTGTTTTCAGCAGAATTACCCTGGTGTCTCCTTTTTGTGCAGAAATATCAAATTTAGGGGAAAAACCCAAAAGAAATATGATACGTCTCCAACGTATCCATAATTTCTTATGTTCGATGCTATGTTATATCATATTATTACATGTTTTATATGCATTTTATATAGTTTTATGCATTTTCTGGGACTAGCCTATTAACAAGATGCCATAGTGCCAGTTCCCTCTTTTCTGCTGTTTTTGGTTTCAAAAAAGTACTTAAAGATATATCCGCCAATTTGGAAATAAATCAACCAGGAAATATTTTTGGAATTTTTGTCGTCGCGAAGAACCGAAGACGAGACGAAGAAGGCCCGCGAGGGGCCCTCACCACCTGCTGGCGCGAGCCCCAGCCTGGCCGCGCCAGGAGGTGAGGCGACCGCCTCGGGCGGCCACCGACCTAGGTCTTTCGCCCATATAAACCCCCCTGACCTAAAAACAGAGCATGGTTGAACACTTTTCCCTCCACGGGTCCCGAACCGACGCCATCGTCACCACCACTTCGGGAGAGATCAGATTTTCTCCCCTGCACCCTGCCGGGAGGGGGAATCGTCCCCAGAGGCTTCTACGTCGCCATGACTGCCTCCGGACTGATGCGTGAGTAGTCTACCTTGGACTACGGGTCCATAGCAGTAGCTAGATGGTTGTCTTCTCCTCTTGTGCTATCATGTTTAGATCTTGTGAGTTGCCTATCATGATCAAGATCATCTTTATGTAATTCTCCATGTTGTGTTTGCTGGGATCCGATGAATATTGAGTACTAAAGTTATTGCTTCATAATATAGCATGTGTGTTCTATTTAATGATCTTGCATGATCTCCATTACTTGTGTGTGCTTTGGCCAAGTAGATGCTCGTAACTCCAAGAGGGCGTATTTATGCTCGATAGTAGGTTCATGTCTCTATTTAATCTGGGGCAGTGACATAATGCAACTTTACACACAGTGCTTAAGGCGATAATCTGTTGCATGCAACTTAATACTTAAAGGGGTGCGGACGCTAACCGGAAGGTGGATTATTAGTCATAGATGCGGTTGGAACGGTCTATGTATATTGTTGTAATGCCCGAATGATCCTCACACTAGACACCATATCATTAGTATATGCATTAGGTTGCTCATCATTCTTCTGTCCATTGCCTAACTGTAATTTGTTTACCATGCATGGATAAATGTTATTATTTATGGAGAGACACCACTAGTGAACTGTGGACCCCGGTCCTTCTCATTGATCTGATAAAACAACAACTGCAAACATGTTACTTTCTGCAAACAAACATCTTTCTTCCACACAAACGTTTAATCTTTTGTTACAGCAAGACGTTGGGATTGACACCCTCACCGTTGAGTTGGGGAAAAATGCTCTGATTGTGTTTTGTGCAGATTCCACGTCTCGGACGCCACACCAAGAGTTTCTGGAGCCGTTGACACCTCGAGGAGAACGTTCATCTCCTACTGGTTTGATAACCTTGGTTTCATAACTGAGGGAAATCTTGTTGCTCTGCTACTTCACACCCTCCTCTTGGGGATACACCAACCACACGCTTAGCACCATCAACATCCAGAAGTTATTTTCCATCCGAGAGGGACCAGGAACCACAAACACCAAACGGAGAGGAGCCACGAGGGCTCCTCACCTGGTGGTGGCGCGGGTGGGCCCATACCGCCCCAGCAGGGGGTGAGGCCCACTCGGCCACTTCCTGGCGACCCCCTCGTGGCTACATAACCCCTCTGACCTAAAAACGTTCGGAGGATATCCACTTTTCCAAAGAACGTCACCATACGCCGCCGCCACCGCGAACCCTAGTTTGGGGACTAGAAGTCTCTGTTCCGGCACCCTGCCAGGACGGGGAATCGAAGAGGATCATCACCATCATCATCGCCAACGGCTCTCCATCAACCATCCTGTTTCCCCCATCCGTGTGTGAGTAATCCACCACTGTAGGCTTGAGGGGACGGTAGGGATTGGATGAGATCAGTCATGTAATAGTTGTAAGATTGTTAGGGCTTGGTGCCTAATAACCGTTATCGGTGTTTTACGTCATTGTTGCAACTTGTTATGCTTAATGCTTGACACTAGGGCTCGAGTGCCATGATTTCAGATCTGAACTTGTTATTGTATCATGATTATAATTATTTTTTTGGATCATATCTATGAGTTGTATACACATATTATTGTCCGGAACTGATGGCCCCAAAGTGACAGCAATTGGGATAACCGGAGGGAATGGCTATGTTGTGAGGATCACATGTGTTCATGGAATGTTAATGCTTTGCTCTGGTACTTTATTAAAAGGAGTACCTTAATTGCCAATAGTTTCCCTTGAGACCCCGCTGCAAACGGGCTGGCATGACAAAAGATGATGTGCAAGTTTCTCATTGCGAGCATGCACAACTAAATTGGAATACATGCTTATGATTAGTTAATACTTGGATGCTTTATATTATTTATCTGCAAATGCCTATGCTATGTTATTACATGAATTATCTTATCCATGCAACGCCCGTACATCCTTCATATGCCTACAGTATTTTAATCCTGTTGTCTACCTCAATCGCAATCGCTGTCTCAATTCTCCTGCTACTGTTATTTTACTACTGTCTCTGCTATAAAACTGTTGGTACTGATAATCTGTCTCGAGCAAGTCTATTCACAGGTGCAGCTGATATGACAAATCATCTGTTAAAGCTTATAAATATACTTTGGCTCTCCTTATGTCGAACCAATAAATTTGGGTTTTACTTCCCTCTAAGACTGTTGTGATCCCCTATACTTGTGGGTCATCATGTGGTTGGGAAACCCCAAGAGGAAGGTGTGCAGTAGTGTAGTAGCAAGATTTTCATCAGTTATGAAACCAAGGTTATCGAACCGGTAGGGAATGAGAGTTCCCTCGAGGTGTCAATAGTGCCAGAAGTTCTTGGTGGCGTGTAGTTGACGTGGGGCCTGCACACAACTCAATCAAAGTATTTTGTCCCAACTCAACGGTGAGGGTGTCAATCCCACCGGCTTGCTGTAACAAAGGATTAAACGTATGTGTGGAAGAAAGATGTTTGTTTGCAGAAAGTAACAGGGGTGCAGTTGTGGTTTTATCAGATTAAAGAGAAGGATCGGGGTCAACAGTTCACTAGTGGTGTCTCTCCATAAATAATAATAACATTCATGCGAGTAAACAAATTACAGCAGGGCAATTGATAGAATAATGTTGAGCAAACCAATGCATATACCAACGTTATGATGTCTAGTGTGAGATTCATTCGGGCATTAAAACAATAAACATAGACTGTTCCAACCGCATCTATGACTAATAATCCACCTTCCGGTTAGCGTATGCACCCCTTTCAGTATTAAGTTGCATGCAACAGATTATCGCCTTAAGCACTTTGTGTCAAGTAAGTAAGTAACATCATCCTTAGACAAAGTAATACTGTTTTATCCCTAGTAGCAACAGTATATCTACAACCTTAGACCTAGTTGTCACCACCCCAGATTAAATAGAGACATAAACCTACTATCGAGCATAAATACCCCCTCTTGGAGTCACAGGCATCTAATTGGCCAGAGCATCTACTAGTAACGGAGAGCATGCAAGATCATTAAATAGCACACACATGATATATTATGAAGCAATAACTTTAGTACTCAATATTCATCGGATCCCAGCTAACACAACATGAAAAATTACACAATTACTTCCTGTTGCATTGAGAGGGCTTCTACCGGAAAATGTTCGAGAACCCATTGTGAAGTTATGTGAATTTCTCAATGCAATTTCTCAGAAGGTCATCAATCCACTAACTCTAAAAATTTAGAGAAGGGTGTGGTCCAATGTCTTGTCAGCTTCGAGTTGGTGTTCCCACCAACCTTCTTCAATATTATGACGCACCTCGTAGTCCACCTAGTCGAAGAGATTTCCGTTCTCGGTCATGTATTTCTACACAACATGTTCCCCTTTGAGAGGTTCATGGGAGTCTTAAAAAAATATGTTCATAACCGGGCTAGGCCAGAAGGAAGCATCGTCAAGGGTTATGGAACATAGGAGGTCATAGAGTTTTGTGTAGATATTATTCCTGATCTGAAGCCGATCGGTGTTCCTGAATCGCATCATGAGGGGAGACTGCATGGAAAAGGCACCCTAGGAAAGAAAGCAACAATATGTCAAGACGGGGATTCTTTCACTCAAGCACACGACACCATTCTACATAATTCCAGTTTGGTGGGTCCGTATGTCGAGGAACATAAGAATGTTTTACGCTCCAAATACCCAGAGAAATCTGAAGATTGTATTGATGGAGAACACATGAAGACTTTTAGCAGTTGGTTAAAAAGATGTCTCATTAATGACACCAATGTTGAAGAACAGCTATATTGGTTGGCCACATCACCAGATTCAACTATATTGACTTTTCAAGGGTACGAGATAAATGAAAATATATTTTACACAGACAACCAAGATAAAAAGAGCACCAACCAAAACAGTGGTGTCCGCTTTGATGCAACAAACTGCAACGGGACAAAGGACACATATTATGGTTACATAGAGAAGATATGGGAACTTGACTATGGACCTACTTTTAAGGTCCCTTTGTTCAAGTGCAAATGGTTCAACCTAAGAGGCGGGGTAGAGGTATACCCACGGTACGGAATGACTACAGTGGATCTCAAGAATCTTCCATACGAGAACGAACCATTCGTCCTAGCCTGTGAAGTGGCTCGGGTTTTCTATGTGAAGGACATGTCTACCTTACCGAAAAAAAGAAAAGATAAGAAAGCGAGTACATCACACGATGAGCCAAAGCGCCACATAGTTCTTTCAGGGAAAAGAGTCATTGTGGGAGTGGAGCACAAGACAGACATGTCAAAAGATTACGATAAGTTTCATGACATCCCGTCCTTCAAAGTGAACACTGATCCAAGTATCAAGTTAAATGAAGAAGATTGTTCGTGGTTACGGTGCAATCAGAAGAACAAGTAAACACTAGATAGGGATATTATTGCTAATGTGTAATATCCGAATGCTTTGTTTTATGTCGATGAACTGAGGTATTTTCGTAGATGCATGGAACAAAACACACGGTTTCCCCTACATACAGCCCAACGGTGGCTCGTGAGTGCCTACATATCAAATGCACCGTTGGGCGTATGCAGGGAATCCGAATGCTTTGTATTCTGTCGAGGACCTGAAGTATTTTGTAGATGCATGGAACAAAACACACGGTTTCCCCTACATACTGAAGGGGTTCCGGTGCAGAAAACAATAATTTTCTAGCGCATGAACACCCTAACTAGCCAGGATCTATCTATCTAGTACATGTGATAACGGTGGCGGAACGGTTTACATTACCTCCATGTAGACCGATAGCGGGGATTACGCTCCCACACAAGCGTTGACGATGAAGTCGTACGTAGCCGACCTCGAGGTCGCGGAGCACTTGCCGTGACGATGTAGACGATGACGCCAGGGTGTCGACGATCACCTGTGTCGATGATGACCTGCGTCGACGGGCGTCGGGCGGAAATGGTGAGGCGCCGGCGGCTGGGGGGGTGGCGCCGGCGGTAGGGCAGCGACAGGGCTGCTGGGTGGGTGAGACGACGTCGCCCAGGCTCCTCAAATGTGGCGCCTCCAAGCACTCACAAACATACGGAGCTTAACAACAACCCCCGGTCATTCAAATCCAGCTGAAATCGTAGGGGTAGAACTTTCCTGGAATCCCGCAGGGCAACGGTGCCCGACGGTATAGCTTTGGTGGAGAGAGGGGGCAAAACGGGCGAAGAAGCAACTCGGTTGGCCTGCTATACAATTAATTGTATTTTTCTGTAATTAATCCAATTAATATTCCTTGCTATATAAAGAGGGGAGGGGGTGTACAAACACCTTGCCTCCCCCATGTGGGACTAAGGAGAGGGAGGGGGGAGGCCGGCCGCACCATGCATGGTGCGTGGTGACCATTGGCCCCACCCAATGTTGGTTCGTCCCCCACATGGGCCCCTCTTGGCCCATTAAGTGGGCTTCCCTCTTTTTCTCCTTTTTAATTAATATTTAAATTAATATAAAATATACTTAATTCGTAATTAATATATTTACATATAATTTAATCTCCCGTGACTCCGAAACATTTTCCGGACCACCCGAACATCTTTCGGACATTCCCGGAACCATTCCAGACCTTCCCGGAACTCCTTCCGGACCACCGGAACTCTTTCCGGATCATCTCTCTCTCTCCAATAAAATCCTATATTATTCCAGAATCTTTCTCCAGGTGTTGTTAAGACCTTAAGTTTGTTATGCTACGGTTCGATAACACTCCAGACATGATCAAGACACTCTGCTCTCCAATGACCGCCAGGGATACCTGGATGCATTTGACGGCCCCTGTGCATTCTACGAATATCGTCGTTGAACCATAAACATGATATTCATTCCCTTTGTTTGTATGATACTTCCTTGTCCGAGATATGATCGTAGACATCCGATGTCCTTGTTGTATCTCGTTATCGACAAAGGTTATTAACTCCTATGTGATATTACATCTCCATGACCTAGTCATAAGTTGCGCAACTATATAGATGCAATCTCACCGAGTGGGCCCAGAGTATCTTTCCATTACAAGAATGAACAAATCCGGCTCTTGATCCTTACGTCTCAACATACTCTTTTGGGATGCCCAAGATGGACACCGTTATTGTCATGCTATTAAAGCCACAACGTTTGATGCTCTCAAAGTACCCCTACGAAGTAGCAATAAGTACGGTCTCACGGTCTAAGGAATAAGCTATCATATTACTCATCTATTGCAAATGACAAACATCGTAATACGATCTTATTGCAATACTTTGTGTATGTCCATCACCTTATTCTACTAATAATATGATCCCATTGTCAACCGGCGTCATTGTCCTTAATCGGGAGTCTCGATCAACTATTGCCCAATGGACTAGTTTATATAGAGGCTCACTAGGGACTCTGGTTGTGTATGTATCACACATGTATTAATAATTCTGATTAATACAGTTATAGCATAATACAAAAACATATTATAAACTTATGAGATAATGCAATAAATACTACTTATTTATTTGCCTCTAGGGCATATCACCTTCAGTCTCCCACTTACACTAGAGTAAAAATAAACTAGCTACATTTTACTTCATCAAAAACCCCTTATCAAATAAGTGTTATATGATAATGCTTGCTTGTGGAAGAGTGTTACTCTGAAAATTTGTACAATACACAAGTGTGCATTGTTTTGTGATTCATTGATATCAACTTGTTTGATATCATCATGTTATCTAATAACATATATACAAATACCGTAACTAAGTGAGACTTCTGTTTCCCAGCGCTTACTCTGATTCTGTTAACCAGATAATTGCCTTGAAAACACACTCAGTCATAGAGAGCTCCTTGTAACAATTACAACCTCGCGATATCTATATATACTTTCACACCTTTGTAGAAAACTTGACACTCCAATGTCAATCTAATAACTAACACACTTCTACTTCTAGTAAATTCTAAATTTACTTTTACAACTGTTCTTCTTCTAAGAACATCGCTCATATTTCATCGAGCTGATAATATGGTTTATGTATGATGTCTAATATCACATAATAGACCAACATGTCATACAACCACTATCACCGTGTATCATTACTCTTAATGATTAATTCGATTTCCAAGGACCATCCTTTGGTTTTATTCTATTCTGACTCTTCAGATATAATCCAAAACAACTCGACTATCTGTTTAAAATTCCCGTTCTATTCCAAATAGGCGCTAACTTTCAAATAGTTTCACAACTTCATCTTTCTAATTAATTCTACTTGTACAATTCACAATGTGTCATTTACACAAGATGCATTCGGCTCCCACCCAAATTATGTCTCCACACATTTGAGAACACGAGCTCCCAGTCTAGTTATGTCTCCACACATTTGAGAACACGAGCTCCCACTCAAAATATGTTATCTACATATATGAGGGTCTAAGCTCCCACTCAAAAATATGTGCTTTACATATTCTACCTGAGTAAACTAACTTTGACTCCCACTTAAATTCATAATTTATCTCGACATTTTGGTCAAACCAAAATCATTGATCTCTTATATATTCGAATTCAATACAAACAACAGTATTACATTAATACAAATCCCATAGACTTCAAGCATGTCTACATTAACGTAGTCAACAAATTTGATTTTGTCCAAGATACATTTCTTTACAAAATATGCTTTTACGTCTTTCTTATAGTCACATTTCTCACATAACACTTTATGTGATGATCAAGAAATCTTATTTCTCCAAAAGGAATTATTGCAACATTTACTGTTTTAATCCTTTCTAAATGTAACTTGGATTTCAGGCTAAAAAGCCTTTGTTCGTATTCTGATATTTTCTCAACTTTCTTTGTATTCATAAAGTGCACCTTGATTTGTCAACAAGATCTGAAACACTTAATATTATGTTGTGACCCGACAGAAATATTAAATATAACAGCACTTTATTTAGAAGCTTCTTTCATAAAAACATTATGATCTTCACGAAGAGAATTGCAAGCAGAAAACAATTTTCTAGTCAACTTCACTCTTACTTATCAAATTTTCATTTGTAGACATATATCTTTTGGAACACTTTCCAATATTCTACTTTTATGAATATCGGTCTGACACCTTATTTCAAGTTTCTAATTCCATTAACCATAATTCAGAAAATCATATTTTCCTCCGAATTACATAGACAACAATACAAGTTTTGTTTCTATTGGGTTTTGGAATACACTCTCATCCAATGTGAGTAATCTACAAAGAACTATTCGTGTATATTCTGGATTATTGTATAATCATATACATAACGACACTATTGTCGATCACACGAATTTTCGTTGGAAAAATATCTATTTTCTAAAGTGGACATCGACTATAATGTTTCGAACATATTAAGAGATTCTAAGACAGATTCTGAAAGACCACATTTTATCTAAAATAGAGTAAGATTACAATACTTCACATATCACCATATATGATATTATAATATTGTGAAACTAACTTCTACAAGTCTTTTGTATTGAAACCATAATTCAAAATATTGTCCTTTGATCGAATCTTGCGAATACAATATTCACTAATCTTTCTTCTGAAAAACCTCATTTGATCTTCAATCAAATTAATTTCAGACTCTTGATTTATTATGCAAATACACTTATTTACCAATAATCATAGAAGAATTCGGATCAAGTAATTTTCACCATATAATTAATTTAACAATCATCCAATATGACTATTAGTTAATTTTCTTTCGTATTGACACTTCAATACTAATTTTAAACTCAATCAATTCGGCCCATGTAATACTTAAATAGATCAAAAGTATCTATTACTTCTTACATTGCCTATATGATTAAATTCGATGGTGTTTGTTCTAGTAACAAAATCTTTTATTCCTTGGACACATAATTTTATCATTCCCGCTATTATAAATATATATCATACGCATAATGTAATTGAGATGTGAAAACTTTATTCATAATATAAAACAAACTGACTTGTTCCATAACATAAAACAACTGAACTTGTCTTATTACATATATGAATAACCTTGTCTTGTAACAATCAAGACACTAAACACACTTTCTCACTATTACAAAAAGATCTTATCAAAAACTATTAATGATAACTATGATAACTTGAGGACGTGAACACCAATGGCCATCAACTTCCTTGATCACCATCTTCAGCGCAGGGTCACATCAGAAGTCGCCGCATATATGTGGTAATCAGGACCTGTTTCACAAACAGAACAGGTATCAAATACTTTATTATATATCAAGTGGTGAATTCATTCATAATTTCGTATATATCAAAATATACCTGTAGCGTCGAAGATTTGTCCTTCGCTGGAATCAACTTTCAGAGATTTGAATTCGGACACTAACTTGTAGAATTTCATATTGTCGGCCTTCAAAATGTACTTGCGCACATGCTACTCATAGCTTGGAGACAGAGATATCAGGACAGTCTGAATGCCGCAGGAATCCGACATCCAGTAATCGAAGACATTTGTCAGCTGGAAGTAGATGTCATACAATCTCTTCAAATGATTCTTCATACAGGTGTGCTCCTCCATATGAATGGTCTGGAACATTCTAAGTTGCCTGAATTGCTCACGCCTCAATTCATCTTTGAAGTGCTTCTTTATCGCATCAATCATGACATATGGCTCCTTGTGTCGAAACAACTCTTTCAACGCAGGTGCTAGGCATACGGTCATGGTGATCTCCACTTCTATGAATATGTCTCGACGCCTACGGAAATCATCTTCCTCCTCCTCGCTTGCATAATCTCCTGGTCTTTCTCCTAATGCTTCATCGAGGACATACGGGGTGTTGTTGTGTTCGATGATGTTTCTAAAACCAATGTACCAGCTGATGAAGTTGTACCCGTCAGCTTCTAAGGTAGAATTCGGGCTCTTGAGGAAGTAACCGAAGTATAGCTGCGTAGTCTACAGATGTGATCGCAAAAGAGGTAAGGTAAAGTTTATAATATATGTGAGTTTTAGTTTATAATCATATTATCAAACACACTCCACTAAAATTATTATCCCTAAAATAATAATAGCGATTACACGACCCCCATCCACCATACCACCCTCAATCGTCACGGCCGGCGGCACAGCTTCAAAGGTGGACATAAAATGTCGATCACAACAACTTTGTGACTCATGCTTGATCTTTCGATCTTCCCGTGTTCCGAGGCCATATCTTCATATGCTAGGCTCGCCAATCAAACCTTGAAGACCCTGCGCGTGCAACATGGCTTACACCCACTGTATGCGAACGACGATATGTCTGACACCCGATCGTCACGGTCTGCCTCATAACGTAGAACTTTCTTGGTGATGCGCAACGAGGGAGAACACAATTTTGGTATTTGTTAGGGATCATCCTATTTATGATGCTACCGTTGTATATCTAACATATAAGCAATCAATAGGATGCACACACAACAACACACAATCAAATGATGCAATGAAGTGCGATGTGACATGGTCGATGCGCCTGGACCTCATGGCGCCATGTGCCTGGCCCCGGGCGCCCTGGCATGGCTCCGAGTCTACGGTGCCCTCAATTGCCTCCGACAGTACGAGTAATATCAAACTTACCGTAACCATGTCACATAAAACTACGCCTCTACAAAACAAAGTTAGACGCCTCTACCTTTATTTAGTTTTGCAAGTTTTAAGTGGCATATAGGCTTATTCGTAGAACCGCTTCCCTACCTACGAACTTTGTACCACAACGTCGATCATATAATTGCATGTTTAAGCATCCCTTTTGGGCCCTCCATTGAAAATGCTTTCCGACTAAAGAAAGAGAAACAGACATCCGCCAGCCAAAGATACGGTGCAAGCAGTATGTTAGTAGTGGAACCAATCTCGCGTAAGCGTACGCGTAAAGTCGGTCCGGACCGCTTCATCAACTCAATACCGAAGGCATCGCAAGTGCACGCTAGAGCGTAGCAAATATAAGAAAGATGTCCACATTCAACATGAGTTCAAACCGTACCAGCAGTAATACGCATAGATCGGCTCTGATACCACTGAAGGGGTTCCGGTGCCGAAAACAATAATTTTCTAGCGTATGAACACCCAAACTAGTCAGGATCTATCTATCTAGTACATGTGATAACGGTGGCGGAACGGGTTACATTACCTCCATGTAGACCGATAGCGGGGATAACGCTCCCGCACAAGCGTTGACGATGAAGTCGTTCGTAGCCGACCTCGAGGTCACGGAGAACTTTCCGTGATGATGTAGACGATGACGTCGGGGTGTCGACGATGACCTGCGTCGACGGGCGTCGGGCGGAAGATGGCAAGGCGCCGGCGGCTGGTGGGTGGCGCCGGCGGCAGGGCAGCGACAGGGCTGCTGGGTGGGCGAGACGACGTCGCCCAGGCTCCTCAAATGTGGTGCCTCCGAAAACTCGCAAACATACGGAGCTTAACAACAACCCCTGGTCATTCAGATCCAGCTGAAATTACAGGGGTAGATCTTTTCTGGAATCCCGCAGGGCAACGGTGTCCGACGGTATAGCTTTGGTCGAGAGAGGGGGCAAAACGGGCGGAGAAGCAACTCGGCCGGCCTGCTATACAATTAATTGTATTTTTCTGTAATTAATCCAATTAATATGCCTTGCTATATAAAGGGGGGAGGGGGTGTGCAAACACCTTGCCTCCCCCATGTGGGACTAAAGGAGATGGAGGGGGAGGCCGGCCGCACAATGCATGGTGCATGGTGGCCATGGGCCCCACCCCATGTTGGTTCGGCCCCCCACATGGGCCCCTCTTGGCCCCTTAAGTGGGCTTCCCCCTTTTTCTCCTTTTTAAATAATAATTAAATTAATATAAAATATAATTAATATATTTACATATAATTTAATCTCCCGTTACTCTGAAACATTTTCCGGACCACCCGAACATCTTTCGGACATTCCCGGAACCATTCCAGACCTTCCCGGAACTCCTTCCGGACCACCGGAACTCTTTCTGTGTCATTTCTCTCTCTCTCCAATAAAATCCTATATTATTCCAGAACCTTTCTCCAGGTGTCGTTAAGACCTTAAGTTTGTTACGCTACGGTTCGAGAACACTCCAGACATGGTCGAGACACTCTGATCACCAATGACCGCCAGGGATACCTGGATGCATATGACGGTCCCTGTGCATTCTACGAATATCGTCGTTGAACCATAAACATGATATTCATTCCCTTTGTTTCTATGATACTACCTTGTCCGAGATATGATCATAGACATCTGATGTCCTTGTTGTATCTCGTTACGGACAAAGGTTATTAACTCGTCCGTGATATTACATCTCCATGAACTAGTCATAATCTGCGCAGCTATATAGATGCAATCTCACCGAGTGGGCCCAAAGTATCTTTTCATTACAAGAATGAACAAATCCCTTACTTGATCCTTACGTCTCAACATACTCTTTCGGGATACCCAAGATGGACACCATTATTGTCATGCTATATAAGACACAACGTTTGATGCTCTCAAAGTACCCCTACGAAGTAGCAATAAGTACGGTCTCACGGTCTAAGGAATAAGCTATCATATTACTCATCTATTGCAAATGACAAACATCGTAATACGATCTTATTGCCATACTTTGCGTATGTCCATCACCTTATTCTACTAATAAGATGACCCTATTGTCAACCGACGTCATTGTCCTTGATCAGGAATCTTGATCAACTGTTGCCCAATGGACTAGTTTATATAGAGGCTCACTAGGGACTCTGGTTGTGTATGTATCACACGTGTATTAATAATTCTGATTAATACAGTTGTAGCATAATACAAAAACCTATTATAAACTTATGAGATAATACAATAAATACTACTTATTTATTTGCCTCTAGGGCATATGTCCTTCACATACAGCCCAACGGTGGCTCGTAAGTGCCTGCATATCAAATGCACCGTCGGGCGTATGCAGGGAATCCGAATGCTTTGTATTTTGTCGATGAACTGAAGTATTTTGTAGATGCATGGAACAAAACACACGGTTTCCCCTGCATACAGCCCAACGGTGGCTTGTGAGTGCCTACATATCAAATGCATTGTTGGGCGTATGTAGGGAATCCGAATGCTTTGTATTATGTCGATGAAGTAGAATGAGGAGGCAATGAATGCCGAACATGTTCGAGAGGGGGCTATATATAGGGTCGTGTGACTCACAAAGTGGTGATGATAGTGCCCACCCAACAGCTCAGAATCCTTCAAAAGAAACACATCTTGATCCAACGGCTCACAAGTGCTTTAAAGAAACACACAATCCATGTGTTTCTTTAGTCCCAGTTGGTGTTACCAACCGAGACTACAAATATAGGGTCATGTGACTCACAAAGGGGCCATGGTAGTGTTGATCCAACAGCTCAGATGCCCTTAAAAGAAACACATCTTGATCCAACGGCTCACAAGTGCTTTAAAGAAACACACAATCCATGTGCTTATTTAGTCCCGGTTGGTGTTACCAACCTAGACTAAATATGAGATTTTTATCACAAAAATTAGTTGGGTGACATTTTACATAATATTTTATGTACTTCCTTCACAAAAACCTCATATTTTACACTTAAAAATGGAAAATGGTATTTATGAAAATAATTTGAAGAATCCCTTTGGCAAGATTGTTTATCATACCAAGATGCACCTATGTGTGGAGTATGAGATCTTTATCACAAACTATGTCGTCGAAATGACCATAATTTGGTCATTTGGCTTGAAACTTCTATATGTTCATACATGATAGACCTTTTTGTAAAGACTTTTTTTGCAAATGTTGTAAAAAATCAAGTTTATCATTTTTCATAGCAACTAGTACACATATAAGGAGCTCATGCCAAAGGATTTGATTTTTTGAGGTGTTTATCACTTTATTACATTTTTTCGTAAAAACGATCAAAACGGTCGCTACGACTATTCATCGGAAGAGCTGATATTTTCTAGAACTATCAGTGTTTATGTGATATAACCACTAGTTGTGTACCTTAAAATGATTTTTCGAAAAATTTCAGACCAAACTATCCAACAGTTGTAGTTCAAATTTGAATTACTTTCGGAAATCCAACATCAACTCAATTAAATAGGGAAATTAGTTAGAATTCAAAAAAATATCATACTTGGGGATCATCCATCATATGTGCACCACTCTTAGTGAAAATTAGTTGGATGCCATTTTGCATAATATTTTATGTACTTCCTTCACATAAAACCTCATATTTTGCACTTAAAACTGGAAACTGGTATTTATGAAAATAATTTGAAGAATGCCTTTGCATCTTTAAATCAAAGAATATAAAACAAAACAGAAAAATAAACTAGAAACAATCAAAAAGTTATTAAACCAAAGTATAAAAAAGAAAACAAAAACCAGTAAAAAGAAAAAGAAAAAGAAACAAAAACCTTTAGTCGCGGTTGGTGGGTGGAACCACGACTTAAGATCCTTTAGTCGCGGTTCCAGCCACCAACCATGACTAAAGGCCAGTTTCGCAACGTTTAGGCTAGTTGCGGCCGAAAATTTCACAAGTTCCCCAATTTTTCTCCGCCAAATCACTCTGGCGACGCCCTGCTCCGGCCGTTGCTGCCCCGCCGCTGCGCTGCTCCCCGCCGCCGCGCTGCTCCGTCCGCCGCCGCGCTGCCGTTGCGCTGCTACGTTCGTTTCTGCCCCGCCGCCGTTGCTGCCCCGCCGCTGTCGTGCTCCCCGCGGAAACCCTAGCTAGGGTTGTCCGCCTCCGACGTTGCCCCCGTGCTGGCCTGTCCCTGACGCCGTTGTTGCGCGAGCCCGTCCCCGACGTCGTCGTCCTGCATGAGCCCCTGCTGCCCCAACTCCGGCTCGACTCCGGCCGTGCTGCCCCACCTCCTCCTCGGTCCAAGGTAAGAAGCTCCTGGCTAGGTCCTCTCCTCCTCGGTATGTATGCTTCTTGCGCCTAGCATGAACAGTGCCTCTGAAACCTAGCTCGATGTAGAGAGTTTCAGAAAAACATAAACACTAACTTATTCAGAACAGCTAACTGTACTTGTCTCTAACGAAACTGAAAGTGTTAAAAGCTAACTGACGAAACTGAACCTAACTGACGAAACTGAAGTGTTTGAATCAACTTGTCTCTGACGAAACTGAAGAGTTTAATTTTTTGTAGCTTCATTGAATTTGATCTGATACCTAGCATGAATCAACATAGCATATGTATTCAATTAAACTAATACCTAGCATAGAATAAGATTAACTTGATAGCTAGCATCAATGAAATTGGTATGTTCCTTCAAATAACATGGTAACTATCATAAACATCTTGCAATGATTTAAAATGTCTACCTAGTATGAATTTAATTGCTGATATGAGATGAGATAATAGATAATTTGATAGTCTCATGATATGAGATGAAATAACATGGTAGCTATCTTGAACAAGTGTACAACCAATGATTTAAAATGTCTACCTAGTATGAATTCAGCAAGTTTCCCGCTATATATTTTCTCTTATTCTTGCTGATTATTCAGATATTAGTTAAGTATATTGGTTGGTATATTCTTTGTTTCCTGTTTCTTATTCCCTCCAGCATGCTCATGCATATTGTCCAATTCTTACATGGGTTTCGTGTGTGATTTAGCAACAATAAGCACCAATGATGGCGGTCGATTTAGTTTCAGTTGGTGCAACCTTTACTGTTTTATTCTTACGTTTTTGTAGATAACTGCAAATACATATGCTTCATATTTTTTATCCTTTGCAATACACACTGCCAGATTAGTAGGCTTGCTGTAATTTACAGTGTTCTTAAAGGTTCTCATGATAGGTACATCATACGTGGTGGTGCTACTTTTATAAATAGTAGATAATCTAGATTTACTGGTAATTCTTATATGATAATCAACAGTAAAGTGGTGCTTGTTACTAATTAACCTGGTGACCGCAGAGATACCTTCCTGGAGTACCTTGATGGGCTGATAATCTTTTGCTTGTGTTTGCAGCGAGCTCTAGGGTGACCGCAGAGATACCTTCCACAAAGAACGTTAGTTGTTTCGAGCTTATAGACGAGTAGATTGTATTCATAGTTTCTTGGTTTTCATGTGCCTATGCCTCTAGTATGATTTGTTGATGTTTGGTATTGAGAGATACACAATAGCAGGTTTGAGTTGCATGTACACACTGTTTTTGTAATGAGCACACACTGTTTTCTTCTCTGCCACCTACTTCATTCTCAAATTTAGCTACTGGTTATCTTCCCCAAGTATGGAAATTGACACTATATACTTCATGGTTTTAGATGAATAAATGTAAACTTTTGATTTAAAAAACAGGAGCATTTGACAATGTACTGCCGCCTACTCCAAAGTTACCTTGGGAGAGAACCGTCAAGGAAAACGATATCGCCTGCAAAGAACATATGGATGCCTGGCTTGCTGGCGTGAAACAGAAAGCGTTAGCGAAACATTTGCCTCCTCCAAAATTTACTGCCGGAATTCCTCAGGAGAAAATTGATCGTGGATCGATGCCCTATACAACCCCCCACCATCGTCGCGAACAGACTGTTCGCTCGATTGATAAGTCATATGACGAAGAGATGGAGGATCGAGCGAAAAAAGGGAAACAAGTTGCCCAACTCGGAGAACAAGGTGCTTGATGACAGAGTTCTCAAAAACATCAATGTGCGGGAGATGGTATATTTGGGAGATGATATTTGTCGGAGAGTGACTCCCACGGAACAGGGATAGTCATACCCTAAAGAGTAGTTCGAAGGGGGATTGAACACGGAGGTCAAACAACCCTTGAGGCACGACGACGGTGCTTGCCAGGCCTGAAGAGGGACAACACGACAGATATGAACACCGGCCCGTACCTAGGTTCACGGCCCTCGGGAGGAGGTAACATCGCTACTCCTTCTTGTCTGTATTGCACTGTGGAGATTACAGTACAATCAGCTTTCCGAGGGCTCTCTTGAGGCAGTTTGGTGCTTGGAGAGGGAGCTATGGTCTTCTTCCTCCTTGAGCAGTTGGCTATCCTATCCGCTTGGCTAGGGTTCCAAGGGTTCAGAATGTGATTAGTCGATCCCTTGCTACGGTGGAACTCCTGCTCCTTTTATAGGCGCCTCAGTCCTCTTCCTTGCGCTGTACACAGAAGGTGGGTGCCCACAGGGCAGTGGCGCGAAGGAGAGGGAGTCTACCGCCGCAGAAATATCCATGGACATGGTCCATCCGTGCTAAAGTTGGGCATGGTGGCCGACAAGGTGCAGACTGTGCAGAACGGCTCGCAGGCGTTGCAGGGGTCATGGTGGAGCCCACGATGACGATCTTCTTGGAGCGTTGCGCCGTCCAGCCGCTTTATCACCAAAGAGGAAAGTCTTGGCTGTCATAGTGTGGGCGGCACAACTTTGTTGACTCCTTTATCACCAGAAGGGCAACTGTGGTGCTTGAGTCACTCTGCGGCTGCTGCAGAGGCCATGTGCGACCTGCGGCGGTTGCTTAGCCGCGAATTGTCTCCACAGGGCCGCGGTGGCCTGTGGAGAGGTTTATGTTGACTTCTCTCCAAGCGTGTTGAGCCTTGGGGAGTCTCTTGAAGCACGGGGTCCTCTTCAGGCCCTTGCTTCCTATTCAGGCCCTCAAGAAGAAATGCCTCTCGAGGGTCTCTCCAAGCGGAGACTTGGTCCTTAGTTGTTTTGTCGAATCTGTCGCGTGCGAGGCCTGTGGAGAGTGGGCTCTGCACACCCTAGTTCTCACTGGGCCGACAGAAGCCCCTGGGCCCGGATGGGCGCGGTTGAGCCTTTGGACGCAGCCGGAGCGTCATGGGCCCAAAGTGTCCGTCCGGCCCGAGCAAAGCGTCACTCGGATGAGTAACGGCCGTGCATGATCTGGGGCGCGCGTCGTGGGGGGCGCCACCGCGCCCCGGTAACTGCTCCTCGACGGGACATAAAGCCTGCGCGCAGAGGCGAGGAGCCGTTACTTTTTCAAATTCTTTTCGCAGAAGCCTCGTTCATCTCGAGCTCTCCGCTTTAGTTCACCGGCGCGCCCGTCTCCTTCTTCCTCCAGCTTCCTTCGGCACCGCGCTCAACCCTTCTCCGGCGATGAGTCCTGCCAAGAACAAGGGCAAGACGGCTGCGGTGTCCTCTTCGCAGGCAGAGCCGGCCGAGGTCGTGCATGGCGCGACATTGCTAGGGGTGCGCGTCAATGACACATCCCTCGCCAAGGTCTGCTTCCTGGTGGCGGACCGGACCAACGAGCACGGCGCTACCACGCTCAAGGACGCGGCGCACGGGAAATGCCCACGAGGGTTTGTCCCCATCTTCCAGCACTGTGTTGCTGCGGGACTAGTGCCACCGTTCTCTCCGTTCTTGGAGGCGGTGGTGACCTTCTACCAGATCCAACTGCTGCACCTCCACCCCAACTCCGTCCTCATCTTCGCCGTCTACGCCTACCTCTGCAAGGCGTACTTGGGCTTGGAGCCCACGGTGGGCCTCTTCCGGTGCTTCTACGCTCTCCGGAACACGGCGAGGAACGAGCGCTCTGGATGCGTCTCGTTTCGCATCGTGGACGGCATGGGAAGTGTTTACATCCCCATGTCGTGGAGCGAGGGCAAGGCCGTCACGGCGGTGACAAAGAAGGTGGACGACTTCCGCCAGTGGTGGTTCTTCTTCGGGGTGGAGAAGCCCTGCGCCTTCCTCGAGGTCCCTGACGCGCCGCCCGTGAAGAATTCGCACTGGGGCAAGGCCCCCTTCAGCGGCGTGCACAACGCAATCTTGATGGGCCGCCTGAGCTACCTCCGGGA
Source organism: Poa annua (assembly GCA_026929855.1). Classification (NCBI taxonomy): domain Eukaryota; kingdom Viridiplantae; phylum Streptophyta; class Magnoliopsida; order Poales; family Poaceae; genus Poa; species Poa annua. Next base: position 40,631,889 of record CM049429.1, on the reverse strand, counting down.
GGAGGGCCTCACGGGCAGATCATCGTCGCGGACTTCGTGACGCGCCGCATTGCTCCACTCCAGGCTCATGCGACGCCAATGTGGATGTACTCTGGCCCCAGGACAAGATGCGTCTCCACCGTGAGGACAACGACAAGGACACAGTCGACAACGACCTGTCTGCGCTCTTCATCAATCTGGTGGTGCCAGCCATGGAGGAGCTCCCTCTCACGCTCCGACCTCTGCACCAGTACAACAAGACCGAACGCCTAGCCATCCTGGAGGGGATGCCCTTGTTCACCCCGTCGGACCGGTGGGAAAAGAGGTGCATGTGCCGGTGGCGCAGGAGGCGGAGGGAGAAGAGTCGCCTTCTGCCTCAGGAGCTGGGCGAGGCGAGGAGGAGGCCGTGGCAAATCCCTCTGTAGGGGAGGTGTCCTCCTCAAGGGTCGGGCCCTTTACTGACGAGATTTGTGATATCTCGTCAGGCGATGATGATGACGCCTTCATGGTCGTGCCTTCGCTCCTTGTGGAGGAGGAGGAGGAGGCCTCTGATGAGGAGGCCGCGTCGGGGCGGTGCGAGCCCCGCTCCAAGGCGGTTGTGGACCGGTCTGGGGCGAGGCCGTCAGATGTCCCCTTCAAGAGGAAGGTCGAGGCGCCCTCGGAGGGGTCTGGTGCCAAGGCCAAGCCCTCCTGGCGCTCGCCAGGCTTGGCGTGGGTCGACACCGGCGCCAAGCAGCCTAGGTAAGTGCTTCCAGCATTTAGTTGCTTGATTCTTGCTCTTTTTCTTTTCATCCATTCCTGAAGATCTTTCCCTGGTGCTTGCCAGTGACCTTGTGCCTACGAAGCGCCGCAAGCTTCGCAAGGCAGCAGAAGTGAAGAGAGCCACGGCTGAGGCCGTGGCTGGGGAGGCCACGAGGCCTGTGGAGACGGCCTCCACATACCCAACCGAAGAAACGCCTCAAGCGGAGGCGGCTGTGCCTCAAGTGGAGGCACTTGCGCCCCAGGCGGAGGCAGCAGCGCCACCTCCCGAGCAGATGGTGGTGGAGACGCAGGAGGAGCGGGTTGCTACCCCTCCTCGCGCTCCTACTCCGCCTCGCGCGGCCATGCCACCGCGTGAGCGCATTCCGGCCCGCGCAGCTACTCCACCCCGCGCGGCCACGCCTCCCGCGCAGCCAGAGGCCGAGGCAGACCCGGGCCCACCAGGCGCGGGCGAGTCTGCAGGGGGAGCTCCTTCGTCTCCGCCGCGCCCCGCTGTAGTGGGCATGCCGCAGGAGATGATGCACCAGGACGGCGAGGGCGGCGAGGCCAGCTCGGGCGCCGCGGGGGACGGAGCGCGCCCTAGCCCCCAGGCACGCCCTGAGGCCCAGTTCTCCAGGCTCGACGCTGGGGTAGGGCCTTCCTCTCGCCGCGACCTGGTCCTTGCCGGCTGGAACTGGAGCAAGGGGCACCGCGAGGTCGCCTTCCGCCTTGTGAGGGAGTCTATGAAGGGCCTGGAGGCGCACCTTGCCCTCGAGGATGCCCAGCTCGCCCAGCAACGTGACGAGCTTGCGGGGGCGTGGGCGTCCTTCCATGATGCGGTCGAGGCTCGCCGCTAGGAGAATTTGGCGCTTCAGGCCTTGCGCTTCACCAAGGAGATCCGCGAGGGGGCCATCAGTGATGTCGACGAGCTCCAACTCCCCTCCAGGACGAGCGCAACGCCGCCGCTGAACTCCTCGCTGAGGTGAAGGCCGAGTGCGAAGCCATGGAGGGCTCGCCTGGCGCAGAAGCGCCGCGACCTGTTCCAGCTGGAGTCCCATCTCCTCTCCGCACACCAGGCCGCGTAGGAAATCCTGGAGGAGGACCACAAGGGCCTGGCCGCTCCCGAGCGGCAGCTGGCCTCCAAGGAGAAAGACGTGCTGCTGCGCGGCGAGCAGTGGCTCCAGGCGGAGAGCGAGCTCACCACCAAGCGCGAAGACCTTGAGGCGCGCGAGGGGAACCTGGCTCAGGCGCTCTAGAAGTATGACGAGAACGTCGCCGCCCAGAAGGAAGCCCTGGAGCGCTTCCAGCAGCGGTTCGCCGAGAAGAAGAAAGAGGCGGAGACGGTCCTCGCGGAGCGCGACAAGGAGTTCAGGCAGACCACTGCCCAGGCGTACCGCGACAAGGCCAAGAAGCAGGAGGACCGCTTCAAGGCCAAGCATTCTACTGCCGCCAAGTGGATCGCCAGCTCGAGAAGGCCAACTCCAAGCTCAAGGTCCGCCTCCTGCACGCTAAGGAGGCCTATAGCCATGCGGAGGATGCTCGCAGGACCCCCGTTCTGGACCTGAACGCCCTCGTCAGGGACGTGGAGGAGTAGGTGGGCCCCGTGGTTGAGCAGGTGGCGGAGGCTACGGACACCACGCAGGCGACTCGTGTGCTCATGAAGTAGCGGGAGCGCATGTTCCAGGCGTTGGTAGCCAGGGGCAACGAGCTCGCTGCCCAGCTTGGCGCGGAGGCGCCACACGCCGAGGATCGTGGTCGTGGCAACGTTGCCATGTACCTGGTCTACTTTGACCAGCTCTTCACGGCACTCGAGAGCCCCGTCGCTGATCTCCGCGAGGTGATCGAGGTCGAGAGCCGCCAACTCCTGGGGGTGGTTGTTGACCGCATCTTCACCAACCTTCGGCTCCTCACGCCGGGCTTCGACCTCTCCACGGTGACCGAGGCTCGCCAGGGCGACGAGGTGTGGCGGGTCTCCAACTCCCTCCGCGAGCAGGTCGAGGCCTTCTGCAACCTCTTCAAGCGCGCGGAGGTGACTTCGGACGAGAGCGAGGAGGAGGCCGTCCCTGCCGAAACGGAGGAGATGTTGTGGAGGAGGGGCATGACGGCGCAGACTCCGCCTGAGCATTGATTATTGCGCCCTTGAGCACTTGTATCTGAAACAGTTTTATGTTTAGACACTATGCATTTTGGGCATGTAATATACTCTTTGAGCAATTTATGTCAGCTTGTGTGCCCATCGAGATGCCCCTTTTGTCTTATTTTCATGTTTATGCTTTCTCTGCATCGTAAGGACCCGTCTCTTCGCGCTATGACTCCGCCACTGCGGTATGCTAGAGCAATGACTCAGCAAGGCCGGAGGGAGTTTAAGGCTTGGAGAGGTAAGAGCCCTGAGTCACGATGCTCAAGTGCCCCCATTTGACGTGCGAGTAGTCCATGAAACACAAGGGAAAATGAAATCGCTCGAGGGGCAGACGTATACTTGTGGTGGGAAAAAGGCTCTCGAGGCATGAGTGTGGGACTTAGCTTCTAGAGGCTTTTGCCCTGTAGAGGGTTTTTTGCCTGGCGAGAAGGTCCTCTTCAAGGGTTTTTGCCCTGTTGCCTCCTCAGGCTTGTAGGGATGCTTGTTCCCTGTAGATGTTAGAGAGGCGAACCGAAACACTTGTACATGGTAGCGGGAACTCATGCGCGGTTATAGGTCTCCTCAGGCGTTCCTCGCGAGGAGAGTAAGTACCAAGGTCCTTTGTAGAGATGGCGTGTTTGTGGGAGCTTGCCCTCCAGCCAGAGCTTGGATCCTTGGGTTTTGAAGTGTCGCTGGTGTGTCATTTGAGGCACTGGCACCGTACTCAGCCCCCGCTCGCGAGGTGCGCATGGGGAAAGATATAAGCGCACATTGAAAAACAATAATGCGGGAATGAAGTCACCACCAAAATATTACATAGCGGCGCCGTAGCGCATAGTTCACTTGGGAACGAAATTGTCTCATTATGCTTGGAGTTGCCAAGTTAATGTATTTATCCATGTCGAGGCATGGGGACCACCCATTAGTGGCAGAGACTCTCTACGGCCTGAGGTGGCTCGTTACATGGAGAGCTCGGAGGGTTGACCCTCGAGAGAACCCTTTGGGGCTTGGAGGTTTAAGCCGTGAGCTTTTAACCTCTAGAGACAAAAAATGATTGGAGGTGGAGCCGTAAGCTGCCTCTTCAGCCATATGTCTCGACGTGACAATGATCACGGGCGTGACAATGACCACGGGTAGAACTTGCATATGTGCATGATGTTCCACAGATTTTTGACAGGGATGCCGTCTTGAGTGTCGAGGCGAGCCGCGCCAGGCCTGGCGATGTGGGTGACCCGGTAAGGGCCTTCCCATATGGGTGACAGCTTGTGGAGGCCTTCCCTGGAGAGGATCCGCCTGAGGACGAGATCGCCTGTCTCCAGGGTGCGCGAGCGCATGTTGCGGCTGTGGTATCGTTGCAGGTCATGCTGGTATTTTGCCGCCCGGAGGGCGGCACGGCGACGTAGTCCTTCGAGGAGCAGCAGGTCGTCGTTGTGGAGGTCCTCTTGCTCGTCCTCATTAAAGGCAAGGACCCGTGGGGATCCATGCTTCATCTCTGTAGGGAGGACTGCTTCGGCTCCGTAGACGAGGGCAAACGGTGTTTCCCCCGTAGGCTTGGGTGGCGTGGTGCGGATGGACCAGAGCACCGAAGGGACCTCGCTGATCCAGCCCTTGTCGTGGCCTTTGAGGATGTTGAAGGTCCTGGTCTTTAAGCCCTTGAGAACTTCTGTGTTTGCACGCTTGGCTTGGCCATTGCTCTGCGGGTGAGCTACCGAGACAAAGAAGAGCTTGATGTCCAGTTTCTCGCAGTAAGCCCTGAAGATGCCGCTTGTGAACTGTGAGCTGTTGTCGGTGATTACGCGGTTAGGCACTCTGAAGCGGTAGACCAGGCCTCTGATGAACTTCACCGCTGCGCCTGCTAGAATTGTGCGCGTCGCCTTAACCTCGGGCCACTTGGTGAACTTGTCGATGGCCACGAAGAGGTAGTGATAGCCCCCTTGCGCTGTTGGGAATGGTCCCAAGATGTCCAGCCCCAGACCGCGAACGGCCAGATGAGCGGGATGGTTTGAAGTCCTAGCGCGGGCTGATGGATTTTCTTGGCGTGGAATTGGCCAGCTTCGCAAGCTTGAACGATGTCAACTGCATCCTAAAGTGCTTGCGGCTAGTAGAAGCCACTCCTGAAGGCCTTGCCTGCGAGGGTGCAGGCACACGAATGGTGGCCGCATTCCCCATTGTGGATGTCCTTGATTAAGCTCTTTCCTTCTTCAGGAGGGACGCATTTGAGCGCGATGCCGTTTGGGCGCTTGCGGTAGAGATCTCCCTCGAGGATGTGGTAGGATTTTCCATGGTGAGCGATTCGCTCTGCTTCGACATCTTCCTCGGGGAGGATCCCCTGGGCGAGGTAGTCCTTGAGCTCGTCGATCCAGCTTGTCTCTTGATGCACTGCTGTGAGCAACAGGCGCTCCCCTGTCTGGGGGCCGCAGTCGGGAGCCCCAGTTGTAGGTGGTGGTGGGAGCACTTCGTCTGTGCTTGCGGGCATGGCCTCCTTAGGCTGCCTTATGAATGCCTTGACGAGTCTCTCTTCAAAGACGCCTGGCATCTGAGCTTGCCTCCTTGATGCGTGCTTGGCGATATCATCAGCCTCTTGATTTTCCTTCCTTGGGATGTGCATGAGCTCCATGCCCCTGAAGTGCTTCTCAGGCCTGCGGACCTCTTCAAGGTATGCGGCCATGTGGTCGTCCTTAGGCTTGAAGCTCTTGTTGGAGAAGTTGACGAGCAGCTGGGAGTCGCCCTTGATGAGCAGGTGCTTGATGCCTAGAGCGATGGCGGCCCGTAGGCTGGCGAGCAAGACCTCGTACTCAGCAATGTTGTTGGAGATCTTGTCGATCAAGAAGCACAGCTAGACCACATAATAGAGTTTACTTTGGTGAGATCAGGACGACGCCAGCCCCACAATTGCGGCGGGCGAAGGCTCCGTCGAACTTCATGGTCAAGTGGCTGGGCCTTTTTTTCTCCAGAGGGCTCCAGCTGTTCTCCTAGAGGCTCTTCAGGGGTTGGATCAGTCCATTCGGCGATAAAATCTGCCAGTGCTCTCCCTTTGATGACCCTTGTGGTATCGAAGCGCAAGTTGAATGGCCGTAGCTCTATGTTCCATCCCGCGACACGGTCTGTGGCGTTAGGGTTGCGCAGGATCTGCTCCAGGGGAAATGAGGTGACCATCGTGATGGAGTGTCCCTGGAAGTAGTGTCGCAGCTTCCTTGAGGCGATGAGGAGCGCAATGAGGAGCTTCTGCTGCATTGTGTACCGTTCCCGAGCATCCCGTAGAACTGTACTGACGAAGTAGACGGGATGCTCGACAAGGGTTGTCAGTTTAGGCGCAGCGCTGTCTGCTTGAGGAGGCTCTTCAGGGCCCTCGAGGGGGTTCTCCTGCGGAGGCTCTTCAGGCTCGTAGGCGATATCAGCCTATGGAGGCTCTTCAGGCTTCTTGGCGAGATCAGGACTTGGGGCGGGCTCGGCTTGTGACTCTGGGCCTGGTGGTGGGTTTGTGGAGCCTGCCCCTTTGTCGACCTCTTAGTCAGGCGGTTTTGGCTTTGGAGTGGTTGCACTCTTCTTGTGGAGGATTGGCTCTTCTCTTTCTACCACCAGGACAGCGCTGGCGGTCTGTGGAGTGGCTGATAGATACAACTTCAGATGCTCGCCTGTCCTTGGGGCAACCATGACTGGTGGGCTGGCCAAGTACCTCTTCAAGTCCTCAAAGGCTTATTCCGCTTCAGGCGTCCACTTGAAGGTGCCAGATCTCTTCATGATCTTGAAGAAAGGCAGGGCTCTCTTGCCGAACTTGGAGATGACGCGGCCCAAGCTGGCCATGCAGCCTACCAGGCGTTGCATGTCCTTGAGCTGGCAGGGAGGCTGCATTTCCTCTATGGCCTTGCTCTTGTCAGGATTTGCCTCTATGCCACGATGGGACACGAGGAAACCATGCAATTTGCCTGAGGGCACTCCGAAGACGCACTTGGCAGGGTTTAGCTTGATGTTCACCTTGCGCGGGCTGGCGAAGGTCTCTTCAAGGTCCCTGAGGAGAGTATCCCTCTCGAGGCTTGACGACGATGTCATCGACGTAAGCCTCTGCATTTCTGCCATTTGCTCGCCAAGGGCTATTCTCATGAGCGTCTGGAAGGTGGCGCCAGCGTTTTTCAGGCCGAAGGGCATGCAGACGTAGCAATACACACCACAAGGGGTGAGGAATGCCCTTTTTTCCTCGTCTTCCTTAGCCATCTTAATCTGGTGATAACCAGAGAAGGCATCGAGAAAACAGAGGAGGTCGCAGCCTGCCGTGGAGTCCACGATCTGGTCGATTCTCGGGATGGGGTAAGGGTCCTTGGGGCAGGCCTTGTTGACATCAGTGTAGTCGATGCAGAGGAGGCCTCCTCCGGCGGGCTTTGGGACAACCACGCCGTTGGAGAGCCAAGTGGGGTGCGCGACTTCACGGACAACATTTTCCGCTTTGAGCTTCTCGACCTCTTTGACGATGAATGCTTGCTTCTCGGGGGCTTGCTTTCTTGCCTTTTGCTTGACGGGGTGTGCGTTTGGACACACGGCTAAGTGGTGCTCGATCACCTCCCTCGGTACACGGGACATATCTGACGGAGTCCATGCGAACATGTGAGAGTTTGCCCGGAGGAAGGCGACGATCGTGCCTTCCTATTTTGGAGGCAGAGCAACGCCAATGGTGATGCTAGCCCCCGAGCCCTCAGCCCCCGAATTGCTGGTGCTTAGGGAGACCTTCTTCGTGGAAGCTAGCTCCTGAAGGAACAACTTCTTCTTTTTCTTGGGCCTCTCGAGAGGCTCCATGTCCTCTGCAGCTGGAAATGCCATGGTGGCTGCCTTGTAGGCTGTCTCGACGGTGCGTGTGGCATCCAGGACGTGGCCGTGGATGGAGATGGTGCCAGCGCTGCCAGGGATCTTGACCATGTTGTAGGCATGATGCGTGACGGCCATGAACTTCGCGAGGGCGGGGTAGCCGAGGATGGCGTTGTACGGCAAGCCGATGTGCGCGACGTCGAAGTCGATGAGCTCGATGCGGTAATTCTTTTGTGTGCCAAAGGTGACAGCGAGGCGGACCTGCCCTAGAGGCTCGTTGGAACCGCTGGTGACTCCCGTCAAGGGCCTAGAGGGCATAAGCCACTCGTAGGGCACTTGAAGCGTCTCGAAAGTCTCTATGGAGATGACGTTCAGGCCTGCACCTCCATCGATGAGCGTCTTGGAGACGGCGATGTTGTTGATGGTGGGGGAGCAGACCAGCGGGAGGGTTCCAACAGTCTTGGTAGACTTGGGGTGGTCCTGCGCGTCGAAGGCGATGGTGTACTGCGACCACTTGAGGGGCCTGGAGGTCTCAACGCTGGGGAGCGCGATGTTGAGCTCGCGAGCGAACTTCTTGAACTAATTGTTCGACTTGGGCGCCTGAGCCCCGCCAAGGATGCAGGCCATGGCCCCTCTCGGGGCCTGGTAGCATCCGTCTTCCTCATCGGGGAGGTTGCCGTTTTTGTCGGCGACGTTGGCCTGAGTGCCAGGTGACTTCTGGTAGCCGCCCTTGCGTCCGCTTCCGCGGTAGTCGCGGCCTCGACCGCGGCCGCCACTGCCCTTAGCTTGTTCGCGCTACTTGCTTAGCCTTTTGAGATCGAAGCAGGTCTCGGTAGAGTGGCCGCGCCTGTTGTGGTAGACGCAGAATGGACAGTCGTCCTCCTTCTTCTCGCTAGGCTCGGGGGAGCCCCTATGGGAGCCCTTGGCGTCAGGCTCGGCCGCGAGGACTATGGTGGCCTTGCGCTTGGGCTCCTCCTTCTTCTTGTGGCTCTTGGACCCCTCGCTAGGGTCGTCTCCCCGCGAGCTCATCTTGACGAAGACGGGTCCCTCTTCAGCCTTGACGCACTTGTCCGCCAGATCGAACAACTTCACTACGTAGGTGATCTTGTCATGGATGCCGAGCTTCTCGAGCATCCTACGGTTCGTGACGCCCTCGCAGAAGGCAGCGATGACCTGGGTGTCAGGGATGTTTGGAATCTTGTTCCGCACCTGGCTGAAACGCTGGATGTACTTGCGGAGGGTCTCATCCTTCTTCTGCACCACAGCGCGCAGGTCGTTGTCGTTGAGCGCGCGCTCATACATGCCCTTGAATTTGGCGACGGACTGCTTGCAGAGCTCTTCTCACGTGCCAGAAAGTCCTCAGTGAGGTTCAGGAGCCACGACAGTGCAGAGTTGCGAAGCGCGTGGGAGAACCAGTTGGCCATGACCTTGTCGTCTCCTCCCACAGCTTGGATAGAGGTGATGTAGAGCTGCAGAAACTCAACGGGGTTGCTGGAGCCGTCGTAGCCCTTGGAGAGGGCTGGCCTGAACTTCTGTGGCCAGACCACGCGGCGCAAGGAGCGGGTGAACGCCATGCATCCCGAGGCGTACGTGGCGACCCCGTTCTGTAGAGCTGCGCGGTTCTGCTGGCCCACCTGGCCAATCTCCTCCACGAGGCGGTTCTGGCGGTCCCGCTGGCGTTCCATCCCCACGCGCGCGTCTGGCGCGGTGTGCTGCACGATTTGGCAGTCGCGCGGCGAGGAGGCGTGCGAGGCGGCTCTCTGTGTCTCAGCCGAGGCGTGCGAGGCGACCCTGGGACTTGCCGAGGTACAACCTCGTCACAGGTCCTGGAGGTGGCGGAGGCGCGTCAGGCGCAGCCGTGCCCGCGAGGGAGTGGTGCACAATCGACCGCGACGGAGCAGGGCGTGTGGTGGCGATGCCGACGAGGTGGTTGAGGCGTTCCAGCCACTGCTCGTGAGCCTCTGAAGTAGGCCGGTAGCGGAGAAGTTCTTGCGCCATGAGCAGAGCCGTGTGCGGGCCGGGCTCCGCGCGTCCTTGAGAGGAGGCGCTCTGGTGCTGCGTCCTGCACGAGAACTCCGCGTCGGCTTGCTGTTCCGGGTGCTTCTTCCATTGTGCTCGGGCTCGCTCTCGGGGTGTTCCACGTGCGGCTCGGTGTTGGCGCGCTCCTCACGGCGGGGGCGACCCCGCCGTCCACGAGTGGTGGTGGCACCAGGCGCAGTGTTGGTTCCTTCGGGTGCGGGCCTGCTGGCGCGGGCGGCGCGAGCGGCGCGAGTGTCCGTCATGACGTGGAGGCGGCACGAAGGTCGTTGACGCGCCTCAGTCCCCTACCTGGCGCGCCAAATGTCGGAGAGTGACTCCCACGGAACAGGGATAATCACACCCTGAAGAGTAGTTCGAAGGGGGATTGAACACGGAGGTCAAACAATCCTCGAGAGGCACGACGACGGTGTTCGTCGGGCCTGAAGAGGGACAACACGACAGAGATGAACACCGGCCCGTACCTAGGTTCACGACCCTCGGGGGGAGGTAACACTGCTATTCCTTCTTGTCTGTATTACACTTCGGAGATTACAGTACAATGAGCTTGCCGAGGGCTCTCTTGAGGCAGTTTGGTGCTTGGAGAGGGAAGCTATGGTCTTCTTCCTCCTCGAGCAGTTGGCTATCCTATCCGCTTGGCTAGGGTTCCAAGGGTTCAGAATGTGATTAGCCGATCCCTTGCTACAGTGGAACTCCTGCTCCTTTTATAGGCACCTCGGGCCTCTTCCTTGCGCTGTACGCAGAACGTGGGTGCCCACAGGGCAGTGGCGCGAAGGAGAGGGAGTCTACCGCCGCAGAAATGTCCATGGACACGGTCCATCCATGCTAAAGTTGGGCGTGGTGGCCGACAAGCTGCAGACTGCGCAGAACGGCTCGCAGGCGTGGCAGGGGTCGTGGTGGAGCCCACGATGACGATCTTCTTGGAGCGTTGCGCCGTCCAGCCGCTTTATCACCAAAGAGGAAAGTCCTAGCTGTCCTGGTGTGGGCGGTGCAGCTTTGTTGACTTCTTTATCACCAGAAGGGCAGCTGTGGTGCTTGCGTCACTCTGCGGTTGCTGCAGAGGCCATGTGCGCCCTGTGACGGTTGCTTAGCCGCGAAGTGTCTCCACAGAGCCGCGGTGGCCTGAGGAGAGGTTTCTGTTGACTTCTCTCCAGGCGTGTTGAGCCTTAGGGAGTCTCTTTAAGCGCGGGGTCCTCTTCAGGCCCTGGCTTCCTCTTCAGCCCCTCAAGAGGAGTTGCCTCTCGAGGGTCTCTCCAAGCGGAGTCTTGGTCCTTAGTCATTTTGTCGAATCTGTCGCGTGCGAGGCCTGTGGAGAGTGGGCTCTGCACACCCTAGTCCTCACTAGGCCGAAAATATCCCCTTCGCGGATGTTGTTCGTACTTATGTTTACGGGGAGAATTTTGTCGACGGCGACTTACCCAGAAGAATGCGTCAACTTCAAGCCTGGTACAAGAAGGTCGTAAAGGAGGAGAGGAAAGATGCTCTCATGTTGGGAGTTAAGAAAGATCATTACTTCCAAGAATACTCTATTATCATTTACTTCGCTGAAATGTTTCAGTTATACAATCCCCGGGCCCTCGACAAAGCTATCATCAGTTCCTATTGTCTGTAAGTGATCTATTCCTGTAATTTAAGTCTTTAATTAGCTCTACTCGTTCATTGTCTGTGATAATCCTCTCTATAATATTTTGTGGGCTTTATTACGTAGAATGAAGATGCTCGAATGCAAGAAGCAGAAAATCAACAACTTTGGGTTCATTGACCCCTTTATAATGCATGAAGATAACATAATTGATCCAAAACTTAACAAGGATACACCGGGGAATTTGCTAATGTTTTTCAGGCGACACGCTTACAAAAAATATATATTATGGCGTTACAACTTCAAGTGAGTGTTACTGATTATTACACATTCTATTTTTCTCACCCGATGTTAAGTTTAATTGATGAGTTATGCATGACTATTTATAAACGTGTGCAACTACCACTACATTCTTATCGTTATTGACTTGCGGGAAGGATAAATTGTTATCCTTGACTCGTTAAGAAGACGTCCTAAACAATACAAGACCTGTTTTGATTTGGTGACAAGGTACTTTCTTTTCTTATTGCCTCTTTCGTTCATTTTCTAATATCAAAGAATTTATGACTTATTCATTCATTTTCTTGTCATGTAGCGTTTGGGAAATATTCCTCGCGGAACATCCGAACAGTGGATGGCCAAAGAAGCTGCTATGGCGTACTAACCAAGTAAGTAGTACTATAACTAGACCCATGCACCATTATCATATTTTATTATTATTTGATTAAATTTTATTCTTCTATAGACTTGCCTTAAACAGCCAATATGGACTGATCTATGTGGATTCTACGTTTGCGAGTACATGCACACTGTGGTCAACGAGAGTTTGAAGAGCAAAAAAAGTATTGAAGTACGTAAAGCTTTAGTCTCAACATTATTTTTATACCATCAATCGTGATGAGTTCTATTCATTTCATATCTCATGTATTCATTGTGATATCATTCTTTTACAGTCGGCAAGAAAGCGCAACGATTACCAATAAAGACCCGCTTCAGAGCAATTGCAGAGGAGTTAGCGGGATTTTACCTCGCCCATGTCAGTACAACTATTTTCGCACTGGTGCGCACATGTAATAGTGATCTCCATGTAACAATGTACTTCTAAGTATCTGTAACCAGGAAATGTGATCTTCATGTACCACGTGTACTTAATTGTGAAGGGGATCGTGTGCAGAAAACAAAAATTTTCCTAGCAATGATATCCTTAAACTAGCCAAGATCTACACTATGCAGATATAGAAGTACGGCGGAGATCGGAATACATACCCTCGTAGACCGAATAGCGGGGATTACGCTCCCGCACAAGCGTTGAGACGAAGACGACGTAGCCGACCTCTAGGTCGCGAAGAACTCGGCGCGACGAAGATGACGAAGATGCCCCCGAGGTCGGGTGGAGGAAGTAGGCCTCCGAGTACCGCTAGCGCAGCACCTCGCAGGGCGTCACACACATACGGTGGAGACGACGGCCTCCGAAGCTCCAGTCCAGGACGAGCAGCGGAAGACTTGGACCGGAACACCAGCAGCGCGGCAGCGGGCTATGGTGGAAGAGATCCCCCTCCTCTACTCGGCGCGGCTCCGACAAGGGAACCACGAGATCGAGAGAGAAATTGGGAATTAATTGGTGAATTAAAAGGCCAGGGGTGCCCCTTCTTATATAGGCTCCCGGGGGGAGCCAACCTCCCTAGCCAGGCAATGTGGGACTATCCCACAGCCATGGTGCGGCTAGGGATGGTGCGCCGGCCCTAGGTGGGCCCCATTTGGCCCACCTAGACCGGCCAAGCCTCCCCCACAAAATTCCCTTGAGGGTTTTCCCCCCATGGGCCTTCTTTCGACCAGAAGGCCCATTTAGGGAAATCAGCCTAAATAAATTCGAAAATAAATATATAAAATCATATTTGCATATTAATTACACTAATTAATATCAAACATAATATATATAATTTTTCCTAGCTCCGAAAACTCTTTCGTCGCTGCCCGATCTCCATCGGACCCCTCCCGGGACATTCCCGGTGATCTCTTTCCTTTCCGGTTGTCTTGTCGAAACCCCTTAAGTGTGTTACCCTAGCGGTTCGATATAATAACAGGTACGATCAAGACTCCTCTATGATCATCGACTAACTCGTAGGACTGGTCCCCATGAATTAATCCCTGTGATATAACGAATGAATTTCATCTATCAAACCTGGACGTATAGTCTTAAACCCTTTGTCATGGCGATACTTAGCGTGTCCGAGCATCATTCTCAGATATCTCCATACCTAGCATGATCTCGTTACCGACATCGCTATCTTCTACTCGTCTATGATATTATGTCAGCTGGTGACCTAGTCACATGTTTGCAAACTCATTTGACAGAATCTCACCGAGTGGGCCCTAGAGTATCTATCCGGCTATGCGGACTGACAAATCCCGCTGTTGACCCCTCGTCTCCACTACCCCTTTCCGATACCCAAAAGTATCACCGTTATTGTCACACTAGATAAGATAAGACGTTTGGTGCGATCAAAGTATCTTCCAGGGATAACAATAAGAGTTGATCTCACGGTCTTAAGGCGTAACGACTATGTCCTACAAATACTGGGTATGTCCATCACATCGTTACACCTAACGATATGACTTCCGTTGCCGACCGGCGCCATGCCCTATGATCGGAAAACCTCGATCATCAATCGCGCAACGAAACTAGTCTTAGTAGAGGCTACTAGGGACCTGGTTGTTTATCTACCACACCTGTATTAATGTTTCCGCTTAATACAGTTAGAGCATGGTATAAAACCTATAATGAACGATTGGGATATTGCCAATAAACTATGTTAATTAAGTGCCTCTGGGGCATATTCCCTTCAGTCTCCCAGTTGCACTAGAGTAACACTTAATCTAGTTTCAACTTGGTAAAAGCTCAACACCCATAGCATCTTGGTGCCTGCTCGCCTCGTGGAAGAGGAATACATTCAATAGATCTCACACATTGAGACCTATATGTGCTTTGCAACACTTCTATGTCACCTAGTTTGACATCATCCCGTATCTTACGATGACGGTGAAATATATCCCAGTGGATGGAGTGAGACTCGAGCATTCGCGTAGCATGCGCCTTAAAAGTCTAAGAGATCTATTAAGGGGACCACCTACGCTCGGAAAAATGCTCAGTCCAACCACATTTGCAACTTCTGAAGTCGCAATATATTTCTATACCTATGTAGATTATACGACAGTGCATTCATATGAGACTTCGCAAACTAACCATGTCTATCTTCAAAATAAAGGACATCTCCTATATGAGATTTCTAGTCGTATGGGTCAGTGTAATAACTTGCATCATCGTAACCGCTTTATGGCAAGTTGCCATTCCACTCTTACCCGTTACTAGAAAACCTATCTTCAGTTCTCATAGACACTGAAGAATAAACTTAACGTTTGTTCATTGATCCACACAAGGATCACTCTAGAACCTTTTCTTCAACCAAGAACTCGGGTCACACCAAGTCGAGATTTCAGCCTGATAGACTCTATGTGTGATACATAGAGAATGTCGAACATCATTTTCTATCACTGAAAAATCCAAGATTAACTTAATCTTTTACCTAGTCATACAAGCAAGAACATCTTTCTTCGCTTGTCCTTTTCTGAAACACTTCAGAATCCTGACTTAGGAAATACTCCGACTTAATGTTATTAAGCCACTTCTGATCTATACAATTATAAATCGGATGCCTAATACTCCTAACTTCATTTCATAGAAAATTTAATCACTTAAATAATCATTTACACTCTACTAGAGGATATGTGTCATTCAATATGTCGCTACATACAGAATCACAAATGACACCTAGCTCCCACTCAAATATGCCTTCCGCATATAAGATCAAGGAAAGCTACTTAGCTCCCACTCAAATATGCCTTCCGCATATAAGATCAAGGAAAGCTACTTTGCTCCCACTCACTTCTTTGCAAATGTAGGTTTCTTCAACTATTTTGGACAACTCCAAAATCCTTTGATCACATTATCAAAGTGAAGATTCCAGCTCCGATATGCTTGCTTCTGCCCATGAATGGACAACCGAAGTTTGCACACATGTTTAGCATCCTCAGGATTACAAACCATTCTTAATTACACTATTAAGAACCATGGTTTTCTCATCCATCTATCAATTTCTCATTCGAAATTATAGTGATTGGTAAACGACCCAGAATAGATTTAGGCTTCGCCACTTGAGACAAACTCTCATGTGGTCTGTCGGAACTGTTTCACGACAAATCGAATCTGCTCAATGTCTACTCTCTCATAAAATTACATATACTATTAACATCCTAGATGCCATCAAGAAGATCTCCCAAGTCAATACCTGGTAATCGTATATGGATTTTATTTCGGATCACCAATGACTCATAGCCATTTCTCGGACTTAGGTTCACCATCTCTTCTTCGTAGTTCGTAGGTCTATCATATTCCATTAATATGACCTTCATAGCAAGATTGTCGTAACACACAGTGTGGAACACAACCTCGTATACCTACGCTCTTAGTATGAGCTCAGAACATCATGATCTTGAATCATCAGCTTTTTCAAGCTGTGGAGCCTGACACCGAAAACACTTTCGGTTGCGCCACTCTGATGTCTGGAGAGGAAGTTCACCAACTTCGTCTTGCCCTACTTTCTTTCTCACTTATACCCCCGGACAAGAAACTATTTCTTTCGCAAGGTATATCCCGGCACTGATTTTGCCTATGTCGTGAGACATGTACCCAACTAACTCTTTAGGTACGGTGCACTACAAAGATTAATCCATTTTAGATTCGATAACATTGAAACACTAAATTGCTGAAACGACAATCCAGGCTAAAAGCCATGCCATCACTCGTATGGTATTGTCTCCATGGATTCAAATGGTTTCCCTATTTGCTAACGTGAGTGTTTACGTTTCTACCATATGTCTCTAATGATTACAATAATTCGGTAAGAGATTCATTTACCACACACTATCCGATAGGGTGCGATTACGACGCCCTAACACACCATAACACTATGGTGTTCCATGCGACGTAATTTGTGGAACTCTTCTCACAAGTCTTCCAATGATGTGCCAACATTATAACTCAAATCTTCATTCCTTGATTTGCATCGCGGGAATTTGATTTTCTTGTTAAGTTTATTTCCTACTTCATTCTGAACTTCGTTTGATCGAATCAAAAATTCAGACTATTATTCCCCGGAGTGGATATCCATATATCTACTCGGAATATTCATGAAGTCTATGAAATAAAGACTTCCACTACACGTTAAAGTACTTCATTGATTCACATACACCCATATGCATGATTCTCAACAAGCTATACTCAAAACGTTCAGTGAAGTTCACGAAATAAAGGTCTCCACTACCCGTCAATTACTTCATTGAACCACATACATCTCCATGTATGACTATCAATAAGTTATATGCCCATTTTCCGAAAACGGTGTCACAGTTATTTTGCAAGTATCAAAAGATCAAATCTTAGGACTTGTAGGTCCATCCAGTGTGGAGCTAATGCATATAACATTGACATGACTAAACGGTAGTGCCACACATATGTGGTGTCTTTATTAAGTTTGTATCCTTTGGCATTAATATTATGAATGTGGGAGCTTCTACCATCTAAATTCAAACCGGCATATGATCATTACTTCATAAATATAGGACACCAATTTGTCACTATCATGTATGAACAAGTGTCTCGCTAGAGGAGACACACTCGTAACGATCATACCAACACCCGATCATAAAGAATTTATTCAAATGGTAGATCTAGAGGGAGAGTGTCTACGGCCATCACAACAACTTGATTGCCATTATCAACACGCAATGTCGCCTCATCCTTTCAAGCTTCTCAAGCAGTAAACCTGGTTTTCACAAAACATGACTAGTTCAAAACTTAGTCACTACTGCGAGTACTTGCTTAGCTAAAACATTCATAACATGTATATCATATATACACCATCATCATTGATGACTTCCGGCGATCTGTTTCATTTTCTTGATACTTCCACCGTAATCAAGAACCATGAAGGTGAACGATTCCCCTTGCATGACATAGTCTATGACAGAGGATTTGCACTTGGCAACGATGTCTGTCATCCAGTAATTGAGCTGAGCGATGCGTCTCAATGTTCATTAATCATGAACATATGTCATTAAGTATGACCGCCACGTGCTCCCTCAATGTGTGTATTCTCTTCCATCTTGCTTGAGAAGACAATCAGTCAACGTACTGATAAACTTCATCAACCCAACATTTGGGGTACCCCGAGTTTAGCGACCATATCATATGTTCGCGATCTAAAAACTCGTACCCACCGTTGGTTCTTTATGGTAGAGATCATAGCATACACTGGACTATGATGATATCATCCGCACAAAATCCGATAATCCAAATTATCTTTTGTTAGCGGAATCTCCGGGTTTATCTCCTAGCGGGTATTGTAACACAAAGAGATAACGGTTTAAACAAGGAGTATCCTCAAGCTAAAATATAAAACTATGAAGTTTGGACCCAACCTTTTAAGTTTCCCAATCGCAGGAATGCGCCTAATTTGAAAAGATGCTACCACTATGGTTAATATCTACAAAGGTTTGCAAAACAGACTTTGTTCATTATATTCTGAGTTCTAGTATTTTAGAAAATAACTATCCGAACTCCACTCAAACGAACATCCCTCCTGGTCGTTTAAGCGATTACACGACCCCCATCCATTGCACCACCCCTCATCATCAGAGCCGGCGGCACAACTTCAAGAGTAGACAAAAGTCCGCCACACCAATTTTGTGACTCGTGCTCGACCTTTCGGTCTCCCTGTTCCGAGGCCATATTTCTGAATATGCTAGGCTCGCCACCAAAAACCTCCATGCTGACTCTTGTGCAACATGGCTTACACCCACTGTATGCGAACGACGAGATGTCTGACACCCGATCATCACGGCCTGCCTCATAACGTAGAACTTTCTTGGTGGTGCGCGTTGGAGGGAGAACACTGGTGGTATTTTGAAGGGATCATCTTATATAACTACCGCCATGTAACTAATGTATACTATACACACAATCACACAATATAAGATGCACACAAAACATTAAATGTAATGCAATGTGATATAGTCCATTGCGCCATGGTCTTCTTGGCGCCCGCAGTTTATAAACAATTTAATAAACCTACCTTGACCATATCACATAGCCCCTGCAAAATAAAGTTAGACGCTTCTACTTTATCTTTTGCATATTTTACGTGGATCGGGGCTTTCGTAAATAGACCGCTTCATACCTACGAACCTTATGACCACAACAACGATCCAATAATTGCATGTTTAAGCATCCCTTTCGGGGCCTCCATTGAAAATGCAAAGCCAACTAAAGAGAGAGAAACAGACACCCGCCAGCCACAGATACGGTACAAGCCGTATGTCAGTAGTGGAACCAGTCTCGCGTAAGCGTACGCGTAAAGTCGATCCGGGCCGCTTCATCAACTCGATGCCGCTGGAATCACAAGTGCACGCTAGAGGGTAGCAAATAACAGGAACGGTGCCCCCGTGTAGAACACGGGTTCTAACAGCGTACAGCTATATCTACGATAGATCGGCTCTGATACCACTGAAGGGGATCGTGTGCAGAAAACAAAAAAATTCCTAGCAACGATATACTTAAACTAGCCAAGATCTACACTATGCAGATATAGAAGTACCGCGGAGATCGGAATACATACCCTCGTAGATCGAATAGCGGGGATTACGCTCCCGCACAAGCGTTAACGACGAAGACGACGTAGCCGACCTCTAGGTCGCGAAGAACTCGGCGCGACGAAGATGACGAAGATGACCCCGAGGTCGGTGGAGGAAGTAGGCCTCCGAGTACCGCTAGCGCAGCACCTCGCAGGGCGTCACACACATACGGTGGAGACGACGGCCTCCGAAGCTCCAGTCCAGGACGAGCAGCGGAAGACTTGGACCGGAACACCAGCAGCGCGGCAGCGGGCTATGGTGGAAGAGATCCCCCTCCTCTACTCGGCGTGGCTCCGACAAGGGAACCACGAGATCGAGAGAGAAATTGGGAATTAATTGGTGAATTAAAAGGCCAGGGGTGCCACTTCTTATATAGGCTCCCGGGGGGAGCCAACCTCCCTAGCCAGGCAATGTGGGACTATCCCACAGCCATGGTGCGGCTAGGGATGGTGCGCCGGCCCTAGGTGGGCCCCATTTGGCCCACCTAGGCCGGCCAAGCCTCCCCCACAAAATTCCCTTGAGGGTTTTCCCCCCCATGGGCCTTCTTTCGACCAGAAGGACCATTTAGGGAAATCAGCCTAAATAAATTCGAAAATAAATATATAAAATCATATTTGCATATTAATTACACTAATTAATATCAAACATAATATATATAATTTTTCCTAGCTCCGAAAACTCTTTCGTCGCTGCCCGATCTCCATCGGACCCCTCCCGGGACATTCCCGGTGATCTCTTTCCTTTCCGGTTGTCTTGTCGAAACCCCTTAAGTGTGTTACCGTAGCGGTTCGATATAATAACAGGTACGATCAAGACTCCTCTATGATCATCGACTAACTCGTAGGCCTGGACCCCATGAATTAATCCCTGTGATATAACGAATGACTTTCATCTATCTAACCTGGACGTATAGTCTTAAACCCTTTGTCATGGCGATACTTAGCGTGTCCGAGCATCATTCTCAGATATCTCCATACCTTGCATGATCTCGTTACCGACATCGCTATCTTCTACTCGTCTATGATATTATGTCAGCTGGTGACCTAGTCACATGTTTGCAAACTCATTTGACAGAATCTCACCGAGTGGTCCCTAGAGTATCTATCCGGCTATGCGGACTGACAAATCCCGCTGTTGACCCCTCGTCTCAACTACCCATTTCCGATACCCAAAAGTATCACCGTTATTGTCACACTAGATAAGATAAGACGTTTGGTGCGATCAAAGTATCTTCCAGGGATAACAATAAGAGTTGGTCTCACGGTCTTAAGGCGTAACGACTATGTCCTACAAATACTGGGTATGTCCATCACATCGTTACACCTAACGATATGACTTCCGTTGCCGACCGGCGCCATGCCGTATGATCGGAAAACCTCGATCATCAATCGCGCAACGAAACTAGTCTTAGTAGAGGCTACTAGGGACCTGGTTGTTTATCTACCACACCTGTATTAATGTTTCCGCTTAATACAGTTAGAGCATGGTATAAAACCTATAATGAACGATTGGGATATTGCCAATAAACTATGTTTATTAAGTGCCTCTAGGGCATATTCCCTTCAAATTGTGTATGTGTTATCAACACATGATTTTCATGTAATAGTATATATACATGATGCAACTTTATCTAGCTTCGTATAATAATTTCTATACGTATTTTTCGCGCATCGAAACCGTAGCATCCGAAACCCCTACCCGACGCATCGACATGGTACCATCCGAAACCCCCTATCATCACGCATCGACGTGGTACATAAACCCCTACCCGGAACCATCTGAAACCCCCTACCATCACGTATCCGAAACCCCTACCCAGAACCCCAAAATGAAAAAAAAACAAAACCCTGAAATTTGGTGTAAAAAAAAAGTAAAACGCTAGTCCCGGTTCGTAACACGAACCGGGACTAAAGGGTTCGCCCCCGCGCGCCCTGACGCGTCCACGTACGGAGCTCTCATTGGGGGGCTCCGGTCCCGGTTTATGGTGAGCCGAGACCAAAGGAGGGCTCTAGTCCCGTCTTGATAGTCCCGGTTGCTACACCGAAACTATAGCACCTGTGGAACCGGGACTATTGCTTCGAGCCCAGCGTCCAGGAAGGCAAGAAGGCACTCACGCGGGGTGAGGTCGCTTTGAGGATCGAGCCATCGACCCTTCTCATCCACTGCATCGACCGGATTTTTTGTGTGTGTTTGGACCCATCGCCGAAGCTCGCCGTGGAGCCTTTGAAATCTTGGAGCCGGTCCTGCCCAGGTCGCCATGGACGACGCCTCATGGACCTCCACCGACGGGTTTCATGCGATTATTTGCTGGTCCGATCTTCGAGCACCATAGGTCATCGCCGCTGATGGCAGCCTGGGCAGAGTTGAGAGGCTCCTGGCCATAGCTACAACCCGGCGACACCATGCACATCGGCACTTGCTCCCTCAGACGGCGTGACTGGCCTCTAGCCCAGCGCCTCCCGCACCAAACGCCGAACAAACCGGATTGGTATCCTACCACCGTGGCCTGCCGCCTGCAGCTCCCATGCTTGTCGCCTCCCCTTGCTGGCGAGTGGTCTCTGCGCGTAATTTGGGCGACTGGTGCACGATCTCTTCCCCTGATTCCTGTGACCACTGCCATTATTGAGATGGAGGTTGCTCCAGGTGAAGCTCGAGGAGGAGCCGATATTGTTTGTTCAGTTAATTTATTCTGATCTGATTTGTCCCTGTCTTCCTTTGAATGGTAATCGGCTGCGGCAAGTACTAGAGCTGGACCGCTGCAGAGATATGGGAGGTGACGACTACCGAGCGCTGAGCAGCGGCATCGGAACAAGGACAAGATACCAGCAATGTCGTGGTGGTGTCACGGCAGATGCCATAGGATGGCTAATTTGTGGGGCCGATGGACATTGGTGGATCCGGGGAGGGATAGCGAGCTGAAGAGCTCACACGAGGAGGATCCCGGTAAAACCGAGATCTCCCAAGAACAAGGAATAAGACCAAAGTGCGAAGAGGAAGATCTAACAAATACAAACAAATGCACGAAAGCACATAGCACACACACGATATACCCAGGTTCAGGGCCCTCGTGAGGAGGTAACACCCCTACTCCTGCCTTTCCTCTCTATATATTGGTGATATAAGGACTACAACTTGCTACAAGATCTCTCAAAGTGAGGAGTACAAAGAACTAGATGAACTCAAGGTGAAAATGAGTGAATGCTCTAAGAGTAAATGTGACTATAGCTTTGGCTCTGAAGTTGGTCTCCTCTCTCAGGAGCAGTTATGGCGCCTTTTATAGAGGTCCGGCCAGGAGGGCCGGAAACCCTAACTTGGCTTGGCCCCACCGGACAGGCCTAGCCGGCATGCCGTCACCGGCTAGTGCGACCTACCAGCCGGACTATCCGGTGTAGCCCCTTCGTCATCATCTCGCTAAGGACGGCAGGCGCCGT
The DNA here is from genome assembly GCA_026929855.1 of Poa annua. Taxonomy (NCBI): domain Eukaryota; kingdom Viridiplantae; phylum Streptophyta; class Magnoliopsida; order Poales; family Poaceae; genus Poa; species Poa annua. The sequence continues at coordinate 40,609,457 of CM049429.1, read as the reverse complement.
CCTGCATCATCATTGTCCCCTTGCCAGAGACAAGACATGTCTCTGCCCATCCCGGATTGCCGGGCTAGGCATGTCAGGTCTTGTCGTACCACGATCGTACCGGGTGACGCGCTCCCGTGTCAGGCGGGAGGTGACCATGCTTCCGTGTCAGGCGGGAGGTGACCATGCTTCCGTGTCAGGAGGAATGGTACTTCCCCCCGCGACAGACGGGAAAGCCTGCTATAGACCATTGACGGCCTACCGGAAGCCCTCACGTCGGCTACCTCCTCGCTTGCCACTGTGAGCCTCTTCTGCATAAGATCAAGACCGAGACACACATTCCGGTTAGTACATACCCGGAATACCTATCCGGTAAAGCCGAGTACACCTCCACCCGGGAGTCTCCCCGGAGTCCTAGATCCGGGATCCTTCCCGGAGACGTCCGAGCTCGTCTCAGGATGAGTATCTCTAGGCCTAGCCTCCCGAAGATGTCTTACCCTACCAGCAAAGACATCTTCGAGAAGCTAGTTCTTAGAGGAACCACCCGCTCACGCTTGTGCTGCGATTGTGAGGGCCGGGGATGTCTAATTATAGTTGTGAGACCTGACCCTTGCGCCTGCCAGGAGGCACTTTGTCCTCTACCAGCGCTCAGGGGTCAATCTGCCCTTTCAACACAGCAGGGGGTGTCCCTTGCTCTCGCCAAAGGCCGGGTACTGTTGACATCTTGTTGAATTATACCGGGATCTGCCCCTACCCGGGGACAGCCCCCGACAAGCAAACAAGAGCTAGCAGCGAAACAGCATGACGAGCTCAGGCAGAAAACCGGGTCTGCTTTTCGTTTAATACAGAACAAGCTGAGCACGGCTAAATTACAGCAGGCATAGCTTCTAGCTAACGCACGTTTTATCTTAAGCACACATCTTGGTTCCTGACTCCTGAGCTCAGTGTTACGCACTCAATCAACACTAAATGGATCAGGGACTCGGACTTATTTTTGTTACATGAGGTTATTCGTTATTCATGTATGTTCACATTAATTTTACTACTGTATTTGGCTAAAAAATATAGTATGCAGATTTGTATTTGAGAAGATGACATAAACCAAATGTGTGTGATTTTATTTTTACAAGGATATATGATGATTTATACTCATTATCTTTTCGTACCTGCATTCGGAGTCCACGTAAGACTACTTCCATTCGGATCGGGACAACCTGCTCATGTCCGTTTCTTAGGACATTTTCCCGCGTGAGTAAATGTATAAAATGAGAAGGTCGTACAATCACCACAAATATAAAATGAGATCATGCACGGCTTGTAAAGATTGCTCAATTGATCAATGAGTGCGACATCGAGGCAGGGGACGAGCGAGAGAGTAGGGGAGGAGGGTGGTGTCAGATTGGAGAAAGGAGAACGACAGCAACATGAATCCATCAGCGATGGCATTAATCTTGACGGTGTTGGACAATTTTTGTTTTTTGACGGCTGGACAAATTTATTTTGAACCCGTAGCAACGCATGCATGGGTATGTCTTTCGTAAAGCTGGAAGGTGCAAGTTATTAAAAAAAACAGCGTTTTCGGGCATGAGGGCAGGTTCTCGAAACTGCAGCCCCCCCACCCCCCCCCCCCACCCCCCCCCCGGTCCTCCACACACACATTAAAAAAAGAGTAAAATCTCGAATCGGACGTCAGATCCAGGTTAGGTTTTCGTAGAGCGAGGCGGGCCGGCGGAGATGGCAGGGAAGGGAGCCAAGGCGACGTCCGCCAAGGCGGCGGAGAAGGAAAAGGGGAAGAAGGCCCCCGCTTCCCGCTCGTCGCGCGCAGGTCCCCAGGTCAGCTCGATTGCTCTGCTCTTGGCATCGTACGTGGGTTATAGATTTGGTTCAGATGCTGTTCGGATGTGCATTTTGGTGTTTCTGAAGGCCACGTTAGATTCAATTTATGCTGTTAAGTTGGAATTTTCCTTCTGAAAATAATTGCAAGGGTATGCTTCGGTGTTAGAAATTCGACAACTTATGGCGTTATCAAAAAAACTGGAGTATAATAGATCTGTAGAAGCGCACGGTCTGTCCAGTCGCCTTCTGTGTTGCTAAAAGGTTTCATTTCTTCGTTCACAAATTGTGACTTTTGGGATGCTTTACTGTGACGTGCCGTTAAAATACCTCATGCCACCTGCTGTCACTAGGGATGCAAAGCGGCGGCTCGGTAAAGCCGTCTTCTACTTCTGCAGCGGTCCAATCTTTGTGTTAGCGGAGATGGATGCCTCTAGTAAATTTTGTGTTAATCCACCGCGTTTTTGTGGGCCTAGCGGGTCTTACATTAGCATCTCTAGTTGTCACTCTCGTGGCCTCCACTTTACCTGTTTACTGCGGCATATGGAATCTCCCCATTAGTGGATCATCATATAGGATAGCTCAAACGTTTGTTCACCTTTATTTGCTTGAATTGAAAGCAGATTAAATTATTGGGGATCACCTCGCTTTCAGTTCATGATTCATATGATTTTGTATGCAACACTAGAAGATTATCACACATTTGATAGTATGATCCATATGGCTTTGAATTTAACAAGATTACCTTTCTACCACAAAGTATTACTCATCTTGGACATGTTCTTCCCTAATGGATGATGTTGATGGAAAATAACTTGGTGCTGTATAGGGGGAGCCAGTTCCAAAGAAAGATGTTTATCAATTATTTGCTGAGAAGGTTAGGGATAACAAGCAACTGGAATCAAGATGGGCTATCATGCAAGAAACTCGTGTTGAGTATTTTCGGGGAAAAGATTTTAGCACCTTCATCAAGAGTCATCCAGAAGTTGGGGAAATATTAGGGCCGGATAAATATATGGAAGCTGAAGATATTATTAACACTTTGCTGAGCAAGAACCTTGTAATAAGGTGTGACAGAGTTATGAAAACTTTGAGACCAGGAAAGAAAAAGTTATCATCATGGCCTGCTCATTTGGAGATACATCAGGTAGGTCTGTGCTGTTCAGGAAGAATGTTTTATGGTATAACCTATAAATTTGTCCTTTCTAATGGTCATGGCTTATGATTCATATTGCCGTCTGCATAATGTAGCATAGAACTGACGTTTCCAGCACAATCGTTTTAACCCTTACTAAAAAATAACTGTATATATGCCTGTCACATTTTTATTATCATTCTATTGATGTAAAGCGAATGTTTTGTAGGAATTGTCTCTTCCATTGATGCATAATCATTGTCTCAGCTTGAGGTGAAACAATACAAGTCTTAACCTTAAGATTTGCTATGTTGTCTTCTTTTTGAACCTATGTGTTATGTTCCTGCTGAATTACTCCCTCCATTTTTTAATATAAAGATGTTTTAGGTGTTTCACATATTGTCTAGATGTAAACTAAAATGAGTGAACATACACACTAAAACGTGTCTAGATACATTTATATACATGTTAATGTGGACGAATGCTAAACCATCTTATATTTAAAAACGGATGGAGTATTAGCCATTTACGGTAGCAAATAGATCTATTTTTTTCCATGGTATTAAGGCCACTATAAAATGGGTTGTTTTCACTCTCTTTTGCTGGTTTATTCTTCTATTGAACTAATCTTTATTTGTACTTGCAGGAACAAGTATTCACCGAAAATAATGGTTTTTATGCTTGGATGTTTCTCAAAAGACGGACCTTGTGGCAGACAATTCTTTCATTTGTTTGGCCTCTTTTTGCATTGGCAGTGTGCTTATTTCCAGTTTACCCATACCAATGCAAGATTGTGGTACTGTACTCATGTGCTGGAGCTTTATTGTTCATTGTGTCCCTGCTTTTATGTAAGATTACATTCCTGAGTCTATCTCACACAGCAATATTTTTACTCTGTTTAGGGTTAGTGAATCCGTGCGTTCTGAGTTGCATATATTGCTGTTATGCATTAAAATCGCAGATTATGTATGTTGCATGTATGAAAGTTATGCCATTGTTTAGTATTTTTGTAAAGGCAAAGTCTTGTATATCACTTTTATAGATGTATCGTTACATTGCAATTAGTATCTGATATTTAAGCATGTCGATAGTGGCATTGTTGATAGTAGAACTAACAGTCCATATGAGCAGTCTCCGCTGCACTTATATTGGCATGGATGATCCTGAACTGCAAAGTCAACATCCCCAATAATATGCCCCTTGACGATGGCATTGTTGCTCTGATTTGGCAAAAGAATGTAGATTATTAGCTGCCAACTGTTGACCTACCACTTGTATTTCAGTTCCTGTTGGATGGTAATTCCCCCCCCCCCCCCTGATTTGGCAAAAGAATGTAGATTTTTAGCTGCCAACTGTTGACCTACCACTTGTATCTAGATACATCTTTTTTTGACAAACTTGAGACACTTATTTGTGGACGGAGGGAGTAGTTAACAAAACACAGACACAGCAGCCAAAAACAGCTAAATATGGTTCTTTTTGTTCTTAAAAAAGAACTTGCCTACGACGTAATACATTCATGGGATATAGGTGGTAACATGTAATGAGTTAGTAAGGGTACTTAAAAGGTTATACCTCTTGCTTGGTGTTTATTAGGCTTGTAAACTGGTGGGCAGTTTGGGGGTGTAACTCCAAACTATCTTTTCCATTAGGGATTCTTTTTAGGGTAAGAAAAAATGCAGGATTGCAATGTCACACCCACTCCAATCCTACAGGAATTCGTATGCATGAAAGTTTGTTTGATTTCATCACAGGAAAATAAAGGATTCTGAAAAAGGGGTTGAATGGATTTTTCCTGTGAAATCTAGTGCAAGGGATTTCTTAGGAAAAATTCCTATGAGATTCAGTCCTACAAATTAAAAAATCACCATAGGAAATTTTTTGTAATAAGGATTTAAATACTCCAACATTCCTATGAAAATCCTTCACATCAAAGAGGCCCAGAAGGTATGTGATTCGAATAGGATTAGGAAAATTCTGTCTTCCAATGACATTTCTTAAATTATCTATATAAATCCACTTGTGTGCATGATAAGGGATTGTTACTAATAGTAATAGTGATATCTCCATCTAATATCAATATAACTGAGGTAGTCACAGCTAAGTTAGCCCTGCATAGTTTAATTTTGCTAAGTTGTTCCCTCCATTTAATGTTGGCCAACACAATAAATGAGTTAGGAATTATGTATGCTCACATTTCTTCCCATCTCCAAATTTCCATTTTCTGCAATTGTTGCAGCCCAAAGGGTTGTAAACTTCCTTAAAAAACAATTGAATTGAGATTAACAGCTTGTGAAATAAAAACCTTCTTGGTCCTGGCACTGGCAGGCACTCTTCTAAAAGACTTCTACCTGCCCTAGGTGCTGCCTAGCCCTGACTAAATGGTAGGCTGTTAGGCACCATCCTGCCGCACAACTAGTGGTTTAGAAAACCTAGTTGATACCTTGTCTCTGTCTCCTTAGTATCAGTTTTCGTCTGTTGTACTTGTATAGTGCATTATAAATCAGCAAGTCCTCATTTTTTTTCTTCACATGCGATTTGTCAAAAAATTATTTTCTTTCCAGAGAACATAGAAAATATAGTCCCTTGGAACTGTTTGAGCGATGCATTTTCAATCATATATGCATATTAGTGCAATATCCCTGCTTTTACTCCATCCTAGTCTTGTCACTGTAAGGTATGGCTGCTTTTATTGCCAGACTGTTTTATGTAGCTTGATTTTCCCACAAACCACTTGCATTCCTTTGTTAGATGCTTTAACTTGGCAATAATGATATCTTGCTTTACACGTTCAATGGAATCACAGTAAGAGCTGCCATATTTGGCTTTCTATGGGTTCTTCTTGGAAAGCGTGTGTGGTTCTTCCCCAATATAAACGCAGAGGAAACCACATTTAGAGAACTCCTTTGCTTTTGGCCTGAGAAGGACGACGGAGAACGACCAAAGTGGACATCAAGGCTTTTCTATGCTACTACTGCTGTACTGGTGATATTGCTGCTTAGACACCATGCTCCAGATGAAGCAGCTAGGGCCAGGTAAATATTTTTATACGATGCATTTTCCTATCTCAGTGCTCATAGTGTCTCTTCAGAGATACACTCCGTCATATAAATGTCGTGTCAAGCATTACTCATCATCCAGCATAATATTGAAGACACTTGCCTCCCATTTGTTTTTGCATATAGTTTACTTCTGAAGGTAGCTCCTACGCAACTCTAATTACTGTCTACAATTAGTCTTTGAATTAGACAAAAATTATTTGGTGTTCCACTAGATTTGCTTACCAGAAGCTGACTCCATCCTACCTTCGAATGATTGACATGAAATTTGTGTTAGCTGGTTGCTCTATCTAGCGTGTATCTAGCAGAGGATACAACTTTTCTCTGCCAGTTTTATGTTGTGCTTATAGGATGTGTGCAAAACCCAAAACTGCATATTCCTTCCCTGGCAAGTGGGAAAACTATTTTTAGGTGTGGTTTCCTTAATGCAAATGGTTGCCTGTCAAGGCAAGGGTTTGGTGTTTATCGAGAGCATATCTAGTGCTACAAGGACTTTGCATGCTATTCCACGGTAATCTGAGCCACCCAATTTGAACCAAGGGACATGATTAAATATAGCTCATGTTCTGCCACCATCCACACGTCTGGCTTGAGCATATGTCAGTATATTTGCCAGGGAGGGTAATGAGTTGCATGAATTTCGATTTGCTGGATCTGTTTTAGTACTGTAACCTATTTTATTTTCCTTATCTTCAGGTACCAAAAGAAGGTTTCTAATATAATTGATGATGTCCTTGAGTGGTCTCCGAAGTTAGCTCTTTCTGGGATGATGGAGAAGCACCCTGAGGATAATGCAACAGAGACTGACAATTACACCAGCCATGCCCCTCCGAGTACTGAAGGGAAAACTATAGATGCAGCCGAGGATGTGGATGCAGATGAAACCCAGGATAGTGATGTGGATGCAGATGGAACCCAGGATAGAGATGAGCATGCCGATGACATGAGAACAAGATCTAGTGAAGCATGAGTTAAACTTCTAAAACTCCATAAGCTATAGTATCTTTCGCTACTTCCTAGGGGGTTCTATCTGCATAATTATACAGATATAGGTTACTGAGAAATTCAGGCTACTCATGTTTTGACCATGTGTTTTGTTCGTATATTGCGACCGTGATCAACAGGATATACTATTAAGGCAGGGTTGTCAATTCCTATAGCACGATTTTCCATATCTTGAGGTTTGCTTTTAAAATGCTTGCTATTTCGCAATCTTGAGGTTTGCTTTTAACATGCTTGCTATTTCGCAATCTTGAGGTTTGCTTTTAAAATGCTTGCTATTTCGCAAGTCAATTTACAGTAGCGGAGGTACTCGTCATTTGTGCTTCAGGTAGCTGTGATGTTGCTTTTTTTTTTACGAAGATTTTGTCCAACCATCCAGTCGCACAAAATATATTGTTTGCGGCCAGAGCCAAAGAGTGTGATCTCCTTGGCCCAGAAGTTGTTTGTGCTACCATCCCGGCACTAGTTAGTAATATCGCACGTAGGTAGACCGCGTCCGTCCCTTGTGTGATGGTTCAGTTTCCGTAAACCACGCTCCGGCGATCCACGGGCGAATCGTGTTCTTCGTAGATCTAATCTGGTGCCGCCCTCCGGCAGTCTCCGCTCTAGTCAACCACGTTTCCCTTTGCATCCACATCCCAGCGCCCACACACCATAAGCCTTCCCTGTGTTCTGGGGCACAGGGTCGTAAAACACCAGAACCTAGATTCTTGTCAGTCCGGCGGCAATTCAGTTTTCAGCGATGGAGAAGGTTGAGGGTTTGATGAGGAACATGAAGTTGTCAGAAGCAGAGAGCAAAGGGATCAGGATTGGATGTATTGACGGCTGGAAGGTTGGCGAGGTTGATACTAAAGCGCTCGGGAAACTCCTGTCTGATAAACCAGCCTATGTTGATGGAATCGTGAATTCTTTGGGGAGGATTTGGTGCCCGATCAGAGGGATACGCTGTAAGGAAATGGGTGAGAACATATTTCTATTCACCTTTCTGCAAGCATCAGGAAAGAGGAAGGCTCTAGATGAGGGACCGTGGATGGTTGGAAATGACTTACTTGTGATGGAGGAATATGACCCGGTGAAATCAGTAGAGGAATACAACTTTGCAACCATTCCGATTTGGATTCGTGTGCTGAAGTTGCCTCTGGGTATGATGAATAGGGACACAGGTGAATCCATCGGGAGTGAAGTTGGAGAGTATATTGCGGTGGAAACAAACACATATGGTACGACTGTAGGGGAATATTTGAAGATTAAGGTGAGAATTAAGATTGCAAAACCTCTTATGCGTGGTACCATGGTAGAGATAGGGGAGTCAGGCAGATCAAAGTGGTGCCCGTTTGAGTATGAACACCTGCCGGAGTTTTGCTTCACTTGTGGCATCCTTGGCCATGAAGATAAAGCATGCAGTATCAGATTGGAGAAAGGCGAAATGCAGCAGTATGGGCCATGGTTGAAAGCATACATACCAAAAAAGAGATATGAACCAGATAGGACACGTTGGAGTGATGCTAAGGGGAATGGGGGTAGCTGGCGTCATTTAGGCGGTAGGGGGTCTAAAAACTCTTCAGGCAGCGATAGTTTGACTTGCCGGAAGGAGGACATGTTGAAGGGTAGTAAGGAACCTGAGTTGAACCGTGGTGAAAATGATGTCCTAAATGGGGAGGAGAACAACCCTGTTAAAACATCGTCTGATGTGGGCATCAAAGGCAACCAGATGATACTCACGTTTCAAAGGGAAACAGAGAATCCAACTACCTTGCATAATGTGCAGTATATAGGAAAAAGTGCAGCGGCACCAAGTGAGAATGGGAGGCAGCAGATGCAGGAAAAGCAGCAGCATGCGGCTCAGCAAGGAGTTTTGAGCCGAGTTGAAAATGATTCACAGCCCAATATGCATGGTGCTGGTACGGCCATGCATGTAGTACCAAACCTGAAGTTAGGAGAACAATAAAACAAATCTGTATCAAAGGAAACTAGTACTGCAACACCACTGAGAAAATTTAAAAGAAGAGATGGCATCAGGATAGGGCATGGGACAGTGGATAGTGCTAAGGGGACAAACAAAAACAAGAAGAGACAGCTTGATGAGGAGGCTATGGAGGTGGATGAAAAAAAAAAAATTAAAAAAGATATGGCAATGGAAGAGGTGAGCAACACAAACAATTTTTCTGAGGCGGGGCTGCAGGATCAGCTCGGCGTTGCCCAATGAGAATTGGAGCGCAGAATTGCCGAGGATTGGGGAATAGGCCGTCAGTTCGTGGTCTTCTTGCTATGAAGAAGAAGGTGGACCCCGACATCCTTTTTTTGTCCGAGACTAAATTGGACGAACCTAGGATGCAGAAGTTTCGAATGATGCTTGGAATGCCTCATATGCTTGTGAAGAATTGTGATGGAAGGAGTGGTGGTTTGGCGTTGTTTTGGAAGAGAGGAATAAACGTGAGCCTCAGGTGGATGGGGCGAATGCACATTGATGTTGACATTGAAGAGGATGATGGCTTCAAGTGGCGTCTTACAGGTATCTATGGTGAACCACGACAAGAGAATAGGGAAGAAACATGGAGATTACTTCGCACACTTCATCATCAGTCGAGTCTCCCATGGATGTGCATTGGTGACTTTAATGAAATGATGTATAGCTTTGAGAAGGAGGGTGGTGTGCCTAAAGCCCAATATCTTATGGAGAATTTTCGTAACACACTAGATTTCTGTAATCTCCAAGACTTGGGCTTTTAAGGTGATATGTTCACATGGAGAAATAATAATTTTCATGTTGACGGTTACATACGTGAGAGGCTTGATCGTGCAGTGGCCTCGCCATCTTGGCGAGCTCGATTTCCAGGGTACAAGGTTAATAATGGAGATCCAGAGCATTCAGATCATCGTCCCGTCATAGTCCATTTGGAGGGAACTACCAGGCCAATTCGGACCGGAAATAATAATCTCAATAAGAGGTTCGAGGCGAAGTGGCTCCTAGAGGATGGTTGTGAGGAAGTGGTTCGGAATGCCTGGGAAATTGCTGGCATTCGAGGTGAATATAAGGTACTGGATAAAATAAATGTGGTGTCCAAGGAATTGGCTAGTTGGAGCCGAGAGATTATTGGTGATCTCCAACAACGAATTAAAAAACTGAAACTTGAACTGGAGGAGTGTCGACAAGGAATAGTGACTGATGCTTCATTGAGGAAGGAACATGTCTTACGTTACAGACTAGATCGTGTGGAGGAACAGTGGGACACTCACTGGAAACAAAGGGCACATGTCACATGGTTGCAACAAGGAGATAGAAACACAAAGTTTTTTCATTCAGTGGCAACAGAAAGGAAGAGGCACAATAATATAAAAAAGCTGAAAAGGGAGGATGGTGTGGTGGTAGAAGGGGAGGAGAACTTACAGGTTCTCGTATCTAACTATTTCTCTGGCTTGTTTACCCCCATGGAAGGTACAAACTCGGCGCAAGTTCTTCAACATATTCAGCCTTGTGTTACCGACCGCATGAATGAGCATCTAACGGCTGAGTTTACCCGTGAAGAAATAAAAGAAGCACTGGATAGTATTGGAGATTTGAAGGCCCCTGTTGTTGATGGCATGCCGGCTATTTTCTATAAAAAGTTTTGGGGGACGGTTGGTGATACTGTGGTACAAGAAGTTTTAAGCGTGTTGCGAGGCGGCAGTATACCGGAGGGATGGAACAAAACCATTGTGGTACTAATCCCGAAGGTACAAAACCCAGAAAGCATGAAGGATCTACGCCCTATTAGCCTTTGCAATGTCGTTTATAAACTAGTGTCCAAGGTGTTGGCAAACCGTTTGAAATGCATCCTGGATGATCTCATCTCCCCAAATCAGAGCGCATTTGTGCCTGGCAGGCTAATCTCGGATAACACAATTTTAGCATACGAGATGTCACATTTTATGAAGAGGAAAAGATCAGGAAAGAAATGTTATATGGCAGTGAAGCTAGATATGAGCAAGGCATATGACCGTGTTGAATGGTCGTTCCTGGAGGAGACTATGATACGTCTGGGTATATGTGCACCTTTTGTGGAAAATGTTATGAAATGTGTACGGTCTGTATCATACCGGTTCAAGGTCAATGGTAACTTCACAGATCATGTTGTGCCAGGTCGGAGGCTGCGGCAAGGAGACCCTATATCACCATACTTGTTTCTGTTGTGTGCCGAGGGGTTTTCGGCACTCATACATGCTACAGAGAGAAGAGGAGCTATTAATGGGATAAAACTTGCCCCTAGTGCACCAAGTGTAAATCACTTATTATTCGCCGACGACTCGCTGCTTCTGCTGGAAGCTTCTATGGAAAGTGCGGCTGAAATAGGTGTTATACTTCAGCAGTATGAAGAAGCATCTGGCCAAATTATTAACATAGCAAAATCTTCTATTTTATTCAGTACCAATACTCCCAGGAGGTTGAAGGAAGAAATTATGGGGTCCTTGGGGCTGCGCACTGAAGCTCACGGTGGCAAGTATTTGGGACTTCCCACATATATTGGTCGAGAGAGATCACAAGTCTTTGTGTATTTGCTGGAACGGATCATCAACAAAATTAGGGGTTGGAAGGAGAATTTTTTGTCAAAGGCTGGTAAAGAAATTCTCATCAAGGCTATAGGGCAAGCAATTCCGACGTATGCCATGGCATGTTTTGATCTCACAAAAAGTCTGTGTGAAGAAATTATGAAAGCTATATGTCGCTTTTGGTGGTCACAACAAGAAGATGAACATAGAGCACACTGGGTCAGCTGGGAAAACATGATGAGGCCGAAAGAGGAGGGAGGCCTGGGATTTAGGGAACTATACTCATTCAACCTGGCGATGCTATCCCGTCAGGTCTGGCGTATAATAAAAGCTCCGAACTCTTTGTGCAGCCAGGCCCTAAAAGCAAAGTATTTTTCAAATGAAAGTATACTCGATGCAAAGCCCTTGCCAGGAATGAGTTACGTATGGAGGAGTATCCTCAAGGGGCTGGATGTTGTTAAAAAGGGAATGATTTGGCGTGTGGGAAATGGCACACAAATTAGCATATGGGCTGATCCTTGGATTCCGAACGGGAGCACTAGAAAACCACGTACTGCCCAAGGTAATCAAATATTAACAAAGGTGTTTGAGCTAATTGACCCTACCACAGGTACATGGGATGAGATCTTGGTGCGGCAAACATTTGTGGATGCTGATGCAGATGAAAATACTGCGGATACCAATTTGTGAGTATGAGGAGGATCATATTGCTTGGCACTTTGATGAGAAAGGAAGGTTCTCTATAAAATCGGCGTACAGAATTCACTCGGTCCATGTGAATGAAGCTAGACAGGCTGGTTCGTCGGATGGGGTGACGGGAAGCCCATGGAGAACTAGTATATGGCGCCGCCTATGGAAGTTGGAGTGCCCAGCCCGTGTGCACCATTTTCTTTGGCGCCTTGGACATGATAGCTTGCCAACAAAACGGAATATTGAGAGAAAACATGTGGAACTCGATACACGCTGCCCAGTCTGTCACACTTTGTTTGAAGACTGCGGACACCTCTTTCTCCGGTGCGCTGCACTGAAGAAAATGTGGCGAGCTGTTCTTCCTGAACAATTGCGTCTCAAGCTCCTGGAGTGCAACTCAAGTCTAGACCTTCTACATTCGGTGTTCTCACTCAAATATGAAGATATGATGACCACTGTTGCTCTCTTGTGGTGTTGGTGGACTGAAAGAAATAAGGCGAACCATAATGAGCGTCGTCTCTCAGTTGAGGAGTTCCAGTATACAGTCAGAAGACATGTTGGTGAATGGGCCGAATTCCTAAAAAGGAAACCATCTGAACCTCGACAGATTATACCACGATGGCTACCACCACCTATCGACTGGGTTATGATCAATTCCGATGGAGCTTTTCATGGTGATACGGGAAAAGGAGGATGGGGATGCATTGCAACGGACCATGAAAGCAAGCCTATATTTGCAGCTACAGGTTCTGTTGTGAATGCTGGTGAAGCACTGAGAACTGAAACTCAAGCAATACTACAAGCGATCAATATAGCTGAACAAATGGGCATCGGAAGGCCTATTTTCGCTACAGATTGTCAAGTCCTAATCCAGGCCATAACCTCTGATACATATGATGATGCACTGTTGGGGACCCTATTCCGGGAAGTGAAGTACCATCTAAGTCTTGCCTTCATTGAGTTTCGTATTATCTATGTGCATCGATCTTGCAATAAGCCTGCCCACGAGTTGGCAGCGCTGGGAGCAGCAAGTGTGCCAGGTTTCCACCAGCTTTGGTTGGAGAACTATCCAAGTGTTGTAATCAGGGCTATGTCCGGCGAGTCTGCCGAGTTAAGTTGATGGAATGTCTGCGTTCCAAGTAAAAAAAAAAGTAATCTCGCACGTCGCATACTCGGCGAAAGATACATACAATGCACTGTATCGGGGGTGAGTGCAAACCGCAGTAGCGAAACCAATCTGGAAATCTTATGCGCCGATGAAATGCAAAAAAAATTGGTGGCTTGTGCCGAAATTCAGATTGGGGACATCAGATAGGAGAGCTAGACATGGTCTACAGGAGCACCCCGATGCTTTTTTTTTAACAAGGGGCGGGGCTAGAAAGCCCCAGAAGCAGGGGCGTAGCTAGCCTTATTTATGGGTATGCAATGAATAGCCAATGTTTTTTGCGAAAACAAATCGGCAGCATAAACTGAAACAGACACATCACGTCGGTGCTCTCACGTCCCCGACCTCTCTATTTAGGCCTAACTCCATACTGTTGTGTTGTAATTTTCCTTTTTATAACTTCACATACCCAATGCAAAAATTCTGGCTCCGCCACTGCCCAGAAGCTGTATTATGCGGCAGGAGTCATTACATAGAGGACATACAGAAAGAGAAAATTACAAACAGGTCCTCAAAAATTGTACAAAGGATTCTGAAAAGCAATCTGGAAAAGTCATCAAGTCCTTCTCTACCGCAGCTTGAAGAAGATCTCACGACGCGACGGCCGGCGACCACACCGGGGACAAAACCACTTGGGTCGTCATCAGCCTGGGATGTCACGCTGAGATCGAAGATCCTTCGCATCGGCAACATGGCCTGGAGGAAGAACAAACCGTGGCTGCAGCTCACCACCACGGCGCGGAGAGGCCTCCGTCGGCCACAAATCGCTCCGGCAATCTTGTCCTTCCCGTGTCTTCTCCGCAGACGAGCACCAACTTCACATCCCCAAGCCACACCATCCAACTCCACCCCTGATCTATCGCCTCCATGGCGACCCGAACCAGCAAGGGGAGCAGAGAGCGCGGCAGCAGAAACACCAAAGCCCCCAAAAGAGGGCTCTTCGAGCTTATTCAAGCACGTACCTTTGGATAACCTCCACCAACGCGCCCACCACCATTGGAGCACGCCGGACAGGAGCTTCTTCGGGTCGCGGTCGCTGCTCGGAGATGACCCAACCAGGCACAGGGACGAAGGAGCCGGCAAAGCGCCATTCAGGACCAAACAACAAAGGAAGAAAACCTACAACTACTATCAACAGAGGAGCCACAAGCACCTTCCCCATCCGAACTCTGGCCTGCGACGCCGCTGGAGCAGAACCGGGGACGGGCCGGGCAGCGCCCACGAGAGACTCTCAACGGATAGGGTCGGGGGGGAGAGTGAAACTTGTTTTGCTGGATGTCACCCCGATGCTTGCTATACATGTTTGCAAGAGGAGGACAATGTGAGCCACGTGCTGGTTTAGTGTGTGTTTGCGAGAGAGGTGCGTGTAGGTGTCTCGATAAGGTGGGGATAAACTTTTCAGAACCGTCAGCGGATAACACGCTCGAGGGATGGTGGCTGTAAGCGAGACAGAAGATGCGGACACAGGATCGCAGACCGTTTGAGACGCTTGTGATCTTAGTCGCTTGGATGATCTGGAAGCAAAGAAACTCGCGGGTGTTCGGGAGGATTAGAGACCAATGCAATGTCTCGCAGCTGGTTGAGAGGATTGGCGCTGAGTTTGCTTTGGCAGCAAGCAAGAGGAGGAGGGGGGACAACACTTCCTGCCGGCCTGCCTTAGCACCGAAGGAGTGAGTCTTAGTCATGGAGATCGGTCTTCGTAGTTTTTTTTTGCGAGTCTGAGATCGGTCTTCGTAGTTGTTCGCCCCCTTTAGTCACCAAAATGGAAAGCTTTGGTGCCTTCGCCTGCCGCATGGAGGTTGAAGACATCATCCGCCGAAGAGGGTCATCTCTCTGCGGCGGGGTCAGCAGCACATGCCCTGTCGGAAGTCACGGGCTGGAGTTGGCGCTTTTCCTCATGAGGGGGGCCTCGAGAGGCCTGTTGCGGCTTGGTGCAACCCCCCCTGTATGCCTTGTCTTCGTTATCTTCTTCGGGAGGACAATTCTCACGAGGCGAGGTCTCGTGGAGCACACATATATTGTCTGAATTTTTGAAAAGGAATAATTAAGGTTTCTCATGATTTTCCACAGCTTGCGGGGGGCAGCCACGAAGAGAGACCGTACAGGTAAAATAAGTCTATTCTGCAGGAACAAAGTTTAGAATTAATGGAGAGTAGTTGTGTGGAATAAAACAACAATATACGTGTGCTCCACGAGACCTCGCCTCGTGAGGATTGTCCTCCCGAAGAAGATAACGAAGACAAGGCATACAGATCATTTGTGATTGGTAACGGTCAAAATACTAGATTTTGGGAGGATCCTTGACTGGGTAGGATGTCTTTAGGGTGTGTTTGTTTGGCTTTCTAGGTGCTTTTCACTAAAATCTACTAGATGATACCCCGCGCATTGCTGCGGAACTTTCTGGTTTATATATGCAGCTTTATGTAAAAAAACATACATTGAAAGAAAATATGGTATGAAGGATCCACTGACATATCATATTTACATTAGAAATAACAAAAAAAAATTGGTATAAACTTTGACTCGAAATGAATATAGCACTCTCGTTTCTTAGAAATGACATATTTTACCAGATGTTAAAAATCGCACAGTAGCCAAGTCTTTAAGGACTTGGAGGATGAAATATGGCCATAAGATTAAGGCATACTAGTGGAGTTTGGCGCGGCCGTGCATAAAAAAAATTAAACGGTGATGTGCATATGTTTAAGTTTGTATTATGCCCTAAAATTTTAATTTAACTTTCTAATCAGATGGAGCACATTGCCGCGTCCGTGCGTTAAAAAAATTTAGACGGTGGTGTGCATATGTTTAAGTTTGTATTATGCCCAAATTTTTTAATTAACTTTCTAATCAGATGGAGCACATTGTATGAGCATTTATTAAATTTAGTCTACAATTTGAGAAAACGAAGTTGGATAGTTGAGTTTAGACATGTCCGTTGAGTCGTCTTCTGACCTCGTCTCCCTGGCTCCACCACAATTCTTTTTGTGGCTGCAAATACATGAGTCACCTAGAGTATTACAAAAAAATTGATTGTGCATCAGTCCCTGTAGAAAGAAGTAAGCCAAAAAGTGCTTGATACCATCAGACACACAAATCAATTAGAGGAAGGGAAATAATAATATGCAGCTTCTTACAGATTGACAATAGTAATGGAACTGTCACACATTGTGCAGGCTAACATGATTCAGATAAGATATAGCACACTCCAGAACATAATTGATTAATTACGATAAACTTAGTGGAGTATTTTGATTAAATGCATAGAGCATAAGCATATGATAATTTCAACTTGATTACTACAGTGAGGAATACATCATAAGTATTGGTACCATAAGGAGATACTCTAACACTATGCACTAGCTCATACAATTTGAATCGGAAACCCACATTTTTTACAAACTGAACAATAACCACACTTTGTATGGATATACCTGGAAATATGTAAATGTAGCAACCTGGCCGACTCAGAGGGAGAAAAGTTATCCTTCCAGTTCACCTGTCGCCATATGTTGACATTTCTGGCAATATCAAAAAGATCAAAATACCATGGTAAATAACCACAGTTCCTACAACTTGTAAAATCTGTTCCTAGGCAATACAAATTTTTCTTATATATGAAAAGCAGTAGAAGGTTTGGGCGGCATATAAAAAACGCAACTACCTTAACTGTAAGCAAGAACACTGCAAGGAAGTAAACGGAAATAGTTTGTTCTACCTACATCTGCTTGAATGAGTAATAGACTTGTAGCTGTTCAGTATGTTCAAACCAAGCCACAAACTAACCCGGGATCACTCGAAAAATCATATAAGCAAAGCTAAGTCAAATGAATGTTTTAACATGACATACTCGAATTTGAACTACTATTTTTTAGATAAGCAAAGAAGCAACTTCAGAGACGTCATTTGCTGTTATATATGGAACAAATAACATATATGGAGTTTCAAATGGCAACAGGAAGAATAGCACTTCAGCAGAATCTGCCACTGCCCATAACAAATTGCGTCTCATAACTAATAGCAGGCCGACGTTGAAAACAGAAAACCTTAAAAAAAAAACAGAAAACCTCCAATTCATATGTCCGGTAAGCAAAACAAACTGCATAGAGTAGTTATCATTCAATTTTTTTTAGATAAGGGGGTGCGGATCCCCGGCCTCTGCATCCAAAAGATGCACACAGCCGCCCGCAATTATTTAACCATCCAACAAAATAAGTTCACAATTTATGGGTCACTTAAGGTGGCTACAAAGATCAACCACTCAAACAAAATATCATTAAGCATCTAGACGTCTAGGTTGAAGCCATCCGCCCCGGCTAAAGATAGCCCGCACAATCGTCAGCATACGGGTACATCCAGCGTCCATAAGCCCACGCTGGTCCACAGGAAGTAGGAATGACCATGAGTGGATCCAAAAGCACGCCTTGTGGATAACCTGCAAGTAATGAGTTGAATTCACTTTATTAAAAACAATGTCATTCCTACATTTCCAGATAGCCCATAATATGGCCGCAACACCAATACGAATACGAGCTTTTGTGATTTTATCTATTCCATTTAACCAACTACCAAACAAATTCGCAATGCTCGTAGGTGGGTTAACGTTGAAAGTGAAATGCACTAGTCTCCAAATATCACGAGCAAAGGGGCACTTGATGAAGAGGTGTTCGACGGATTCATCCGCGTCGCAGAACACGCACTTATTACATCCTGTCCATTGTCTTTTACTCAAATTGTCCTTTGTCAAAATCTCTTTTCTATTAAGAAACCATAGGAAGATCTTTATTTTCAACGGAATTTTTAACTTCCATAGATACTTACGCAAATATCTAGTATGTCCATTTAATAAGTCCTCGTAATATGACCTAACCGTAAAGGTTCCATTAGAAGTAAGAATCCATTTAAATCTATCCTCCTCTTCTATGAGGTTTACTCGCATTAACCTCTCAACTAAATTGAGCCAACTTGTTCTATTATTTCCTATTAGTACCCTACGAAATGGGAGATTAATAGGTACTGCTCCAAGAACACTAGCCACTGTATTATGCTTGTTAGAAGCTATTGCATATAAGGATGGATATTCAGCTTGAAGAGGAACATTACCTAACCAGCTATCTTCCCAAAACTGAATCTGCTCCCCATTACCAACCGCAAATCTTCCACGTTTAAAGAATTCATCTTTTACTTTCATAATTCCTTTCCAAAAAGGTGAGTCCAGAGGTTTAATTTGTACTTGAGACAACGTTTTGTCCCCTAAATATTTGTTAACTAATAACTCTTTCCAGACACCATCATCATGCAGAATTTTATACAACCATTTACTAAGAAGACACTTATTCTGCTCCTCTAGAACCGAAATTCCCAACCCACCTTGATCCTTTGGTCTACAAACCAAGTTCCATTTTGTTAACCTATACTTCCGTTTTAGCTGATTACTTTGCCAAAAAAACCGAGAACGATAAAAATCCAACCGTTTTCTAACTCCCTTTGGAATTTCAAAAAACGATAATAAGAACATTGGTAAGCTTGTTAAAACAGAGTTTATAAGCACAAGACGGTCACCGTATGACAGCATTCTTGCCACCCAAGCTGCCAATTTCTTCTCAAACCGGTCCTCAACTGTTTTCCATTCCTTGTTTAATAATTTTCTATAATGTATTGGTATTCCCAAATACCTAAATGGTAGCGAGCCTATCTCACAGCCAAAAATGCGTCGATACTCCTCCTGGTCATCTTTGGCCTTACCAAAACAATATAATTCACTCTTGTGAAAATTTATTTTCAACCCCGAAAGTTGCTCAAACAAGGCCAAAATTAATTTCATATTCACGGCCTTCGCAATGTCGTGCTCAAGAAATAATATGGTGTCATCAGCATATTGAAGGATTGAGACCCCCCCTTCGACAAGATGAGGAACTAAACCTCCCACTTGGCCATCCTCCCTGTCGTAAACCTTTAAGTGTCTGAAAGTAATGACCGATATCATCATTAACTCGGATTCCTACACTCCCACCTTGTACAAACCTAGCCACCCACTGACACCATTGTGGCGCAAACCCCTTCATTCGTAAAACTTGTTGTAGAAAAGACCACTTTACTTTATCATATGCCTTCTCAAAGTCTATTTTGAAAAGAACCCCATCCAACTTTTTTCTATGTAACTCATGTATCGTCTCGTGTAGGACAACCACGCCTTCAAGAATATTTCTTCCAGGAATAAACGCCGTTTGGGTAGGGCGTACAACTCTACTCGCCATAGAGGTGACCCGGTTTGTTCCTACTTTTGTGAAAATCTTGAAACTCACATTCAAAAGGCAAATAGGACGATATTGCTCAATTTTACTCGCATCCTCCTTTTTTTGGTAACAAAGTGATAATTCCAAAATTAAGCTTAAATAAAGGCAAGTTTCCCGCACGCAGTTGCGCAAACATAGCCATCAAATCTGATTTTATAGTTCCCCAAATTTTTTGATAAAACTCCGCGGGGAAACCATCCGGCCCTGGAGATTTGTTATGTTGCATTTGTTGAATTGCCTCAAACACTTCTTTCTCGGAGAAGTCTTGAGTCAAAATTTCATTTTCTTCATCAGATATTTGCGGTATATCATGAACCACATGCTCGTCCAAGGAAAAATTGTTTGTAACCGGAGCTCAAAATAAATTCTTATAATACTCCAAAATAAATGTTTTAAGATTTTCCTGACCAACTATCGTGCCTAGCTCTTGTTCCAATTGCAAAATTCTCTTTTTCCTATGCTTACCATTTGCTATAATGTGGAAATATCTCGTATTACTCCCCCCCTCCTGAATATATTTAACTTTTGCACGTTGCGCCCATTTAGATTCCTCGTCCCGACGCAATTGGGCCAGCTTATCCTCCGCCTCTATCTTGGCTGCCCGCTCGAGTGTGTTCAGCTTTAACCTCTAATTCATCAATTAGTAAGATTAATTTATCTCGTAACATTTTATATCCCCCACTCAAATTCCTAGCCCACCCACGTAGAAATTTTCGTAGATGACGTATTTTATTTTGCCATCGCTCGACCGATGAGTTGCCCGTTTGGATCGCATTCCATTCACGAACAATGATGTCGTGAAATCCTTCTTGCCGAAACCAAGATAATTCAAAAGAAAATCTACTCGAATTACCCTTAAACGCATGTTCCCCCGTATCCAATAACAGTGGCGTATGGTCCGACCCCGCACGGGTAAGAGCCTGCACCGAAACCAGTGGGAATTTTTGCTCCCAGTCCACACTACAAAGAAAACGATCCAACGTCTCAAGTGTTGGCGTATCTCGTCTACTAGTCCAAGTATATTGTCTTCCGGACAATTTTAAATCTTTTAAGCTCAAACTCTCAATTATTGCATTAAAGATAGTAGGCCATCTAGCATTAAAATTGTCATTATTTTTCTCCTCTTGTCTCCTAATAATATTAAAATCCCCCCCGACCAACATCGGTACCGTTTCTCCCTCACAAATTCTGACCAATTCAGCAAGAAATTCTGGTTTTTTGTTGTCCTGAGCCGCCCCATAAACAACCACTAGAGCCCAAATAAACCCATCCAACTTCGATCTCAGGTGTAATTTGACGCAAAAATCACCTGAAATCACATTTTGTATAGTAAAGGTGGCATTATTAAAACCTAATAGCATGCCTCCCGACCTCCCGATTGGAGGTAAACAATACCAAACAAAGTTCAACCCCGCAGCCAAAAAATTCAGAAAAGGTGTTGCGAAAGAGGACCTCCCTGTTTCAATTATTGCCACAAAGTCAACTTTATTCTCCTTAACAAATTCACGAACTGCCAAATGTTTTGCTGTGTCTCCAAACCCATCGGAATTCCAAATCATACCTTTCATTTTCTCAAAAGTTTAGAGTATAAAGCTAGTCACACTCCCCTTCTAACCTCACGTTTAGAGAGAGTTTTTTTATTTTTTCGACCTCTAATGGACGCTAAAGTCTCATTAAGATCCGCATGATCATCCGAGACCTCAGACTCCTCATCCACTAAATCTTCACAAATATGAATGGCCCTTTTTAAAGCTAAACTAGATTCAGAGTCCTCATTTTTTTGCGGCAAAGAATTTTGTAGAAAAATAACCTCCCTCTGTCGTTCTAATTCCATAATGTCCAAAATAGAAGAATCAACTTGCCCATCATTAGTTCCTAACGAAATACCCAATCTTTCCGTTCTAAGCTTAATTTCAGAAAAAGATAACGAACGTAAAGAAAGCTTGGTATGTGCTGGAATACCTGATGGGGACCCATATGCCTTAAGCGACGCAAGATCCATCGCACGCTCGAGCTGAGGACTATCCACATTTGGCTGTTCCCTCAACCTTTGACTAGATCTCACAACCACCTCTGACATACCTCCAAACTCCATAATCTCCCTCTCGGACGGTCTTGACAACATTGATTCAGCAACATTGTCTCCCAGCCCGCATTGCTGAGTTTTTGGTACCACTGGATTCCCAAGTCTGTCCATATACACCCCACCATCCAACTCCATAGGGCACAAGGTTGGCGAAGGGGTAACCGCAGCCCCAGAATTAAGGGTGGCCGAGCTGCGGCCACAGCTATTCCACCCACTCGCCTTGGCAGGTGGAATCACAGAGTCGTGAGCACTAGAGTCCTTGTTAGTTGGTGAGCATGGTTCCCCGACAGAAGTAGTAGTGCCACTGCTGCTCAAAATTGTTTCGGTCAGAAGAACCTGAGTTTTGGTACCATGACAATTGTCTATCTCCAGGTTAGCAACAGTAGCATCCTTTGCTATATCAGTTTCAAAAACCTTGCCCGCATGACCATTGTCCAGCTCCAGGTCAACAACAGTATTATCCTTTGCTATATCAGTTTCAGTTACCTTGCCCGCATTTTCTATCATAGCACGTAGTTCCTGCTTTGCCAGCCTGAGTTGTTTCTGAACCGCAGGTGAGAAAACAACACCGGCTGTTTTTTCCTGCATCTTATCCGGCACCTTTTCTTCAATACCCTGACTTCCTACAGTTTTTGCACCATCATCTGTTTTCATCTCCTCAAACTCATGGCCACCCGACCCATTATTTTCATTGTTTTTGGACTCCTCATCCGAACCCCCATTTTTATCATTTTCATCATCATGTGGGGGTGATAAAGGCTCATCATCCGCTGAATCAGTTACATCAACTGGATTTTCCACTCTAAAGCTGAGATTGTAGAACCCATCCTTTACAAAAACAAGCCAACTTGAGGGAATCAAGGTGTAATCAACTCAACCCACGAGTATACGCAACACTCCATACTTACGAGTAAATTTCATATCTACCTTCATGGTTTTCCCAAACAAACTTCCCAGCCCCCACAAAGATAAATAATCTCCTGTTGCCTTAGAAGGAATACCATACACTCTAATCCACTTCTTTGGAAGCAATTGGTAAGGCTCAATTTGTGTCACCCAAGGAGCAACCGTGATTTCACACTTACTATTTGGAACTCTGCATAATCCGAAAGTATGCAGCCTGTCTAATTCACTCTTAGAAGGAAATGGTACCTTGAAGATATTTTTAGCTACTTGGATCACATCCCAACAAAATTGATCTGTCCGAACTAGGCGTTGAAGTTGCATTACCACCTGCTGTGTTGTGAGATCCCCTTCTGTCACAGTCAACACCGCCAAACGTGTGCTATCAATTTTTGGTCTGTAGCTTTCAGTCATAGGCTGCTCAAAAAACATAAGGCCCTCATTAATCAGCCCATGTATAAAAACTTGTGGCTTCGAAGCAGTCAGTAAAGGGCACATCTCGGAAGAGTGCTCTTTACTCTCACAATTATCACAAAGCTCAACATTGCATTCTTTGCCGTGATGCCCATTTAGATCACAACGATAGCAGCGATTCTTATCAGATTTCTTGGCTTTTTTCCCTTCTGCAACCTCCCCCGCTGTGATTGTTCCGCTTCCAGGGCGCTCAACCCATACTTGTTGTGGGACAGATAAAGATGTGGTCGCAGCTCCCTGTGCCACAACACTCGCAGGCAATGAAGAGTTTGTATTTCCTCCTGGTAATACCACCCCCGGTTGCTTTAACGCATCCGCAACTTGGCGTACTACTTTCACAAGCATCTCCTCATTGAGAGTTTCCACGTTGTCCCTGTTCGGAGCAATACTGTTGTATCCCCCACTTGTTCCTCTCGGATACGCCCCCCTTCCTCCATCCACACGACCTCGCTGGTATGTGAAAGAACGATTAGGGTACCGCTGGTATCCACCATTGCCAAAACCAGTTCCAACATTGAAGGTGCCAAACCCAGAAGCATTATTTCCTCCCCCAAAACCTGATTGCCGCTGATCATAAGCAGCTGCTCCCGCTACTCCACTTGACCCTGCGACATTGAAATTCCCACGTCCCATACCACCAGATTGTCGCTGATCAAAACCTGCAGCTCCGCTTGAGCCACCATGTTGGTTTGTCTGTCGGAACTCCTGCTGTCCCGCTGTTCCGTTTGGAGCACCATGCTGAAAGTTTCCACGCCCCATAGCTCCTCCTCGAAACGGAGGTCCACCTTGTCCATTACCCCGACCCGGCGCCTGACCTCGTCCGCCTCCGCCCGTTCCCCAACGCCCGCCATTGTTCGCCATAGGAGCAGCAGACGGCGGCGAGAGGTTTTTGGAAAACCCTAACAGCGCATGTAAACTGTGACGGCTTTGGCCTAGATCAATACGACCTCTTCGTGGATCACCCAGCACAAAACCCTGGTCCGCATGACCAATTGGGCCTGGCAGGTTATGTTTGAAAAGCAGCCTGTCTCGCTGGCCCGCATGGCCGCTGACATTTTTTTTCAAATTTGAATTCCGTGATCCACGTTTCACGGATCCATAGTTCCTCGACGGCGACGCATCACCGGAGCAACGAGGCAAACGCCGTTGAACCATCTCCCAGGCTCCCGAGCCATCATCAACCGCAGTGACAGTAGGTTCGAGGATTGGTAGTTTGAGCTGCGCCGGTCTCCCGAACGGAAGACGCAAGGACGGCGCTTTCAAAGGCAACACTGCCTTGATCACCGGTGAAGATCCCAGCTCTAGAGTTAAAGCCGCATACCTCTGAGCTTGGCGTTTCTCCATTCTTCTACTTGCTCTCGACAATCGCTCCTCCAAAATCGTCTCCACATCCGGCGAAGGCGTACTGCAGAGATAACGAAGGCTGACATCTCCATCCTCCTTGTTGACGCTGGTTCCTAGCTCTTCGTCTTCAGACCTCTCGGCTGGCAGAAGGACCTCGCCGGTGGAGTCACCGGCAATGGCCCAGAATCGCCCGAGAGTCGCCTCCAACGCCCCTCCGCTAAACCCGCTCATTGAATCTAGAATTATCATGGGAACCAAAACCATAGAACTATAGAAGCCTTCATCTTAACATTGCACTTGCAAGGTGAGAAATATGTTTTTTCTACAGTTGAGGATCTTTGACCTTTTCTCAATTTCTGTCATTGTTCCTCCCAATTTCTCCAAAGTCAACACGTAACGTACGACCATTCACTAAGTAACCCTGAAGGTTCTGGCGTGCACTTAGAGCTGGCTCTCCAGTTTCTTTGTCAACAACCAGTCTGCAACAATTTGGAGCGGTCAGTGTTCAGCAAAATCATAGCCCAATAGTGTCATCAGCTACAGAGGGTTTTAAAGGAGTTATCAGGGAAAAACTAACTCATAACCAGTTTTAGCATAATGTCACTTTTCAGAGAAGTCATTGAAGTCATGATGAAGCTGCACACATGTATAATTATTTTGGTTAAGGATTAATTAACAATTTCCATGTGTAGTTAAGAAAATGATACCCACAACAGCAAGTAAATTAGGTATTCAGGATATATATAATATCATCATTCAACACCCCATCTTCGTAAGTACATGGAAGGTAACAGTCAAAGTAGGGCATCCCCCAGAACAACCTATTAAGTTTTTTTAATCTTAGACGCAATGTACCATAAGGCCATAATAATTCAACAAAATCTGCGTATTCCACATCTTACACGCTGCACAGTAGTTTAGGAGAAGAAATATCACTAAAAGCAATATTTTCAAAATAGCCTGGCTAATGAATCCCTCATTTTGAAAGAGAATGAAAAGTGGGCACATGGGTATTTTGACAGTGACCATGAGTATTTTGACTGATGAGTCATACAGTCCAACAAACATGTCTATCTAGATCCAAGGTCACTATTCGCAAAATGTTGTCAGATTAACCAACTGCATGAGGGTTTGCACGGACTAAACCTGAAGGAGACACGTATTTACAAAATGTTGTAAGATTAACCAACTACATGAGGGTTTGCACGGTTCAACTAAACCTGAAGGAGACAACAGGACTTGATCAGGTTTTTGGAGAGCGCACTCACGCGACTACTGGCTTTGAGTTCTTTCCCAACGACGACTTCTTCCCCGACATCACAAGCCTCTTCATCGACGACATGGGCGACGAGACGGGGAACTCCAGCGGTGCGACTGCCGCTGCACCGTATGTGTTCTTGATCTTCCTATATGATGTTCTGTTAGAGCTCTTACTTATAGTGCTCTAGATTGCATCTGTCTATCAATTGTGTTAGTAGATTGCATGATTAGTTTAATCAATATTATTCTAGTCATAATTTGTTTACTGTTTTTGTGAATTAAATCGTATGCTAAAACGCCTAAGTATTCAACAAGGGTAGCCAATGATTTTTGGGGAGACGCCAGAAGATACACCATGGAGACGCTAGAGACGACGCAAATACACCCGGTGTGAAGCGCATCAGACATTCTGTAGGTTGCTGGTGGCAGGATGAACTTTACGGGTTGTGGCGATGGTAAAGCCATGGTGGCGGGCTGAGACATGTGTTTCGTATTGCTCGCCACTACCGGCACATTGTCTCTCCATGGGGAAATCTGACATCATGAATTTGGTGTTGACGACGAGAAACATGCTAGCTTAAAAAGAGAGCACATCTATCACCCATCAATTACACTTACGGTAGTGGAGGGCTTCATTGGTCTCATTTACAACATTGGGGGAGATTAAGAGGATGGTATTACACCAGGAAAAAAAATGCTGGACCAAACCGAAATCTTAGTTTTCATATCTAATGATATGGAATATTGATGATATGGCTCAAAGAAAACTGATGTGGATCAACTAGAGACTTGATGAAGTGTATAGTTTACATGTTGAGAGAATTCTTTGTAGTGTGGTTCTCCTATTTATAGATAGAGAAAGGCACTAACAACGTGTTTGGTAACTTTGAGAAGAGGGAATGGGAGTTTGGATGGGGAATTAGTTGGGGGGTTAAACTTGGGAAGTTAATTTTTAGTCCCAATCCAACGTTTGGTATGTGGTGGAAATTAGTTGGGAATTCACAGAATTTTTTTTTGGTTCCAGTTCAAACATCTATCGATCAGTTGCCGGAAACGGTGGTCCTCGTCTGTGCAGGTCGAGAAGAGATTACGGCCAGCAGATCTCACGTTACGAACAATGGCGCTAGGTTACTTAGCGACGACTTATCTTCAACCTGGCAAAGATTTTCGTGCGTATTTCAAGTTCCATTGATCGCGGGATGGCGTAGCTAACGGAAGATTGCTTTTTCTTCTTCAATTCCCTGTCTCGATGGAATTACCAGGGGGTACCCAGGGAAGAGATACGAGGGAGTTGCCTATCTAAATTCCCTTACCCAAACCGTACTGAACTCCCATTACCTCCAACCATATGAGGGAACTAGACGTGCACGCTCGCGTGCTTCGCCGTGCCGCCTGTTGGGCGTTGATGTACACGGGGCAGTAACGTAGAATACATGACGCATTCTACGTGTACTGGTAAACATAGTGACATCGATTGTAATGCTGCACAAGCAGAAAGCATCCGAATTTCAATGGAACCATGCCTTCTACTATTTTGTAGCTGAAACCATTTTCACCAAATGTTCATTCTGAAATATCATTCTAGGGCCTAGAAAGAGATATACCTATATCTCTGACAAAACCTTCCAAAATATAATTTTCTACTGCATACTAAAATACCGAGATCAGTGAAGTTTCCGTACAAAATATGGACGCATCATTCTACTGGTGTCTCATCTTTACCCAACTTTTACACGATGAAGTAGGTCCACCTCTCCTTGGCTTGAGGTCTTTCTTGATATGGTTAGCCGTGTGACTGTGTCCAACACTAAAGAGAGCAATTCATTGGGTGTCATATATTTAACATATGTTTTACCTAGAATAGGATTATAATCAGTAATGCAAACAAATATAAAAACACAAACTTGCGCTTAACCATGCCAATGTTATAACACTTCAAAATGCATTTTGCATGTTTACAGAATGAACCAAACTATCACTTGATCCTTCAGAGACAACTCTACACCATCCATTATTTACTAAAACTCATCTAACACTTAACTGCACTAGTAATCGTGCACGTGTAATCCACGTATTGATTGGTGAACAAAATTTTAAGTATAAATAACATACATTTCTTATTGAAATTCATCTTATTATTAGAGAGTGAGAATTCGTATGCTTGAAAGCATAATTCGTGTGACTCTTGAAAAATTATGAGAAAGAGATTATGTAGGGCTTATAACAATAGTAATTATGTCGATAAGTTGCCTTTGTACTGCTCAGCTTTTGCAAACCATCTACCGAGTTCACTGTTCCCTCGCGAATTGTTTGCTTGAATATGAGAATATGCCTTGGTTCCCAATTGTATGGATTGGCATTGCCTCTTCATTGTCTGAGTTTCTTGATCACCATTTAAATATTTAAAGCTGCTTTGGCAATTCAGTTTGACAGTGAGAAATTAGTGTAGTTATATACTTGCATACTCCGTCCTTGACTGAATTTCGCTGCCACAGTGCGAAACATCTAAGTCCGTGGTCCTCTCCCATGAAATGGAATGAAATGATTGTGGCATCACTGCGATATTAACCTTAGATAGTGGACATCAACATTGACTTCGAAATTCTACACTACATAAAGCAGTTGTATGATGTCCGATGTTATCCTGAACCAAAAGAATTTACAAAATAGATAAGAGAAACAAATTTGCAAATTAAAGGCGCATGCTCACAAATGTCTCTCATGTGCTAGTTGTTGGAATATTAGGCACAATTTACATGATTAATTCCAGTATATTAAACATTACTACAACAGCTACTAGCATGTTAATGTCGCAAATATTAGATGTATTAATTAACATGAACAGCAGTAAAACGTCTACACACATAGACATACTAAATCGGCAGATAGGCACATGATGAACGTATTGAACAACTGTAGATGAAGTAGTAGTAGTCGTAGTAGTCGTGATAGTTGTTGCAGCAGCAGTAGCGACGACAACAGCTTCCTGAAGGCGATGGCGACGTTGTTGACGAGCAGCCCGCGAGTCCTACGAGCGTACAGGAAGGCGAGCCGTGATGAAGAGCTTGAGAGCAGTCGCGCGGAGCGCTTCACAAAAACCTTATTCGCCCTCTCCCGTAAAGGATCACAAGGACGAGGGTTTCGGAGACCTGTTGTCCCGTTCGCCGGTGCACGCCAGCGCTCAGGATGGAGTAGACCACGGTGGCGGCGCAAGGCACGAGGTGGCAAAACCTAGATTGGTTCGGGGGTGTTTGCAGCGCACGCATTGTCCGACTTTATATAGCGCGGTTAGGGAAAAACCCTAACGGGTACAACATGGGGCAAGTCCACGTCGCGCACGTTTAGATCGGTTACAGTAGCCCACGATCCGGGAGCGACCCGAACCGACTATCTGTGACGCGTCCGTCCAAACCGTTTTTTTCCAGACTGCAAAAATAAAGCTCGGCGAGATTCCCGCAACCCGCGGCGCGTCGTGACGAGACGGGCGGGCGGGCGGTGCGTGCGTGCGTGCGAGCGGCGGCGGAGGAGGAGGAGCGCGTGAGAGAGCCTCATGTTCTCACAAGCTTACCAAGTAGCACAACACTCCACTATATAAGGTGGTGCCACTCCTCTTAAACTAGCAATGTGGGACTAAACTTTAGCTCCCACTCCACTCTCATGTGTGCTGTCATTTTTCCATGGGTTTTGAGATTTCAGAAATTGCTAATTGGACTTCCCACTCATGGGCCCAAATTCTAACAATCCCCCACCAGATCTCAAATCCCATTTAGAGATGTTTGCCAAACCTCGAGTCTTGTTTATATACCAGTGTTTCAGCAGAGACTGTTCAGTTGAACTTCTGCCTAGAACCTTGAGGCACGTCTATTGGCAACTTGAACAATGGACGAACCTTGAATTGCAAGTTTGGTGCTTCTAGATTTCACACAAAATCATAACTTGTACTTGGCTGCCAGTAGCCTACCCCGCGGGTGTAGCATATGCGTCATACTACCTGGTCTCTTCATGAGTTTACTAGAGATTACCCAAATCTCATAAATTGCGACGTTTAACAATTTGACTCATACAGGTGTGTTCTTTCAAGAATGCTCTGTAGAACAGCATCTTTGCTATGAGTAGCCAACATAACCACATTAAGGCATGCAGCCAACCTGCCTTACAGATTTTGAGAGTTATGCATCTTAACATAGAGAGGGTTAGGTAATAACTCTCCTCTGTCACACCACTAGCTTGTTCTTCCCAGGTCCTAATTCACGGGATCTCCGATCACATAGGTTGGGTTACCACTATGGAGTAACGCTCACAGGTCTCAACCCCATCTCCCTTGATGCACTTTCTATCACATTACGTGATAGTCCCTTCGTAAAGGGATCTGCCAGGTTTTTGTCTGTTTGAATATACGAAACAGTTATTACTCCGGAGTTTCTCAATTTCCTGATAGACTTCAAACGTCTTTTAACGTGTCTTGATGACTTCGCGTTATCCTTAGCACTGTTCACTTTGACAATAACCGTTTGGTTGTCACAGTTCATAAGGATGGCCGGTAATGGTTGCTCAACCACCGGCAAGTCCATTAAGAGCTCACGCAGCCATTCTGCCTCAACAGAAGTTGTATCTAACGCAGTAAGTTCTGCTTCCATGGTTGACCTCGTCAATATGGTCTGTTTGCAAGACCTCCATGATACTGCGCCACCACCAAGAATAAACGCATATCCACTTGTGGCGTAGAGCTCATCAACATCTGAGATCCAGTTCGAATCACAATATCCCTCAAGCACAGCAGGGTTCCCTGAATAGTGAATCCCGTAACTCATTGTACCGCTCAGATAGCGCATGACCCTTTCAAGTGCATGCCAATAATCAGTACCCGGGTTAGACATGAACCTGCTCAATTTGCTCACAGCAAAAGAGATATCAGGTCTCGTCGCGCTCGCAAGGTACATGAGTGAACCGACCACTTGAGAGTACCTCAATTGATCTCTCGTCTCTTTCTTATTCTTTCTGAGTGTCACGCTGGGATCATAGGGTGTTGGAGAAGGCTTGCTGTCTATAAAGCCGAATCGGCTCAAGACCTTCTCAAAATAGTGTGATTGCGTTAACGTAATCCCACTCTCATCCCTAATCAGTTTGATGTTCAGGATCACATCAGCTTGTCCCAGATCTTTCATATCAAAGCTCTTTGACAAGAAAGACTTGACCTCATTTATCACTATCATGCTTGTACCAAAAATTAGTATGTCGTCAACATACAAGCATAATATGACACTATCGCCCCCACCATGGCGATAATACACACATATCAGACTCATTAATGGCAAAGCCTGCAGACGTTAACGTTCTGTCAAACTTCTCATGCCATTGCTTAGGTGCTTGCTTTAGCCCATACAAAGATTTTAACAGTTTGCACATCTTTCTCTCTTCACCTTTTACTACAAACCCATCGGGCTGATCCATATAGATTTCCTCTTCCAACTCTCCGTTAAGGAAAACTGTCTTTACGTCCATTTGATGAACGATCAGACCATATGAGGCAGCCATGGAAAGTAGTACACGCATGGTGGTCAGTCTAGCGACAGGTGAATAGGTGTCAAAGTAATCTTCACCTTCACGCTGAGTGTAACCCTTGGCTACAAGCCGTGCCTTGTACTTCTCAATAGTACCATCAGGACTTAGCTTTTTCTTGAACACCCACTTACAACCCACAGGTTTGCAACCGTAGGGTCGTTCAGATAATTCCCAAGTTTAATTAGAAAGAATCGAGTCCATCTCATTATGGACAGCTTCTTTCCATTCATCCGCATCAAGAGATGCGAATGCCTCTGCAATGGACGTAAGGGTATTGTCCACAAGGTACACAATGAAATCATCACCAAAGGATTTTTCAATCCTCTGTCTCTTGCTCCTTTTGGGAGCTTCATTGTCATCCTTCTCAAGGACTTCCTCAACATTTCGTTGTTCAGAATAATCAACGGATGTAATAGATTCAGTAAATATCTCAGAAGAAATCCTATCAGTTCTATGCATATCCTTCATAGGAAACATGTTCTCAAAAAATATTGCATCACGAGATTCCATAATACTATCAACATGCATATCAGGTAACTCAGATTTAACTACTAAAAATCTATAGCCGATGCTCCGTTGAGCATAACCCAGAAAGACACAATCCACTGTCTTTGGTCCGAGTTTACGTTTCTTAGGAATTGGAACATTGACTTTCACCAAGATCCCCCAAGTGCGTAAATAAGAAAGTGATGGTTTTCTCCCAGACCACTCCTCGTAAGGGGTCTTCTCTTTATTCTTGTTAGGAATTCTATTCAGGACATGACACGAAGTCAATAAAGCCTCCCCCCACCATGCCTTAGATAAACCAGCAGTGTCCAACATGGCGTTCACCAAGTCGGTCAGCGTGCGGTTTTTCCTCTCGGCAACCCCGTTTGATTGGGGAGAATAGGGAGGCGTCCTCTCATGAATAATACCATGTTCCTCACAGAATACATCAAATATTTTGGAGAAATACTCGCCACCACGATCCGACCTAAGACGTTTGATCTTTCTCTCTAGTTGATTTTCTACTTCGGCTTTGTAAATTTTAAAGTAGTCTAAAGCTTCATCTTTAGTTTGCAACAAATATATATAACAGAACCTACTAGCATCATCAATTAAAGTCATGAAATATTTCTTTCCACCTTTTGTCAACACGCCATTCATCTCACACATATCCGAATGTACGAGTTCCAGGGGTGCTAAGTGTCTCTCCCCGGCTGCCTTGTGAGGCTTTCGAGGTTGCTTTGATTGCACACAACTATGGCACTTGGAACCTTTGGCAATAGTGAAATTCGGAATTAAACTCATACTAGACAACTGAGACATCAAACCAAAATTAATGTGACATAAACGAGAATGCCAAACACTGGTATCATCGGAAACACCGCCACAAATATGGTTTACTGATTTATTACAGAAATCTGAAAGTGAAAAACGGAACAAGCCTCCGCACTCATAACCTTTACCAATAAATTTGTAAAGTTCCTCAGCTGCACGATCTTCCCTCATAGTAGGGACATGTTGCACGTTCCTCAGCTGCACGATCTTCCCTGAAGTAAACTACCGTGCCAACACCACGAACAGTAGCATGTGATCCATTCCCCATTAGGACGGAAGAATCCCGAGCGACCTGATAAGAAGTGAACAAAGAGATGTCAGCGCACACATGAACGTTAGCACCCGTATCAATCTACCAACATGGAGAATGAAATACTGAAAGCACAAATGGTAAATTACCATACCCATCAGTATTGCTAGCGGTCACGACGTTGGCAGTCTTGGCCTTCTTCACTTTCTTGTCTGCACGATCTGGGCAGTCCACTGAGAAGTGGCCGAGCTCTCCACATGTATAGCAACCTAGTTCAGACTTGTTCATCATCATCTTCTTCTTCTTGAAAGAATTAGTCTTGACAGGTACATTGAAAGCAGTCTTGTTTTTTCCTTTGTTCTTGCCGTGGTTATGGTTCTTCTGCACCATGTTGGCGCTAGAATGGCCTTCACCACCTCTCTCAGTTGTGTCCTTAGCTCGAGCCTTCCCCTCAACATCAAGAGACGCTATCAGGTTTTCAACCGATATCTCCTGTCTCTTGTGTTTGAGAGATGTGGCGAAGTTCCTCCATGAAGAAGGCAACTTTGCAATAATGCACCCGGCCACAAACTTGTCAGGTAAGGCACACTTAGCGTGCTCAAGCTCCTTCACAATGCACTGTATCTCATGAGCCTGTTCGACTACAGAACGGTTGTTAGCCATCCTGAAGTCATGAAAATTCTCCATGATGTACAGTTCACTGCCAGCTTGTTGCTAAGAACACTCAGAACGAGTCCCACAAAGGCAGTGTTGGTATCCTTGAACTTATTCTGATCCTCGTCAGATATAGCTCCTTCAGGTAAACCCTCACTGGACTCGAACACTTTCAGAGATCGCAATCACGACGTGGTCTTGATCTTCCATCTCTTAAAATCCGCACCGGTCAACTTGTCTGGCCTCAGCGAATCAGATAGATGTCCCATGTTTAATTCAGAAAATTCCCTATAACACAAATAAGGTTTTTGGATTGTTGGAATATTAGGCACAATTTGCATGATTAATTCCAGTATATTAAACATTACTACAACAGCTACTAGCATGTTAATGTCGCAAATACTAGATGTATTAATTAACATGAACAACAGTAAAACGTCTACACACATAGACATACTAAATCGGCAGATAGGCACGTGATGAACGTACCGAACAACTGTAGATGAAGTAATAGTAGTCGTAGTAGTCGTGGTAGTTGTTGCAGCAGCAGCGACGGCAGCAGCTTCCTGAAGGCGATGGCGACGTTGTTGACGAGCAGCCCGCGAGTCCGGCGAGCGTACAGGAAGGCGAGTCGTGATGAAGAGCTTGAGAGAGCAGTCGCGCGGAGCGCTTCCCAAAAACCTTATTCGCCCTCTCCCGTACATGATCACAAGGACGAGGGTTTCGGAGACCTGCTGTCCCGTTCGCCGGTGCACGCCAGCGCTCGGGATGGAGTAGACCACGGTGGCGGCGCAAGGCACGAGGTGGCAAAACCTAGATTGGTTCGGGGGTGTTTGCAGCGCACGCAGTGCCCGACTTTATATAGCGCGGGTAGGGGAAAACCCTAACGGGTACAACATGGGCCAAGTCCACGTCGCGCACGTTTAGGTCGGTTACAGTAGCCCACGATCCGGGAGCGACCCGAACCGACTATCTGTGACGCGTCCGTCCAAACCGTTTTTTCCCAGACTGCAAAAATAAAGCTCGGCTCGGCAAGATTCCCGCAACCCGCAACCCGCGACGCGTCGTGACGAGACGGACGGGCGGTGCGTGCAAGCGGCGGGTGAGGAGCGCGTGAGAGAGACTCATGTTCTCACAAGCTTACCAAGTAGCACAACACTCCTCTTAAACTAGCAATGTGGGACTAAACTTTAGCTCCCACTCCACTCTCATGTGTGCTGCCATTTTTCCATGGGTTTTGAGATTTCAGAAATTGCTAATTGGGCTCCCCACTCATGTGCCCAAATTCTAACACTAGTAGTATGACGGTATGACCTAGCAAGTAAATCATGAACAAACAGAAAGATAAGCTGACAGACCATTCATGCATTGTAAATTTGGTCAAAACCTGACCAAAATGGCTAGATTGACGAAGCTCTTATTTTTTCTGATAAACAAACTTCAGTAGGTAAGTATTTTTATGTATATTGAGGCAACGGCATCCCCTCCCACTTGAGTGGTAAAACAGATTATTTGTTTTCCTGAAAATTATAAAACTAACAAGAGCTCGATAAATATGCCTACAACAGAATAGAGTAGATATATTTTAAATGTAATCAGAATAAACTACGCTATATTTAAATCTAGTATAATCTGGCCTTGAAGAATCAGATGAGCTAATTCAGTTACATATGTAACATATCTCAAAATCTTTACCAACGAAACCATCAGTGCACACTTCCAATAACCAAAGGTATTTGCAAAAACATAGGCCTAAGAAGTTGGCTTCCTAGTTCCTACAGCATAGACCATCATCTTAAAAAAACAGGAAACAAAACTCTTAGTACGCACTACAAAATTAAGAAATACATACACTTCTGGAATTTATGAACCATTTAGGTGGTATAACAAGTTCGGTCAGGGATATGTGAGTTCTACTTTTGTCTTAAGTAAAGGTTCATATAATCACAAGAATTTTTTTGCATATTATATTCATAAAGCCTGAATGCACAATCTAACAAGTTGGCATCACTACATTATACCAATGGAGATAAAAAAATCAGCAAAAGTGAGATAAAAAAATTTAACCTATATATCTGGCTCTCTACGTGCACCAATTGTGCAGTATTCTTGTAGTAGCTAATTCAACACCTTGGCATAAAAAATCCAGGAGCAACATCAAAATATCTATGACAGGACTGCAACAGAGCCCTGTGTCACTCCTTCACTCCTTCGTGCTTCACCCGCCTCTACAATTCAGAACCAGCAACTCACTAAGGCATTTCAACATGGACTAATCAGAAATCTAGAAGGTGGAAATATCTTTCAAGCATTTGTACAACATCTAGAGAGCAACATAATAACGATAGCACTTCCCTAATATAATCAATAGAGGTTAATATCATAAAGGTCATGATCTGATGATACTATCGATTAATCGATCACCAGTCACATTGGCTTTCTTAGACGCTCTGAACACAATGTGCTCTCCTTCATATTGCATACTTCAGTCATGTGGTCTGAAGTGAAAGTATGAACACAAACTATAAGAATAGGATTTGTAGTTAACACGACATAATGAAAATCTGATCATAAATAGGATGTGTACATCAAATCATCCACAAGTGCCTGCAAAGCAACCAATGGTGGTAGGGACATAATAAGTCTCAAAATTTCAAGGTAAATAGAGTTACTTTTGAAGCATCTAGCAAATCTAATCAGCAAGCATTTAATCTGTAATATTCATAAAAATAAGCAAATCTTTAGCACAAATTGCAAGGCAATATAATCTAAAATTTCAGAAGCTACCAAAAGTATGAAGCTGCAATCTATAAATGCGACTGCAGAAGCATGTAAGAAGAATGCCAAGTACAAACACCGAACCAAAAGGGGTGGATTATATGTCTATTGTACTTGTGGAAACTCTTCAGGAACTTAGTTTAACGAAAATTGCATAACCAAAAAGAACCATGTCAACGACAACATGAGGGGGCCTAAATACTCAACTGAATTTCACCTTGCATGTCGCACAAAACTGAAATGAAATTGTCCATCTCCTCCGATCCGAACTGAACCATGCATCGCAGTAGCATATAATACACATAAAACTGAATAATGACTGAACCACGAAATACAGGGCCTACGACTAATCATGACTGAACCATCAGGCTACTTGGTCATTGCAACGGATCTATGTTCATGGAAACCTGCAACTACGAAATCCACTCTAATAGTGCTAAGGTAGTCATCAAAGTTCAATGCATGTACCTGCAACTGCAAGATATCTGTAGGGTTGTGCCCAGCGGAGAAGCATGGCGAGATTCACAGTTGCAGAAAAACAACAGCAAATTGCCTCCGGAGGGGAGATGGAGGCGAGCTCGCCGGAGACTTCAGCGGAGGGGACCTCAGGGGCATGGAGGCGGGTTCATCGGCGAGCTCATACTGAATGTCTGCGTACTGAAGGGCAGCGGAGGCGACCTCAGGGGCGGCGGCGGCGGCGAACTGGGAGTCGTCGTCGGCAGCGAAGTGGGAGGCGGTGGTGAGTGTTGTCTACGCGAACTGAGCGGTACCTATCGTGGGCGCCTGGGCGGTTGGTTTTCCCTGTGGTGAGGTCATGGAGAGAGTCGGGGAATTTGCGCTCAACTAGCGTTAAACATTGGAGCGTCGTAGAACGTAGGATGGACGCGATGAACGGATGTGATGCTTTGTGTCTCCACCCTCTGGATCTTTTAATATTAGTGGAGATAATTCAATAAATCTAGCTGACTATACTGGTCCAAATCAATTAACCTCTGAAAAATGGAAATCAATCACTCCTACCTTGTGGGTCAATTACCTAGATTTTTTTCTATCACAACTATCTAAGGAGGTAAAATCAACTAAATAGGCTAACTGAATATGTGCACACTACGCTGACACTACGAAATCTAGGAGACTTCTTAAAGTGAGCAAACATATAGTGGCTCATGAAACAAGTGCAATATACACCAGATCCCATTTAAGAGATATAGCAAAATGAACCTACTGATCTATTCCCTATAAATTTGTCTGCGTAAACGAAATACTGAGTAATTCAGTTTGTTTTACAGTGTGTGCTTCACGAACCATTAACAGGTTTTGCACATATCTGAGAGGGAACATAACAATGTTTTGATAGATCCTCTAATGTCAAATGAGCATGACCATGGCTGTTAAACCACATCATATTCTATAATTTGCATATCTAGAGATATCTAGTACTTCTAATTATTTCTTTAGTTTCGGATGACCAGTGAAAAACAATAGCTAAGTAGAGACAGTCTTGAACCTCCATGTATGTCATGATCTTTTAGCAGAGATGTTGATGTGGTACAAGAAAATCCACTTATCTTTTTTATTCAAAATCCACTCATCTGAACCATATGAAATAAATAAAAAATATATGTTATTCGGGAAACAATAGATCTCACACATGTATCATGTGAATGCTCACGAGCACATCCATCGAATCATTACATTAGAACTATAAATGGAGCGAACACTAAACATAAATAGTAGCGCCGGATTGCATCTGAAAACTGTAAGTTCAGATCAAACCACGGTCAAAGAACACTCTTGTACAGTAGATTTTTGTAGCTCACAGCCTTAAGCAAGAATCTTTCTAGAAACTTTGGTACATAATCGACTCACATAGACTCATCTTCAGGAAGTAGATTATAGACCAATGAGTCCTCCAACAGCAGATTTCTCGAGGTTCCTGAATATTCATGTAACAAAGGAATTATGATAAAATCTCATATTTCATAATGTAAATACTAAAACATCACACACTCTTATGCCTTGATATTCCTGAATATTGAGCCAGAAGCTAATAAACGAAAATGTGAAGGATAAAAATCTCCAACCGAACTTTATTCTGCACCCTGTGGACAAACAACCCATGAGCTAAACACAACCCAGCCAGTAAATCCATCTTACCTTGCGACTAAAAAGGGACAAAAGGCAGCTCCCATCACTCAAGGTCATCAGGCCTACAAAAATAGAACTTCAGAGTTCAAAGGGATACCAGTATACCACAGCCGGGAACTCTACAAAAACGAATAAACTTGTCGTGACGACAACCAAGCACCATGAATCAATCAATGCAAGAAAAGTAGAACATATCGGTGCAGGAAGCTTCTACATGGTCGGGCGAGATCATGAGCTGAGAGGAGATGCAGGTCTTCTAGGGAGAGGCAGTAGGGCGGCGTCCGGGCGCAACAGTCGCGGGGATGATAAAGCCCGGTGAGGATTCCAGGCAAGGAGCATAGATGGGCATCCCAAGATGGCGACAATAACTACAGAGCTTCAAGAACGGGGAAGAAGGGGCAGCAACGGTGGCCTGGGCGCGCAGCATGCTGACGGCGGCCTCGGCCTGAAGGGCGTCCTCGAGAGGGCATGGGGAGATATGGAGGTGGCTAACCTTGGCCTCCCTGCTGCCTCCGACGTTCCGCCTCCCGCCATTGTTTTGCTTACCGTCCGTTGACTTAGGTTTAGGTTATCTGCTGGAGCATGGAGGGGGAGGGACGTGCTTCGCCGCTCTTCCGGCTCCTTGCGGCTTCCTGCTCCCCACCGCTGCTCCTCCCTTCTGGATACTCGAGATGGACAACGCCGCCAACTTGCTCGAGCAGATTGGTGAGTAAAAGAGGGCAGGGCGAGCGACGGGTGGCATGACTGACGTCCACCCATACGTTCTCCACGGGCTCGAGGTTGGCGCGCTCGGACGCCCGTGCCAGGATCTTCTCCGTCGTGGACAGGGGGCGCAAGGCGCGCGGGTGGGTGTCGTCACTACACGGACACGTCCGACCCCCACGCAGTTATACCTCGAGCTCGACAACTGCCTCTGCTGCGCCGAGGCCGCCGCGGCGAGCTCCTACTGCGACAGGGAAGCATGGAAAGGAGCAGGTCAGTAAAGTAAGGAAGCTTGAGGGGGTGGTGAGGGGACCTTGTAGGCAAAGGCGGCGGTGGAGGCCTTGGCGACGGCGGTCGAACAGGCGCCCCCCAAACCACCAAAATTCCAGAGCATGAAGAACAGCCAGAATCAACCTGGCGACGCAGCCCCCTCAAGAACAGCAGAAAACCAAGAAGAGCAGCCTCGCAGATTTAGGATGCGCTCCAGGCGGCGAGGCGAAGAAGACGCAGTAAAAAAAAGACGACGGAAGGAAAGAGGGGACAAGGAATCCGGCACCCAGCGACACGTACATGCACGCTAGAAGCAACCAGAACAGTAAAACAGATCCACACCGTGAAGATATATATATATATCATGGAGATTTATTGTAACATCCTAAATTTCTCAAAAATTTAAAACTTTGGATTCATGCAT
Source organism: Poa annua (assembly GCA_026929855.1). Taxonomy (NCBI): domain Eukaryota; kingdom Viridiplantae; phylum Streptophyta; class Magnoliopsida; order Poales; family Poaceae; genus Poa; species Poa annua. The sequence goes on along the minus strand of CM049429.1, from coordinate 40,569,596 downwards.
CATGCATCATATAGGCATGGCATTGAAATCACATAAAGAATAATTTAAATTTTAATTATAAGTTTAAATAAAGTTGTTTTCCATAAAGAGGTCTAATTGAGCTCCTTATAAAAATCTGTATTTATTATTTTATTTATTTAGCAAAATGATATCAAAAAGTTTTAAATTAAATTAGCTTTTCAAAACATATTTTTATGAATTTTTCTGAAATGTTTTGATAGGATTTAAAAATCAAATTGTTTTGAAAAGTTTTAAAACAGAAAAAGAGTTTAATTAAAAGATTTCTTAACGGGCCGGCCGAGCCCTATCTACCGCGCGCGCAGCTCCCATCGGCCCACGAGCAGCCCAGCCCGCGCCTCGCCTCTTCTCTCTCTGACGCGCGGGGCCCGCACGCAGGCGTCGTGCCTTCTTCAACCTCCCGACGGATTTTCCGGCGCCGAACTCATCCCCAACTCGAGATCGATTCGGATCGTTAGAAACGGTTTTAATCCGTGCCTTCGCCCCCTATTTATACCCCGCGATTCCGCCGCTCGATTCCGCCCAAAAACCTAGCTCCATCGCCGCAGGGCTGCCCACAATCGGAGCTCTCATCTCGCCGGTTCCGCCGCCGTCGAGCTCGACGTACGGGACCCTACGACCACCCCGCGCTCCCTCGTCTCCTTCCCTCACCTCCTCTCGACTTTGCGCATCGTTTTGACGTGGTCTCGTGTTTTGGTTTGCAGACCAGCGACGCCTCCGTCCGCGCCCGCCGACGTCGTCCGCCACTCCAACTCCGGCGAGCGTTAGGGGAAGGATTAGACCACCACAAACGCCTCTGCCGCGCCATCGAGACCGCCTCGTCATCACGCATCGATCGGTGAGCATATGTCCCCGTCGTTCTTCGTTTCGCAAATTGTGGAGCTTTTCCGGCGATGGCGCCGCCGCGGTCGGAGGAATTCCGGCGGACCGCGCCGCCCGTCCGTGTCCTTGCGTCCGGGCCGTCGGATCTAGATCGGATTGATCTGGAGCGTCCACGTTATTCAGATCAGACGGTTAGCAATAGCGATCCGAGCGAAGCGGTATCAGCCAATCAGATGGCGCCGCGTGGCTTTTTCTTTTCTATTTTTCGGCTAGATTTTATATTTTAAAACAGAAAAACAATATAAACTTGCAAAATTCATAACTTTCGATCTGTTCATCCAAATTTGATGAATTTTATATCCACGTAAAGCTCTGCTCGTGTAGTTTAGTATGGTTTCATTAGTTTGTCTTTTTAGTGTATTTTAAATTGCGGAATTTAATTGTTTAGCTTTTCGGCTATTTAATCTATAACTTAATTAATAAAAATGCTTTCCAAATAAATCCAGTTCTTTTAGCATTTTATTAATGCCCTCTGTCCAGAGAGTGCAACTTGGGTTTTATTTGAAACTTTGCATAATAGGATTAAATAATTTGGTTGTAGGGCTTAATATTTCTACGTTATGCACAATATTTTAAATGAGTAAATAAAATAATAAAATGTTGATCTTTGCATTTCATGCATTTAAAACAGAGGAAATAAAATGGTAATTATTTTGTCTTGTTAAATTCATTGCATATCAAGCATGCATACATATTTCCGTCTTGATATTTTAAGTGTTGTGTTGTGTTTTTTTTATTGTTTGTCTCTAGATTGTGAAGAGGAGGAAGGCCCTTCTTGTGATTGTTATTCTTGCTGTGCTTGTCCCTCTTGTTACCAAGGCAAGTGACATTCATAAATCTACCCAATATTTTCTATATGCATAGTAGTATATTTTGAGTAGTATGCATGATAGGGAATTTTGAACTATCTTATAATGCTAAGTTAGTACACTTTGAAAATTATCCTAGTAGTATGTAGCCATCCCTTCGCATGCAGCCATCAAAAGTTTTTATTAGATGCTTAGCTATGCTATAAAAAGTGTTACTTACCATGTTATAGAAATATTGCTAAGTGTTAAACTTTAAATGCACACCTGGGTGGAATTGGTTGTTTGGTTTATGTTGAGTGGCTTTTGGGACTATGCTTGGGGTTGTCGTTGCCTAGGATGAATGTCTATTCTACTTAGTGCCATGAGCATGGTGGTTGTCACCCAGAAGCGCACTTGTGGACGGCCACCCAGGAACAAAGAGATTTCTAAGTCCCTCCAAGTTTAGAAGCTTCCCGTGCAGCTTTTTGACAATGGGCTCTGTCTAGAATTACTAAGTTGTGAGAGTGCAACCTGTCAGCTTGACAAGCAGATGTAGAGTTGGTAGGTGGAACGGGTCTTGCTAGTATGGTTGCATTCTTCTTCTGAAAGTTCTTGTCTCAATTCTCTCCTTTCCTTAATGCACTCCGCGTGTATAGAATGTTTGGATTAATTGAGTCTCAAGGTGAAAGTGCACAACCTCTGCAGAGTCGACAATCTGAGTACTCAGCCGTGTCCCCGGTGATGGACTACTTCGAGCAACTGGACAAGGATGGACGGAAGAATCTCATCATAGTTTTCATAAAGTAAAATTTGACTAAGGAAAGAATTGTTGGTGCACTTGGGCTTCATCCCTTGGTGCCAAGTCTTTGAGAAACAAAATTGTTTTACAAAAGATAGGAGAAAACTGGCTTTCTGCAAAATAGCCTACAACTCCACCAAGCCAAATATGCATATAGAATTAGACTTGTCATAAATTATCCACCATAGTCACTTGCCAATACTTCATTGTATTGACCTCCTACGGGGGCTGCATATTCAAATGTGCAGGTAATTCTGATGAGGAGTGAGTTTGGACTCGAGTCTACACCCAACATGTCTGCCTGTGGCGCATGCTTGAAGAAGAGGCTCATTGCTATTACTTTCGTTGTGAACTCTGAATATTTTAGCTAGTCTTCATGACTATGCACTTTGTAATAAAGCTATACTTAGCTATTTTTGGATCTCGTTGTAGTAATTTGATACTTATGCAATGATACTATGTATTTTGTACTGTGGTGCTGGCAGTGATCCAGGGACTAGCACATAACACAGGTGTTCCATCTTTATTTAAAAGATGGGGCGCTATAAAATGGTATCAGAGCTAAAGTGTTGCATGTAGGTTCGAGCCCTTAGGATTGGTTAAGCCTCTTTTGATCATAGTATTACCATCTTTGAAGTATGTTGGATCCTAGCGGCATAGTGGGATGAAGCGGCCCGGGACTAACCTTACATGTCCGCGTACATGAGACCTGTTCCACAATTATAAGTGGCTGGCCGGGTGTCTGTCTCTCTCATTATAGTGAATATCCGACTTACCAAGAGTTGATAATAGTGTTGATCACCTTTTAGAAAAGAACTTCTTTTTCTCTAAGTACTTAAGTACACCACAACTAGTATTTCTTACCTTATGTCTTGTTTTAACAAACTCTACCTTTATCACTTAAGGATGTCGTTCTTCATGTATCAAACCGCGGAGGACTTCAAGGACACGCGCTTTGGAAGATATCTTCTAGAGTTAGTAGAACTGTTGGCACTTCCAACACCCATCATCAAGGCAAGCCAGCTGAAGCACTTCAACAAAGAAGACTTATGGGGAATTCGTCTTTTCCAACAAGGGCGCCAGACTGAATCCAAGACCGAAGACATCCAGTACAAGTCGATTAGTGACTCCTTGGAGAAAGGGCTGAATCTCGTCACGCAGGAGCTAATAGGACGTCTTTGCTGGCAATTCCAGGAGGAGTTAAAAGACCACTACTTTTCTAACCTTGGCCAACGTGACGAACATGGGATACCCTACCTTGTTAGCGAGGAAGACAAAAAAACAAACCAGAACCTTTGTACCCATATCTCCAAGACTTAGAACTTCACCTCTGGCAACTCGAAGAGGATATGCGCAACGAGCTGTTGAAGAATGATGAAATAATGGCACAAGTCAAGGAGACTCAAAAGAAGATCGAAGCCCAAGATGGCCAACGCTCAAGAGGAGAAATTCCGAGCTCAAGAGAAGAAGTTCCAAAATCAAGAAAAGAGAATTAAAGACAAGAACAAGGAGATCAAGACCTTGAAGGATGAAATTCTGAGCAACGACGTCGAGTTTGAAGCTGATCGAGATTTGATCGAGACTCTACGCCGTGAGAAGAGAATGCTACAAGAGAAGATTGAAGTCCTGGAGAAGGAAGCGATCGAGACTCTGCACCGTGAGACGACAATGTTACAGGAGAAGAACGAGGCCTTGGAGAAGGAGGTGAATGACTACAAGGAGATCCTTACGAAGGAAGGCATCACCATCGAGGAAGTCGAAGAAGATGAAGGAGACGTCATGGACGAAGTTTAGACTTAGTAGTTGGACCACCATGTTCTCCCTCGTTTAGTTCGTTGTTCTTTTTAAAAACATTGATCTCCAACTTGTGGTGTGACAATGTTAGGATGATTGGTTTGCAGACTCTGTTGTGTATTTAAATCAACTTAGAATACTTGTTTCGATTTGCTAAGTAGACTTTTCTTTTTAAGTTGTCTTTTGAGTGATGATTGTGTTGACTTGGTTGCTTTGTGCATGGGTAGGATTTTTCTTCTCTTAGTTCTGTCTATCTTTCACTCATCTATGCTGAAAACCCTACAGATGCCTCCTCGTCGTGATACCAACAACGATGATGCCATGCAACAACTGATGGCCGCTCAAGCTCAGTTGATGAATATGATGACTCAATTCATTGCAGCAACCAACAACAACAACAACAACCACAACAACAACAACCCGCCACCTCCACCACCACCTCCAGTGGACAGACTTGCTAGATTCCTAAGGCTAAGGCCTAATAAGTTCTCCTCTGCTACTGAACCAATAGTGGCGGATGATTGGCTCCGTTCAGTCAACAAGGACTTAGTAACTTGTGAGTGTTCTGAGGCAGAAAAAGTGAGGTTCACTGCACACCTGTTGGAAGGACCCGCAGCATTGTGGTGGGAGACTTATCAAGTGACTCATCCTTTGGATGGCATGACATGGGATGCGTTCAAGGAAGGTTTCCGGAATGCTCACATCTCCTCAGGTATAATGAACCTGAAGAAAGAGGAATTTCGCAGCTTGAGGCAGGGAGGTAGAACTCTGAAGGAGTATATGGATGACTTCTGTATGCTATCAAGGTATGCACCAGAGGACATTGATACTGATGCAAAGAGGAAGGAAAAGTTCCTCAATGGACTTAGGGGAGAACTGAAGATACCCTTGTCTGTGGCATATACTCCAAATTATCAAGCTCTGCTGGATCAAGCTATCACCCTGGACAACAACATAAGAAAGGAAGAGAATAGGAAGAGGAAGTTCAGTGCAAGTAAGGTTCATTCGGAAGGGACATATAAGAAACAACACACCTCTGAAGTCAGTAGCCATAAACCCTGGAATCACTCCAACACTGGTAGTGGCCAAAAACATCATGGTCATAACCACAATGGAGGATACAAAGGAAACAATGGAGGATACAAAGGAAATAATGGAGGATACAATGGAAATAATGGTTGATCCAGGGGAAACCATCACCATGGCCATAATCATGGGAATGATAATCACCGTCCTAACTATGAAGGGAAGAAAGACTTGTCTAATGTGACTTGCTTCAAGTGCAAGAAGACATGACATTATGCAACGGAATGCCCATAGAGGAAAGCTGATGAAAATTCCAAGCCCAATCCTTTCCAGAAGGGACAAGTGAACCACATCAATGTGGAAGAAGTTCAGGATGAACCTGGTGCTGTGATTGGTACGTTCTTGCTCAACTCCTTTCCAACATTAGTCTTATTTGGTACTGGAGCATCTCATTCATTCATACCAAGAGCTTTTGTAAACAAACATGGGTTAGCTGAGGAAAGTCTAGGAAAACCTATTAGGGTAAGTTCACCTGGAGGAGAGATGATAGTAAATTCCGGGTGTAGGCAGTTAGACTTGCAAATCGGAAAACACACCTTTCCAACAGACTTAGTCATCCTAGAAACCCAAGGATTGGATGTTATCATCGGAATGGATTGGATGACTCGTTTTGAAGTAATCATAGACTGTGCAAATAGAGAAATCACTCTCACCACCCCAGAGAAAAGGAAGATTAAGTTCAGATCAACTTTCAAACTTAAGAAGGTTAGGCTAAATTCTCTTAAGGGGGTTAGCCTTGGTGATGTGCTTATTGTCAAGGAATACCCAGATGTTTTTCCGGAAGAACTACCGGGAATGCCACCCGATAGAGATGTAGAGTTTCTCATCGAACTGAAGCCGGGAACAGGACCAATAGCTAAAAGACCTTATCCTATGGCCGTCGATGAATTGAAAGAGCTTAAGAAGCAACTGGAGGAACATATCCAGAAAGGATTCATTCGTCCAAGTTCATCGCCATGGGGAGCACCAGTCTTATTTGTTAAAAAGAAGGATCAAACCCAGAGGCTAGTCACGGATTATAGAGATATAAACGAGCAAACTATCAAAAACAAGTACCATTTACCCAAGATAAATGAACTATTTGATCAATTGGAAGGTGCTTGCGTTTTCTCAAAGATCGATCTTCGATCGGGGTACCTCCAAATGAAAGTTAGAGAAATGGATATACCCAAGACTGCATTTGTTACGAGATATGGCTCTTATGAGTACACAGTAATGCCGTTTGGATTAACCAATGCACCAGCCTATTTCATGAATATGATGAATAAAGTGTTCATGGATTTTCTGGATAAGTTTGTGGTAGTGTTCATAGATGATATTCTAATCTACTCCAAGAGTCACAAAGAACATGAAGAGCACTTGCGTCTAGTATTGCAGAGATTACGTGAACATAGGTTGTATGCCAAGTATAGCAAGTGTGAGTTTTGGTTAGAACAAGTCGGATTTTTAGGCCATGTGGTGTCCAACCGCCGAAGAATGTTGGAGAATTACGAAGTTTTCTGGGCCTAGCAGGATACTACCGACGATTCATTGAAAACTTCTCCAAGATTGCCAAGGCCTTGACAGAATTATTAAAGAAGGAGAAGAAATTTGAGTGGACTGAGGCATGCGAAGCCAGTTTTCAGGAGTTGAAGAAACGTCTGGTTTCAGCCCCAGTTCTATGCTTACCTGATCTGGAGAAGGAATTCCAAGTGTATTGTGATGCTTCACGCCAAGGCTTGGGAAGTGTGTTGATGCAGGAAGGCAGAGTGGCATCTTATGCCTCTAGACAACTCAAGAAACATGAAGCAAATTATCTAACTCATGATCTCGAGTTAGCATCAGTAGTGCATGCCCTGAAAACTTGGAGACCCTACCTGATGGGAAAAAGATGTGAGGTATTCACGGACCACAAAAGTTTGAAGTACATATTTACACAGAAGGAATTGAACATGAGACAAAGAAGATGGTTGGAACTTATTAAAGATTATGATCTAAGTCTCCAATACCATCCGGGGAAAGCTAATGTGGTAGCAGATGCTCTGAGTCGTAAAGTGTATGTGAATGGCCTTACAGCAGGAGAATTACCCGAGGATTTATGCAAGGCATTCAAGGACCTCAGATTGGAAGTAGTACCTGAAGGGTTTGTAACCTCATTAGTTGTACAACCCACTTTGATGGACAAGATACGTGAAGCTCAGAAAGGAGACAAGGAAATAGAAGAGATCAAAGTCAATCTAAGAGCAGGCAAAGCTAAAGGATTTCATGAGGATGAGCAAGGGATTTTGTGGTTTGAAAAACGTGTATGTGTGGCCAATGATCCTGATATTAGGAAGTTAATTCTGCAAGAAGCTCATGAGACACCTTATTCTATTCATCCGGGAAATACCAAGATGTATATGGATGTGAAAAAGAGATTTTGGTGGAATAATCTGAAAAGAGAAATAGCAGAATACATCGCTAAGTGCGATGTATGTAGTCGAGTAAAGGCAGAACATCAGAAACCAGCAGGGCTCTTACAACCTTTGAAAGTACCGGATTGGAAGTGGAATTCTATTGGGATGGACTTCATCACCGGATTACCAAGGACCAGATCGGGTTATGATTCTATTTGGGTTATTGTTTGTCGCCTAACCAAAATAGCTCACTTCATACCCGTGAAGACCACTTATACTAGTGCAAAGTTAGCTGATATTTACATGAAGAGAATTGTGTGCCTTCACGGCCTTCCTAAGAGTATCGTGTCTGATAGAGGGACCCAGTTCACTTCTCATTTCTGGAAGCAGTTGCACGAATCTTTGGGAACCAGATTGGAATTCAGTACGGCTTTCCACCCGCAAACAGATGGTCAGACTGAAAGAGTGAATCAAATTTTAGAGGATATGTTAAGAGCTTGTGCGCTCGACTATGGATCTAGTTGGGATGATAATTTACCGTACGCTGAGTTCTCCTACAACAACAGTTACCAAGCCAGTATTGAGATGGCACCGTTTGAAGCCTTATATGGAAAGAAATGCACAACCCCACTGTTGTGGAGTGGTGTAGGAGAACGGAGTTTCTTTGGACCTGATATAATACAGGATGCTGAAGAGAAAGTCAGGCTAATTAAGGACAGATTAGAAATAGCACAGACACGCAAGAAAAGCTGCGCAGATTCCAAGCGTAGAGAAGTCACCTACGAAGTGGGTGATAGAACCTATTTAAGAGTGTCACCACTTCAGGGTGTAAAAAGGTTTGGAATCAAAGGAAAGTTAGCACCTCGATTCATTGGACCATTCAAAATTCTTTCTCGCAAAGGTGAAGTGGCATATGAGTTAGAACTACCCGAAGTTTTGTCTGCTGTTCATACAGTACCCGCAAATAAAGTCGTTTTCCATAAAGAGGTCTAATTGAGCTCCTTATAAAAATCTGTATTTATTATTTTATTTATTTAGCAAAATGATATCAAAAAGTTCTAAATTAAATTAGCTTTTCAAAACATATTTTTATGAATTTTTCTGAAATGTTTTGATAGGATTTAAAAATCAAATTGTTTTGAAAAGTTTTAAAACAAAAAAAGAGTTTAGTTAAAAAGATTTCTTAACGGGCCGGCCGAGCCCTATCTACCGCGCGCGCAGCTCCCATCGGCCCACGAGCAGCCCAGCCCGCGCCTCGCCTCTTCTCTCTCTGACGCGCGGGGCCCGCACGCAGGCGTCGTGCCTTCTTCAACCTCCCGACGGATTTTCCGGCGCCGAACTCATCCCCAACTCGAGATCGATTCGGATCGTTAGAAACGGTTTTAATCCGTGCCTTCGCCCCCTATTTATACCCCGCGATTCCGCCGCTCGATTCCGCCCAAAAACCTAGCCCCATCGCCGCAGGGCTGCCCACAATCGGAGCTCGCATCTCGCCGGTTCCGCCGCCGTCGAGCTCGACGTACGGGACCCTACGACCACCCCGCGCTCCCTCGTCTCCTTCCCTCACCTCCTCTCGACTTTGCGCATCGTTTTGACGTGGTCTCGTGTTTTGGTTTGCAGACCAGCGACGCCTCCGTCCGCGACCGCCGACGCCGTCCGCCACTCCAACTCCGGCGAGCGTTAGGGGAAGGATTAGACCACCACAAACGCCTCTGCCGCGCCATCGAGACCGCCTCGTCATCACGCATCGATCGGTGAGCATCTGTCCCCGTCGTTCTTCGTTTCGCAAATTGTGGAGCTTTTCGGCGATGGCGCCGCCGCGGTCGGAGGAATTCCGGCGGACCGCGCCGCCCGTCCGTGTCCTTGCGTCCGGGCCGTCGGATCTAGATCCAATGGATCTAGATCGGATTGATCTGGAGCGTCCACGTTATTTAGATAAGACGGTTAGCAATAGCGATCCGAGCGAAGCGGTATCAGCCAATCAGATGGTGCCACGTGGCCTTTTCTTTTCTATTTTTCGGCTAGATTTTATATTTAAAAACAGAAAAACAATATAAACTTGCAAAATTCATAACTTTCGATCTGTTCATCCAAATTTGATGAATTTTATATCCACGTAAATCTCTGCTCGTGTAGTTTAGTATGGTTTCATTAGTTTGTCTTTTTAGTGTATTTTAAATTGCGGAATTTAATTATTTAGCTTTTCGGCTATTTAATCTATAACTTAATTAATAAAAATGCTTTCCAAATAAATCCAATTCTTTTAGCATTTTATTAATGCCCTCTGTCCAGAGAGTGCAACTTGGGTTTTATTTGAAACTTTGCATAATAAGATTAAATAATTTGGTTGTAGGGCTTAATATTTCTACGTTATGCGCAATATTTTAAATGAGTAAATAAAATAATAAAATGTTGATCTTTGCATTTCATGCATTAATAACAGAGGAAATAAAATGGTAATTATTTTGTCTTGTTAAATTCATTGCATATCAAGCATGCATACATATTTTCGTCTTGATATTTTAAGTGTTGTGTTGTGTGTGTGTGTTTTTTTTTGTCTCTAGATTGTGAAGAGGAGGAAGGCCCTTCTTGTGATTGTTATTCTTGCTGTGCTTGTCCCTCTTATTACCAAGGCAAGTGACATTCATAAATCTACCCAATATTTTCTATATGCATAGTAGTATATTTTGAGTAGTATGCATGATAGGGAATTTTGAACTATCTTATAATGCTAAGTTAGTACTCTTTGAAAATTATCCTAGTAGTATGTAGCCATCCCTTCCCATGCAGCCATCAAAAGTTTTTATTAGATGCTTAGCTATGCTATAAAAAGTGTTACTTACCATGTTATAGAAATATTGCTAAGTGTTAAACCTTAAATGCACACCTGGGTGGAATTGGTTGTTTAGTTTATGTTGAGTGGCTTTTGGGACTATGCTTGGGGTTGTCGTTGCCTAACATGAATGTCTATTCTACTTAGTGCCATGAGCATGGTGGTTGTCACCCAGAAGCGCACTTGTGGACGGCCACCCAGGAACAAAGAGATTTCTAAGTCCCTCCAAGTTTAGAAGTTTCCCGTGCAGCCTTTTGACAATGGGCTCTGTATAGAATTACTAAGTTGTGAGAGTGCAACCTATCAGCTTGACAAGCAGATGTAGAGTTGGTAGGTGGAACGGGTCTTGCTAGTATGGTTGCATTCTTCTCTGAAAGTTCTTGTCTCAATTCTCTCCTTTCCTTAATGCACTCCGCGTGTATAGGATGTTTGGGTTAATTGAGTCTCAAGGTGAAAGTGCACAACCTCTGCAGAGTCGACAATCTGAGTACTCAACCGTGTCCCCGGTGATGGACTACTTCGAGCAACTAGACAAGGATGGACGGAAGAATCTCATCATAGTTTTCATAAAGTAAAATTTGACTAAGGAAAGAATTGTTGGTGCACTTGGGCTTCATCCCTTGGTGCCAAGTCTTTGAGAAACAAAATTGTTTTACAAAAGATAGTAGAAAACTGGCTTTCTGCAAAATAGGCTACAACTCCACCAAGCCAAATATGCATATAGAATTAGACTTGTCATAAATTATCCACCATAGTCACTTGCCAATACTTCATTGTATTGACCTCCTACGGGGGCTGCATATTCAAATGTGCAGGTAATTCTGATGAGGAGTGAGTTTGGACTTGAGTCTACACCCAACATGTCTGCCTGTGGCGCATGCTTGAATAAGAGGCTCATTGCTATTACTTTCGTTGTGAACTCTAAATAATTTAGCTAGTCTTCATGACTATGCACTTTGTAATAAAGCTATACCTAGCTATTTTTGAATCTTAATTTGATACTTATGCAATGATACTATGTATTTTGTACTGTGGTGCTGGCAGTGATCCAGCGACTAGCACATAACACAGGTGTTCCATCTTTATTTAAAAGATGGGGCGCTACATTTATTTTCTAAAAAACCGGCAATACAAAGATAGAACTCAATGCAAAGATTTATGAGGACATGGCACCTAACCTCTTACAAAAGGAAGCACCTCCACCAGTGGAAGATGAAAAGTAGTACAACGTAATGAAATACCAGACCACCAAACCCTAAGCATGAACACTTTACATACAAATAGACCCAATAGAGCCAGGGGCAAAGAAAGCAAAAGAAGGAGGGGAACCAAGGCACATATGCAAAACCTAGAAATCACTAATCAATTTTATTGGGGTCAGATAAAAAAAATCTCACCTGGCACACATAGATTGTATGGATCATAGATAGCAAAGCTTCATCATTGGCCACATTTCCTGTGTTACCGACATCACCAGAAGTTCCTTTATATAGAGTATTCTCAAGGGAAGACAATTATAAGAAAAGCAACAAATAGAAACAGAGCAATGCAGCTCCCTATCCGTACAAACCTAAATAGAAAGGGGATAGTAGAGTATGCAAATATTTCTTAACAGTCTAGAACATCCTAATTGTCAGAACACCAGACGCCATGTTACTGAGCTGAACACGTGCTTTCGATTACCTCAAATTGACACTATACACAACCTAGGCATACTTTTTTTGGAAATCCCTACAATTCCAACATTCCAATGTATTGTAGGCTACATTCCTATGCAGTGCAAACATCCCCTAAGATATCTAACCGGGCTGGGATTATTGGCTTATGGAGGCATACACGTGTAAGAACGCAATTTGGTTGCCTATAGTCGGTGGAATCCTTGTTTCCTCGCATTGGATTGGTTGGTCACGTCGGTTTGGTCGGCAGTTGACCATCTCCGTGCGTCTCCTCTCCTCACCCACCCCGAACACCCTCGCCTCGCGTGAGTCGAGCCCGCTCCTCCTCGCCTTTTCCAGTTCTTCCCCGCCGCCTACGAAGAAAAATACAACCCGTGCCATCGCAATCTGGGAGGTGGTGTAGCCGTACCGACCGATGGATGCGGCGGTGTTACGCGTGTGCGCCAAAGGGCTTCTCCGGGCCGGCCGATCTGCCGCCACTACAGGTGCCTGACCCGTCTACACGCCTCGCGGTGGAGGGTACCGGCGCCGCCAATGACGCAGGCCGCGGGCGAGCCCCCGCCGCCGTGTAGCAGCGACCGAAGATGGCTGGTTTACCCGCTATCGTCTGCCGTTTATAAGGATCTCGATCCCCGGCGGGGGACACGATGATGCCCGCTTCAGCGTCGTGCTCCAGTGACGAAGTTCCCCTCGGCGCCGCCGTTGGCCAGCGGTGAGCACATCCGGCCACGGTGGTGGTGCAGCCACGGCGACGCAGAGCCCCGGAAGACAGCCATCGCCACCGCTGGCACAACAACGATCAGTCGATGGGACCTGCGGTTTAGAAGTAGCCAGCGCGAGAGGTGCTGCCATTTGACTCACGAGGATGGAGACGGCCGCGACGGCCCGCCACCACCACCGTACTTCACCTCCACCGTTCAGCTATCTGCAGTCTATGTAGCACCGCTGCTCCGCCCTCCTCTCAGCCCCTTATTCCCCCGTTTCCAGGAGGAAGCAGATATTCTACTTAAGGTATGGTAATATTATGAGCAATACAAATTAAAAAAATATATATATTATGAGCAATACAGGTTTCAGTTCGCTATGATTCGCGCCATTTGTACTAAACCATCGGAGTTGTACTACTTGTAGAGGAATTCCTGACAGAGTTCATCCATTAAGTAAAGGCATATGTTTTCTACATGTATGACTTCTGCTTCTCTAGAGAAAATGGATTTGATCTGAAATTGTGCAAGCCAGAGCTGCTCCTTACACATGCTGAGACATCATTTTCTGCAGGTGCAGTTGATATAATCCACTGACTCTGCAGATTTTTTTTGAAGCAGGTCTTCCATGAGCTGCACACGGATACATGTCATTTTCATGTAAAATCACATGTTCAATTTTGCGCAGAAAAATGTATCTATGTGGCCTGAGATATAGCTACATGTATCTCCCTATAGTATGACCAACATGTGGCTGGCAGTAGGTTTCTACGACAGAAACTGCATGGAGTGAAAGTTTGCTATTCTTTTGAATCGTTTGTTAATTGATCTAAATTTATTCACTAATGACTGTTTTTTGCAAAATTAGATGAAGAATCCGCAAAATTGTACTATGACTATGCCCATGCCGACCTGACATATATATAGTCTAAAACAGACCATTTTGTCGAAGGTATGGTTGCCACATTTTTGCTCTTGATTAATTTCCTCCATTCAGTTTAATTTTTGGTATTAGTTCTTCACTTATTCTAACTTAAAATACAGTTCATAATTCCATATAAGTTGCTCGTGAAGAGAGGCTTGAACCACCTGGTTAGCCTAAAAAAAGAACTTCATGGTGTTAGTTACTTTGATCATATGATCACCACCAGAAAACCTTGTTCTTTTTTGTACAGTCGGTGCCAAAAGGGGCCACTTCCCAGTGATATACCAACCATATTCTCGAATACAGGACCATTACAATTTACATGTTTGGATGACAGTCAAAGGGAGAATCGGATGAGAATATTCTCTATCTGTTAACAACAGGCAGTTGAGCAGTAACCTAAACTGATTTTTTTTAAAGTGTTATTTCACAATGTATTATAGACACTTTCCTATAGTAGAGTCACTTTTGTTGTGCAAGGTACTACATTAAGCACAATTCTATATCAACAGCTCCATGGGACACACTTTGAATATATATGTAACTATGAACTATTATTATAGTTTTCCTGCATATTTGTATGGGTGTATATGACATACGGTATGTATTCTTATGTTGTTGGATAGCCATTGTAAACATTGTAAAGAGCAAAGCTAAGATGATGAATTTTTGTTATTCTCTCTTATTCCGTGTTCATATTGTGACATTCTCCTCAAATCACAGCAATAGGTTACGTTGTTGTGTAGCACTTGGGGACATGAATAGGTGACCTCTTTTATTTGGAATAGTTGAGTTAATATACCTTTTCTACCCAGGTGCAATTGCACCCTTTATTTAAAATGCACCTTTTGTGCTAAAAGTTTTTAAAATGCTATTCTATAACATTATAATGTCGAAGTCTATTATGTGATGTTATTCTACATCCCAACGTTCTTATCATGTTTTTTTGAAATTTTAATTGGTGCCATTGGAATAGCGACACAAGCAAACTTGAGGGAATATTCATTTAGTTGGTTGTTGGAAATTCTACAGTAAGATCAACCAAATTGTGTTGCTAAGTTGCACAATTTTTGCCCCCTGTAGCTGTTAATTTTTCATAGAAAGAAATTGCATAATTTTGTTATCACAAAAAAGAGGCCGCAACACAAAATTGGAATTTTTTGTATGCAAATAAATATTCGCATAAGTAGCATTAAATTATTCCCCTTCTCCTTATGTCGGATTCAATAATTGTCCTGAAGTGTTTCTTGCTGGGTGAAGTTTTCTTTTTAGTAATTATGTTGGGAAAATCTTGTTTGATATGCTCGCTAGAGATATAAGGTTATTGTTGTATAATTATAGAGAACAAATGCACATGCAGCGGGCGCAGCGAAGCGCGCCTATCCTTCTAGTTCAGAAACTATAGTCCTACACCTTGAAAAATAGAAACATATCTGCTAACACGGAAAAGACCACCACGAAACCAATGCACAACCCAATCAACATAAGCAAACGGCTGAAATATGCAGGCTCTATCTAATTGTCACATCTAGTGGCTAGTCAACTATTAGTTCTATAGAAAAAACTGGAAAGCGCACCACCACAAAGGCAACAATCTATATTGTTGTGAATGTGTCCTCCTTGATGATCAGTAGCACCTATCTCCACGCTTTAAAATCAAATCCGATATCTAGGTGTGGAAAATGCTAGAGATGTTTCTTCATTTAACAGCTAGCCATGCCATAATGGGAACACATTCAAATGGATGGAAACATCTCACCTGAATCACTTTCCAGCATTGTAAGGTCTTTTCTAGGGAGTGGAGCTTAGCTTAACTGGTTGGAGGAGTGGATGTACAAGCCCAACACCCAGGTTCAAGTTCCCAGGGATGCGAATTTAGGTTCCTATTTAATACTTGAGGATCGGGCCTTCCTGATACTCATGCAATTTATCCTGAGGACCAGGCTTGGTTATTTATCAAGATAAAAATCCTGGTACTCATGCAATAAGGCTGTGTGCATCGCTAGTTGGTGCAGAGGCCGGGAAGTGAAATTCTCCCCCAATTTTAATTAAACAGTTGGAAAGGAAAACTCTTATCCCTAGGTGGAAGATTAGTACTCATAAACTCAGTGCTAACAAATATGGTACTGTATATGGTTTCTTTCTTTCAATTGCCCAAAGGAGTCTTGAAAAGGCTGGATTATTTTCGGTCTAGATTCTTTTGGCAAGGGGATTCTGAGAAGAAAAAGTATCGTCTGACAAAATGGAGTGTGGTTTGTTGCCCTAAAGACCAAGGAGGGCTTGGAATTCACGGCCTAGAGGTCAAGAATCGAGCCTTGCTAGGTAAATGGCTCTTCAAACTTCTATCAGAAGATGGAGTTTGGCAAACCCTCCTTAGGAGAAAGTATGTGGGAGACCAAGCTGTTTCCCAGATTCAGTGGAAACCGGGTGATTCACACTTCTGGGCTGGTCTTATGGCTACAAAGAAGTATTTTTTCCCACATGGTTCTTTCTCAATTAGGGATGGATCGGAAATTCGGTTCTGGGAGGATAAATGGCTTGGCCATGTTACCCTTAGAGAACAATATCCGGCACTTTACTCTATCGTACGAAACAAAAGCGACACGATCGCCAGGGTGTTGGGTTCCTCCCCACCGGATGTTTTGTTTCGACGAAGCTTATTTGGTATGAGACAAGCATCTTGGCATGCCTTGCTCATCCGACTGGAGTCAGTCCAATTGTCGGAAGGTCCAGATAAATTTCAATGGAATCTCACCAAGAATGGTAAATTCTCAGTTGATTCTATGTATAGAGCACTTATCCTACCCGAAGTCCCAGTCAATACTAAGGATAGTAATAAGATTTGGAAAATGAAAATACCGCTTAAAACGAAGGTGTTTACGTGGTACCTTCGTCGGGGGGTCATCATTACTAAAGACAACCTTGCAAAGCGTAATTGGCACGGAAGTAAAAAAATGTGTTTTCTGTCTTCATGACGAGACCATTACACACTTGTTCTTCCAGTGCGAATTCGCGAGGTCTATATGGTCAACCATCCAGATAGGTTCTACGTTACATCCACCAAATACAGTTGCTAACATTTTTGGCAGTTGGCTAAATGGTGTGGATCCTAGGTTTAAACGTTTTTGTAGGATGGGCGCGATTGCCATTATTTGGTCGCTGTGGCTATGTAGAAATGACAAGGTTTTTAACAATTCAAATGCTACTGTTTTGCAGGTCATATATTGGTGCACGGCTACCTTACGAGTTTGGTCCGCGCTGCAGCGTGTGGAGAACCGGGACCTTTTTTTTGGAGGTGACGGCGAGGCTGGAGTCCGTGGCCAGGGAGATTCTCTGCCGGCATGGATGGCAGCATAGACTCCGGATAGACCTACCAGTACCTTAGGCGGATCTACAATTTCTCATTATGATATGTAATTCGCCTATTTATTTATGTTTGAGTTGGCTACTCGTGAACTGTTGGCTGTGTGCATCTTAGTTATGCAGAGGCCGGGTGTAATACTTAAAACTCTTAACTAATAAAATTCTCTTTATCTAAAAAGCAACTGCGGCAGCACCTCACGAAATGACAACCTGCACAAATAAACAGCTTTGAATGGTACTTTTGTTGTCTGAATTCAGCATAACGGCAAGTGTATACATCACTTCATTTAACAGTCTAGCTTTTCCTTGAAATAAAGCTATAATCCAAGAGGTGGTTAGTGCATGAGGACATATTTCAGTGCATGTGGTGGTACGACAGAAAATCAAAGCTAATGTAACATACTTCAATGACAAAAAACATACACAGAAATGATTCATCCAGCAAACGACACTAAACATCAGCACATAATTAACTGAAAAAGTGGAGAGGGAACGTGGGTTGTTCTAAGATATGAGAAATGGTTTGCCACCTGAACGTGATGGGAGACGAACTGACCTGCAGCCATACTTGAACCACCACAGCAGGCCTTATTTGAGGAATAGCTGATAGCTCCCAAGCCCACCGCTTGCATCTCCATCCATTGGAGCTTCACGAGCAGACGGGAGACCATCAGGCAGAGGCAGATTGTCAGGACCTGAAGAACCTGAAGCGTAGTTTCTGAAGATTAAGCTGAAACTGTTGTTGGATTATTGACAGACTGGGCATTTGTCAAACAACGGATCTCCAGGCGACTTAACGCTTCGCGCCTAAGTCGACAGTGAGAGTCGTTGATTGCCAAACGGACGGTTACGATGCACTCCCGCGTCTCTGTTTGAAATCCGACAACAACACATGCCGTAGCTGTCAGCTTTTCTTCTACCTGCTCCCTCCCTTGTCGTGATCCCTATTTAGCTCGAGTCTGAGCCCTGTAATCGCTATCTTTTGTATCATTGGGTTGAACCCTAGCCGCCGTGTTCCGGCTCGCCTCGTTTTCCTCCTCTCCCTCGAACTCTAACTCTGTAATCCTTCCTCTGAATTCAGTAATGCAACAAAGAGTGAGATGATGATTTGCTGAGTTTGCTTGTTGATGTCTCTCCATAACTAGTCTAGGCTTATCAGTTGGTATCAGAGCTGTCCGATCCTCGGAGGCGAAGTGAATCTCGAACAAGGTGAGCTTGGGATCTCCCGTAAAATCCCTTTCCCAAGTTCTGGATTCCGGCGGCGGTGTAGAGCTCTTCCCCCGTACAGAGTTGTTGGTGGCGGCTTGGCGGCGGAGGCACTGCTAGGGTACAGACAGGTACGGATCTGGTTACTGAAGTTTCTTGCTTTGGTTGTAAAATCCCTCCCATCCCTCCCTGTCCTGTGTACTATCGGTGGCAGTAGTAGAAGGAGTCGGTGAATTGGCGGCGGTAGAACCATGACGAAATCGGTTGATTCAACGACCGAGAATACAACCATGCTTGAGTTAAAGTCGGTTCTTTTAGATGCGCAAACACTGCTGAAAAACAGAGAAGAGGATAAGCTGGAATTCATGGCCTTCTCCGACAAAGTAAACTTTGTCAGTGTTCAAGAGAACTTCGACAACATACAGAAAAACTTTACAAAGCTCTTCGCTTCGGTGCCGACGATAGTACCACCTGCCACTCCTCCTCCTGGAATAGCATCAGTAGGAGCTTCTCCAAATCAAGCTAGCAATACCCAGATGGTGCAGAAGCAAACACTAACGACGATACAGCCACTGGGTCACGCAACACTTCACAATCATCTGGGCCTGGAAACAAATCTGGATGGAACAGCGAAAGCACCTTATGGACACCCCAATTTTGGTGCATTGGAACAACCACAACACATTAATGTTGATGCAGGTGAAGATGATCAGGAAGTGCTACTCAACAGAGCTGGTGTAGGCAGGTTTAGACAGGGTAACCAGCTTGACAACCGCAGAGTTCAACCATCGTTTAAACCTGCTAAGTTAAACATTCCAGAATTTGAGGGAATTGATGCTGATTCTTGGATACAAACAATTGAACGGTACTTTGATGCGGCAAGGACACCATTGGAACAAAGAACTGAGGTAGCGGTCACTTCTCTGAAAGGAGCAGTTGTGCAATGGTGGCGAGGTACAGGGTTCACAACAACTAATACACCTTGGCATCGTTTTACTCGATATCTGACAGATAGATTCTCGGAAGCTTCAGTTTGTGACAATGTCAGAGCCTTTCACCAATTAAATCAAACCAGTACTGTGGCACATTACGTCCAGGAGTTTGAAAAGGCGCTAAACCTGATGAGAAGAGATAATCCAACACTACCAGAAGATTATTACATCAGCAGTTTTGTATCTGGATTAAGCATTTACATCCAAAGCCACCTGCAATGTCTGAAACCGAACACTATGGTTGATGCAATGTGGTATGCACGTCGCACTGAAGCAGCTCAACCTAAACGAGTTGCTTACCAGCCATCTGTTAACCCTGTGCGAAGGCAATTGCAGTTTGAGAGCAATGCTAAACCACAAACACCTTCTACTTTACCTGAGGTGATTCAACAGGCAAAGTTGAACAAGGTGTGTTACAAGTGCAAAGAACCATGGTTCCCTGGTCACAAGCAGGTGTGCAAACTGAGTGCAAAGGCTCAAATTTTAGCTCTTCAGCAAAATGAGCAAGAAAGCACTGACATTGTGTATGTGGATTATGATGACTCAAATGATGAGACACCATTACCCAAACCTGCAGCACAACTAAAAATTTCAATGCACGCAGCAACTGGTAACAGTGGAGAACATTATACATTTACCTTAACTGCAGTAGTGGGCAATAGAACTGCTACAGTTTTGATTGACTCTGGGAGTACAGGTTCCTTTATCACTCCTGAATTAGCTGCCGGTGCTAAGTGTGGTGTTAAACCAACAAAGAAAGTGCAGCTGATGGTTGCCAATGTTCAGGAATTAAGCTCTGAATTTACCACAGATCAGTACTCTTATAGTTTGCAAGGCAAAGAGTTACTGTATCAATTCAGGCTATTGCCACTAACTGGATATGATATAATCTGTGGCACCGATTGGATCAAAGCTCATAGTCCTGTAGTTATGGATTACAAACAAATGTTTATTTCAGTAACAACTACTGATGGACAAAATTTGAAATTGGTAGATGAGTCCCTTCCTTGTGATAAGGATACATTGATAGTGGAACAAGCCTACAGCTTGAAAGAAGACCCAGTCTGTGGAGCATTCATATTCTTGTATTACTGTGACACTCTAGCACAAGAGAAAGCTGCAACAACTGAAATACCACAGTACTTACAGGAACTTATGCAACAGTACCAAGATATATTTATGGAACCCACATCCTTGCCACCAAAGAGGACCTGTGATAATTCAATACCATTCACTCCTGATGCTAAAGTAGTGAACCAAAGGTCTTACAAATTGCCACATCATCAGAAAAATGCAATGGAAGAAATAATCACAAAGTTGCTCAAGCAACAAGTGATTAGGCCTAGCACAAGCCCATATTCTTCTCCGGCCTTGATGGTTAAGAAAAATGATACTTCTTGGAGAGTAGTGAATGACTTCAGAAAAGTCAACTCTCAGACAATTAAGAACAAATACCCAATTCCTGTGATTGAAGACCTATTGGATGAATTGAATGGAGCCATTATATTCTAAAAAATTTATCTCCGAAGTGGATACCATCAGATCAGAATGAAAGAAGAGGATATACCCAAAACTGCATTCAACACTCATATGGGACACTTTGAATATCTGGTTATGCCTTTTGGACCTACAAATGCCCCGACAATTTTTCAATCATTAATGAATAGTTTGCTTTCTCAGTTCCTCAGAAAATTTGTATTGGTCTTCTTCGATGATATACTTATTTATAGAAAAACAGAAGAAGAGCATGTTATACAATTGGCACAAGTATTTAAAGTCTTGACAGATAATAAACTTGCTGCCAAAAGAGAAAAATGTACTTTTGGTCAGAGGTGGAGTACTTGGGACATATTATTCAAGGCACTGGAGTGGCCACTGATCCGGTTAAAATTGAGGTAATAGCCAAGTGGCCTGTCCCACAAAATGTAACTGAAGTGAGAAGCATTTTGGGCATGACTGGATACTACAGGAGGTTCATTAAAGATTATGGATTGATCTGCAGGCCATTATTTGATTGTCTGAAGAAGAACTCTTTTCAGTGGACAGATTCCCAAGAGATGGCATTCTTAAAGCTTAAACAATGTATGACAACTGCTCCTGTGCTAGCCTTACCTGATTTCAGTTTACCATTTACATTAGAAGCTGATGCTTCTGGATATGGTATTGGAGTTGTATTAATGCAAAAGGGCAAACTAATATCATTCATGAGCAAGGCTCTAGGACCCAAGGCAGCAGCTTGGTCAACTTATGATAAGGAGCCATTGGCAATAATTGAAGCAATAAAGAAATGGAACATTATTTTGCTGCATCCTCTATAGTGATAAAGACAGATCAACAAAGTTTAAAGTACATACAAGAGCAGAAGCTTACGGAGGGTATCCAACATAAATTGTTGATTAAACTGTTGGGGTACACATACACCATTGAGTACAAGAAAGGCAACGAAAATAGAGTGGCTGATGCCTTATCAAGAGTGAAGCTTGCAGCTTTGCACCTCTTGAATTCAGCAGTGGTACCTACCTGGGTTTCATCTATAGTCACAAGTTATGAAGCAGATGATACATGCAAAAATCAACTGGCTAAATTAGCTGTGGCTCCTGATTCAGTCCCTAACTATACACTGAAGAATGGACTGATGAGGTATAAGAACAAATTGGTAGTGGGCAATGATAAGCAAATAAGGTTGGATATTATTACAACATTCCATGCTTCTGAGTTAGGGGGACATTCTGGTGAAAGAGCAACCTTGCACAGGGTAAAATTAATCTTCTGGTGGCCCAAGATGAAGGAAGACATTGCAAACTTCATCAAACAATATCCTGTGTGTCAGATAAATAAACCAGAGCATTTAAAATACCTTGGACTGCTTCAACCTTTACCTGTTCCTGACATGGCTTGGACACACATTAGTATGGATTTTATGGAAGGTTAGCCCGGCTCCAATAATAAAGATATGATAATGGTGGTGGTGGATAGGTTCACTAAATTTGCACATTTTATACCATTGAAGCATCCTATCACAGTCAGGATTGTTGCCTCAGCATTCCATGATAACATCTTCAGATTACATGGACTTCCTTTAGTCATTGTTACTGACCGAGATAGAATCTTCACGAGTAAATTGTGGCAGGAACTGTTCACTACACTGAAGATTAAGTTACACATGAGCACTAGTTACCATCCACAAACTGATGTCCAAACAGAAAGAGTGAATCAATGTTTAGAAACATATCTAAGATGCATGGCTTTTGATCAACCAAAGAAGTGGCAATCTTGGTTAACATCTGCTGAATGGTGGTACAACACTTCTTACCACACCTCTCTGAGAATGACCCCATTCCAGGCTTTATATTGGTTTCCACCTCCACAGGCAACTGAGATGTTTCTGCCTGATAATGCCTCTGAGACTGCTCAGGAGATGTTCACCAATAGAGAGGCGGCAAAAGCTATTATCAAAGATAATCTTCAACGGGCACAGGAGAGAATGATACATTTTGCTAACAAGAATAGGACAGAAAGGCAACTAAATGTGGGTGATATGGTATATCTTAAAGTCCAACCTTACAGGCATTCTTCACTGAACATTCACAGAAGTATAAAGCTACATTCCAAGTTCTATGGACCGTTCAAAGTGCTAAACAAAGTGGGAAATACAGCTTATAAGTTGTTGCTGCCAGAAGGATGTACACTGCATCACACACCTTTCACATTAGTCAGTTGAAGAAACACTTCGGCCCACTTGCTATCCCTACCCCAACACTTCCATTGATTGATGCTCAAGGGAACATACAAATTGGACCTGAGGCTGTGTTAGAGAGGAAGCTAATCCCCCGAAAACAAGGAGACATTGCCATTCCTGTTGTTCAATGGTTGATCAAGTGGGTTAATTTGCCGCAGGAAGCAGCTACTTGGGAAGATGCTAGCTTCATCCAGAGGGTCTTCCCGGACTTTCAGCCTTGAGGACAAGTCTGATCTCGACAAGGGGGAATTGTCAGGACCTGAAGAACCTGAAGCGTAGTTTCTGAAGATTAAGATGAAACTGTTGTTGGATTACTGACAGACTGGGCATTTGTCAAACAACGGATCTCCAGGCGACTTAACGCTTCGCGCCTAAGTCGACAGTGAGAGTCGTTGATTGCCAAATGGACGGTTACATTGCACTCCCGCGTCTCTGTTTGAAATCCGACAACAGGCGCTAAAAAGGCCTCCCGGGGGGCGCTGGGGGGGTGGGGGGGGGGGGGGGGGGCGACTGGAGATGCGCTCCAGGCGGCTAGGCGAAGAAGACGCAGTAAAAAAGACGACGGAAGGAAAGAGGGGAAAAGAAATCCGGCACCTAGCGACACGTGCATGCACGCTAAAAGCAACCAGAACATACCCACACAGCAGCATCTATAGCGCGAGGACCCACAAGCCAGCGAGCTTAATGGAGACATCTGCGGCAAACGCGCTGAGGAAGCTCCATCGGCACCGGCATTATAGTCGTAGTGAATTAACATCCCATACCGCTCCAATTCCCACTCCCTG
This sequence comes from Poa annua, assembly GCA_026929855.1. Lineage (NCBI taxonomy): Eukaryota > Viridiplantae > Streptophyta > Magnoliopsida > Poales > Poaceae > Poa > Poa annua. The sequence continues at coordinate 40,545,631 of CM049429.1, read as the reverse complement.
ATTCGAACTCCCTCCAACCAAACAGGCCCTAAGGACATCTCCTACGGGGCTGCTCAATTGCCCCGGACCGGCCAAATTTGAGCAGCCCGGGACAAAACCAAGCCCCTACGGGGCTGCCTAAACGGACAGCGGTCCGTTTTTTGTCCGGAACTGCTCAAACCTGGACCAAATTTGGTCCAGATTTGAGCAGCCCCCGGACACCGAGTGGACACCGAAAGTGTCCTCTATTTCCCACACTACCCCACCGCACAGAGACCTCTCCTCCCACCTCGCGCCCACCCCGTTCCACCGCGACCCACCCCGGACATTCCCCGCCACCGTTCGACCTCCTCCGGCCACCGCGAGCATCCCCACCTCTATCCCCTCCCGCCGCCGCTCCCGGAGTCGTTTCGCCGGCCAGCCACCGCCCGGTGCAACTCCCACCTCCCCACCCCGACGGGACGCACACAAGGTGTTCGTCCATTGCTCTGCCCGACCTCGGGAGGGGAAAAATGACGGACAGCGGCGACGAGTTCTTCTTCAACAACGTGATCATGTACTCGTCGTCGTCGGACTCGGAGACAGACGACGAGAGCGACGTCCTCGTTGCCACGGCCGTAGTCAATCACCACATTGCATGTCAGCGGCCGTTGTTCCGAGGTTCCCTGCCCGGCCATGCCGCGGCCTTGGAGAGGGACAGAGATGGTGGGCATGCCCGGCTGTACAAGGACTACTTCCATCCAACCAATCCGGTGTTCACGGCGAAGCTATTCCGGTGCCGTTTCCGGATGAAAAGGGACCTGTTCAACCGCATTCGACTTGGGGTGCTGGATTATGATGAATGGTTCAAGTGCAAGCCGGATGCCACTGGTAAGCTTGGCTTCTCTTCTTATCAGAAATGCACCGCGGCAGTCCGAATGCTAGCATATGGAGTAGCTGGTGATCTGGTTGATGAGTACTTGCGCATGAGTGAGACCATATGCCTTGAGTCCATGTACAAGTTTTGTGCAGCTGTGGTTCAGGTCTTTGGCCCGGAGTACTTGAGGGAACCAACTGTTGCTGACACTCAGCGGCTTTTGTCGATCAACGAGAGCAGAGGTTGGCCTGGGATGCTTGGAAGCATCGATTGTATGCACTGGGAGTGGAAGAACTGCCCATTTGGCTGGCAGGGGCAGTACAAGGGCCATGTTGGTGAGTGCACTGTTATTCACACAATGATATCAACGTGCTCCAGCGCTCTCCAGTGTTTGGCAGACTTGCCATAGGCAACTCTCGGGAGGCGAGCTACGATGTCAATGGCCACCACTACACAAAGGGATATTATGTGGCTGATGGTATCTACCCCCCGTGGGCTACTTTTGTGAAGACCATTTCCGCTCCTCAAGGTGAGATGAGGAAACGATTTGCCCAAGAGCAGGAGAGTGCCCGGAAGGATGTGGAGCGTGCTTTTGGTGCGCTTCAGTCTCGATGGGCTATTGTTCGGCACCCTGCTAGAACATGGAGCCCGGAGATTATTTGGTCGGTGATGACTGCTTGTGTGATCATGCACAACATGATCATAGAGGATGAGCGCGATGACAGCGTGTACGACGAGAACTGGTTGTTTCAGGGTGAGAATGTGGAGCCCCAGCCAGGAGTGGCAAATTTCCAGCAGTTCATCGACTTCGCGTACGAGCTGCGTGATGCGGGAACCCACATTGCACTTCAGGATGATTTGGTTCAGCACATCTGGAACTTCGTAGGACACCAGTAGAGTTTGAATTATGTTTGAACAATATTTATGTTTGAATTATATTTATGTTTGAATTTTATTTAAAGAATATTTATGTTTGAAAATCTGGAAAAAACTAGCCCGGGCAACTAAATGAGCAGCCCCGTAGGGCGCATGGCTCCAGTACACGCGGACACGCCCGCAGACGGCTGCTCAAACGGACAAAATCCGGACCAAATCGGTCCGGAATTGAGCAGCCCCGTAGGAGATGTCCTAAGGAAATCTCCTACGGGGCTGCTCAATTGCCCCGGATAGTCCGGATTTGAGCAGCCCCGGACAAAACCAAGGCCCTGCGGGGCTGCCCAAACGGACTGCTGTCCGTTTTTTGGTCCGCGGCTGCTCAAATCTGGACCAAATTTGGTCCACAATTGAGCAGCCTCCCGGACAACTCTGGACACAATCGTGTCCACTACTTGGCGCCCTGGCCCGCCAAAAAGAGGCACACATTTTGCCCTTTCCTCTCCCACCCCCAGCCTCCGCCCGCCAAAAACACTATCCATGTCCCGCCCTGCCCCGCCGGCCGAACCCGCCGCCCCGCCGCCAAAGCCGATGCAAAAGCCCAAGGTGCTCACGGACGAAGAGAGGAGGGAGCAGTCGGCCAAGAGGGCGGGGTGGAGGAGGAGAGCGAAGGAGGAGAAGCTGTCGCCGATGGACGATGAGCGTACCAGGATCGCCCAGGCGGCATGGCCGGGCAGGGACCGTGACCCGACGCCGACGTACGGGTACTTGCCCGACCGTGACCGGACGCCGCAGCCCTTCTACTCGATTGAAGTGGAAGATTCGTCGCCGCTCCGCGGCCCCGCCGTGGGCTCGATCGATCTGAACACCGCACCGGGCTCTGGGCTGTCCGCGCCCCGCAAAAGTTGCATCCGCGTTCCGTCGGGCGTTCTTCCCGTGCCCCGCAACCTGTTCGACGAAAAGCCGGTCCCGTCGACTCAGGCGACTCCGGGACTGACGTTTGAGGAAGGCGACGCGTACATGAACGGCTTCATCAACGAGAATGGCCGTGCGAGCTACATCGACGCCGGGGACGAGCTGGAGGAGGACGGAGCGGACGGAGCGGACGAACACCACATCGCCGACATGCCGTTGTTCATGGACGAGCTCACCCAGCAGGCCAAGGCGGTGAGGAGGAACGTCAAGCGGGGCGCCGGCTTCACTGAGAAGGAGGATGAGTGTCTCTGCGACACATTGATGGAGGTGGGATAGAACACCATTATCGGGGCCGAGATGAAGGGCAGCGTGTACTGGGCGAGGATTTTCAGGAACTACCATGAACGGGCCCTCCTCCAGCCGTACTCCATGGTCACCACACGGACCGAGCTCTCCATCCAAAAGAGGTTCGGGCTCATCTCGTAGGAGTGCAGCAAGTTCACCGGCTCCTTCGAGCACGCCGCGGCCCGGCCGCGAAGTGGCATCGGCATCGCCGACTTGGTGAGTGGCCCTTCCTTTCCTTGTCCATTTGCTGTTTGTGTTGGCATTCCATGTCCTCCAATGGCCGTTTGTGTAGGCGTTCCAAGCGTTGGAGGTCTACAAGGCCGAGCATGGGGGCAAGTCATTCAACTTCACCCATTGCTACCGGAACCTCAAGGACAACCAGAAATGGAAGGAGCTTCACAGCGCCCTCAAGAAAGGAGTGGCCGTGCCCGGAGGGGTGCCGCCAATGGCCACGGGTTCCGCCGATGGTCCGGAAAGCGAAAGGCCAAGGGGACGGGTCAACTCCAAGCTCGACCTGAAGCGGGACGCCACGATGATCGTGCTGTAGGAGACCCTCCAAGGCTTCATCACCCAGAAGGACAAGGAGACCGAGAAGAAGGACGAGAGGGACGAGAAGAAGCGCCGGGAGCGAGAGGAGGTGACGAAGAACTTCTTCCTCGTCCAAACGAAGAAGCTCGAGATAGAGGAGGAGAATGCAAAGACCAGGGCCTTGGAAGCCTCGACAAGGGCCATGGAGGCCGAGAACAAGAGGAGGGAGGTCGAGCTCGCTCTGGCCGCCCAAGAGGCGCAGATCATGTCCATGGACCTGACCTGCTTCACCCCAAGGAAGAGGGCCTACTACGAGAAGAAGCAGCAGCGGTACATGGAGGCCGAGGGCTGATCGGCATGGCCTGATCGTGCCCGACATGGCCTGAACCAGTGGCCGGCATCCTATTTTGTACATCTAGACTAGTCCATCACCCCGTGGCCGGCATGGCCTGATCGTGGCCGGCATGGCCTGAACCGTGGCCTCCTTTTGCATGTGCCAATTTTGGTTTTTTGGTATTTTCAGGGCATTTTCGTATTTGCCTATATGTGCACTTTCAAAACTCTCACAATTTGAGCAGCCCCGTAGGGCGCATGGCTCCAGTCCGCGCGGACACGCCCGCGGACGGCTTCTCAAACGGACAAAATCCGGACCAAATCGGTCCGGATTTGAGCAGCCCCGTAGGAGATGTCCTAAGGCTTCTGCCAATTTTTTCGTCGACCTTTTGTTTGGACGGTTTTACCCCTATAGGTTTGGTGATATTACCCACCGTTGCCATCAATAAATGAAAAAACGGTTCGCAATTATTTTTGATAGCCACACGACTACCCTGCTTCCCCTTCCTCTCCAACAAATCCCCTGCGCGGTTGCGCCGCGGCCTCCTGTTCACCAGGCACAGCCGCGCGTGCCGCTGCACCTCCTCCCGCACCGCCGCGCGTGCTGCTGCTCCTGCTCCCAGGCCGTCCAGAAGATGAGCTCCTGCGGCAGACTTCCTCCCGCACCGCCGCCCGTGCTGGTGCCCCTGCTCCTTGGTCGTCCACACGACGAGATCCAGCGGCAAGGGAACTGCCTTGTACACCGAGCTCCAGCGGCAGGGGAACTGCCCCGAGTGTCGCCCCGGAATTATCAGAACCTTGCCCTCGCCGAGGACGCGCTGATGCTGCACCTACTCCTGCACATCCGCCTCCACGTGCTGGTGCCCTTGCCCGCATGTTGATCCCCACGACCACTGGTGCCACCCGTCGCAGTGAAGTCAGGCTCGCCGCCGCACCCACCAATCTCCTTCAGTCGAATCCGGTCGGAGCCTCTACAGAAGACTCGAGCAGCTAACCCACTCTATCACTAGCCTCCACGATCGATCCACTTTTTCATGGCAGCGGGGAAGCTCGCCAGCCCGCCTCACGCGTCTGCGCTGCTGCTTCTCTGACCCCGCGCCCGGCTACTCCACCGGCACAACTCGATTGCCGCTCAACACTTCCACGCTGCAGCTCCTTTGGTCCGCCGCCCCGGCAGCCAACCCCTCCGCTTGACAACACGAGTTCATGGGATTGTGGGAATACCGCTGCTGTTTTTAGCAGGTATGAGACTCTTCACTGTTATGTTTTACAGTATGCTATGTTGTTCACTTTAATGATTGTAATGGTGGCTAAGAGTGTTTGAATTGTCTTCACAGATGGAACCTGAGAAACGCTCAATATTAATCATGCTTTTGGATGTAAATCCCTGGCTTCATTTGGCTCGTGATCAAGTCTTGAATTGGAAGCAGCTGACAACGGTCAATGCCTATGTTTTGTTCAGTATGCAAGCTTTGTTTCAAGTGGAGCTATTGAGGTACAACTAAGCCACGTACAACCTATTCGACAGAATGGCTGCACATGGTTGTACTATCATATTTATGCCCCTCCTTGGTTAGTGCTTAGATCTTGTGGTCGATGTGTTTTGTAGTAAATTTATCATGATTACATGGCTCACCTTAGCTACAAGGGTTGTTTTAGCTTCTGATGGTTAAATTGTATAGATAATGGCAGTACTAAGTCAGTTCAGTTCAGTAACAACGAAGCATGACGGTGAGCAAAGGGTATCCTTGGGGAAAAAATGGGGAACTGATATTTCCGGTTTCTGTACACACTTGAGGACCTACTATGAAGCATCTGAGGTCTGGCTCTAGACCAGTGTAATATGATCCGGTGAAGCATTCCAGACGGAGGAGAAGTCACAGTGAGATTGTTAAAGCACTGATTGAAAATGAACCACATAGAAGAATCTATGAATTGAAGACCTTTTCCTAGCGATGTGCTACGGAAACTTATAATTATTTATGTTGAGTCAAGCTAAAAATTGATACGACATGGAGCAGCCCATGAGCTTGGAAGTCTATTTTGTCTAATTTGTTAAGAACAGTGTAAGATTATGGCAATATAAAACTTCAGCACGATAAACTTTATGTTTAGAACCATTTGTGTAGAACTCATTGTTGAAAAGGATTTTATTGAAGAATTGCACCGTGATTTTTATCCAAACTCTTGTGTAAACCAACTGCCATGTGATGGAGAATTTAGTTTGTCTTCCTCCGTTTTTTCTCCCGTTGCACGGGCACGTTCCCTAGTAAGCCAACAAAATTAAACAAACGGGATAACTTTGTTGTGGGCTTCTCCAAGCCGGTCTCAGATTGTACATGCGAGCAAAAGCACGGATCAGAGGTTCTTTTGTTGGCTTCCCGAGCTTTCTAACTAGTGGATGTGGTGCGGCCATGCCGCACCCATGTGTTAAAGAAAGATATAAAACGTTGTCGTCTGTATATTTGAATAATGTAGTTTTAATTTTTTTTTGTAGGTTTCAAAATTTCTGGATGAAGATGAAGTTTGTATCTTAAAAATCCTTTAGTTTGTGATTATTATTCAATCGTTTAGTTTGTGATTATTATTCAATCGTTTAGTTTGTGATTATTATTCAAGTTTCATTTTGACATTTTTTGTCATATTCTTCAGATGGTTATATTTTAAGATATTAATTTACCGTAGCAAATCTTTTGTTGTTTCTACCAAAATTTACACCAAAACGAAACTTTAAAATGGTGATGACTTGTGCCATAAGTAGTTTTGTATGATCATCTTGATATACTTTTCATATATGTTTTTGATGCTTTCTACATGTGGTTGGGAGATCCCAGGAGGAAAGTGTGAAGTAGTGCAACAGCAAGATTTTTCTCAGTTATGAAACCAAGGTTATTTAATCAGTAGGAAATGAGAATTCCCTCGAGGTATCAACGGCGCCAGAAATTCTCGGTGGTGTTAAGTTGACGTGGAGCCTACACACAACACAATCAAGATATTTTGTCCCAACTCAACGGTGTGGGTGTCAATCTCACCGGCTTGCTGTAACAATGGATTCAACGTATGTGTGGAAGAAAGATGTTTGTTTCCAGGGTGGTTGATACATCCAAAACGTATCTATAATTTTTGATTGTTTCATGCCAATTTTACGCTTTTAGCACTTGTTTTAATATTAAATTTATGATTTATTTGTACTAACCTACTAATAGTTCCTAAAGTGCACAATGTTCTTGTTTTACACTTTCATGTGTAGGAATTATCAAGAATACAAAATGAAACCTTGTTGGAATCGAATTGGGACTTTCATTTGACATTTGTTGACATTTGACTCCTCCATCCACGAATTCCAGCCACCAAAATCCATGTTTTTGCCTCCCCATGGATCCCATCTTCATGGGGGAGGGCTACCAAGAAGCCATGAAGGAAGGGGGCTAAGGGGCGGCCCTCCCCCATGATACCGGCGGCGGGGAAGCACCTCCCCGCGCCACTGCCAGTGCCGCCGCCGCCCTGCGCTCCTCGCTGCCCTCTCCGCCGTCTTCACCGCCATCTCCATCACCACCTCCTCCTTGTATTCAGTGGTTCATCCTCCCACAAACCTCTGTACCGTCCTATGTAAACATGATGTTTGATGCTATAATATTTATCCTATGATCTATGACATGTTTGCGAAGTTATTTGTCTTTGTATTGCTTTGTTTAACGCATGAGGTTCATTAGAGTTGTATGTTGATATGGTATTGTCCTTTGGTGTCCATTATATTTGTGCGCGCATGGATCAACACCCTAGGGTTAGTAGTATGTGCAAAGGAAGGGGGTAGTTCTGCCGGAGTGACGGAAACTAGGGTTAGTAGTATGTGCATTGTTAGTATTTACGGATGTTTTCTAACAATCCAATCATATAGTACTTGTAATCCCAAGTAGTGGAGTGCATGTATATTTAGCCTCTCCCACTTAGAAAACTGCATCGAAGACAATTAAACCAATATCTTCACTAATTAATCTTGGACAAAGCCAACACAATTACCACCACTTTTCCGCACTCATGGTACTGTTAGTTTATGGTTACTTAATGACGAGGGATGCCCCATCAATACCCATGGTTACTAGCCTAGGGTAAGAGTTATGAGGTAGAGAACGTGTAGTGTTGGTACATTCGTCGGTTGACAAGCGGGAGTTACCCAGGTTCAGGGCCCTCGACTGAGGTAACACCCCTACTTCCTGCCTGTCTGTTATTGATTGAGAATATGCGGCGAGTACAAGGGTCTAGCAAGATGTCGATCTTGCGAGGGTTTGGTGGTTCTGATTGGGCGTGCCCTTGATCGGCCACCCCCTGTCCTTTATATAGAGGTACATGTTTCAGGTAGTAACCGACTAGGATTACAGATATGGAAAGTATAACCGACTATGCCTATCTATGGTAGAAGTGTTTGACTTGGGCTTCACTTGTTGGGCTTCTTCAACCTATTGACAATTGGGTTTTAGTATTTACGTGCACCAGGTACCCACACGAAGGGGTACCCGTTTGGTATAATCTCGTCATTAACCCCCGAGTGCTTGGCTAATTCGGAGAATCAGTCATGGACTTACTTCATAGTGTACGTCTCATGTTTTATGTTTTAATAAGATATTTTTGCGTTTTGTCTTTTGACTGTGGATTATGCCAAAGGATTTTGACTGAGTAGGCCTGAGTTTATTCAATGAGTCGAGACCAGTTAACTGCACTGGGGCAAAACCTTACTAGTCTTCAATCAGGTTTCGAGTCCTTGGGCTCGAGCCTGGAACATACTAGACAGACTCGCCTCAGGCCAGTCGATGGACTTACTGATATCGTTATGCAGTTTCAATTTGTTACCCAGCGCGTCCGCCGGGATTTCCATCGCATCTGTTGATACGGAAATATCAAGTATTTCAACACTGCTGGAGTGATCGTCGGCCCGTTCGACTGATCGATGGGTCTTACCTTTGCATTTCCTGTATGCATCATCCGAGACATCATAGACTGATTTTTACTCGGTGATCTTTATGTTTTTGTGCTTTAGAATGATGAATTTAGTCTTTATATCGACTAAATGCTTTTATGCTTTTGATTCTATCGGGTGTACGACAGTGCTCCCGATGGGAGTAGCCCCTGAGATTGTGCTTTATTGCTTGTAATAGAGGATAATCTCAATTTTTGATTTTATGCCAGTTGAAGACTTTTATCCTCTCCCGATTGGAGTTTCCACTCGACCATTTTCTATGCATATGCTTTGTTGTTTTCTTTCAGTCGCAAGGGATTCTCCTCTTGCGAGTCGTAGACAACATCGCTTTTTGCTTTTGTGTGTTTTGGCTCATCTGCCAGGCGAATGATGTCATGCGTGATACCCTTGGCGTGGGAATAACACTTTGATGGGACGTGACATGGTGGGACCATCCCTTTGACCGTGGTGATGCCGGTTCAGTTCTGATTTGACCTGACGTGGCGAGATTTTCGCACGCGTGATGATGGTCTCCTTGGTTTGCGCGCGTAGTGGGCGGCGTTGTCTGTGACGATTGCCCTCCGATTACGCCACGTGTCGCGGTAGTTTTGCTCGGACGTTGTGATGTATTCTTTTCTTACTGTAAATACGGGTTCCTCCGCTATGGATTAACTTACCCTGTCATTTTGCCCTTGCCTTCTTTTGCTTCATCTACTTCATTGCGTGCACGCTTGCTTTGCTCCTATCCTTGCATCCTGTTTTTTGCCATGGCGCCCAAGAAAAATAACTCCACTGCCGCCGATCCTTCGTTGCCCGCTGCTAACCAGTCGAAGAAGGAGGAGCTGATTACTAGGGGTTTCGCCTCTACCTCTGCTGTTGTTTTGAAGAAAGCTACTGGGGATTGGGTAAAATCAATTGTTACTAAAGAGAAGCCAGCAGAGTTTCGCCAAGTGGGGATACTTTCCCCTGCAGATCTGCTTGCTGCCCGTGCTCCTGCCAACAAAGAGGTACTCCCCCAGCCTCGTCCCGGTGAGCGGGTGTGTTTCGCAGATTTTCTTCCTCGCGGCTTCGGCTATCCATTACATGATTTTGTGCGAGGTCTCTTCTATGCTTATGGAGTTCAGATGCACGATCTCGCCCCCGAAGGCATTTTGCATATTGCCTGCTTTGTGGTATTATGCGAGTGTTTCTTGGGAGTTTACCCCAGCTGGCCTCTCTGGAAGTCTATCTTTCGAGTGCGTTTTTTGCATTGCGACGGTCGTCCCTTTTCAACTGGGGTTTTTGTATTGAAGTGCGTGACGACTGTCGGTATTTTGATTTTAATGGTGGTAGATCCTGCCCAGAAGTGGAGAAAGAAATGGTTTTATGTGTTAGTCGACCAGGACATAAGGCCACTATTTTCGACTGACAGATCGCCTGCTGAGATGGTGGCGTGGCTGCATGTCTTGTCGATTGAGGAGAAGAAAGAAGCGTCTTCCCTTATGAGCAGAGTTTAGGATTTGCTGGAGGTTGTCACGGGAATCCAGTTGATCAGTACTTTCACGAAGCGCCGAGTTTGTCCTTTGCGACAACGAGTACATCCTTTGTGCCAATATGAGGGTTGTCTTGACGTCACCCGCATGAATGAGGTTGAGCTGGCGGATCATGTGTTTCATGGTCATATTACCATTATCCAGCCTACTGATATTGCTTCTTTCGACTTCTCCGTAGTTCCTTATGGCCTTGGGACTCCTATTCCCAAGGTATTTTTGAATTTCCTTTATGGATTTTCTTTTCTGGCAAAACTTTCTTCTTGTGTGTGAAGGTACGTGACTGATGTACCTTTCTCTTGTTATGACCAGGGACCATCGACTGCCTCCTCTTTGCCTCCCCTTCCGGAACATGGTGCGTCTGTGAAGGCGGCCCCAGTCAGTGAGCTGGAGACAGCCGATGGCCCTCGCTCTTCGGGTGGCTTGGCTGTTTCCGAGAAGGGGATCGTGGAAGAAGCACCATTTAGTCCGGAGATGAATGACCCTTCGACTAAACCTTTGGTCAAGCGTTGTCGCCTGCGCCAGGCTAAGGAAGTTGAGTCTACCGCCATTGCCCCGTCTTCCCATCTTCAGCCATTGGTGGTTCCGGCTACGTTGACTGATGAAGACATAGATAAATATGCTTATACTGAATATGCTTCCTTTTTGCTTGTTTTGGATTTTTCCTGCACAGTGTGTTAATCGCACGTGTAGTTCTTTTGTGAGGCAAGTTCGCACCTCTCTGATGCACACGTTGGGTGTGTTGTTGGGAGACCCCAAGAGGAAGGTGGGAAGTAGTGCAACAGCAAGTTTTTCTCAGTATGAAACCAAGGTTATCGAACCAGTAGGAGATGAAGAATTCTCTCGAGGTATCAACGACGCTAGAAAAGAGCTTGACGTAGTTGACGCGGAATCTAACACAATCAAAGTATTTTGCCCCAACTCAACGGTGAGGGTGTCAATCCCACCGGCTTGCTGTAACAAAAGGATTAAACATATGTGTGGAATAAAGAGTGATGTTTGCAGAAAGTAACAGTTTTACAGTTATGGTTTTATCAGATTAATGAAAAGGACCGGTGTACACAGTTCACTAGTGGTGTCTCTCCATAAATAATAATAACATTCATCTATGCGTGGTAAACAAATTACAGCTAGACAATTGACAGAATAATGATAAGCAACCCAATGCATATACTAATGATATGACGTCTAGTGTGAGATTCATTTGGTCATTACAACAATACTAGTAGCCTTGCACATGCACGCACGTCTCTACAAATTACAAAACACATCTTATATTTTCTCTTATGTTGACCCGTTTTCTTTCTCCAAATTTCGCAACACACTGTTATTTCAATGGGGCACATACTTGCAATCCAGGTTCAACCATCGCTTGGTCCCCCCCGAGACCTACCATGCGTGTGACTCGGCTCGCCACGCCACATCCGAGGTCGCCCATTCCAATCATGCACGCTTTATTCCTACAAAAACAAAATAGGTCGCATAGACATCCCCATTTCTTATTTACCTCAAATTAGAAATAGTTGTTGGCAAAACATACGCGGAGACACAATTGAAGCGAAGACACATTTAAAGATTCACGTGATTGTCTGAACTATAATCTAAAAAATCCTCCCATATATATAGTTATTAACAATATCATCCTATTCCAAATATCACACGGTGAGTATGACAAGATGAGCAAGTAAGAGTGATAAGAGATAAATAACGTATTGCAGGAACATATGATATATAATCTGAACAAATTCTCTCTTTACAATGAATATAAATCAGAAGAATAGATTGGCACATACACAACTGAAAAATCTGTAAGTTGAGAAGAGCTGCATGAAGTTTATACAACATATTTCAGTGTCATGGCCAGCTCAATGAAGTGCAAATTTTCACCTCAGAAATCAGAATCCACATAACAAAAATGTCTATGCAACAAATATATACAATCCCCTTGGCTGTACTTGCTCAATATTGCACAACCCATTGTCCCTCCACTATTATCTCCGATTCTAATAAATATATGTACAGTAGCAAATGACAGTTCATGTTAATTTTTGTTGATCCTTTACTTCTGGCAATGACAGTGAAGGTCAATTCCACCTCCACTTTCCTTCCTCTACGTGCGCTACCCCATCTACCTTCAGCTCCACGTGCTTGGTATCTATGAGCTGACATAAATATTCTTCTATTTGCCATATCCTAAGACATTAAGTAACTACCATCATACACCAAGTTCAGGCTGCAAATCTGTTCACATAAATCTGGTGCGGAGCATTATTCAGTAAGTGAAAAATCTGAGAAGATACTAAGGGTCCGTTTGGTTGGGCTTTTGAGACCTGCTTCTACGGTACAAAAGTCAAAAGCTAACCAAACGGGGTTGAGAGAGTAGCAGATTTTCGGAAGCATCCAACTTTCGCTAGTGTTATTTCCGCAGCAGGTTGGACCCTGCTTTTACCGCGGCGGATTCCCATCTTTTGTTAAATTTACCCACCACTGCCCCTAGTAAGTGGATACCGGTTCGTTTCTTTCGCCCAGGATATGACCTGCTCGCTTTTCTCGGGGCTCTTCCAGACTGTGTTGGAGGAGACGGACGCCTAGGGTTTGGCGCCAATCAACTCAGGCTTCCCTCAGCGGGAGCTTGCCAACTCCGGCCTCCCCCGGCGCCACAACGGCCATCCTGCAGGCTCTGCCGTTCCTCCATGACTTTCTCCCAGCCTGGTTACTACGCGCCGCCACATCGGGTTGTACCGCTGACGCTAGTAGGAGCTCTGTTTGGACTGCAGGCGGCCGTGTTCTGCCTCGAAGCAGCAATCCTGGTTGACAAATTAACGACGCATCTCTTGATGAGTCTAGTTCTTAGTCTGCACACACACGTACCCACCAATACGACGCATCAATTTTAGATTCAATGTTTCAAATTAACCACGGCTGTAGACAATCGCTTTTGTTTCTAACTGATAGCTACCTACTTACGCATCTAGCTGGTCCATGGGGCGTATCTCTCAAAGTTCACTGACAATTTTGCAACATTCTCAAGAATGTAAGAAGTAGAGGTGAAGTAGGGAGCTAGCTAGCTAGTGGAGGTAGAGACTGTGGTTTGTGGAGCGAGCAAAATGTTTGACGTGATGGGTGCGTGATTTGCAAAAACTTCAATTTTGTATAACTTCATGTGTGTATAAGCTAGGCTCGGAGGGCTCCCGTGAAGTCCGGGCCGCTCGGACGAAGTCCAGAACAACTCCGATGAGGTTCCATGCGGTTATAGGGTTTTTTGATGATCTCCGGCGAGTTTTCGGCCAACTCCGGTGAGGTTCTGACAAGTCGTAGCAGTCCGGCGAACTCCGACAACGTTCCAGCCAACTCCGACGAGGTTCCGATGAGGTGAGGCAGTTAAGTGAACTCAGGCGAGGTTCCGGCCAACTCCGGCGATGCTCCGGCGACGTATGGCTGGGAGCGAGGCGGCCGGAAGAGAGGCTTATGTGGCCTCGGCGAAGCTGGGCAAACTCTATCATGAAATTCTGATGGATCTGAGAGGCATTACGGTAATTCGCACAAATCCACGGTTGTTACAACCAAACGACTTTCAGCTTTACCACAGTTCTCAACCCACAACTGTTTTTTCACAGCTCACAGTTCACAGCGGCTTTTTTAAAATCCACAGCTGAACCAAACACACCCTAATTAAGTTCCAACCAGAGAAAATCTAAACACACCAGATGATTGCTAGACTAACCCTTTCACAAAATATATATCAATGAATATTTTTATTACATGAGAAGCTAAAGAAATCATCTATGCTTTGATGCCTGAAAGATGACATGGGCACGAAATTCAGAACACATCACCAAGACAGAATGATAAAACAACCAGTAGCTAATTTAAATATGGATTACGAAGAACAAAAAATAGAACTTTTTCTTGAGATTTTGCAAATGTTCATGCTTCTCAACCGGAGTTTAAATATTATGCACTCTAAACATTTATATTCAGTTTAACAATTAAGTACATAAAAAATGCGAATTATTTGATCGACTATTCCCTGAAACAATTAACTGAGACTACTGTCCTCTGGACTATATTGCCATGTTGTCGGAGTAGCTACAGTAAGAGTACCTTCGTATTGGCTTTCTCACCGAATCCTGTAAAGAAAGCGCTGAAACGACATGTGTACAAACCATGCACATTAGAATAAAAATTCTAACTTGTTTGTATCTAAAACTGTTGATGCTAGAAATTTTAAGATAAAATCCAAGTAGTACCTTGAGTAGGAAATCAAATAATGAGCAATTGAGGGTGTTTTTCTTTATGATTGTTGTGTCTTCTCCTCCTTACCGTTTTCTGTTGGAACTCTAAAACTGTTGCAAAAGTGACAATATGTCAGGCCACTGGTGCATGGTCTTTCAAAAAAGTGATCTAAACAGGGACAAACAAGTGACAATTGAAAAATCTGACAGGGACGCAGGAGATGAAAGCAACTAAAACTGCAACTTCTTTATTAGATAATAAATAATAAGCATTGAAAATATATTTGAGCTATTTGTAGTTAGGTGTAATTCTTTTGTTCAGTAACACAAAAATCTATGCATATGAATAAATAAATATGAGGAAAAGCCAAACCGAATTACAGGGATGATGGCTCCGGCTTGTCGTCGTGGTGGTAGAGGTCGTTGCCGGTCTCCTTCACAGCTCTGATGTAGTCAATGAGCGGGTTGTGCAAGTTTGTACCAATTAGCACAAATACACACTCGAGATTGAAGTGATCAATATGGAATTCTCGCATATAACTCAGATTTGCCAGAAGAGGACTTGGTGCTCAGACTTCTCAGAAATCCAACCTTAATCATTCACAAAAAAAGGCTTCCACGACGGCAAGGCCTACATAACTATAACCGGATGCCCAAAGATGTAATGGATTTATCCATGTTTGCAACTTTATTAGTAGTAGAGAATAATCATTTTTATGTTTTGGATTTTCCCTTACAAAAACTATACGCCCTTCATCAAGAACAGCGGGACTATTAGAGTTCATTAATAAGAATCCTATTGATTTAAAATCCGCACATGTCACAGCCATTTTAAAGCTTCAGCCTAGAAACAGATCTAGTAAGGCTAGGCAAAGCAGAGTATAACGAATCTTACTTGTGATAATGGGCATGGCGGCCGAGGTCAGCGGGGGCCATTCCACCTCCTCATCCACAAGCTTTACGACAGCCCTGGCGCGTAGCTTGAAACTGCACAAGGAAAAAACATGCTATTACAATGAAGTAACATAATCTGCAAAAACCAGAGAGTACTCCATGTATAGACTACGTGATAACCACAAATTTATATTACATAATCAAGAAGTTAAAGAAAATTTAAATCCTACTCCCCATGACAAGGAATGGTTTATTGAAGATATGAATGGATTTTGGCACAGTCGCCCCTGTTTATACAACGACCCAACAACTCCACTGATCAGCTTTCTGAAGGTGCATACCATTCACATCCAACACGCATCGTATGAAATATTGAGTTGGATAATTCACCTGTTTGCACATGTGTAGCAAACCAATGGAGATATGAACAACAACGACGCCCGTCAGCCTAATGGACCTGGACAGCAGCGACATGGCGCGCATCCTCATACTCTTCTCCGTCCATCACCACCAACACAATGGTTACCACGGCGTAGTTGCCGGCCCGTCGTCGCCGAAGAGGGTGTTCGAGTGCAAGATCTGCAACCGGCAGTTCCCATCCTTCAAGCGCTCGGCGAACACTGCCACAAGAAGCCGCGCCTGGCGGAGGGCGCCGAGCCGCCCAAGCCCAAGGTGCAACGCTGCTCCATCTGTGGACTCGAGTTTGCCGTCGGCCAGGCGGTCGGCGGACACATGTGCCGCCACCGCACCGTGGAAGTGGCAAGTGAAGGGCTTGGCCTCAGCCCCTCCCGGAGGTCGTCGATTGATGAAATCCAAGTCGGGAGGCGCCCGCGGGAGAGGACGGCAGGGACACGGATCAGAGGAGGCGGCGGCGGATGAGGGATTGGGAAGAATGACGTGATTGTGGGAGCTTTGTGTGGCGAGCGATTATTAAGATTTCCTAATTAATCGGATCGCTGATCGCTTGGATCATGAGTAAACGGGGACGCGGAGCGACGAAACTTCAGCAGGAAATTTCTCTGCCATGTCGACAGGATGGATCTACACCGTCGGACATGATTAAATTGATTCTAACAGTTAGATTTGATTGAGTGAGGGTGATTGGTGGTTCCGTGTACACTTTTCTGTGTGGCTGTAGGAAAGTTTAACTTTGCTCTTTTATAAGTAGTATAGATACATAGACCGTTCCAATCACATATATGACTAATAATCCACCTTCCGGTTAGCGTCCGCACCCCTTTCAGTATTAAGTTGCATACAACAGATTATCGCCTTAAGCACTGTGTAAAGTAAATAAGTAACATCATCCTTAGACAAAGTACTACTGTTTTATCCCTAGTAGCAACAATACATCTACAACCTTAGAGCTTTTTGTCACTGTCCTAGATTAAATAGAGACATAAACCTACTATCGAGCATAAATACCCCCTCTTGGAGTAACAAGCATCTACTTGGCCAGAGCATACACAAGTAACGGGGAGCATGCAAGATCATTAAATAGCACACACATGATATATTATGAAGCAATAACTTTAGCACTCAATATTCATCGGATCCCAGCAAACACAACATGGAGAATTACATAAAGATGATCTTGATCATGATAGACAGCTCACAAGATCTAAACATGATATCACAAGAGAAGAAGAAAACCATCTAGCTACTGATGTGGAGCCGTAGTCCAAGGTAGACTACTCACGCATCAGTCCGGATACGGTCATGGCGACGTAGAGGCCTCTGGGGACGATTCCCCCTCCCGGCAGGGTGCCGGGGAGCAGTTCTGATCTCTCCCGAAGTCTGGTGACGGCGACGGCGGCGGCTCGGGACCCATGGAGGAAAAAGTGATTAACCGTCAAGCGTTTTTAGGTCAGGGGCATAGTTATGGGTGAAATACCTAGGTCGGTGGACGCCACACCCCCTCCCGGAGCGGCAGGCTTGGGAGCCGCGCCACGGGGCGATGTGGTTCCCTCAGGGCCCGTCTTCGTCTCGTCTTCGGTTTTCATGAACGCATATTTTCCAAAAGTAATTCATGTTTAGCTCGTTTCCAATTTGGAGAATATTTCCTTAAGAGCTTTTCTGAAACCAAAAACAGTAGAAAACAGAGAACTGGCACTATGGCATCGTGTTAATAGGTTAGTCCCAGAAAATGCATAAAACTATATAAAATACATATAAAACATGTAATAACATGATATAACATACCATGGAACACAAGAAATTATGGATACGTTAGAGACGTATCAACATCCCCAAGCTTAGTTCTACTCGTCCCGAGTAGGCAAGAACAATAAAAGAAGAATAATTTCTGAAGTGACATTCTTAAACATAATCTTGATCAAGTAATATTGTAAGGCATGTAAACTGAGATCAAATGAATAAGGATTGTAGTTTATATTGATATTAAATGAGTAATGAACAAACAAGTAGGTGAAGCAAGCAAAGTTTTCAATGATATAGTACTAGATAGCAATCAACTGTGCAAAGTAGATATTATAGATGATTTAAGCTTCAAGCACAACAATATAATCATCTAATGCTTCCAACAAACATGACAACTTTATGAAAGGATCAAGTCAAGTAATAGCAATATGCACGTAGAAGATCAATATATTATTTGTTCAAAAGAAACAAGAAAGCGTTCAACGTTGCTTCCTGACACCAGGATGTTATGGCTAAGAGAATGTTAACGGAGGTTTGGAAGGCCAACGGAAGAAAGACTCACAAAGCTATAGATGATCATTAGACAAGAGAACGTCATACAATCAAAGCTATGCAAGGAGTATTGATTGCCATACAACGGATGCACAATGAGCTATAAGTATATGAACGCTCTCCAATGGAACTAGTGGGGGTGCATCCAACTTGCTTGCTCACGAAGAGCTAGAGCACTTTTGAGGAGGCTCATCATTGGAATATACAAGCCAAGTTCTATAGTGTAAAGTTCCCCACATAGTTATGCAACTAGGACATGAAAACTCTCTCATATGGAGTAAAGGTGCTAATCATGAGCACAGATGATGATCACAAATGATATGGTGCTATAACATGAGCACAAGTGATGACTATAGATGATATGGTGCTGTAACATAAGCACAAATGTGTGATAAAGAATAGTAATGCTGCCCCTTTTTTATTTCTTTCTTTTTTCTTTTCTTTTTCTCTTTTTTCTATTTTTTTTCTTTTTTTTTCTCTTTTCGATGGCTTCCATGGCTCTTTTCACTTTTAGGGGCAATCATCCTAATATGATACATGATGTATGACAACACAATAATGATGATAAAACAACATACTGATGATACAAGTAACTATTATGAATGTGCCATAAGAATACATATGACAAAAGTGCCTCTGCCAGTGTAGCATGTTATGTGGTGCTCTAGCGTAACATGGGTAAAACCACACATCAGCTTTATAGAAACACGCAAAGCAATAAACAAGTAATGAATGACAACAAGTCATGTAATTAAGATGGATGTTGCATGGCAATATTGTACTGTACCTGCACTTAAAATATGGCAGGTACCTGTGTATAGTGCAAATCACTGGATCGATTCGTTTGCACACACAGTTTACGATGTAATATCACAACAAAGTATCAATTTATTACAACGCTGATCCAGATTTAGAAAATATTCATTACAACTTGCATAGCGAAAAGCTAGCCGTGAACAGAGTAAACAACGGAAATTATTCTTCATGGAGTCCCCATCATCAGCATGTGCCACAGGCGAACATGTTGGTTGAAGACTCGAAACCCTTAGAGAAAATCTCACTCGTCATCAGAACAGTCTGCAATAAGAAAAATATTGCAACAACGTGGATCAGAACCATTTAAAAATGGAACTGGCAAGTGATACTATGGTGGACACTTAGAGGAATAACTCTATAACCTATATACTTATTTGGCTGGTGGAAATCAAGGCTATTTTGCGGAAAGCAAGTTTTTCCTTAACACTTTGAAACAACTTTATCTAGTTGAGACAAATATGGTATGAAAGCCATAGTCTCAAACTACCCGTGTTCACCCATCAAGTTTTAACTTAGAAGTTGGAATGGTGGAATCCTCCGTTGATGTCCTCGTTCAGCTGCTCAGATTGTCCGTACCGGGAACACGGCTAAGTACTTAGATTTTTAACTCTGTAAAGGTTGTGCATGTTCACCATTGTACCCATTCAACCCAAACTATCCTATACACTCTAGAAGTGTTAAGGAAAAGGAGAGGAATGAGATGAGTGAAGGGAATATGCCCTAGAGGCACTTAATAAACATAGTTTATTGGCAATATCCCAATCGTTCATTATAAGTTTTACACCATGCTATAACTGTATTAAGCGAAAACATTAATACAGGTGTGATAGATAAACAACCAGGTCCCTAGTAGCCTCTACTAAGACTAGTTTCGTTGCGCGATTGATGATCGAGGTTTTCCGATCATAGGGCATGGCGCCGGTCGGCAATGGAAGTCATATCGTTAGGAGTAACGATGTGATGGACGTACCCAGTATTTATAGGACATAGTCATTACGCCTTAAGACCGTGAGACCAACTCTTATTATTATTCCTGGAAGATACTTTGATCGTACCAAACGTCGTATCTTATTTAGTATGACAATAACGGTGATACTTTTGGGTATCGGAAAGGAGTAGTTGAGACGAGGGGTCAACAGCGGGATTTGTCAGTCCGCATAGCCGGATAGATACTCTAGGGCCCACTCGGTGAGATTATGTCAAATGAGTTTGCAAACATGTGACTAGGTCACCAGCTGACATAATATCATAGACGAGTAGAAGATAGCGATGTCGGTAACGAGATCATGCTAGGTATGGAGATATCTGAGAATGATGCTCGGACACGCTAAGTATCGCCATGACAAAGGGTTTTAAGACTATACGTCCAGGTTTGATAGATGAAAGTCATTCGTTATATCTCAGGGGTTAATTCATGGGGTCCAGGCCTACGAGTTAGTCGTTGATCATTGAGGAGTCTTGATCATACCTGATATTATATCGAACCGCTAGGGTAACACACTTAAGGGGTTTCGACAAGACAACCGGAAAGGAAAGAGATCACCGGGAACGTCTCGGGAGGGGTCCGATGGAGATGGGGCAGCGACGAAAGAGTTTTCGGAGCTAGGAAAAATTATATATATATTATGTTTGATATTAATTAGTGTAATTAATATGCAAATATGATTTTATATATTTATTTTCGGATTTATTTAGCCTGATTTCACTAAATGGGCCTTCTGGTCGAAAGAAGGCCCATGGGGGGGAAAACCCTCAAGGGGATTTTGTGGGGGAGGCTTGGCCGGCCTAGGTGGGCCAAATGGGGCCCACCTAGGGCCGGCGCACCTGGTTTGGCCGAACCAGGCAATGGGGGATAGTCCCACATTGCCTGGCTGGCAAGGTTGGCTCCCCCTGGGAGCCTATATAAGAAGGGGCACCCCTGGCCTTTTAATTCACCAATTAATTCCCAATTTCTCTCTCGATCTCGTGGTTCCCTTGACGGACCCGCGCCGAGTAGAGGAGGGGGATCTCTTCCACCATAGCCCGCTGCCGCGCTGCTGGTGTTCCGGTCCAAGTCTTCCGCTGCTCGTCCTGGACTGGAGCTTCGGAGGCCGTCGTCTCCACCGTATGTGTGCGACTCCCTGCGAGGTGCTGCGCTAGCGGTACTCGGAGGCCTACTTCCTCCACCCGACCTCGGGGTCATCTTCGTCGCGCCGAGTTCTCCGCGACCTAGAGGTCGGCTACGGCGTCTTCATCGTCAACGCTTGTGCGGGAGCGTAATCCCCGCTATTCGGTCTACGAGGGTATGTATTCCGATCTCCGCCGTACTTCTATATCTGCATAGTGTAGATCTTGGCTAGTTTAAGGATATCGTTGGTAGGAATTTTTTTGTTTTCTGCACACGATCCCCTTCAGTGGTATCAGAGCCGATCTATCGTAGATATAGCTGTACACTGTTAGAACCCGTGTTCTGCACGGGGGCACCGTTCCTGTTATTTGCTACCCTCTAGCGTGCACTTGTGATTCCAGCGGCATCGAGTAGATGAAGCGGCCCGGACCGACTTTACGCGTACGCTTACGCGAGACTGGTTCCACTACTGACATACGGCTTGTACCGTATATGTGGCTGGCGGGTGCCTGTTTCTCTCTCTTTAGTTGGCTTTGCATTTTCAATGGAGGGCCCGAAAGGGATGCTTAAACATGCAATTATTGGATCGTTGTTGTGGTCATAAGGTTCGTAGGTATGAAGCGGTTCTATTTACGAAAGCCCCGAGCCACGTAAAATATGCCAAAGATAAAGTAGAAGCGTCTAACTTTATTTTGCAGGGGCTATGTGATATGGTCAAGGTAGGTTTATTAAATTGTTTATAAACTGCGGGCGCCAAGAAGACCATGGCGCGATGGACTATATCACATTGCATTACATTTGATGTTTTGTGTGCATCTTATATTGTGTGATTGTGTGTATAGTATACATTAGTTACACGGCGGTAGATATATAAGATGATCCCTTCAAAATACCACTAGTGTTCTCCCTCCAACGCGCACCACCAAGAAAGTTCTACGTTATGAGGCAGACCGTGATGATCGGGTGTCAGACATCTCGTCGTTCGCATACAGTGGGTGTAAGCCATGTTACACAAGCGTCAGCGTGGAGGTCTTTGGTGGCGAGCCTAGCATATTCAGAAATATGGCCTCGGAACAGGAAGACCGAAAGGTCGAGCACGAGTCACAAAATTGGTGTGGCGGACGATTTTGTCTACTCTTGAAGTTGTGCCTCCGGCTCTGATGATGAGGGGTGGTGCAATGGATGGGGGTCGTGTAATCGCTTAAACGACCAGGAGGGATGTTCGTTTGAGTGGGAGTTCGGATAGTTATTTTCTAAAATACTAGAACTCAGAATATAATGAACAGAGTCTGTTTTGCAAACCTTTGTGGATATTAACCATAGTAATAGCATCTTTTCAAGTTAGGCGCATTCCTGCGTTTGAGAAACTTAAAAGGTTGGGTCAAAACTTCATAGTTGTATACTTTAGCTTGAGGATACTCCTTGTTTAAACCGTTAGCTCTTTTGTGTTACAATACCCGCTAGAGATAAACCCGGAGATTCCGCTAACAAAAGATAATTTGGATTATCGGATTTTGTGCAGATGATATCATCATAGTCCAGTGTATGCTATGATCTCTGCCATAAAGAACCCACGATGGGTACGAGTTTTTAGATCGCGAACATATGATATGGTCGCTAAACTCGGGGTACCCCAAACGTTGGGTTGATGAAGTTTATCAGTACGTTGACTGATTGTCTTCTCAACCAAGATGGAAGAGAATACACACATTGAGGGAGCACGTGGCGGTCATACTTAATGACGTATGTTCATGATTAATGAACATTGAGACGCCTCGCTCAGCTCAATCACTGGATGACAGACATCGTTGCCAAGTGCAAATCCTCTGTCATAGACTATGTCATGCAAGGGGAATCGTTCACCTTCATGGTTCTTGATTACGGTGGAAGTATCAAGAAGATGAAACAGATCGCCAGAAGTCATCAATGATGATGGTGTATATATGATATACATGTTATGAATGTTTTAGCTAAGCAAGTGCTCGCAGTAGTGACTAAGTCTTGAACTAGTCATGTTTTGTGAAAAACCAGGTTTACTGCTTGAGTAGCTTGAAAGGATGAGGCGACATTGCGTGTTGATAATGGCAGTCAAGTTGTTGTGACGGCCATAGACACTCTCCCTCTAGATCTACCATTTGAATAAATTCTTTATGATCGGGTGTTGGTATGATCGTTACGAGTGTGTCTCCTCTAGCGAGACACTTGTTCATACATGATAGTGACAAATTGGTGTCCTATATTTATGAAGTAATGATCATATGTCGGTTTGAATTTAGATGGTAGAAGCTCCCACATTCATAATATTAATGCCAAAGGATACAAACTTAATAAAGACACCACATATGTGTGGCACTACCGTTTAGTCATGTCAATGTTATATGCATTAGCTCCACACTGGATGGACCTACAAGTCCTAAGATTTGATCTTTTGACACTTGCAAATGACTGTGACACCGTTTTCGGAAAACAGGCATATAACTCATTGATAGTCATACATAGAGATGTATGTGGTTCAATGAAGTAATTGACGGGTAGTGGAGACCTTTATTTCGTGAACTTCACTGAACGTTTTGAGTATAGCTTGTTGAGAATCATGCATATGGGTGTATGTGAATCAATGAAGTACTTTAACGTGTAGTGGAAGTCTTTATTTCATAGACTTCATGAATATTCCGAGTAGATATATGGATATCCACTCCGGGGAATGTTAGTCTGAATTTTTGATTCGATCAAACGAAGTTCAGAATGAAGTAGGAAATAAACTTAACAAGAAAATCAAATTCCCGCGATGCAAATCGAGGAATGAAGATTTGAGTTATAATGTTGGCACATCATTGGAAGACTTGTGAGAAGAGTTCCACAAATTACGTCGCATGGAACACCATAGTGTTATGGTGTGTTAGGGCGTCGTAATCGCACCCTATCGGATAGTGTGTGGTAAATGAATCTCTTACAGAATTATTGTAATCATTAGAGTCATATGGTAGAAACGTAAACACTCACGTTAGCAAATAGGGAAACCATTTGAATCCTTGGAGACAATACCATACGAGTGATGGCATGGCTTTTTAGCCTGGATTGTCGTTTCAGCAATTTAGTGTTTCGATGTAATCGAACCTAAAATGGATTAATCTTTGTAGTATACCCTACCTAAAGAGTTAGTTGGGTACATGTCTCACGACATAGGCAAAATCTTTGCCGGGATGTACCTTGCGAAAGAAATAGTTTCTTGTCCGAGGGTATAAGTGAGAAAGAAAGTAGAGCAAGACGAAGTTGGTGAACTTCTTCTCGAAACATCAGAGTGGCGCAATCGAAAGTGTTTTCGGTGTCAGGCCCCACAGCTTGAAAAAGCTAATGATTCAAGATCATGATGTTCTGAGCTCATACTAAGAGCGTAGGCATACAAGGTTGTGTTCCACACTGTGTGTTACGACAATCTTGCTATGAAGGTCATATTAATGGAATATGATAGACCTACGAACTACGAAGAAGAGATGGTGAACCTAAGTCCGAGAAATGGCTATGAGTCATTTGTGAACCGAAATAAAATCCATGTACGATTACCAGGTATTGACTTGGGAGATCTTCTTGATGGCATCTAGGATGTTAATAGTATATGGAATTTTATGAGAGAATAGACATTGAGCAGATTCGATTTGTCGTGAAACAGTTCCGACAGACCACATGAGAGTTTGTCTCAAGTGGCGAAGCCTAAATCTATTCTGGGTCGTTTAGCAATTACTATAATTTCGAATGAGAAATTGATAGATGGATGAGAAAACCATGGTTCTTAATATTGTAATTAAGAATGGTTTGTAATCCTGAGGATGCTAAACATGTGTGCAAACTTCGGTTGTCCATTCATGGGCAGAAGCAAGCATATCGGAGCTGGAATCTTCACTTTGATAATGTGATCAAAGGATTTTGGAGTTGTCCAAAATAGTTGAAGAAACCTACATTTGCAAAGAAGTGAGTGGGAGCAAAGTAGCTTTCCTTGATCTTATATGCGGAAGGCATATTTGAGTGGGAGCTAAGTAGCTTTTCCTTGATCTTATATGCGGAAGGCATATTTGAGTGGGAGCTAGGTGTCATTCGTGATTTGGTATGTAACAACATATTGAATGACATAGATCCTCTAGTAGAGTGTAAAGGATTATTTAAGTGATTAGATTTTCTATGAAATGAAGTTAGGAGTATTAGGCATCCGATTTATAATTGTATAGATCAGAGGGGGCTTAATAACATTAAGTCGGAGTATTTCCTAAGTCAGGATTCTGAAGTGTTTCAGAAAAGGACAAGCGAAGAAAGAGGTTCTTGCTTGTATGACTAGGTAAAAGATTAAGTTAATCTTGGCTTTTTCAGTGATAGAAAATGATGTTCGACATTCTCTATGTATCACACATAGAGTCTATCAGGCTGAAAGCTCGACTTGGTGTGACCCGAGTTCTTGGTTCAAGAACAGGTTCTAGAGTGATCCTTGTGTGGATCAATGAACAAACGTTAAGTTTATTCTTCAGTGTCTATGAGAACTGAAGATAGGTTTTCTAGTAACGGGTAAGAGTGGAATGGCAACTTGCCGTAAAGCGGTTACGATGATGCAAGTTATTACACTGACCCATACGACTAGAAATCTCATATAGGAGATGTCCTTTATTTTGAAGAAAGACATGGTTAGTTTGCGAAGCCGCATATGAATGCACTGTCGCACAATCTACATAGGTATAGAAATATATCGCGACTTTAGAAGTAGCAAGTGTGATTGGACTGAGCAGTTTTCCGAGCGTAGGTGGTCCCCTTAATAGATCTCTTAGACTTTTAAGGCGCATGCTACGCGAATGCTCGAGTCTCACTCCATCCACTGGGATATATTTCACCGTCATCGTAAGATACGGGTTGATGTCAAACTAGGTGACATATAAGTGTTGCAAAACACATATAGATCTCAATGTGTGAGTTCTATTGACTGTATTCCTCTTCCACGAGGCGAGCAGGCACCAAGATGCTATGGGTGTTGAGCTTTTACCAGGTTGTAAACTAGATTAAGTGTTACTCTAGTGCAAGTGGGAGACTGAAGGGAATATGCCCTAGAGGCACTTAATAAACATAGTTTATTGGCAATATCCCAATCGTTCATTATAAGTTTTACACCATGCTATAACTGTATTAAGCGAAAACATTAATACAGGTGTGGTAGATAAACAACCAGGTCCCTAGTAGCCTCTACTAAGACTAGTTTCGTTGCGCGATTGATGATCGAGGTTTTCCGATCATAGGGCATGGCGCCGGTCGGCAATGGAAGTCATATCGTTAGGAGTAACGATGTGATGGACGTACCCAGTATTTATAGGACATAGTCATTACGCCTTAAGACCGTGAGACCAACTCTTATTATTATTCCTGGAAGATACTTTGATCGCACCAAACGTCGTATCTTATTTAGTATGACAATAACGGTGATACTTTTGGGTATCGGAAAGGAGTAGTTGAGACGAGGGGTCAACAGCGGGATTTGTCAGTCCGCATAGCCGGATAGATACTCTAGGGCCCACTCGGTGAGATTATGTCAAATGAGTTTGCAAACATGTGACTAGGTCACCAGCTGGCATAATATCATAGACGAGTAGAAGATAGTGATGTCGGTAACGAGATCATGCTAGGTATGGAGATATCTGAGAATGATGCTCGCACACGCTAAGTATCGCCATGACAAAGGGTTTTAAGACTATACGTCCAGGTTTGATAGATGAAAGTCATTCGTTATATCTCAGGGGTTAATTCATGGGGTCCAGGCCTACGAGTTAGTCGTTGATCATTGAGGAGTCTTGATCATACCTGATATTATATCGAACCGCTAGGGTAACACACTTAAGGGGTTTCGACAAGACAACCGAAAAGGAAAGAGATCACCGGGAACGTCCCGGGAGGGGTCCGATGGAGATCGGGCAGCGACGAAAGAGTTTTCGGAGCTAGGAAAAATTATATATATATTATGTTTGATATTAATTAGTGTAATTAATATGCAAATATGATTTTATATATTTATTTTCGGATTTATTTAGCCTGATTTCACTAAATGGGCCTTCTGGTCGAAAGAAGGCCCATGGGGGGGGGGAAAACCCTCAAGGGGATTTTGTGGGGGAGGCTTGGCCGGCCTAGGTGGGCCAAATGGGGCCCACCTAGGGCCGGCGCACCTGGTTTGGCCGAACCAGGCAATGGGGGATAGTCCCACATTGCCTGGCTGGCAAGGTTGGCTCCCCCTGGGAGCCTATATAAGAAGGGGCACCCCTGGCTTTTTAATTCACCAATTAATTCCCAATTTCTCTCTCGATCTCGTGGTTCCCTTGACGGACCCGCGCCGAGTAGAGGAGGGGGATCTCTTCCACCATAGCCCGCTGCCGCGCTGCTGGTGTTCCGGTCCAAGTCTTCCGCTGCTCGTCCTGGACTGGAGCTTCGGAGGCCGTCGTCTCCACCGTATGTGTGCGACTCCCTGCGAGGTGCTGCGCTAGCGGTACTCGGAGGCCTACTTCCTCCACCCGACCTCGGGGTCATCTTCGTCATCTTCGTCGCGCCGAGTTCTCCGCGACCTAGAGGTCGGCTACGGCGTCTTCATCGTCAACGCTTGTGCGGGAGCGTAATCCCCGCTATTCGGTCTACGAGGGTATGTATTCCGATCTCCGCCGTACTTCTATATCTGCATAGTGTAGATCTTGGCTAGTTTAAGGATATCGTTGGTAGGAATTTTTTTGTTTTCTGCACACGATCCCCCACACAACATAAACCATGCAAAACCACTTTCCACCCATGTATTTCATTCTTAACTTAGTGGAATTAACATTTCATCAAAAATAGTTTTGCATAGCATCAAAATTCTACTAAGTGTTGCAAAGGAACCTAGACATAGGAATAAAGAAAGTGTAAACATGGCTTGCATAGCAATACTATCCTTCACATGCTTATAGAAATATAATCTACTCATGCATAGAAAAATACTAGGACTTTTATGAGGTAGGGCCACTTGCCTTTGGAAGTTGTCGTTTCTCACAAACACTTTTCAACGTACTCGGAGCTCTCCGTTCAATCTAAACATAGAAATCAAACAACAGCAAACAAACCACAAAAAGCATACAACTACAAAATACCAAACAAGGTCTTCACCATAAATGGTAAATTTGTCAAATAATTGAGTATATAAAAAGAATTGATGTGATATTCAATACAATTTAATGGGCCATTCTTTAATTTAAAATTAATCACACATTAATTGGGTCAAGGTATTAACACAAATCAATTTAATGGTCTTCAAAGCTTTTAACACTAATTAATTACCATTAACAAAACAATACAAATGTTTTTCCTTAAATGTAATTAAAACACAAGTAAAACTATCATCCTAACTTTTAGGATTTTCATAAAGTATGCATGATGCCAATTTGCAATTTTTATTAACTTCTAATAAAGCAAGACATAGTAAAAAGGTTAAATAATAGATTAAAGTTTTCTGTACGAATTTATAGACTACAAAAACATTGAAACAGAGTTACGGTCGATTTGATATAAAATTTACAAGTTTTATTATTTAAAATATTTTAACACATTCAAGGGATTAAATGCAAAAGTGGTATTTTTTTGCACATGTATTGATTTATAAAATTGTGTTTTAGTTGCTCTGGACGGAAGAGATAATTCTTGACATTAAGAAATAGAATTTATTTTAAAAATCATTTTCGAAACACAAGTTTTGAGTTGAATGGCCGAAATGCCTTTCAGGATTTTGATCAATTTAAACATATTAAAATAGAAAAATAATGATGAAAAATTAAACTACACGATCAGAGCTTTCCAACGATATTTCATTTGCTCAATTTGGACTAGTAGATTAAAAGATATGATGTAGCGTACCTGCACTTTTAAATAAGGCAGATACCTGTGTATAGTGCAAATCCCTGGATCGATTCATTTGCACACACAGTTTACGATGTAATATCACAACAAAGCGTCAATTTTATTACATCGATGATCCAGAATTACAAAATATCTGATACAAGTTGCATAGCATAAAGCTAGCATTGAATAAGTACACAGCGGAAATACAATAGCAGTGAGTCTCTATCACTTTCATGCTGCCACAGACAAAAACATGTTGGTTGTAGACTCGAAATCTATAAACGAAACCTCACTCGTCATCTGAACAATCTGCAATAAGAAAAATATTGCAACAACGTGGGTCAGATTACATTAAAAATGGAGTCTGGCAAGTGACTCTATGGTGGACACTTAATGGAATAACTCTAAAGCCTATATGGATTTTTGGCTGGTGGAGTTCAAGGCTAATTTTGCATAAAGCCAATTTTTCCTATCTTATTGGAAAACACTTTCTTCAAATCAAGACAAGTATGGCATGAAAACCATAAATCTCATCTTCCCTTGTTCACCCATGAAGTTTTATTTCTGAAGTTGGAATGATGGAATCCTCCGTCGACGTCCGTGATCAGCTGCTCAAATTGTCCGTACCGGGGACACGGCTAAGTACTTAGTTTTACACTCTGCAGAGGTTGTGCACTTTCACCATTGTACCCATTCAACCCAAGGTATCCTTTACACACCATTTGTGATAAGGAAAGGAGAGAATGAGACGAGATCTTTCAGAAGCATTTTCCCTCCCACTCTGGCTTGACCCGTTCCACCTAACATCCCCCTACATCTGCTTGTCAAGCCGGAGAGAGTCCACGCAACATAATTGATCAAGCCAGAGCCCATATGGCAATGGCTGCACTGGAAGCAATCGTCACTCGGAGTTCTTCAGATTCCTCTGTTCCTGGGTGGCCATTCACAAGTGTACATACTCCAGGAACCATAGACATGGACCTGAGTAGCCACTCAACATAAACCATACAACCACTTACCACCCAAGTGTTTCATTCTTAACTTAGTAGAAATTAGATTTTCACAAAACAGCCTTTGCATAGCATCAATAATTCTACTAAGTATTGCATAGGAACCTAGACACAGGAGTAAGGGAATTCTACACAGGTTTAGCATAGCAATGCTATCCTACACATGCATATAAAAATACACTAAGTAATGCATATAGAAATAATAGGAAGTTTATGAGGTGTGCCACTTGCCTTTGAATGTTGTCGTTGTTCACAACTCTTTTCAACGATACTCGGGACTCTCCGTTCAATCTAACAGTATAGACAAACAACAATACAACAATCAACAGCAAGCACAACTCCACAATGCATACAAACACATACTAGATGAATAAATAAGTTTTATAAAACTTTCTAAGGGAAATATGTTTATGCATGATGTGCAAAATATTCCCAAGGGTTAGAAATGCTTTTTCATGCCACGAAAATCCTTTAAGTTAATGCAAGGCAAATAGGTTGGTCCAAAAGGACTAAGGGCTAAGGTCATGAGTTGAATAAAATATTTTGTTTATATCATCTTGAATAAGCCCTCTAATGGCTTAGTCTTGATGTGTAGAAATATTTAGAGAAAATACTAAGTCATTTGTTCAAGATGATCAACAATTATTATCAACTCTTTGTAAATTGGACATTCACTATAGTGAGAGAGACAGACACCCGACCAGCCACTTAAATTGTGGAACAGGTCTCATGTGCGTGGACATGTAAGGTTTGTTTCCAGGCCGCTTCATCCCACTATGCCGCTAGGATCCAATAACTTCAAGATGATAATATCATGATCAAAATTGTTTAAGTCAAATGTGAAAGACAAGATTAGGAAAGAGGGAAAAGATAGAAGAAAGATGTAGTTGTCCTCCAGGCTTCATCTCCATACTTGTAATATTCTCCTTGATGACGTCTTGAATGAATTTTTGTAGACTTGATAAATCTTCAGACTTGATGATCATTGTGTTCTCGAGGCTGGTCTTGGATTTACTTAGTCTTCATGAAGTCTCAGAGGAGAAGAAAAGACAGAGAGAAAGACTTAGAGAATAAAAGGGGGTTGGCCTTCTTGAACTTCTTCTCACTTTTCTTCCAAGTGCTTGACATCTTTGGGATGCTTCCAGAGTCTGTTTTCTTCTAAGTCCTTCATGAACTTCTTCTAGATTTTCTTCTAAGTGCTTCTTCTCCTTGAAGGTACTTCTGAAGTCTTGTTTTGGCTAAGTCCTTCAATGGCCTTCTAGCTCCATCTTGAAAATTACTAATAGTCTAAGTGTAGCACTTTACCAAAATACTAAGTTTGAAATAATCCTAACTTAGGGGAAATGGGGAGGAGTTTTCCTTATGGGAAATATAACTACAAAAATAAAATATGCTATGCATGAAATGCAATTTAAAATCACAAGAAACATAATACTAATTTTTGTGATATTTATAAAGTATGCATGAATTTATAAATGCAATTTAATTAAATTCTAATTTTGGAAAATATAATAAAAGGAATAATTATAAGATTAAAGTGTCCTATGATTAAATTTTTATAATATAATTTAATAAATAGTGTTAATAGCAGGGGTATTTTAATTAAATTTATAGCAATTTACTTTAATCAAAAATAATATTTTTATTAATAGTTATGTTAAAAATACTCAACTATTCAAATTAAATATATAACTATGAATTCATTCAATGATTATTCAAAAATATTTTATAGCAGTGGCATTAATTTACAAATATTATAAAGTTTCTAAAACAATTTTATTTGCAATTTTTGGATTTATAGGTTTAAAGTTATTACAAATATACTCAAATTCACCATTTGAAATTTGAATATTTTATACTAAGTCAAATTTGAATTTTGTCCTATCTAAAATAATCTACATGTCAAGAGCTTTCCAAATATATAAAAATTATTAAATTTGGACTTGTGGTTAAAAAGTTATAGATGTTTTAATTACACGGACTATTCTGCAAAACTTCCAATTAAATTTAAAATAGAAAAGGAATTACACTCTGGCGCTGACGCGGATGCTGACGAGGCACGACGTGGCGCTGACGTGGCTGCCACGCGGGCGCTGACTGGATTAAGTCAACAGATCTGGGCCGTCAGATCTGGATCTGACGGTCCAGATCTATTCGTACCGGTTGGATTAAAACTTCTAATCTACACCGTAGATTGCAGATCGGATGGCTGGGGACGCGTTGACCAATACCTGGTGGTGGAGTTCGCCGGCGGTGGAGAGGGAGGCGGCGCTGCGGCTCGGCCCTGGACCGTCTGCTCCCTGTGGTGCTTCCCCGAGCTCGAGGAGGGGACGACGGCGTGCTCCGTGCGACGGCGCATGCGCTGGAGGCTGCTGGTTCGAGGATTTGTCTCAAGCTAGGCGAGGAGGTGCGGCCGGAGGTACTCGTGCGCTGATGAGGTCCGGTGATGGACGGAGACGACACTCCCGTGTCATTCCTGACCCATGGAGGGCATAGGGAGATGCGCAATGGCGAGGGCGAGGTCGTGGTAGGGTTACGGGCTCTGGTGGTTCTTCGTCTCGCCGGAAAAGGGAAAGAGAGCCGGCGGCTCGGACGAACTCCGACGACAAATTTCTCCGGCCTGGCGGCGTCTTAGGTGCTAGGATTTTAGGGTAAAAGTGGCGGAGGGTGCGGGGGTTTTATAGGTCGAACGGGGGGAAACAGAGCGCGACAATCTCGCCGGATTTTGGAAAGGAGATCACGGCGGGATTTTCGGTCGGAGGTTGAAGACGATCGGCTGACGTTACCGCAGACGTCAGCAGGTATTTTCTTTTTCTGATTTTTCTCCAATTAATTCATAACTTTTGATTTGAATGTCCAAATGAGGTCAAACAAAATTCTTAAAATTTGTAAAATTATTATCTTTCTGTTAAACCAATTGTGGGAGTGTTTTGAACACTTTTCAAAAATAATAATTTCGAAATATTGATTAAATGTAAAATTGACACTTTATGTTTAATTTAAAACTAGGGTTTAATTAATTTTAATTTTGGCTAAATAATTTATATGAAATACCCACATTCAAAAATGTTTGAAATAGAGTTATTAAAACTCATTTTACTGTAATTATTCATCTTTATTCTGGCATAAGAGTAGAATAACATAATATCAATATTTTTAAAGTAATAGAAATTATAATGGATTCAAGTTTTAATTTAATTTTATTTTGTGCACCATTAAGTTTTACATTATGATAAATCATTTGAAAACTTCATAACAACTTTGGAAAAGTTTTTAGATTTAATTCATTTCCTTATATAGAATATATTAATCATTTCATGCTTTGGAAATAAATGAAATTACAGCATTGAAATTTTAACACCATGTTTTGAACTTAGTTGAGAGAATGTAAACCCTTTGGCAACTAACACCATTTTTAAATAATTTATGAATTTAGGAATAGAAATGGCTAAGTGGTTGAAATCAATTACTTATAAGTAAACTATTTACTTAAAATAAAATGGATTGTAGTTTGTAAAATATTTGTCAAATTACATTTTAAGGTTTTTGAAATACAGTGGATAATAAAATGTTAAAATGTGACATTTTAAATATTAAACTCTTTCAATAAGTTTGGAGTCTTTCATAGTTGGTTTCCTTATGCATTTAATATTTTATTTTAATAAAAAGAAAAGTTTTAAATTTTAGTGATTTTTGAATATTATAAAATTGTTGGGATGTTACATATGATTTATGAAAGTTCCGTGCTTAAATAAAACAGAGATACGAAAATGGATAGATAATTCTAGATGAACACAAGGAAAGATTTTAGTGGCTGATACTCCGTCGACAAGTGATCTATTCATATCCTCTAGATTAAAAAAAACTACAAATACAAGTTTCAGAATAGAAGACATGAGTAGCTCACTAGTAGAGAAGATTGGAGGGCACTACTTGACTTCACCACCGAGTGGATTGAATCCCAACTGCCAGGAATTCCAGATATATCCAACTCATGGACGATGTATTTTGACAGATGCAAGAAAAATGAAGAAGCAGGTGTTGTGCTCATATCACCAAAAGGAGACAAGCTAAAATACGTCCTCCAGATGGACTTCGCAAATCCATCCAACAATGAAGCCGAATATGAAGGACTAATACATGGCATCCGAATGGACAAAGCTTTGGGATGCACCCGACTGATGATATATGGCGATTCAAATCTAGTCATACAGCAAACAATGAAGGCGTGTGACGCCATAGTAGATAATATGATTGCATATCGTGACTTTTACAACACACTTGAGGGAGACTTTGATGGATGCGAGTTACGACACATCGGACGAGAGAGCAATGAAGAAGCAGACATGTTAGCCAACATTGGCTCGACTAAAGCACAACTTCCACTAGGAGTTTTCCTAGAGCGCATCACAAACAGATCTATTCATAAACAACGAGCAGCGGTAAGCTCGAATGAGGCTACAAAAGATATTAAATCTACCATGATGGACCCAGCAGCCGAAGTAATTTTATGTCAAGGTGACCACGTAACCCCAGCCTAGATGGAACCAATACTAGCGTTCATGCTTAAGGAAGAACTCCCGGAAGACACAACAGAAGCCAGAAGAATAGTCCGAAGAGCCAACGCATACACCATCATAAACAGTGAACTCTACAAAAAAAACATCTCAGGCATATTTCAAAGGTGCGTAGAATTTGAAGATGGCAAAACTATACTTCGTGACATGCATGCAGGAACCTGCGGGCATCACGCTGGCAGTCGATCACGGGTAGCCAAAGCCTTCAGAGCAGGATTCTTTTGGGTATTGGAAAGGAGTATTGAGACGAGGGGTCAAGAGCGGGATTTGCCAGTCCACGTAGCAGGATAGATACTCTCGGGCCCACTCGGTGAGATCTTGTCTAATGAGCTTACAAGCATGTGACTAGGTCACAGAGACATGAGATCATGAACGAGTAGAAGATAGCATCGTCGGTAACGAGGTCGGGATTAGGTATGGAGATATCTATGGAACGACACTCGGGCGTGCTAAGTATCGCTATGGCAAAAGGTCTAAGACTTCACGTTAATGTTTGATAGATGAAAGTCATTCGTTATATCTCAGGGATTAATTCATGGGGTCCAGGCATACGGGTTAGTCGTTGATCATTGAGGAGTCTTGATCATACCTGATATTATATCGAACCGCTAGGGTAACACACTTAAGGGGTTTCGACAAGACAACCGGAAAGGAAGGAGATCACCGGGAGCGTCCCGGAAGAGGTCCGATGGAGATCGGGCAGCGCCGAAAGAGTTTTCGGAGCTAGGAAACATTATATATATTATGTTTGATATTAATTAGTGTTATTAATATGCAAATATGATTTTATATATTTATTTTCGAATTTATTAAGGCAGATTTTCCTAAATGGGCCTTCCGGACGAAAGAAGGCCCAAGAGGGGGGGGGGGGGGAACCCCCTTGGGAATTCGGTGGGAGCTTAGGGGCCGGCCTAGGTGGGCCACAAGGGGCCCACTAGGGGGCCGGCGCACCCCCTTGGCCGAACCAGGCAATGTGGGGATAGTCCCACATTGCCTGCCTGGCAAGGTTGGCTCCCCTTGGGAGCCTATATAAGAAGGGGCACCCCCAGCCTTTTAATTCACCAATTAATTCCCGATTTCTCTCTCGATCTCGTGGTTCCCAAGTTGGAGCCGCGCCGAGCAAGAGGATCCGGGGATCTCCTCCACCATAGCCCGCTGCCGCGCTGCTGGTGTTCTGGTCCAAGTCTTCCGCTGCTCGTCCTGGACTGGAGCTTCGGAGGCGTCGTCTCCACCGTACGTGTGCGACTCCCTGCGAGGTGCTGCGCTAGCGGTACTCGGAGGCCTGCTTCCTCTACACGACCTTGAGGTCGGCATCGTCGGTCTGCATCGACAACGTTTGTGCGGGAACGTAATCCCCGCTTTCGGTCTACAAGGGTACGTATTCCGATCTCCGTTCGTACTACTATATCTGCATAGAATAGATCTTGGCTAGTTTAAGGATATCGTTGCTAGGAAAATTATTGTTTTCTGCCCACGATCCCCTTCACCCACTCCTTAAGGGTCGTCGAGTTGGGACCCATCACCTTGGCAAATTCTTCGGCAGTCGATGGAACGGCAGTCCAGGGCAAAGCTTCTGAAAAAACAGCGCCAAGTGTCTGAATAGACACATCCAAGGAGCGTTGAGTATTCTTCAATTCTTCATCGGCGCGTAGCCGCTGATCATGAAGCTGCCATTCCAACTCGATCAATCGGCCTTCAAGGCAAGCTTTCTCCTATGCAATGGACACATCACACGAAGTTACTCAAAGCTCAAACTCTTGGATCAGAAGATAAGCAAAAGAATAGGCCCTTACGACTGATCCATTCTAGGTCAGAACGAAGGCCAACTCGCTCCTCCTCCGCCTGAACAACGGCCTGGCCAGGAGCGACCGGACCGCTTACAGCAGGCTACATAGAAGCAGGCGATACATATTCAATTAAAAGGAGAATAGCAATCCATATAAAGAGAGCGAAACACGAAAGCAAAAACTTACATGATCAACCCAGGAGAAGGAAACAGAGGGCGACTGGCCAGCAGTCCTAGCAGAAGAGGGTGCATCCGCAGCTGTTGGGGCAACCACGGCCGCACCCTGGAATCCTTCGACTCCGGCAAAAGAAGAAACATTATTCTCTCCTCCCACATGATGGGAGGTGCGAACTTGCCTAACAAAAGAGCTACCCATATGATTAGCACACTACGCAAAAAAAGCAAACGAAAGAAAATAAATCATAATCAGCATGATCTTACTCATCCACGTCGTCGTCAGTCGACAAAGTCGCAACCACCAATGGCTGAGCAATGGCGGCAGAATCAAATTCCTTAACCCGACGTAGGAGACAACACTTGACCAAGGGTTTAGTCGAAGGATCAATCGCCGCCGAACTAAAGGGTGTTTCTTCCATGATTGTGACTGTAACATCCCAATTTTGCAAAAATTTAAAACTTTGCATTCATACATCATTCATCATATAGGCTTAACATTTAATCACTTAAGTACTAAATAAAATTTCAATTATGAATTTAAATAATGTTTAATCCCATTAAGTGTTTATTTAAACTTACTTAATAAATATAATTTTTCCAAATTATTTAATGGGCAATCTTATTATTAAAAATTGCTAATTTAAATAACCTTTCCAAAATATATTTTTATGAATTTTTCTGAAATGTTTTGAATAGGTTTAAAAATCATTTGGTAAATCAGATTTGAAAAACTGTTTTGTTTTTTTTTCTATTTTAAAAAGAAATGGTTTTCGGGCCGGCCCGGGCGCTATCTGCCGCGCGCGCGTGAGCTAGCAGACCATCAGCCCGCTTCGGCGCGCGCCTCTCTCTTCTCTCTCGCTGACAGGTGGGCCCCACCTGTCAGCCTTCTTCAACCTCCATCCGGAGATCGCGCCGGAGATGGAGTCCGCGACCGAGCCGTTTTCCGCCGCGATTAGCTCCCGTGCTCCCTCCTATTTATTCACCTCGAAGCCGCCTCCGAAATCCCCTGCAAAACCCTACCACTCTGCCGCCGGGCTGCTCGGAATCGAGACCGCCGCCGCCGCCATTGCCGCCGGGCATTTTGCACGATTTCGGTAAAATCGAGCACCTCGAGCGCCCCCGCTTTCTTCCCCTCACTTCCCCATCTCCTTGCGCACACGTTGAGCTCCCTCGCGTGTTTTATTTCGCAGCCGCGCGCCGTATCCATCCTCGACCCGAGACCGCCACCGCCGTCCATGACTCCGACGAGGAAAGGAGAAGGACACCGACGCCGCCGCCGGGCCATTTACCTCGCCTCCTCTTACGCTTCATTTTGGTAAGAACCGCTCCTCCCGGGGCTTCGTATAACGCCGGGAACGCCGAAGCCGACACGCCGCCGCCGCGGGCGCCATGGCCGGCGAGCGCTCCGGCGACCCGCGCGCCGCTCGGTTCGGCCGTGCGTTATAAGCCGTTGGATCTAGATCGGAACGTTTCCGTGCGTCCGATTTTATTTAGATCGGACGGCGCGCTCCCGCGATCCGCGCAAACCTTTTTCGTCCAATAGGATCGCGCCACGTAGCCCCATTTTATTTCTTTTTCGCAGGAAATTTTATAAATAAAACAGAAAACATGTAAAACTTAGAAAATTCATAACTTTTGATCTATAAGTTCAAATTTGATAAATTTTATATCCACGGATAGCCCTGCTAATGTAGATTATTTCTACATAATTTTTTTTCCTTTTGATAAATTGTAATTTATGAAATTATCCGAGGAGTAATTCGGCTATTAAATCCATAACTTAAATAATAAAAATGTTTATCAAATAAACTTAATTGTTTTAGAGTTAGGTTATTGCCCTCTGTTCAGAAATATTAATATGAGTCTTATTTGAAAACTTTCATAAAACAATAAAAGTTGCAGTTATAGAATTCAAGTTTTGTTATACTGTTTCTATTAATTGATTGATAAGTAAAATAATAAACTCCTAGAATTGCATCTCATGCATTTAATAACAGAAGATATAAATAATTGATAAGAGTGTCTAGTTATATTCATAGCATATCATGCATGCATACATTTTTATGTTTGGTATTGTGTGATATTGTGTGGGTTTTTATTTCTGTGTATCGCCCTTGCTAGATTGTGAAGGAGAGGAAGGACTTGCGTGTGATTGCTATTCTTGTTGTGCTTGCTCCTCCTGCTACCAAGGCAAGTGACTTCATAAAACACCTACTATTTTATTCTATTGCATACCTACTGTTTTAAGAAGTATTTGCAAAAGTAGTATGCATGATAGGTGTCTGGGAGATTTGTAGTATGCTATGCAAACCTGTTAGGTTACCCCTTAGAAATTCCAGTTAGACCCCTATTATAATTTAGTGGAAGTACCTGCTGCAAAAATGATTTGTTTTTATGGTTGATGTGATAAATGGAAATTTCCACTAAATTAATTTAACGCCTGGGTGGATTGCGTTGATCGAGGAGGTTTCAAGTTGAGTGGCTTCTCAGGGCCAAGTTTCATGGTTGTCTTCTCCCAAGATAGTTTCCACTTACTTGGGGCCATGATATGCGGTGTTAACCTGAGTTGCTCACTTGTGGTAGGCCACCCAGGGCTATGAGATTTAAGTTTACACTGAGTTTAGTTGCTTATCGTGCAACCATTGGTCAATATGGGCTCTGTCTTGATGGAGTAAGTTGATGTGGACCTGGGTCAAGAGATTGATGGTGGTAGAGTTGATAGGACGGTGGTAATCTCTTAGTATGATCATGGGAAAGCAACTTCTGAAAAGTCTCGTCTTAATCTTCTCCTTTTCCTTCTCACTAAATGAGTGTAGAGGATAGTTTGGGTTGATTGAGTCTAATGGTGAAAGTGCACACACTCTCGAGAGTTAAAACCTAAGATCTTAGCCGTGTCCCCGGCATCGGACAATTTGAGTAACTACACAAGGCTGTCTTCTGAAAATCTCTTCATCCCAATTTCTTAATAAAACTTTGTTGGGTGAACATGGGTAGGAGACATGGACTTGTCTCGAGATGTCTCTGAAAGAGAAGATATTGATTTAAGAAAATTGTTTATCAAAAGTAGGAGAAAACTTGCTTTACGCAATAGCCTTGAGCTCCACCAGCCAAATAAGCATATAGATATAGCTTAGTAGAATATTAGAAATCAAAGTCACTTGCCACCACAATTCAATTGTGCTGACCCTTTATAGCTGGGCTGCAACTAAAACTTGCAGAATGTCCCAATGAGGAGTAAGGGGGTCGTCTTCGAGCTACAACCAACATGATCTGCCAGTGGCTTCATGGAGATGCTGTGGCTCCATGCTATCTTTTGTTTTGCGTTTGAACTCTGAAATAAAGTGTGAACTATTTATTCAGCTAGCGTTTTCAGCTATGCAAAATTGTAAGGATTATTTGTTTTTGGATCATTCGTCTCGTATTGTAATAGATTATGACATCGTACTGTGATATTACATCTTATTAGAAATTGCGAGACTTATGTGATCCAAGTCTTCCGCACTATTCATAAGTGCCATTGCTATCTTAAGCAAGGGCACTACAGATGGTATCAGAGCCCGAATGTTGCCTGTAGGCTCGAAACCCCTAGGATTGGATTCAAACCCTAAAGTAAATATTTTAAAAATCAATAAACTTTGAAATATAAAAATTATTCAGACTTCTTTTTCTTATAATATTTTCCTTACCTTCTACATTCTTAAATTTTTTTTTCATCTCATTAAGTCTTACCCCTTCAAAAATTTTGTAGATGAAGAACTTCACTCGAGAGATATCCCCGCAGAAAGGAGACCAGTACTACTTTAGTGACCAGCTCCTTAATATTTCCAAAACCTTGAGATTGATGCCGCCATTCTTCAGGGGCAAAGAAATTATGTCCGAAGATTATCCAGAAGGTCGCTGGAAGATCGAGGCAGAAGTTCTCCCTCGTCTTGATCCCCCTGGACCGCAGTCGATCCGTTTCCAATCTAGATACCCCAACTGGAAGAATGGAGTGGAGATGGCGATGCTGGAGACTTTGTCCCGCATCATTGAGCAGTTCTATGACGAGATCAAGCCCAACTCCGTCTTTCGTCACTTTGCCAGGAGGGATAGCATTGGACAACCCGTTCAACCCTCACTTAGGGGTATGAATGAGAAGCATCATGGAGACCTTGGAGCTCATTGCCATAACTTGGATATACTTCTGGGACAAGAGATTTTCTACAGGGCAGATTTAAGGCGCGTTCACCGTCACGTTAAAGAAAGCTTAGAGGAAGAGAAGGATATCCTTCGTGTAGAAAATCAGCTGCTAACTAAGGAGAACAAGGAGCTTGAAATCAAGATTGATCTGCAAGACGATAGGATTGCGCAGTAGGATGCCCACATTACAGGCGCAGTGTGCTCATTTGTGTGAACAACTTAGCCAAATGGAACTTCAGGCAAAGAAGAACCACCCTCCTGACGTCCCAGAGTCCCTAGTGATAACCTATCCTGATAAGGACACTCCCAAGGAAGCCACGGGTGGCAAGAAGCGCAAGTGTGGGAACACCCGCAATTACATAAGGAGTTTCAAATTTTGATTAGAGAGACCACCAGTTATCCTTACCTTACGAGTAATTCTCCTCATCTCATCGAAGTGTATTGACCTACCAATTTGTGGTGAGGCAGTACCCTGAAACCATGTCCTAGCATGGTATTCAAATCTCTAAATTTCGAATTTATAAAATACTTCGAGTGTGTCTATTGGTTGATGTTTGATTGTGTTTCTGTGTTGTGTGTTGTTGTGCATGGGTAGATTTTCCTCTGTAGTCTCTTTCCATCTATACTTACCTATTCTCACACCATACAGATGGCTCCACGTCGTGATCCTGACAACAACAATGCCAACGAAATGATGCAACAAATGATGGCAGCTCAGACACACTTGATGACCATGATGGCTCAGTTCATGGCGAACCAGAACAAGCCACCACCACCACCGCCGCCACCCCAACCCCCACCCCAAGTTGATCGCCTTGCTAGATTCTTGAGGCTCAAACCCAACAAATTCTCCACAGCTACAGAACCTATCGTAGCCGATGATTGGCTACGCTCTGTGTACAAGGATCTAGTTACTTGCGAGTGTACTGAAATGGAGAAAATAAGGTTCACTTCTCATCTACTGGAGGGGCCAGCGGCACAGTGGTGGGAAACATATCAGATCACTCACCCACTTGAAGGACTTACTTGGGAAGCCTTTAAAGAAGGTTTTCGTAATGCTCACATCTCAACTGGGATCATGAATCTGAAAAGGGATGAGTTTCGTACCCTGAGACAGGGGAATCGTGCGCTGAGGGAGTACATGGAGGACTTCAATTCCCTCTCACGCTATGCCCCAGAGGATGTAGACACCGATGCAAAGAGGAAGTATAAGTTTCTGAATGGACTCAATTGTGAGCTGAAAATACCATTGTCTGTGGCTTATGCTCCCAATTACCAGGATCTTCTGGATCGGGCCATTACTCTGGACAGCAACATCAAGAAGGAGGAGAATAGGAAAAGGAAGTTCAGCGCCAATAAGTACAACACTAATCTGATGCAGAAGAAACCTTTCATCCCAGAAAACAGCGGAAGCCACAGCAGTCACAAGAGTGGAAATGGCCACAACCATAACGGTCATATCCATAAAGTAGAAAATTCTGGATACAGAGGAAATGGGCAGAGTGGTAATGGACACAATCACCCATTCAATGGGAACAACAGTGGAAAAGAGCAACACCGCCACAACAATGAACCGAAACGGGATATTAGTCAAGTGACTTGCTACAAGTGCGGGAACAAGGGACACTACTCCACAGACTGTCCAGAGAAGAAGAAGGCACCGGAAGCTTCGAAGCCAAATCCGTTGCAGAAGGCACAAGTGAATCATCTTGATGTAGAAGAAGTGCAGAATGAACCAGATGCAGTGATCGGTACGTTCCTACTACATACCTTCCCAGCATTAGTCTTGTTCGATACGGGGGCATCTCACTCATTCATCTCAAGGGCATTTGTTAATAAACACAAACTATCTACTACAAGCCTGCTAAATCCGGTTAGGGTGAGTTCCCTAGGGGGGAAATGCTTGCACAAAGCGATTGTCAAAACTTGAGGTTAGAAATTGGTAAACACCCGTTTCCGGTAAACCTGATAATATTAGAGACCCAAGGTCTGGATGTTATACTCGGTATGGATTGGTTGGCCAAGTTTGAAGGAGTATTGGATTGTGCGAATAGATCCATTACACTCACCACTCCCGAGAAGAAGAAGATTAGATACAAATCCAAATTTGAACTTAAGAAGGTTAAGCTAAATTTTCTTAAGGGGGTTAGCCTGGGAGACGTTCGGGTGGTAAGAGATTACCCTGATGTTTTCCCCGAAGAACTACAGGGAATGCCACCCGATAGAGATGTTGAATTTCTTATAGATTTGGTTCCCGGAACGGGACCCATAGCCAAGAGACCATACCCAATGGCCGTAGCTGAATTGAAATAACTCAAGAAGCAGTTAGAGGAGCAACTGCAGAAAGG
This sequence comes from Poa annua, assembly GCA_026929855.1. Classification (NCBI taxonomy): domain Eukaryota; kingdom Viridiplantae; phylum Streptophyta; class Magnoliopsida; order Poales; family Poaceae; genus Poa; species Poa annua. Next base: position 40,502,594 of record CM049429.1, on the reverse strand, counting down.
ATTCATCCGCCCAAGTTCTTCACCTTGGGGATCACCCATTCTGTTTGTAGAGAAAAAGGATAGTACTCAAAGGCTAGTCACGGATTATCGAGCAATCAACGAGGTGACAATCAAGAACAAGTACCCGCTACCAAAAATTAATGAGCTTTTCGACCAGCTAGAGGGTGCTTCTATATTCTCTAAGATCGATTTGCGATCAGGATACTTTCAAATGAAAGTAAGAGAACTAGATATCCCAAAGACTGCCTTCACTACCAGATATGGATTATATGAGTACACCGTAATGCCGTTTGGTTTAACCAATGCACCGGCATACTTCATGAACATGATGAACAAAGTGTTTATGGACTTTTTGGATAAGTTTGTTGTGGTGTTCATTGATGACATCCTGATTTACTCCAAAAGTCAAGAGGAACATGAGGAACACTTACACCTGATATTACAGAGACTTAGAGAGCATAAACTGTATGCCAAATTCAGCAAGTGTGAATTATGGCTAGAAGAAGTGGGTTTTCTAGGACACGTTGTATCAATGAATGGAATAGCAGTAGACCCAGAAAAGGTGTCAGCAGTAACTAAGTGGGAGGTACCCAAGAATGTGGCAGACATTCGTAGTTTCCTTGGACTGGTAGGATATTATAGAAGGTTTATTGAGAACTTCTCCAAACTTGCCAACCCACTGACCTCACTACTGAAGAAGGAAGTCAAATTTAAGTGGACTGAAGAATGTGAAATAAGTTTCCAAGAGCTAAAGAAACGGCTGGTGTCAGCACCTGTTTTATGTTTGCCAGATATAGAAAAGGAATTTCAAGTGTATTGTGATGCCTCGCATAATGGACTGGGAAGTGTCGTGATGCAAGAAGGGAAAGTGGTCTCCTATGCTTCTAGACAACTTAAGAAACATGAAGTCAACTATCCCACCCACGATCTGGAGCTAGCATCGGTAGTGGATGCTCTAAAGACGTGGAGACCATACTTGTTGGGAAAGCGTTGTGAGGTATTCACAGATCATAAGAGTCTGAAATATATTTTCACCCAGAAGGAATTGAATATGAGGCAAAGAAGATGGCTGGAACTTATTAAGAACTATGATATGAGTTTACAATACCACCCAGGAAAAGCAAATGTGGTGGCAGCCGCTTTGAGTCGTAAGGTCCATGTAAATGGACTGACAGCGGGAGAATTGTCCGAGGATTTAAGTAAGGCATTTAAGGACCTCAGATTAGAGGTAGTACCCGAAGGATTCCTAGCAACACTGGACGTACAACCTTTGTTGATGGATAAGATTCGGGAAGCTCAGAAGGGAGACAAAGTAATGGATGAAATCAAGGTCAACCTGAGAGAAGGAAAGGCCAAAGGTTTTCGGGAAGATTAACAAGGCACCTTGTGGTTGGAGAAACGCATCTGCGTGCCGCAAGATGATGATCTTAGAAAATTGATTCTGCAAGAAGCGCATAACTCGCCTTATTCCATACACCCGGGAAACACCAAGATGTACATGGATGTAAAGGAAAGATTTTGGTGGAATAACCTGAAGAGAGACATCGCAGAATATATAGCTAAGTGCGATGTATGTAGCCGAGTAAAGGCGGAACATCAGAAGCCAGCAGGATTGTTGCAACCTTTACCTATACCGGATTGGAAATGGGAACAAATAGGAATGGATTTCATTACTGGGTTACCGCGTACCAGATCGGGATATGATTCGATTTGGGTAATAGTGGATCGATTGATAAAGGTGGCCCATTTTGTGCCAGTAAAGACTACCTACTCAAGTGCTAAGCTGGCAGAGATTTACATGAGGAGGATAGTGTGTTTGCATGGTATTCCCCAGAGGATTGTGTCTGACAGAGGAACCCAGGTTACCTCGCATTTCTGGAAACAACTACATGAATCGTTGGGTACGAGATTAGAGTTCAGTACAACATTTCATCCCCAAACGGATGGACAGACGGAAAGAGTAAACCAAATTCTAGAAGATATGCTGAGGGCATGTGCCTTGGACTACAAGTCTAGTTGGGATGATAATTTGCCGTACGCGGAATTTTCCTATAACAACAGCTACCAAGCGAGCATAGATATGTCGCCGTTTGAGGCGCTTTATGGTAGGAAATGCACCACACCACTACTTTGGAGCTGTGTTGGAGAGCGAAGTTTATTCGGACCTGATATAATCTAGGAAGCTGAAGAGAAGGTTCGAATAATCAAGGACAGATTGAAGATCGCGCAGTCCAGACAGAAAAGCTATGCAGATTCAAAAAGGAGAGAAATCACATATGAGATAGGTGACATAGCTTATTTAAGAGTGTCACCAATGCGTGGTGTGAAGAGGTTCGGGATCAAGGGTAAACTTGTACCTCGATTCATTGGCCCCTTTAAGATTCTTTCCCGCAAGGGAGAAGTGGCGTATGAGCTAGAATTGCCGGAAGTTCTGACAGCAGTTCACAGTGTCTTCCATGTGAGCCAATTGAAGAAGTGTCACCCAGAGATGACAGAAACCGCACTACGGGATACAATGCCACTAGAAGAAGTTCAGTTGGAAAGTGATCTGACGTATGAAGAGAAGCCAATCAAAATCTTGGAGATGGCAGAAAGGGTCACACGAACCAAGACTATCAAATTCTGTAAGGTCCAGTGGAACCACCATACCGAAGAAGAAGCAACTTGGGAACGGGAGGATGATCTTCGAGAAGAACACCCACATCTTTTTGCAGGCCAAACCGAATCTCGAGGACGAGATTCATCTTAAGGGGGTTAGGTTTGTAACATCCCAATTTTTCAAAAATTTAAAACTTTGCATTCATACATCATTCATCATATAGGCTTAACATTTAATCACTTAAGTACTAAATAAAATTTCAATTATGAGTTTAAATAATGTTTAATCCCATTAAGTGTTTATTTAAACTTACTTAATAAATATAATTTTTCCAAATTATTTAATGGGCAAGTTTATTATTAAAAATTGATAATTTAAATAACCTTTCCAAAATATATTTTTATGAATTTTTCTGAAATGTTTTGAATAGGTTTAAAAATCATTTGGTAAATCAGATTTGAAAAACTGTTTTGTTTTTTTTCTATTTTAAAAAGAAATGGTTTTCCGGCCGGCCCGGGCGCTATCTGCCGCGCGCGCGTGAGCTAGCAGCCCATCACCCCGCTCCGGCGCGCGCCTCTCTCTTCTCTCTCGCTGACAGGTGGGCCCCACCTGTCAGCCTTCTTCAACCTCCATCCGGAGATCGCGCCGGAGATGGAGTCCGCGACCGAGCCGTTTCCGAGCCGTTTTCCGCCGCGATTAGCTCCCGTGTTCCCTCCTATTTATTCACCTCGAAGCCGCCTCCGAAATCCCCCGCAAAACCCTACCACTCTGCCGCCGGGCTGCTCGGAATCGAGACCGCCGCCGCCATTGTCGTCGGGCATTTTGCACAATTTCGGTAAAATCGAGCACCTCGAGCGCCCCCACTTTCTTCCCCTCACTTCCCCATCTCCTTGCGCACACGTTGAGCCCCCTTGCGTGTTTTATTTCGCAGCCGAGCGCCGTATCCATCCTTGACCCGAGACCGCCGCCGCCGTCCACGACTCCGACGAGGAAAGGAGAAGGACACCGACGCCGCCGCCGCGCCATCGACCTCGCCTCCTCCTCCGCTTCATTTTGGTAAGAACCGCTCCTCCCGGGGCTTCGTATAACGCCGGGAACGCCGAAGCCGGCGTGCCGCCGCCGCGGGCGCCATCGCCGGCGAGCGCTCCGGCGTCCCGCGCGCCGCTCGGTTCGGCCGTGCGTTATAAGCCGTTGGATCTAGATCCAACGGATCTAGATCGAAACGTTTCCGTGCGTCCAATTTTATTTAGATCGGACGACGCGCGCCCGCGATCCGCGCGAACCGTTTTCGTCCTATAGGATCGCGCCACGTAGCCCCATTTTATTTCTTTTTCGCAGGAAATTTTATAAATAAAACAGAAAACATGTAAAACTTAGAAAATTCATAACTTTTGATATATAAGTTCAAATTTGATAAATTTTATATCCACGGATAGTCCTGCTAATGTAGATTATTTCTACATCATTTTTTTCCTTTTGATAAATTGTAATTCATGAAATTATCCGAGGAGTAATTCGGCTATTAAATCCATAACTTAAATAATAAAAATGTTTCTCAAATAAACTTAATTGTTTTAGAGTTAGGTTATTGCCCTCTGTTCAGAAATATTATCATGAGACTTATTTGAAAACTTTCATAAAACAATAAAAGTTGTAGTTATAGAATTCAAGTTTTGTTATACTGTTTCTATTAATTGATTGATAAGTAAAATAATAAACTCCTAGAATTGCACCGCATGCATTTAATAACAGAAGATATAAATAATTGATAAGAGTGTCTAGTTATATTCATGGCATATCATGCATGCATATATTTTTATGTTTGGTATTGTGTGATATTGTGTGGGTTTTTATTTCTGTGTATCGCCCTTGCTAGATTGTGAAGGAGAGGAAGTACTTGCGTGTGATTGCTATTCTTGTTGTGCTTGCTCCTCCTGCTACCAAAGCAAGTGACTTCATAAAACACCTACTATTTTATTCTATTGCATACCTAGTGTTTTAAGCAGTATTTGCAAAAGTAGTATGCATGATAGGTTTCTGGGAGATTTGTAGTATGCATGCAAACCTGTTAGGTTACCCCTTAGAAATTCCAGTTAGACCCCTATTATAATTTAGTGGAAGTACCTGCTGCAAAAATGATTGTTTTTATGGTTGATGTGATAAATGAAAATTTCCACTAAATTAATTTAACGCCTGGGTGGATTGGGTCGATCGAGGAGGTTTCAAGTTGAGTGGCTTCTCAGGGCCAAGTTTCATGGTTGTCTTCGCCCAAGATAGTTTCCACTTACTTGGGGCCATGATATGCGGTGTTAAACTGAGTTGCTCACTTGTGGTAGGCCACCCAGGGCTATGAGATTTAAGTTTACACTGAGTTTAGTTGCTTATCGTGCAACCATTGGTCAATATGGGCTCTGTCTTGATGGAGTAAGTTGATGTGGACCTGGGTCAAGAGATTGATGGTGGTAGAGTTGATAGGACGGTGGTAATCTCTTAGTATGATCATGGGAAAGCAACTTCTGAAAAGTCTCGTCTTAATCTTCTCCTTTTCCTTCTCACTAAATGAGTGTAGAGGATAGTTTCGGTTGATTGAGTCTAATGGTGAAAGTGCACACACTCTCGAGAGTTAAAACCTAAGATCTTAGCCGTGTCCCCGGCATCGGACAATTTGAGTAACTACACAAGGCTGTCTTCTGAAAATCTCTTCATCCCAATTTCTTAATAAAACTTTGCTGGGTGAACATGGGTAGGAGACATGGACTTGTCTCGAGATGTCTCTGAAAGAGAAGATATTGATTTAAGAAAATTGTTTATCAAAAGTAGGAGAAAACTTGCTTTACGCAATAGCCTTGAGCTCCACCAGCCAAATAAGCATATAGATATAGCTTAGTAGAATATTAGAAATCAAAGTCACTTGCCACCACAATTCAATTGTGCTGACCCTTTATAGCTGGGCTGCAACTAAAACTTGCAGAATGTCCCAATGAGGAGTAAGGGGGTGTCTTCGAGCTACAACCAACATGATCTGCCAGTGGGTTCATGGAGATGCTGTAGCTCCATGCTATCCTTTGTTTTGCGTTTGAACTCTGAAATAAAGTGTGAACGATTTATTCAGCTAGCGTTTTCAGCTATGCAAAATTGTAAGGATTATTTGTTTTTGGATCATTCTTCTCGTATTGTAATAGATTGTGACATCGTACTGTGATATTACATCTTATTGGAAATTGCGAGACTTATGTGATCCAAGTCTTCCACACTATTCATAAGTGCCATTGCTATCTTAAGCAAGGGCACTACAGTGACGCCCCAAAATCGGTACTATGTAGATTTAAGTGAACCCGCCGAAATCCGCATAATAATGATTTTAGGTCGCCCACCAGACATAATGTGCACGCCGAGACATGCGCATTATGTGGGTGGAATCGTGATAACGTTACAACAGTTCCGATACATCCACAACAACAAAAGAAGATATAATTATAACAACGACTCAAACGAGTAAAGATACAAGAAATACAATAAAAGATACAAATGACAGCGGAAGCAAAATAGTATCCGACTACGGATAAGATGCAAATTGGACTAAGAGTCCTGGAGATAAGTGATGGCACCATATCCCTGCCCATCCAATCCGGAGGGATTCCCAAGCTAACGTCGTCGTACTTCAAACCTGTTGACTGCACATAAAGCACAACCCAAAAGAGGGCCAGGGCACTCCCTGGTGAAAGTGCATGGAGCCCCCATGTGTGGTTTTGGTAATTAATGACAATCCATATGGACTAATGCATGGTTTCATTGAGTCATATTTGAAGGATTTTCCATAGGTAATTATGAAGTCAATGTGTTGGATTCAAGGTTGGATGTCATGAGGATAAATATATAGGTTGGATAATGGCTTCAAGATCATCGATGTGAAAAGATGAATATGATATGATCAAGAAGAAGAAATGGTGATGGAGTTCATGCATGGAACTCAAATAAGCCATCCTCTAATATATGTGTTAATCCATGGAGAACCAAGATCCAGAGTGTTGGATTTAAAGAGAAGATTTCAACATATGGCTCTAAGTCAAGGTCATGAGGGACTCATGTGTTGAGTCCTAGTTGACCAAGACTTTGAGCATGCAATCAAGTTAAGAATTCTTTATGTATCTCAAGCTTTTGTGATAGAGCATGAAGAATATTAAGTGATGACCAAAGTGGTGTTCAAGGTGTGCTCCGAAGAATGGTCATGTGAGAGTAGAGCCTTTGGCAAGTGTGTCTTGAAGAATGAAGATTGTTTGAGCATTCATGTTTATCTTCAAGGAACAATCATAATGAAGTTAGAAGGGAATATACAAGGTTGATCAAGACGAAGTATACATATTGGACTCAAGTTGATCAACTCACAAAGCATATATATGATGTAGCATGTGGGATCAAGTGATCTCGTGGTATGGTAAGCAATTGTTAATTGTGCTTTGTGAACTAACCCATGATATATGTGTTTGGTGTTTATATATGTGGTTAGGTCCCTTTCCATGGGCTCGCGTCAAAAGCAAGATTTCGTGTAGCCCATGAGAGGATGACATCAAGTGTTGATTGTCACCAAGGTTAAGAAGTGCAAGTTCAAGATGAGCATCTCGAAGATCACATGCTTGAATCTTGTCGTCCATTCTTGTGTAATGGACATGGGAAGATATTTCTACACGAGGCTTTCCCATAGTGGAGTATGGGGGAGCAAGTCTTCACCAAGCAAATGGAATCAAGAAAGTTGCTCCATCTTGAGGTTGGCATGATCGTCCTCATCGAAGTCAAGTGGAGTGCGCAAGTCATAGGTATAACATTGATAGGTTTTCTATTTTGCTGGTCTCAAGGTGTTGTTGGGAGACCGGGTTATAGGTTTGATAGCCGTACTATCAAGAGGGGTTCTGGGGTTAGTAACTTGTCCGCATCGTTCGTAGAGAGCTCAAACCACTGCATATTTGAAAACATCTTTCTTAGTTCGTATTTAGCTTTTCTCTGGTTGAGGCTTTAGAACTTGTTGTGATGTTCATGATGTGTTTAAGATTACCAAAAACGGTTTTCGTATGAAAAACTTGTTACTCTTTTGGTGTTAGAGGTTTTGCCGATTCTTCATTAATAGAGAGGTTAAATCTCTCCCCTTTTGGTTCTACCCTCATTTGGTTTTATTTGGTGTTTATGTGCATGAGGAGATAGAGCTTGTTGTTACGTTCAAAACAAGCCCAAGTTCATCGAAAACGGATTTCGTATGTAAAAGATATTACGTTTTCCGTATAAGTGGTTTTCTTGTTTTGCAATCCGGTTTTAAACCTAAAATTTACTGGGTGTCATACCGGGTCCATCTGGAATTAATACCGGGCTTAAACCGGGCGAGTCCAGGGACTGCCCGGTATGCATCCCGGAATCCATACCGAATCAATCCAGTGCCCAGTCCGGTGCATACCGGGATCCATACCGGGTGAACCGTTTTTTCTGCACAACGGTCAAAATTTAAGGGACAAGTATATAAGCCATCCTCTTCTTCTCAAAGAGTTAAGCAACCAGCTCCCAACACGAAAAAGGATACCTCTCTCACCTCCATTGTTGACCTTGAAGAAAACTTGCTTCCTCTCCATCCCTCCTATGATTCTTGCATCCTTTTGAGGGAAAAGAGATAGGAGATCTAGATCCACATCCTCACCAATCTAGTTCCCTTCTTAGTGAGGGGAACCCCTTGGGATTTAGATCTTGGAGTCATTGGTTGACCTTCTCCATTGTTCTTCCTCTCCTATTCCTCCCTAGAACTTGTTGCTTTGGTGGAATTTGAGAGAGAAGGATTTTAGCACCTCTTGTGTTCTTGCTTTGCATTTGGTGCATAGTCTTGAGCTCTCCGGTTTGATTCGTTCAAGTGAGATCCTGTGTGCTTGTTACTCTTGGAGGGTGACCTCCTAGACGGTTTGGTGGTTGTGACCGCGGTGACCTCTTTGTGGAAGATTGTGAAGAGGCCCGGGTCTTCTCCTTCGTGGGGATTGTGAAGTGGTTGTGGAGCTTGCCATCTCCGGAGTGGAGGAAAAGCTAACCGTAAGGAAAAGGCCCTTGCTTCGTGTGGGGCTTGGAGAAGAAGGTGAGCCTTCGTGGCGTACGAGTGTCCTTCGTGGTATCCACACCTCTCCAACGGTGATTACCTTTCTTTGTGGAAGGGAACATCGGGATACATCTTCGTCTCCGCGTGCCTCGGTTATTTCTATACCCGAGTTTACTTCCTTGTGATAGTCTTCGTGCTTGAAGTTATATATATCTTGTTTATCACTTATCATATATCTCTTGTGCTTACCTTGTTTAGCTTAAGTTGTTGGTGCACTTAGTTGAGCCTAGCATAATTAGGATTTGTGATTGAAAACTAAACGATAGTTTATTTCCGCATTCTTTCAAGCCAAATCCGTAATTGATTTTAAAAACGCCTATTCACCCCCCCCTCTAGGCGACATCTTGATCTTTCAATTGGTATCAAGGCCAGGTTCTCTCTTGTTTAGGCTTCACCGCCTAGAGCGAAAATATGTCCGCTCGTAATATAGTGCACAATGCCAATTTACTTATTGATGGCACAAATTATATCTCTTGGAGAAATTGCATGCTTTGTAAATTTCGGACCATAAGTCCACATATAGAGCGATTTCTAGATGTAGGTTTTTCTCTTCCAAACGATTTGCAAAATCTATCTTTAGAGGATGAGAAAAACTTAGATCTTGATAATCAAATATCTTATGAGTTTCAACATTCCTTGAGCCATGAATTTTCAGTGTGGTTGATGATGTCAGATTGTGAGTTGTCTCACGAGAAGTGGATCAAGCTTGAAGAAACATTTGGTGAATCTAATTCTCTTGAGATCGATTATCTCCCCAAGGATCTTTCTTTACATCTTGAAGAGTTTCAAGTCGGTTCTACCTCATATTGTGAAGAATATTCAATTCCATCCATTTCACCAATATGTGACATGCCACGAGATGTTTCCTCATCATCCACAAAACTTCACATGTGCCTTATGGCTAGAGGATCAAAGGTAACTTCTAATCCAAACATATCCCATGATGATGTTGATGATGATGATGATGATGATGATGAGGATGACATTAATGCTCATAATTCTTTTGTTCATGATATGGGCATTGTGTATGCCTCTCTTCGTGGTAATGATAATGCTCGTGCTAAACTTGAATCCTCAATGGAAATATTTGTAGAAAACAATAAAACCATCAAGGATTTGAAATCCCTTGTTAATAAAGGGAACATAAGATTCAATCTACTTAAGCAAGAGCTCCATGACGAGAAACGTACTAGTGCTTATCTATCTCAATCCTTTGAAACCTATAAGCTTGAAAATGCTATAGTTATTAATGATGCTTGTGTTACTAACTCTACTTCTTGTGAAGCATCTATATTAAAAGAAAATGTTGATCTAAGAACTCAACTTGAGTTGTTAACTAGCAATTATAGGAAATTGGAAGAAACTTACAAAAAGCTCTCAAGCTCCCATGAGGATCTTATAATTTCCTATGATAGTATTAAGTTGGCTTATGAAGCAAGTATCACTAAGGTAGCACATTGCGAGCCTCGTGTGGACATTAGCACTACTTCTACTCAAAATGTTATATTGTCTTGTGCTAGTCCTAGTAATTCATCTAGATATAATGTTGCCACATCTTGTGATGAATTGCTTGCTTTGACTTGTTGCTCTAACAATGAAGTTTCTACTTCCTATAGTACTTGTGTTGTCACTAACAATGTAGAGGAAATCAAAGAGCTCAAGGACCAGGTCATTTCTTTCAAGAAAGACTTGGACAAGCGTCATGAAGGAATACTTGACAAAATGTTGAGTGTGCATCAATCCCCTAGTGACAAGAGTGGACTTGGATTCAACTCCACTAACAAGAACAAGTCCAAGAGCAATAAGAATAAGGGTCAAGACAAAGCCAATAATTTGGCCAAGATCATTTGCTTCAAGTGCAAGGTTGAAGGGCATCATGTTAAATCTTGCCCACTGAAGAAGAAGCATTTGAGTGAGAAGCAAAAGGGGAAGAAACCAATAACTCAAGGTAAACTCCAACCACAAGTTGGAGAAAGGCAACTTCCCAAGAAGATTCAAGCTAATGCTCCCCAAGTCAAGAAATCAAAGAATAAAGGCAAGGGGAGCACTTCTTGCTATTTATGTCGTGAGAAGGGGCACTTTGCTTCGTCATGTTCTAACGGTACATTAGCAAACCCGATCATTGTTGATGATAAATACTATCTTATTAAGGATAAGGGTGGCAATGTGTTTGCCAAGTTTGTTGGGACTCAAAGTGGGTTCAAGAAAAGAACTATTTGGGTTTCCAAGCCTATTGTGACTAACTTCTTAGGACCCAACTTGGTTGGGGACCAACAAGCTAAAACTTTATCAATAGGTGATGGAGGAGGGCATTGGAGACTTGGCTACTTCCTGAAGGGTTAAGAGATCTTCATCAACCATATTCTCTCAAGCCAAGTCAATTGGATTATATTGTATTAGTTTATATCCAATGCTCCTCCTTGCGGTAACTTGTATTTTAATCATATATAATACATTGAAAGTTGCTTGCACCCTTGCATGTGTTTGGTTTTGTACCTTACTAGTGTTTATATGTGTTGTGCACTCTACTTACTTATGTTGAGTAATCAAGGTTGTGTATGTTGGTTTGCACACCATGTATGTGTTGAGTCTTTTATCTATTTACATTCATCTTAATTGGCTCTTGTTGGGATATTAATGGACTATCCCATTTCGAGGGAGTGATGTGCTCTTTGGCAATTCACTATCCTAAAATGTGTATTCATGAGGAATACACTTAGTAATTATATATCAATATTATCTACTCTCTTTGTGATGTGTCTTGCTCATGAGAAATTCAAATTCTAATGTCCATCAATTATCTCTTGTTGGACTATTTTGCCCTCTTGTTAAGAAGAATGGATTATCACATTATGGGGGAGTAATAAGCTATGTGCATATTACAAGCCAAGAAAATGTGAACATGTGAGATATTGCCACTTTAGAATTGATATTGTTAATTATCTAGTTTCTATGTGGCATGTTGCTCATACAAGTTCAATATTTGCTTAAATGCATTTGATCACTCATCTTTTGGTATCTTGTTTGTGAGAGAGTTTCTTGATGCTTAGTATGATCACTTATTATTTGAAGCTATCAAGAATTTCTATATAAGCATGTTTTTAAATTCTTATCTTTTGCCACATGCTTATATGTTTTGTGAATATGATCTTGAATAAATATATGTCATGTACCACCGAGAAATATCTCCATACATTCATTGTCTTTGACAAGTGATAATTATATTTGTGGTGAATTTATTAATCATATTTACATTGACTATTGTTCATTAATTGTCTTACTTACTGCAGAGGTTTTGTTTCGGTCTAATACACTTTTTGTTTCCCTTGCATCTTTTGAATCCTATTTTCTCTACTCAAATATTTGTTTTGTCCTTTCTTGTGTTAGGAGAAGCAAGGATCCCATTCATGTGCATTTACATTCAAAATCTTACTTCTAGATAGTGCATTATTCATGTGGAGCTATCCTACATTGAGTAGAACATCATCTTTTAAAATTGATATTGTATCGTTTTTTTAACATGACTAGTTCTTAACAATATATATGGAGAGTGATGAACCCATCTGTGTGCATTTTGTATTCAAATACAAGATCATAAATAATGCATGAATCTTGGGGGAGCAATCCTATATGTGTTTAAACATTAGTTGTCTTCAATTGGCATTTGATCATTTTACTTTGGTGATGGATTCCGATGACGTGTCTCTTTGGAAGACAAACATTTTTCTTCTTGGTACTTTGTGCCATCATGAAAGTGTAGAGGGTTTGGTTTATTAGTTGGAACCTTTCTCTTTTTATAGAGTTGGCTATCTCATCCCATGTTTAATAGTCTATGTTCGTGGATGAGATAAACCTTTGAGCATGTTTGTTTGATTTTATCTCTGATGCTCATTGGTGTTTCCTTGACCTTGTTTTCATTTGATATCTTTTCAAATTGGTTTCTCCAATCATGGGTTGACTTGAGTCTTTGATACAATATGGACAAATCTTTCTCTTGCCATACTTTTGTGTAACTTCTTGATTTAACTGGTGTTTTGTCCAAATTGTATCTTGTTTGATATTGAAAGTTTTGTGCATGCATATTTACTATATGTATATCTTATGGCATGCTTACTTCCGTTGATCCAATATATAGGATAGACTCCATCAAATCCTAAACGGCTAAGATGTGCATGAAATTCTATTTCATATCAATATGCACATATTTATGTGGAGTTTTTCCTATGTATTGTAGTTGACCTAACTACTTTGGACCCAATTAGTTTGGGTACCATATTGTACTTGAATTTGTTTTAGGTACATGGGAGATGCATTGGAGCGCTTGTCTCATTTTCAAAGAAGGTGTTGTCACCATGAGCTTATTGGAGCCAAGCTTGGATCGATGATTGTGAACTCTCATCTTCTACACCGTCAATGTTATCTCGGTAACAAGTATCTACCTCATGCATACATCTCTAGTTTTCAACCTTGTGTAGTTTGTATATTGGCATGAATACCTTTTGTTGCAATTGATGTGGCTCTTGTAAAAGATTTTCTAAAAAACATATTTATTGCAAATGTGAGTAAGCCGGGATGATTACATATCAAATGGAATATAATGAATCATATTCATGACTCACCGATCCCCAATATGTTAATCTAGCAAATTCTTTTCAAAGTCTCTCATGTGCAATATTGATGAATTTTCAAAATCATTTTCCCTATGTGAGAATTGTTACCTTTCTCGAAGCATCCCAACTATCACTAATCCTATGTGGGTATTTGTGATACTTTAAGAGTTTTGTGTTGGAAGTTCATCTATACCCTTTAAGATTAAATTGAGCTTTTTCCTTCGCATTTTAAGCAAAAATCATATTGGTGTATTTATGACTTCTTTCTTGGATATCATGGTATCTCCTTTTAAAGTAATTACCTTGTGTGTGCATGTTTCTTTGAGGATTCTTCATCCTTATGTTTTGTTCACTTAGAAACTTATACACATGAGAGAGTTATTATCTCGCCTTGATATTCTCGTTCTTAGCATACCATATATCTTGTTTGTTTGGTTTTGGTGGTTTCCAAAAGAATTTCATTCATGAGTGCTTGTTTTACTTGAGTACATCTTCGTGCACTCATATTTTTGTGGATATAATTTGGACCAGAGTTTGTCTTGATAAACTTATTATTACTTATCTATATCATCTCCAAAATATATTCTTTGGATCCTTATGGTTTCTTTGCTTCTTAAGTTGATGCCGCTCTTATATCATCTTGTTGCATTTTTGGGTCCTCGATATGGTTTGAATTCCTCCAGTTATTCATCCTTGGATAAGTTCACTGAATTACACTCATTTTATGAGTTGTGCGCATCGTGGGGAGGTTCTCATACTATGTTGGCTCTCTAGATTTTTCGCCCATTTCGGAAATTGTTGACAATGGGGGAGAAGTTTAGAGGGGTTAAGGGAGATGCTTTTATGCTTAAGGTTGGTTTGTTCTCAAGCGTTTGCCTTTCATGCATATATATCTTTGATTGATGTTTTGCATGGTTTAATATATATTGTAAACTCATCAAAAGGTTAATCTTGCTAACATATGCAATGAAATTCAAGTTCATCACACATGCATATATTGTGGGGGAGTTTGCTCTATATATTTTGATTCTACTCTCATCACCTTCTTTGGTAGTAGGTGATATGAGTACAATCGATTTTGCTATAGTCAAGTATTTTTGTGATACTTGACCATATCAATTACAACCTTGTGTGTATGCAATTTATTCTCGAATAAGTTACATACTTGTTTTCAATATTCATTATATAAACCCTCTTTGTCATCAATTACCAAAATGGGGGAGATTGAAAGTGCATGGAGCCCCCATGTGTGGTTTTGGTAATTAATGAAAATCCATATGGACTAATGCATGGTTTCATTGAGTCATATTTGAAGGATTTTCCATAGGTAATTATGAAGTCAATGTGTTGGATTCAAGGTTGGATGCCATGAGGATAAATATATAGGTTGGATAATGGCATCAAGATCATCGATGTGAAAAGATGAATATGATATGAACAAGAAGAAGAAATGGTGATGGAGTTCATGCATGGAACTCAAATAAGCCATCCTCTAATTTATGTGTTAATCCATGGAGAATCAAGATCTAGAGTGTTGGATTTAAAGAGAAGATTTCAACATATGGCGCTAAGTCAAGGTCATGATGGACTCATGTGTTGGGTCCTAGTTGACCAAGACTTTGAGCATGCAAGCAAGTGAAGAATTGTTTATGTATCTCAAGCTTTGTGATAGAGAATGAAGAATATTAAGTGATGACCAAAGTGGTGTTCAAGGTGTGCTCCGAAGAATGGTCATGTGAGAGTAGAGCCTTTGGCAAGTCCTGAAGAATGAAGATTGTTTGAGCATTCATGTTTATCTTCAATGCACAATCATAATGAAGTTAGAAGGGAAGATATGAGGTTGATCAAGACAAAGTATACATATTGGACTCAAGTTGATCAACTCACAAAACATATATATGGTGTACCATGTGGGATCAAGTGATCTCGTGGTATGGTAAGTAATTGTTAATAGTGCTTTGTGAACTAACCCATGATATATGTGTTTGGTGTTTATGTATGTGGTTAGGTACCTTTCCATGGGCTTGCGTCAAAAGCAAGATTTCGCGTAGCCCATGAGAGGATGACATCAAGTGTTGATTGTCACCAAGGTTAAGAAGTGCAAGTTCAAGATGAGCATCTCGAAGATCACATGCTTTAATCTTGTCGTCCATTCTTGTGTAATGGACATGGGAAGATATTTCTACACGAGGCTTTCCCATAGTGGAGTATGGGGGAGAAATTTTCAAGTCTTACACCAAGCAAATGGAATCAAGAAAGTTGGTCCATCGTGAGGTTGGCATGATCGTCCTCATCGAAGTCAAGTGGAGTGCGCAAGTCATAGGTATACCTTGATAGGTTTTCTATTTTGCCGGTCTCAAGGTGTTGTTGGGAGACCGGGTTATAGGTTTGATAGCCGTACTATCAAGAGGGGTTCTCAGGTTAGTAACTTGGCTGCATCGTTCGTAGAGAGCTCAAACCATTGCATATTTGACAACATCTTTCTTGGTTTGTATTTGGCTTTTCTCTGGTTGAGGCTTTAGAACTTGTTGTGATGTTCATGATGTGTTTAAGATTACCAAAAAGGGTTTTCGTATGAAAAACTTGTTACTCTTTTGGTGTTAGAAGTTTTACCGGTTCTTCATTTATAGAGAGGTTAAATCTCTCCCCTTTTGGTTCTACCCTCATTTGTTTTATTTGGTGTTTATTTGCATGAGGAGATAGAGCTTGTTGCTACGTTCAAAACAAGCCCAAGTTCATCAAAAACGGATTCTGTATGCAAAAGATATTACGTTTTCCGTATAAGTGGTTTTCTTGTTTTGCAATCCGGTTTTAAACCCAGAATTTACCGGGTGTCATACCGGGTCCATCCGGAATTAATATCGGGCTTAAACCGGGCGAATCCAGGGAATGCCCGGTATGCCCCCCGGAATCCATACCGGATCCATCCAGCGCCCAGTCCGGTGCATACCGGGATCCATACCAGGTGAACCGTTTTTTCTGCACAACAGTCAGAATTTTAAGGGACAAGTATATAAGCCATCCTATTCTTCTCAAAGAGTTAAGCAACCAGCTCCCAACACGAAAAAGGATACCTCTCTCACCTCTATTGTTGACCTTGAAGAAAACTTGCTTCCTCTCCATCCCTCCTATGCTTCTTGCATCTTTTTGAGGGAAAAGAGAGAGGAGATCTAGATACACATCCTCACCAATCAAGTTCCCTTCTTACTGAGGGGAACCCCTTGGGATTTAGATGTTGGAGTCATTGGTTGACCTTCTCCATTGTTCTTCCTCTCCTATTCCTCCCTAGCACTTGTTGCTATGGTGGAATTTGAGAGAGAAGGATTTTAGCACCTCTTGTGTTCTTGCTTTGCATTTGTTGCATAGTCTTGAGCTCTCCGGTTCGATTCGTTCAAGTGAGATCCTGTGTGCTTGTTACTCTTGGAGGGTGACCTCCTAGACGGTTTGGTGGTTGTGACCGCGGTGACCTCTTCGTGGAAGATTGTGAAGAGGCCCGGGTCTTCTCCTTCGTGTGGATTGTGAAGTGGTTGTGGAGCTTGCCATCTCCGGAGTGGAGGAAAAGCTAACCGTAAGGAAAAGGCCCTTGCTTCCTGTGGGGCTTGGAGAAGAAGGTGAGCCTTCGTTGCGTACGGGTGTCCTTTGTGGTATCCGCACCTCTCCAACGGTGATTACCTTTCTTCGTGGAAGGGAACATCGGGATACATCTTCGTCTCTGCGTGCCTCAGTTATTTCTATACCCGAGTTTACTTCCTTGTGATAGCCTTTGTGCTTGAAGTTATATATATCTTGTTTATCACTTGTCATATATCTCTTGTGGTTACCTTGTTTAGCTTAAGTTGTTGGTGCACTTAGTTGATCCTAGCATAATTAGGAATTGTGATTATAAACTAAACGATAGTTTATTTCCGCATTCTTTCAAGCCAAATCCGTAATTGATTTTAAAAACGCCTATTCACCCCCCCTCTAGGCGACATCTTGATCTTTCACCTGGCAAGCAAAACCAACCTGCCTACTTTCTACAAGACCTCACAAAATATAGGGTAGGCGGACTTAGCGGCAGCAGCACTAGCAACCTATAGAGACACGCTAAAACTTCCGTCTAATTAGAGAGGGATAAGAGAGCGCCTAAGTAACCAACTACAACTAACACCAATCATAACCCATTCTCGGATTAACCCCCTCAACCAAGTATGAGGAAGCAATTCGGGAAACTCACACATTGAACAGTTTTAGTTACCATTTATTGTGAAAGTAATTCTATATTACTAGTCAAATTAATTAACAATGATTAGGTGTAAGTTGTCTAGATCTTATTAGCCAGCATCATCACCAAGTCGTCCATAACCGTGGACACGGCTCATCGATAAGATTATACCCTGCAGGGGTGCACTACTGTACCTATACTCGTATGATCAACCCAGTCAAAAACATTAGGGCCTCTCAACCCAACCTTTTTGCTTCCCCGCGACAAGTCCAAGGAGCCACAGGAGCTATGCTGGTCCCGGCCAAAAGGTGCGGATTCCCGCTAAACAAACCCCTCCGCACCAACAGGCCGCGCCCTATATGCATGTAACAAGGCACACCGCCAAAGTAAAATACTACACTAGTATCAATGCATATGAGACAAATGGAAAACCCGAACTAGGTGCGGCTCCCGGACAAGTTGAAGTTCCAGTCGAAGCCGAGGGGGGCTCCACAGGGCCTCCCACAAATGGTTAGTGCGCTCAAAATTGGATCCGAGGACAAAATCTCAGTTCCTAGGTCGACACTTAGCAGAACAAAGTACCTCGCAAGGCTTTCCGCCGGTGCCTTATCTTTTAATTATAATACCCCAATATAAGACAACATTTTATTACAGTAGAATAATGTATCATACTAAGCATATGAGATAAAAGACCAACAGACGACTCGCACAACCATCTCTAAGCATGCGCTACGACTCTCAAGGCCAACAGATAAACATGCAACAAGTAATAGGTTGTAGGGATAAAGCTGTATGGGATGCAAGATAACATGTGATGGGATCGCGATAAAGAATCTAATATTAGGGTAGCAGAGATCAACGTCAAGTATGAAAGACAATGTATAGGTAAACAAGCAAACTTTGCTTGCCTGGAATTCCGCATGGAATAAGATCTTGTCGTTGCTCACACATCTCAACGTCGTATCCACGAAGAAGCAACAAATACTGGAAAGCGTAAAAGATGCATTTTACAACTACGGCAAAAGATTCAGCATGATCATGAGAAGGGTTGGCTGACGTGGCAAGCCATGATTGGCTGGGCTCGGCTCCGTTGCGGCCTGGCTTAGCCGAGTTTCTGGCTCGGCTCAGCTCCTTTGGATTTGGATCGTCAGATCCAGATCTGACGGGCGACAACGAACCGTACCGGTTCGCTAAAGATTTCTAATCGTGGCCGTTAAATTTAGATCGGACGGCCATCAGCGCGTTGACTAGGAAGTGGCGGCGGTTGGTCGCCGGAGTCTGCTTCAGTGCGGCGGGGCCATGGCCGGAACGCACGGCCTCGGTGATACGGAGGGTCTTGGCCAAAACGAGGGTACATGGCGATAGAGCAGAGAACGAGGCGGTGGTCGAAGGTGTAGTCGAGGTTGCCGGGGTGCTTCGGCTCGTCGGGATTGCATCGTCGGAGTCAATGGCGTGGTGGCGAGCTTCGGTTGCAGATGGCGGCGTCGATTTGCTGCGGGAAGAAGCGAACCAAGATGTCACACAGATGCGCACGAGGACGGCAAGGACATAGGAGAGGACCAGGGGCTCGGGGTTCGGTTACCCGACCGGAATCGAGAAGAAACGGCGGCGGTGGTCGTGTTGCTCCAGCGAGCTTTTCCGGCAGCCCGACAACACAAATCAGTGAGGAAATAGAGGGGAAGGACGCCAGTTGGGTTAGGGTATATATAGGGACGAAGATAGGAAACATGATCCGCATAAATCGCTCGAAATTTTGGAAACGATTTGGAGTTGATCTCGCGAGGAATTTCCGGTTAGACGTTGAAGACGATGACGTCACGCTGACGTCATCTAGGTAATTTCTTTTTTTCAGTTTTCTTTTATTCTTTTATAACTCTTGTTTTAAACGTTCAAATTAAGCCAAATAAATTTCTATAAATTTGTAAAATTCATATCTATGCTTTAAAACATTTGTGAGTATGTTTTGAAAACTTTTTAAAATTTGATAATTCTGAGATATTGGTTAAATACAAATTTGACACTTTAAGTTAAATATGAAAATATGGTTTAAATAATTTTATTTTTCGCTAAATATATTTATAAAAATACAACACTTATATAAGTTTGAAATTAAGTTAATTAAACTCATTTTCCAATATTAAATCATTTTTGGCTTTAGTACAATATTAAAATAACATAATAGAGCTATTTGAAATGAAAAGGGAAATATAATGTATTCATTTTAATTCAAAATATTTTGTGCATCATTAAGTTTTATTAAATCATTTGAAAACTCCATACAATACCTTTGGAAAAGTTTCTAGATTTATTCCATTTCTTATATTGAATATATTCATGAAAATCATTTTATGTTTTGAAAATTAATGAAATGACTATTTGGATAAATCATTAATTATAAAATCTATGAATTTTTAAAGTTATAAACTATAGACTTGTAATTTCCAAAACTATGTTTTGACTCAGGTAAAAGCATAAAAACCATTTGGCAAATAGACCATGTTTTAAATATTTTAAAAGAATACTTGTAAATATTATTTTAATTTATGAATAGCTACGGCTAAGTGGTTGAAATCAAATACTTAAAAAGAACTTTTTATTTTATGAAAATGGTTTGAAGGTTGGTAAATCATTTTTTAAGTTATATATAGAGGATTAAGAAATACAATGGATAATATAATGTTTAACTTGAACAACTTTTGAAAAATGATTATTTGAGATATTTGAAATATTAAACTTTTTCAAGATGCTTGAAGTCTTTTATAGTTCGTTTTCTTATGCATTTTAATATGTTATTTTTAATCAAAATAAAAGTTTCAAATTTCAGTGATTTTCAAACATTACAAAATGTTGGGATGTTACAGACTACCACCCTTAAAAGGAATCTCGTCCTCGAGATTCGGAGAAGCTGGGAACAAAGAGCAAGTGTTTGGAATGATTGTGATAACTCGGGAAGTTTTGAGAAATGTATTCTGTGACATGGAAACCTGAAAACCTGTAGGGAATGATTTCTCTGATTGGGGCTAGAAAGAAAGATGGTTTGGGATCTCTGGGTTTAAGTAGCTGGGTTTGAATTATCTGGGTGGCTACCACCCTTAAAAGAAAGTTTTGTTGGTACTCAAACATTCTAACTGATACAAGAAGATTAAGACAATTCATTACAAACAACATTTATCAAACATCAAGCAACAAGGTTTAAACACAAATAAACACGTACGTGAAAAATTTCAAACTTCTTTTGAGAAACCGAACTAATCGTTTATCCAACGAAACACACCAACGTCATGGAAAACAAAATTGATAGTACTGTCATACCACAATTTGATAGGTCAATACATCATCGGATCTCGTTATTCTAATGAATATGTGGTCTAAACTATCTTTTCTTGAGTTCCTCCTCCACTTCCTTGAGTTCTTCAAGATGCTTCTGGGTGCTGTGAAGTCTAAAACGAAGTCTTTCTGCAAGGTACTCGATTGCTCTCCATGCTGCATTTCTTGCTGAATCAAAGAATGATGTGTGAAGTATTGGGTTGGTGAACATGCAGTCACCCCCAGTCTTGTGGACATCTTCTTTGCTCTTGTATAGATGGACTTGCACCCACCAGTACTCTTGGCCTTCGTCTATGAAAGGAAAACCTTGGTATACTGCTTCTCCTTCAAAACCCAAGCTCTTCATGTTATCCTTAAGTTCTCTTGGAAACTCCGTCTCACATTCCAAGGTCATGGTCATAACTGGTCCCTTCTTGAGTGATTCAATGAGGGTGGTCATCAAAAAACAAGAGAAGATAATTAGAAAGGAAAAGTTAAGATAGTTACAAGAATGATGTTTGAAAACTTCTTATTTTTAGCAAACTGAATGAAATAGATTTTCAATCCTATGGCCAAATCCTATTTCTATCCAAACTTAGGGTTTCGAACCTACAGGCAACACAGTGCTCTGATACCATCTGTAGTGTACCTGCACTTAAAATATGGCAAGGTACCTGTGTATAGTGCAAATCCTTGGATCGATTCGTTTGCACACACAGTTTACGATGTAATACCACAACAAAGTATCAATTTTATTAAATCGATGATCTAGACTTACAAAATATTCATTACAAGTTGCATAGCGCGAAGCTAGCATTTAAAGAATAAGCAGCGGAAATACAATAACAGTGAGTCTCCATCATCATCATGTTGCCACAGGCGAAAACATGTTGGTTGCAGACTCGAAACCTCTCTGGTCATCGGAACAATCTGCAATAAGAAAAAAATTGCAACAATGTGGGTCAGATTCCATTAAAAATGGAGTCTGGCAAGTGCCACTATGGTGGACACTTAGTGGAATAACTCTAATAACCTATATGTATATTTGGCTCGTGGAGTTCAAGTCTATTTTGCATAAATCCAATTTTTCCTAACTCTTTGGAAAACACTTTTCTTCTATTCGAGACATCCGTGGCATGAAATCCACTGTCTCATTCTACCCTTGTTCACCCATCAAGTTTTATCTTAGAAGTTGGAATGGTGGGATCCTCCGTTGACGTCGAACACAATAAAAAGAAGGTGAAGTGTTTGACGAACAAAATAGAGTTTAGAAAATAATTTTGTTGTCAACTTAATGCAATGCTGATGATGCATGATGTCACGATGATGCGAAAAAGAAAAACACGCAAATATTTAATTGGGGAAAACCCCAAGGCGTTACAATTGACCCCCTTCTCAGAAACAGTTAAGCCACCCGAGGAGCGAGGGCCATCAGCTGTCTTCATCTCATCGACGGGAGCCGCCTCCACAGACACATCATGTTCCAGAAGGGGAGGCAGAGAGGGGGCAGTCGACAGTCCCTGGTTATAACAAGAGAAAGGTACATCAGTCACACACCTCCACATACAAGAAGAAAGTTATGACCATAAAATAAAAAATCCACAAAGGAAATTCAAAAATACCTTGGGAATAGGAGTCCCAAGGCCATAAGGGACTACAGAGAAGTCGAAAGAAGCAATATCAGTGGGCTGGATACTGGTAATATACTTGATATGACCATGAAACACACGATCCGCCAGCTCAACCTCACTCATGCAAGTGATATCCAGACACCCCTCATATCGCCACAAAGGGTGCACCCGATGTCGCAAAGTCCAAACTCGGTGCTTCACAAAAGAGCTGATCAACTGAATTTCCGTAACAGCCTTCAGCAGCTCCTGGATTCTACACATAAGGGAGGACGCCTCCTCCTCTTCCATAGTCAACAATTTAGGCTCCCATGACACTAATTCTATAGGGGATGCACTCGAGAAAGGAGGATGTATATCTTGATCGACTGACACATAAAACCACTTTTTCCTCCACTTTTGGGTGGGCTCCACCGACATCAAATCAAAATATGGACAGCCGTCATGTAATTCGATACAGAAGCCTCCAGTCGAAAAAGGACGGCCGTCACAAAACAGAAAATGCACTCGAAAGATGTGTTTCCAGAGAGCCCAGCTGGGAAACACTCCAAGGAAGCACTCGCATAAAACCATAAAGCATGCGATATGTAAAATGCCCTGAGGAGTAAGCTCATGCAGTTGAATTCCACATGAGTACAGCAGGCCCCGAACAAAATCATGCAAAGGGAAACGGAAAACACGGGGAAGAAAGTCTACGAAACAAACCCGCTCGCCGGGAAGAGGCGTGGGGAGTACCTCTTTGTTGACGGTAACAACATCTGTTGAAGACAAAATTCCAGCCTAACGGAATTATGTTAACTTCTCCTCAGTAACAATAGATTTCACCCAATCCCGAGTAACTTTCTTTACAACAGCAGCAGGGATGGTGGCGGAATCCCCAATGGTCAGCTCATCCTTCTTCGACTGGCCAGCAGTGGGTAACGAGAGATTGGTGGCAGCGGAGATATTTTTCTCGGGCGCCATGGCAACATACGGGATGCAAGAAAAGAGCAAGGATGGTTGCGAGGAAGAAGATGAAGCAAGGAAGGCAAGGGAAAATGACAAGGTAAAATAATCTGTAGCGACGAAACCCGTATTTACTGCGGCAGAAAAGTTCATCACAACCGTTCAAGCAAACCTACCGCGACACGTGGCGCAATCGGAGGGCAATCGTCGCAGGCTATGCTGCCCACTACGCGCGCAAACCGAAGAAATCACCATCACGCCTGCGAATATCTC
This sequence comes from Poa annua, assembly GCA_026929855.1. NCBI lineage: Eukaryota > Viridiplantae > Streptophyta > Magnoliopsida > Poales > Poaceae > Poa > Poa annua. Next base: position 40,478,905 of record CM049429.1, on the reverse strand, counting down.
GCCGCGTCAGGTCAAATCAGAACTGAAGCGATGCCCACCACGGTCAAAAGGGATGGGCCCACCATAACACGTCCCGTCAACATATTATTCACACGATGTCGGCCCAGTGGGAACTGGGGTATGGAGAGCCCATTCCCCCCAGGCCTCGCACGCGGGCCAGTCGGACGAAACGACTAAGGACCAGGCATCACCGCCTAGCGGGACCCTCGAGAGGCAATACCCCTCGAGGGCCTGAAGAGGAAACGAGGGCCTCAAGGGACCTCTCGCCTCAGGAGACCCTCCCGAGGCGCCAGCTCGCCTCAAGGGAGTCCCACAGGAATCTCCCCTCAGGCCTCCCTACGACTGAGGGGAAACGTAGCGGCCAAGGAAGCACGGCAAGATGCACGTGGCCTCTGCCACGCACATGCAGTGTCGCACGCACCCCCGTCGCTGTCCTTGGTGATAAAGTGGTCAACAAAGCAGCTATGCCTGCTGCGCAGCTGCCAGGACCTTCTACACTGACGATAAAGCGGGTGGACAGCACAACCCTCCAAAGGAGGACGTCATCATGGGCTCCACCACAGAGACTGCCCTCCCTGCGGGCAGTACAGCGCGGTCGGCCGCCGGTCGGCCACCGCGCCCACCTTTACCAGTAATGGACCGAGTCCATGGATGAATGGAGCATGGTGGACTCCTACACCACCCTGCCACTGGCGTGTGGGAACCACCTGGAAGGCCAAGCCGAAGAGGAAGGCCAGAGGCGCCTATAAAAGGGGCAGGACGTCCATCGTAGCGGAGGTCGGCTCTTTGCGCATTGTAACCCTTGTAAACCCTAGCTACACTTGTTAGGAAAGCCTCTGCCCTGAGGAGGAAGAAGACGATCGCTTCCCTCCCGAGGCAAAAACTGCCTCAAGGGGGCTTTCGGCAAGCTCCATTGTACTGTAACCCTCCACATCTAATACAGACAAGCAGGAGTAGCGGTTTTACCTCCCCACGAGGGCCGTGAACCTGGGTAAAGGCTGGTGTCTCCCTTCGTGTGAGTGTGTCTTCTTCGGGTCCGGCGAGCAACGTCGTGGAGCCACTTGAGGGTCTAGACCTCCGTGTTCAATCCCCTTCACGAACTACACTTCAGGAAGTGACTACCCCCGGTTCTTGGGAGTCATAACCCGACATTTGGCGCGCCAGGTAGGGGATTGAGGCGCGTCTACAACCTCCGAGTTCGTCTCCGCGCCATGGTGAATACCCGTGCCACCTGCGCCACCCGCGCAAACCGACGTGCGCCCGCAGGAGCACGCGCGCCGCCAGGCGTCGCGACCACCCGCGCACGGCGGGGCCAGCCCCGCCATGAAGAGCATGTCCCTTCTGGCCCTCACGCGGAGGCACCGGTGCGCGATGCCGAGCACCAAGAGGACGCACAGTCGTCCCACCCGACGCGGCACCCGAGCGGCTCGGGCCTGGGAAGGACGGACCCAGCACCCCACACCGCGCTGCTCATGGCGCAGGAGCTGCTATGCTACCAGCCCACCGCTGAGGCCCACGAGCAGTGGCTCCAACGCCTCAACCACCTCGTCGGCATCGCCACGACGCGTCCCGCTCCGTCGCAATCCAATCAGCGCCCCTCTCTCAAGGGAACGGTCGCGACAAACGCGCCTCCGCCACCTCCGGGGCCTGCACCGGCTGCGACTCAGAAGGCTGCTTCGCACGCGTCCTCGCCGCACGATTGCTTGATCGGGCAGCGCACTACGCCCGACGCCCGCGTGGGAATGGAGCTCCAGCGAGACCGCCAGAACAGGCTCGTGGAGGAGATTGGCCAGGCGGGCTAGCAGAACCGCGGCGCGCTTCAGCACGTGGTCGCGACGTACGCCTCAGGCTGCATGGCGTTCACCCGTTCTATGCGCCGCGTCGTCTGGCCCCCAAAGTTCCGGCCTGCTCTCCCCAAGGGCTACGACGGCTCCAGCAACCCCATCGAGTTCCTGCAGCTCTACACCACCTCCATCCAAGCTGCGGGAGGAGATGACAAGGTCATGGCTAACTGGTTCTCCCACGCGCTTCGTGACTCTGCGCTGTCGTGGCTCCTAAATCTCCTTGAGGACTCTGTGAACTCCTGGGACGAGCTCTGCGAGAAGTTCGTCTCCAACTTCAAGGGGACGTACGAGCGCGCCCTCACCCACAACGACTTGCGTGCTGTGGTGCAGAGGAAGGATGAGACGCTTCGCAAGTACATCCAGTGCTTCAGCCAAGTGCGCAACAAGATCCCGAACATCCCTGACACTCAAGTCATCGCCGCCTTCCGCGAGGGCGTCACGAACAGCAGGATGCTCGAGAAGCTGGGAATCCACGACAAGCTCACCTCTGTGGTCAAGCTGTTCGACTTGGCGGACAAGTGCGCCAAGGCTGAAGAAGGACACCTCTTCGTGAAGATGTCCTCGAGAGGGGAAGATCACGCTGAGGGGTCCTGACGCGAAGGGCACCCGTAGGGATTCCCCTGAGCCTGGAGAAAGAAGAGATGATCACCGCCCGTTCGGCATCTACCACAACAGACGCGGCCACTCCACAGGGTCTTGCTTCGACCTCAAAAGGTTGAGCAAGGAGCGCCAGCAAGTAGAAGGCAGTGGTAGCCGTGGCCGAGGCCGTGGCTACCACGGGAGCGGACGCAAGGGCGGCTACCAGAAACCGTCTGTAAATCAGGCCAACGTCGCGTCAAAGAACGACAACCTCCCTGACGAGGAAGACGGCGGCTTCCAAGCCCCAAGAGCCGCCATTGCTTGCATCCTCGGGGGTGCGCTGAAGGGGATCGTGTGCAGAAAACAAAAAAATTCCTACCAACGATATCCTAAAAGCATGCCAAGATCTATGATATGAAGATATAGTAGTACGAACGGATATCGGAATACGTACCCTTGTAGACCGAAAGCGGGGATTACGTTCCCGCACAAACGTTGTCGATGAAGACCGACGAAGCCGACCTCAAGGTCGTGTAGAGGAAGCAGACCTCCGAGTACCGCTAGCGCGGCACCTCGCAGAGCGTCACACACGTACGGTGGAGACGACGGCCTCCGAAACTCCAGTCCAGGACGAGCAGTGGAAGACTTGGACCGGAACACCAGCAGCGCGGCAGCGGGCTATGGTGGAAGAGATCCCCCTCCTCTGCTCGGCGTGACTCCGACAATGGAATCACGAGATCGAGAGAGAAATTGGGAATTAATTGGTGAATTAAAAGCCCAGAGGTGCCCCTTCTTATATAGGCTCCCAGGGGGAGCCAACCTCCTCACCAGGCAATGTGGGACTATCCCCACATGCCTGGTGCGGCCAAACATGGTGCGCCGGCCCCCTGGTGGGCCTCTTGGCCCACCTGGGTCGGCCACCCAAGCCCCCACCGAATCCCCTTGGGGATTTTCCCCCTCTTGGGCCTTCTTTCGACCAGAAGGCCCATTTAGGGAAATCAGCCTAAATAAATTCGAAAATAAATATATAAATCATATTTGCATATTAATTACACTAATTAATATCAAACATAATATATATAATTTTTCCTAGCTCCGAAAACTGTTTCGGCGCTGCCCGATCTCCATTGGACCCCTCCCGGGACGCACCCGGTGATCTCTTTCCTTTCCGGTTGTCTTGTCGAAACCCCTTAAGTGTGTTACCCTAGCGGTTCGATATAATAACAGGTATGACCAATACTCCTCTATGATCAACGACTAACTCGTAGGCCTGGACCCCATGAATTAATCCCTGTGATATAACGAATGACTTTCATCTATCAAACGTGAACGCAAAGTTCTAAACCTTTTGCCATAGCGATACTTAGCATGTCCGAGCGTCGTTCCATAGATATCTCCATACCCAATCCCGACCTCGCTACCGACAACGCTATCTTCTACTCGTCCATGATCTCATGTCTCTGTGACCTAGTCACATGCTTGCAAACTCATTAGACATGATCTCACCGAGTGGGCCCGAGAGTATCTATCCTGCTATGCGGACTGGCATATCCCGCTCTTGACCCCTCGTCTCAACTACTCCTTTCCTATACCCAAAAGTATCACCGTTATTGTCATACTATATAAGATACGACGTTTGGTGCGATCAAAGTATCTTCCAGGAATAACAATAAGAGTTGATCTCACGGTCAAAGGCGTAACGACTACGTCCTCCAAATCTGGGTATGTCCATCACATCGTTCTCCAACGATATGACTCCCATTGCCGACCGACGCCATGCCCCATGACCGGGAAACCTCGATCATCAATCGCGCAACGAAACTAGTCTTAGTGGAGTCTACTAGGGACCTGGTTGTTTACGTATCACACCCGTATTAATGTTTCCGCTTAATACGGTTCTAGCATGACACAAAAAACCTATTATGAACAAACGAGATACGATAAAGAATACACTTTATGAATTGCCTCTAGGGCATATCTCCTTCAGTTCCTAGAATACACTTTACAAATTAATCTAGATTACAACTTGGTAAAAGCCTAACACCCATAGCTAACTGGTGCTTTTCATGCTTATCAAGCGGGAGAGGCTTCGTCAGCGGATCTGCCACATTCAGATCCGTATGCACTTTGCAAATCTTCACATCGCCTCCTTGTACGTACTGACGTATCACATGGAAGCGTCGGAGAATGTGTTTGGCGGTGGAGTGAGACCTTGGCTCCTTGGCGTTCGCAATGGCACCCGTATTGTCGCAGAAGAGGATCACGGGGTCTTGCACGCTCGAGAACACTCCAAGTTCGATGACGAACTTCCTCAGCCACACAGCTTCATTTGCGGCTTCGCAAGCAGCAATATACTCCGACTCCATTGTAGATTGTGCGACTATGGGTTGCTTCCCACTTCTCCAGCACACGGCGCCTCCATTCACCTTGAACACACAACCTGTCTGTGACTTAGAGTCATCGGGGTCTGAGCAAAAACTTGCATCTACGGAACCCGTTACGCCAAGTTCTTCATCGCAGCCACCATACACAAGGAACATTTCCTTTGTCTTATTGAGATACTTAAGAATGCTCTTAACAGCTATCCAATGCGGCATTCCAGGATTACTCTGGAACCGGCTTGTCAAAGTTAGAGCTAATGCCACACCCGGTCTAGTACTCAACATTGCATACATGATCGATCCTATGGCTGAAGCATAAGGATGTTTAGTCATATCGGCCTTATCCAGTTCCGTTACCGGACACTGTGCCTTGCGCAATATCTTATTCTTGATAACCGGCAGAGAACCCTTTTTTGCCTTCTCCATACCAAAACGCTTCAGTATTTTATCAAGATAAGTACTCTGACTCAGTGCTAATAGGCGCCTTGATCTATCATGATAGATTTTTATGCCTAAGACATATGCAGCTTCTCCTAAGTCCTTCATGGAAAATTTACTGTTTAAATATTCCTTCACGCTATTCAGAAGTTCCACATCATTCCCAATCAGCAATATGTCGTCTACATACAGTGCTAAGAACACAACCGAGCTCCCACTCATTTTCTTGTAAATGCAGGTCTCTTCCAAATTTTGGATAAATCCAAAACCTTTGATTACCTCATCAAAGCGAAGATTCCAGCTCCGAGATGCCTGCTTCAATCCATAGATGGATCGTTGAAGCTTGCATACCTTGTTAGCATTCCCTGGATCGACAAAACCTTCCGGTTGTACCATGCACAACTCTTCCTCAATGTTTCCATTTAGGAAGGCTTTTTTGACGTCCATCTGCCAGATTTCATAATCATAATAGGCAGCTACTGCTAACAAAATCCGAATGGACTTAAGCATCTCTACCGGTGAAAAAGTTTCATCGTAGTCAATTCCATGAACTTGTCGGAAACCCTTTGCGACAAGCCGAGCTTTATAGACGGTCACATTACCATCAGCATCAGTCTTCTTCTTAAAGATCCATTTATTCTCGACGGCCTTGCGACCTTCGGGAATATCCATCAAAGTACACACTTTGTTATCATACATGGATCCTATTTTGGATTTCATGGCTTCAAGCCATTTCTCGGACTCTAGACTCGCCATCGCCTCCTTGTAGTTCATAGGTTCGTCTTGTTCAACTAACATGACGGTGCAAACCATGTTGCCATACCATTCTGGTGCGATCCGAGATCTACCAGACCTACGGGGTAGAATACCTTCCTCGACAGTTTCTCCCACTCCTTCCACGGAGGACGTTTCCGGAATTGCTTGCGCCACTCGGAATCTCGAGTTCAGGATCAACGATCTCATCGAGGTCTACCTTCCTCCCACTTACTCCTTTCACGAGAAACTCCTTCTCTAGAAAGGTACCGGTCTTCGCGACAAAAGTTTTGCCCTCAGCTTGGTTGTAGAAGGTGTACCCAACGGTTTCCCGCGGATATCCTACAAAGACGACTTTCTCCGACTTCGGTTCGAGTTTGTCGGGCTGTAGTTTTTAACGTACGCCTCACAACCCCAAACTTTCAGAAACGATAACTTAGGCTTTTGGCCATACCATAATTCATACGGTGTCGTTTCAATGGATTTGGACGGAGCCCTATTTAAAATGAATGCGGCTGTTTCTAACGCATAACCTCAGAAGGACACTGGCAAATCGGTAAGAGACATCATAGATCGAACACTATCCAGTAGAGTACGATTACGTCGCTCGGACACGCCGTTACGCTGCGGTGTTCCGGCTGGCGTATGTTGGGGTACTATGCCACAACTCTTCATATGTGTGCCAAACTCAAAACTCAAGTACTCGCCACGGCGATCGGATCGGAGGTGCTTGATTTTCCTATTAAGCTGATTCTCAACTTCACTTTGGAATTCTTTGAACTTTTCAAAAGTTTCAGACTTGTGTTTCATCAAATAGATATAACCGTATCTACTCAAGTCATCAGTGAAGGTGACGAAGTAACGATAACCATTGCGTGTCGAAACGCTCATCGGTCCACACACATCTGTATGTATGATCCCCAACAAATCCGACGCCCGTTCAACGAAACCTTTGAACGGTGTCTTGGTCATTTTACCCATAAGGCATGGTTCGTATGTATCAAGGGATCCGAAATCCAACGAGTCCAAAAGTCCATCGGAGTGGAGTTGCTTCATGCGCTTTACACCAATATGACCAAGACGGCAATGCCACATATACATGGCGGTATCATCACTACACTTAATCTGTTTGGCTTCTATGTTATGGATGTGAGTACTACGATCGAGATTCAACAAGAATAAACCGTTATTCTCGGGAGCATCAACATAAAAGATATCATTCATATATAGCACAATTGCTTGACACTGATTTAAATGAATAACCGTCTTGTAACAGGCAAGACCCACTTATAATGTTTACACTCAAGGATGGCACAAAATAACACTTATTTAAAACCAAAACTAATCCCGATGGTAGATGCAGAGGGAGCGTGCCGACAGCCACCACGTCGACTCTCGATCCGTTGCCGACGCGCATCGTCACCTCATCCTTCGCCAGCCGCCGTATTCTGTAACTCCTCCTGAGAGTTACATATATGAGCAAAAGAACCAGTATCAAATACCCACGTGTTGCTCCGGGCGGATGTAAGGTACACATCTATAACATGTATATCAAATATACCTTGCTCTTTGTCGACCGTCTTGCCAGACTTCCTATCCTCTAGGTACATGGGGCAGTTGCGCTTCCAGTGACCCTTCCCCTTGCAGTAGAAGCACTCCACGCTAGCTCTGGGACCAGATCTGTTAGTCTTGGGCTTGGCACTCATCTTGCCTTCCCTCCTGGATTTCCAGCTCTGCTTTCCCTTGCCACAGAATTTCTTGAAATCAACGGCCTTGTTGACCATCAACAGCGTGTGCTCCTTCTTAATCTCTACCTCAGCAGTCTTGAGCATCACGAACACTTCACCCAGGGACTTAGCCATGCCCTGCATGTTGTAGTTCATGACGAAGCCTTTGTAGCTAGGGGGCTACGATTGCAACACCTTGTCAATCGCCAGCTCATCGGGAATCTTGCATTCCAGAGCATTCAGGCGTTGAACGTAGCCAGACATCTTGACTACATGCTCGCTCACACTGCTATGCTCTTCCATCTTGGCCGAGAAGAAAAGCTCAGAAGCCTCATATCTCTCAGCCTTAGCCTGCGGCGCAAAGACAGCCTTCAGATCAGAAATAATCTCGAAGGCGCTCATCTTCTCGAAGCGCATCTGCAGGTCGGCTTCCATGGCGTAGAGCATGCCACTCTGGACAAAGGCAGAGTCCTCCGATCTAGTCTAGAAGACCTTCTTCTCATCCTCAGAGGCTGTAGCGTACACGCACTTTAAATAAGGCAGATACCTGTGTATAGTGCAAATCCCTGGATCGATTCGTTTGCACACACAGTTTACGATGTAATATCACAACAAAGTATCAATTTTATTACATCGATGATCCAGACTTACAAAATATTCAATACAGGTTGCATAGCATAAAGCTAGCTTCGAAAGAGTAAATAGCGGAAATACAATGGCAGTGAGTCTCCATCAACTTCATGTTGCCACAGGGGAAAACATGTTGGTTGTAGACTCGAAACCTTTAAACGAAACCTCACTCGTCATCTGATAAAATCTGCAATAAGAAAAATATTGCAACAACGTGGGTCAGATTCCATTAAAAATGGAGTCTGGCAAGTGACACTATGGTGGACACTTATTGGAATGACTCTAATAGCCTATATGCATATTTGGCTGGTGGAGTTCAAGGCTATTTTGCATAAAGCCAATTTTTCCTATCTCTTTGGAAAACACTTTCTTCAAATCAAGACAAGTATGGCATGAAAACCATAATCTCATCTTCCCTTGTTCACCCATCAAGTTTTATTTCTGAAGTTGAAATGGTGGAATCCTCCGTTGACATCCTCGTTCCGCTGCTCAATTGTCCGTTTCCGGTGACACGGCTAAGTACTTAGATTTTAACTCTGCAGAGGTTGTGCACGTTCACCATTGTACCCATTCAACCCAAACTATCCTTTACACACCATTTGTGATAAGGGAAAGGAGAAGAATGAGACGAGATCTTTCAGAAGCATTTTCCCTCCCACTCTGGCCTGACGCGCTCCACCTACAAACCACTACCTCCACCTATCAGGCCGGGGCGAGTCCATGCAGCTTAGTTGATCAAGCCAGAGCCCATATTGGCAATGGCTGCACGAGAAGCAATCTTCACTCGGAGTTCTTCAGATCCCTTTGTTCCTGGGTGGCCATCCACAAGTGAATATCCCACAGGTAAATCCCCTGGGGACAACACTCAACTCATACAGCCAAGCAACCAATTCCACCCAGGTGTTTGATTATAACTTAGTAGAATTTAACTTTTCATCAAATAGTTTTGCATAGCATCACAATTTTACTAAGTATTTTCATAGGAACCTAGACACAGGAATAAGGAAGTCTAAACATGGCTTGCATAGCAATACTATCCTACACATGCTTATAGAAAAATAATCTACTCATGCATAGAAAATAATAGGACTTTTATGGGGGTGTGCCACTTGCCTTTGGATGATGTCTTTGCTCACAAACTTTTCAACAACGAATGTTTGCTCTCCGTTCAATCTAAACAATATAAGAAAATAACAATACAACAATCAACATAAAACACGACAAACATGGACAACAACACAAGGCATATAAAAGCAAAAACAAATTTCACAAAGGTTCATCACATAATTCAATATGCAAAAAGAATTGATGTGCTGAATAATGGGTTTTAATGGGATGGTCTTAAATAGAAATTTATCACACATTAATTTGGTCAAAACATTTAAATCAAACTTAATGGTCTTAAAAGGATTTTAATACCACTTAATTACCTTAAAAACACTGTTAAGACACTTTAAATGTTTTACCATCAGTATTAATTGTTTTCTATAATTAAAATTTTATTCAAAACTTATAAACAATACTACTGGTTAAAAGATAAAGTTTGTGACATTTTGCAAAAGAAACATACTAACATTATTCCTAGGATTAAAGTATAACAAAAATACTTAAATTCATCCTCTGCTTTTTTAACCATCAAAATAATGCTCAAAATTGTTTTCTAACAGGGGCATAAGACTACACATATTTTAAGGTTTCTAAAACCATTTTATTTCAAAAAATTGGATTTATAGAATTAAAGATATACCAAATTTACTCAAATTGCTCATTTGCAATTTAAATAAATTTAGGCTACTAAAAAATGTAAATCAACATAACCAAAGTATTCTACATGTCAGGGTCTTTCCAAGGATATTTAATATATAAATTTTGAACTTATAGAATTAAATCAATACCTAAAACAATGTTTTACATGTTTCTGTAAATAACAAGTTAGTGCACGATTAAAATACAAGTTTTTATTATACCACTGTATTCTACACGTTCATACGATTCCATAGACTACAAAAAACATCAAAAACGGAGTTACGGTTGATTTAATATGAATTTTGGAAGTTATGTCTAGTCAGAAAAACGAAAATATTGAATAGGTGACCTATGACGTTTTTCTAATGGCTGCTACCCTTCATCAAGTGATATGTACGTAACAAGATAGAAGGAAGCACAACAGCAGCTCACCGGCGAGAGAAGATGACGGCGGCGGTGGATCGGTCGGGCGATCGCAGGCGGACGCGGACGGTCGGCGTCCTGTGGTCGTCGGCGACGGGTGTGGACGGCGACGATGTTTCGGAAGCTCCCGGACGCGAGGGAGACGACGGTGACGCGCAGCTGGACACGGCGGAGCGGAAGACGGTGTCGGAGTTGAGCGGCGATTCCCGGAGCTGCGTGGAGAGGCGGACGGAGTGGCGACGGCGACGATGACCTTCGGGTCGAGCTCGGCCTCCACGATTTGGCTGTGGAAATGAAGCAAGGAGGGTGTTTAAAGGAGCGCACAGACGTGGGAAAGAGGAAGGACCAAGAATCGGCGGCGGGGACTCACTCAGCTCGTCGGAATCAAAGAAATATGGTGCCGGTCGAGCGAAACTCCGGCGAAGAATTCGTCGGCCTGGGGGCGTATTGGAAAGGGCTTTCGGGGGGGATGGAGGAGGAGGTCGAGGGCTATTTATAGAATCCGACGGTGCTTGATTTGGTGCAGTAATTTGCCCGCAATCAATCAGACATTAAATTTGACAAAAAGCGCTCATGTTTAATGGCGGAGGAAATTAGAGCAATTTAGGGCATTTAAGAGAGCACTTTTATGGGGGAATGAAAGAGGAGATCAAGGGGTTTAATTAGAAACAAACGGTGCGTCATTTGGGGCTCTAAATCACCGGGAATCATGCGAGACATTTCATCCCGTGCGTTTCGGCCCGTGCTGGATGTTCTGGAGGTTGAAGACGACGTTGAGGTCATCATGACGTCAGCATTTTTTTCTTTTTCTTTTTCTGATTTCTCTTATTTTTTTCATAACTTTTGATTTAAGACTCCAAATCAAGTCAAATAAATTTCAAAAAATTTGTAAAAATAATATATTTGTGTTAAACCAGTTGTGGGCATGTTTTGAACACTTTCCAAAAATCAAAATTTTGAATTATTGATTAATTACAAATTTGCCATTGAATGTCAAATTTGAAAACATGGCTTAAATAATTTCGTTTTTGGCTAAATAAAATTTATAAAAATACAACACTTATATAAGTTTGAAATTAAGTTATTTAAACTCATTTTTCAACATTAAATCATTTTTGGCTTTAGTACAATATTAAATAACATTACACATTTATTTGAAATGAAAAGGGAAATATAATGTATTCATTTTTTAATTCAAAATATTTTGTGCACCATTAAGTTTTATATTAAGATAACTCAATTGAAATTTCATAACAACTTTGGAAAAGATTTTAGTTTTACTTCGTTTCTTATATAGAAAAAATATATTCATGAAAGTCATTTTATGTTTTGAAAATAAATGAAAATCACTTAAGCTAATGAAATGTTTATTTCGGTTGTTAAGTAATTATAAAGTCTATGGGGTTTTAAGTTATAAACTATAGACTTGTAATATCCAAATTATGTTTTGAACTCAGGTAAATGAATAATAATCTTTTGGCAAATAGACAATATTTTCAATAGTTTAAAATAACACTTGTAATTATTATTTTAATTTATTTATAGCTAAGGCTAAGTGGTTGAAATCAATTACTTATAAGTAAACTATTTACTTAAAATAAAATGGTTTTTACTTTATAAAACATTTGTCAAATTACATATTATGGTTTTTGAAATACAATGGATAATTTAAGGTTTAATTGGAAATAACTTTTGAAAATAATGACACAATGGAAATTTTGAAATAATAGACTTTTTCAAATTGGTTGAAGTCTTTTATAGTTGGTTTCCTTAAGCATTTAAAGTTTTATTTTAATCAAAAACAAAAGTTTTAAATTTTTAGTGATTTTTAAACATTCCAAAATGTTGGGATGTTACAGACTACCACCCTTAAAAGGAATCTCGTTCCCGAGATTCGGAGAGGCTAGGAAGGCAAAGCAATGCTTGAATGATTCTGATAACTCGGGATGTTTTGAGAAATTAAATTTTTGACATGGAAACTTGAAACTAGCAGGGGATGAATTTTCTAATTGGGGAGGCTCGAAAAAAAGATGGTTTGGGATCTCTGGGTTTAAGGTAGCTGGGTTAGAATTATCTGGGTGGCTACCACCCTTAAAAGAAATTTTGTGGTCAGTCTAGGAACTTTGTTTAATCTTGTTTAGTTCTCTGATGTAGAGCGTAAAAGTATTCAAAATACAATGGCTGTGGTGGATACGAAAGTTTTAGCACTCACGTTTTCCACTCGGTCCTTGAAGAGATTTATCCTTCTTCCACTCAGGGCAGCCACTGGCATAGTGTCCCTTATCTTTGCACTTATAGCATCTTATGTGGCTAAGATCTTTCTTGGATCCACCCTTTTGTCTTTGTTCCTCCAGGATCTTCATGAGAGACTGTCGCATTCCTTCCTTGGTTTGCTGGTTAGCTTGTTGCACCAAGGGATAAAGTTGACACTGAATTGGGACATGGTTTGTTCCTTCACACAGGAAGCAAGTAACCCGTCTTGTGCGGCATCCTTTAACTGGGCATCTGGTATGACCATGGGGCCACTCATCAGAACAATCTTTGGACATATGTCCTATCTCTCCACAAGTTTTGCATGCCTTTAGTTTGGTCATAAGGTTCTCTTCAAAATCACTATGGTTTTGATCAATCTTAGGCAGTTGGTCATTGATCAACTTCCACAACTGACTCTGGTTATCTAATAGTAGTCGCATAGTTGTATGCAAATCATTGATGTTGGTATTGGGGTGAGACATATGTTTGGTTTAGAAAGCAATGAGTTGAATTATTTGTACTTATGGAGGAATCCTAGTTCAATAAAACAAAACAAGGCAACCAATCTATAACATAATGAATCAACATCTAACAAACATCAAGCAACAAGGTTCACAACAAACAAACAATCTAGTATTGTCATATAGCCAAGTTGATATGATCAATACACTAACACTATATCGTTTTTCTATTTAGGTGGTGGTCAAATCTACCTCCTTCGTGAGTGCTTCAAGTTCTTGTTCAACTTTACTGGATATCTTAGAACTGTTGGCCGAATCCTGTTTCTTCAGTGGTCTTCCATGCATGTAGAACTTCATGTTGCATCGTAGCTTTTCCATATGAAGCAGCAGAATCAGACTTAACTATAAGAACATGGTCATCTAGAGAAAAAGATAAGATGTTTTCAGAAGGTTGATAGTAGATAAGAGTATGAGGAAGACAAAATAAAAAGTTTTGTTTTCAGAAAACTGAATAAAATAGATTTTGAATCCTATGGTCAAATCCTATTTCTTTCCAAACCTAGGGTTTCGAACCTACAGGCAACACAGTGCTCTGATACCATCTGTAGCGTACATGCACTTTAAATAAGGCAGATACCTGTGTATAGTGCAAATCCCTGGATCGATTCGTTTGCACACACAGTTTACGATGTAATATCACAACAAAGTATCAATTTTATTACATCGATGATCCATACTTACAAAATATTCAATACAGGTTGCATAGCATAAAGCTAGCTTCGAAAGAGTAAACAGCGGAAATACAATGGCAGTGAGTCTCCATCAACTTCATGTTGCCACAGGGGAAAACATGTTGGTTGTAGACTCGAAACCTTTAAACGAAACCTCACTCGTCATCTGATCAAATCTGCAATAAGAAAAATATTGCAACAACGTGGGTCAGATTTCATTAAAAATGGAGTCTGGCAAGTGACACTATGGTGGACACTTATTGGAATGACTCTAATAGCCTATATGCATATTTGGCTGGTGGAGTTCAAGTCTATTTTGCATAAAGCCAATTTTTCCTATCTCTTTGGAAAACAGTTTCTTCAAATCAAGACAAGTATGGCATGAAAACCATAATCTCATCTTCCCTTGTTCACCCATCAAGTTTTATTTCTGAAGTTGAAATGGTGGAATCCTCCGTTGACATCCTCGTTCAGCTGCTCAATTGACCGTTTCCGGGGACACGGCTAAGTACTTAGATTTTAACTCTGCAGAGGTTGTGCACGTTCACCATTGTACCCATTCAACCCAAACTATCCTTTACACACCATTTGTGATAAGGGAAAGGAGAAGAATGAGACGACATCTTTCAGAAGCATTTTCCCTCCCACTCTGGCCTGACGCGCTCCACCTACAAACCACTACCTCCACCTGTCAGGCCGGGGCGAGTCCACACAACTTAGTTGATCAAGCCAGAGCCCATATTGGCAATGGCTGCACGAGAAGCAATCTTCACTCGGAGTTCTTCAGATCCCTTTGTTCCTGGGTGGCCATCCACAAGTGAATATCCCACAGGTAAATCCCCTGTGGACAACACTCAACTCATACAGCCAAGCAACCAATTCCACCCAGGTGTTTGATTATAACTTAGTAGAATTTAACTTTTCATCAAATAGTTTTACATAGCATCACAATTCTACTAAGTATTTTCATAGGAACCTAGACACAGGAATAAGGAAGTCTAAACATGGCTTGCATAGCAATACTATGCTACACATGCTTATAGAAAAATAATCTACTCATGCATAGAAAATAATAGGACTTTTATGGGGGTGTGCCACTTGCCTTTGGATGATGTCTTTGCTCACAAACTTTTCAACAACGAACGTTTGCTCTCATTTCAATCTAAACAATATAAGCAAATAACAATACAACAATCAACATAAAACACAACAAACATGGACAACAACACAAGGCATATAAAAGCAAAAACAAATTTCACCAAGGTTCATCACATAATTCAATATGCAAAAAGAATTGATGTGCTGAATAATGGGTTTTAATGGGTTGGTCTTAAATAGAAATTTATCACACATTAATTTGGTCAAAACATTTAAATCAAACTTAATGGTCTTAAAAGGATTTTAATACCACTTAATTACCTTAAAAACACTGTTAAGACACTTTAAATGTTTTACCATCAGTTTTAATTGTTTTCTATAATTACAATTTTATTCAAAACTTATAAACAATACTACTGGTTAAAAGATAAAGTTTGTGACATTTTGCAAAAGAAACATACTAACATTATTCCTATGTTTCTAAAACTATTTTATTTCGAAAAATTGGATTTATAGAATTAAAGATATACCAAATTTACTCAAATTGCTCATTTGCAATTTAAATAAATTTAGACTACTAAAAAATGTAAATCAACATAACCAAAGTATTCTACATGTCAGGGTCTTTCTAAGGATATTTAATATATAAATTTTGAACTTATAGAATTAAATCAATACCTAAAACAATGTTTTACACGTTTCTGTAAATAACAAGTTAGTGCACGATTAAAATACAAGTTTTTATTATACCACTGTATTCTACACGTTCATACGATTCCATAGACTACAAAAAACATCAAAAACGGAGTTACGATTGATTTAATATGAATTTTGGAAGTTATGTCTAGTCAGAAAAACGAAAATATTGAATAGGTGACCTATGACATTTTTCTAATGGCTGCTACCCTTCATCAAGTGATATGTACGTAACAAGATAGAAGGAAGCACAACAGCAGCTCACCGGCGAGAGAAGATGATGGCGGCGGTGGATCGGTCGGGCGATCGCAGGCGGACGCGGACGGTCGGCGTGATGTGGTTGTCGGCGACGGGTGTGGACGACGACGACGTTTCGGAAGCTCCCGGACACGAGGGAGACGACGGCGACGCGCAACTGGACACGGCGGAGCGGAAGACGGTGTCGGAGTTGAGCAGCGATTCCCGGAGCTGCGTGGAGAGGCGGACGGAGTGGCGACGGCGACGATGACCTTCGGGTCGAGCTCGGCCTCCACGATTTGGCTGTGGAAATAAAGCAAGGAGGGTGTTTAAAGGAGCGCACGGACGTGGGAAAGAGGAAGGACCAAGAATCGGCGGCGGGGACTCACTCTGCTCGTCGGAATCAAAGAAATACGGTGTCGGTCGAGCGAAACTCCGGTGAAGAATTCGTCGGCCTGGGGGCGTATTGGAAAGGGCTTTTGGGGGGAATGGAAGAGGAGGTCGAGGGCTATTTATAGAATCCGACGGTTCTTGATTTGGTGCAGTAATTTGCCCGCAATCAATCGGACATTAAATTTGACAAAAAGCGCTCATGTTTAATGGCGGACGAAATTAGAGCAATTTAGGGCATTTAAAAGAGGACTTTTATGGGGGGAATGAAAGAGGAGATCAAGGGGTTTAATTAGAAACAAACGGTGCGTCATTTGAGGCTCTAAATCACCGGAAATCATGCGAGACATTTCATCCCGTGCGTTTTGGCCCGTGCAGGCTGTTCTGGAGGTTGAAGACGACGCTGAGGTCATCATGACGTCAGCATTTTTTTTCTTTTTCTTTTTCTGATTTCTCTTATTTTTCTCATAACTTTTAATTTAAGACTCCAAATCAAGTCAAATAAATTTCAAAAAAATTGTAAAAATAATATCTTTGTGTTAAACCAGTTGTGGGCATGTTTTGAACACTTTTCAAAAATCAAAATTTAGAATTATTGATTAATTACAAATTTGCCACTGAATGTCAAATTTGAAAACATGGCTTAAATAATTTCGTTTTTGGCTAAATAAAATTTATAAAAATACAACACTTATATAAGTTTGAAATTAAGTTATTTAAACTCATTTTCCAACATTAAATCATTTTTGGCTTTAGTACAATATTAAATAACATTACACATTTATTTGAAATGAAAAGGGAAATATAATGTATTCATTTTTTTAATTCAAAATATTTTGTGCACCATTAAGTTTTATATTAAGATAACTCAATTGAAATTTCATAACAACTTTGGAAAAGATTTAAGTTTTACTTCCTTTCTTATATAGAAAAAATATATTCATGAAAGTCATTTTATGTTTTGAAAATAAATGAAAATCACTTAAGCTAATGAAATGTTTATTTGGGTTGTTAAGTAATTATAAAATCTATGGGGTTTTAAGTTATAAACTATAGACTTGTAATATCCAAATTATGTTTTGAATTCAGGTAAATGAATAATAATCTTTTGGCAAATAGACAATATTTTCAATAGTTTAAAATAACATTTGTAATTATTATTTTAGTTTAAGCTAAGGCTAAGTGGTTGAAATCAATTACTTATAAGTAAACTATTTACTTTAAATAAAATGGTTTGTACTTTATAAAACATTTGTCAAATTACATATTAAGGTTTTTGAAATACAATGGATAATTTAAGGTTTAATTGGAAATAACTTTTGAAAATAATGACACAATGGAAATTTTGAAATAATAGACTTTTTCAAATTGGTTGAAGTCTTTTATAGTTGGTTTCCTTAAGCATTTAAAGTTTTATTTTAATCAAAAAAAAAGTTTTAAATTTTTAGTGATTTTTAAACATTCCAAAATGTTGGGATGTTACAGAGGCATCATCTGCGGGAGGGTCACCTATGGCGGCCTCAATGACGTAGGCCACCCTATGGGGAGTGAGGAGGATCCTCAGGTTGTGGAACCAGGCCATGAAGTTTGACCCATTGGTCTTAATCTTTTCTTTCTCAAGGAACAGACCTAGGTTAAACGAGGGGCGATACATCTACAATGGAATTTGCAACAACATAAGACTTTGTTCATAAATTTTTTGAGTTATAGTATTTTTAGAAAATAACTAACATAACTCCCACTCAAACGAACATCCCTCCTGGTCGTATAAGCGATTACATGACCCCCATCCATTGCACCACCCCTCATCATCAGAGCCGGCGGCACAACTTCAAGAGTAGAAAAAAGTCCACCACACCAATTTTGTGACTCGTGCTCGACCTTTCGGTCTTCCTGTTCCGAGGCCATATTTCTGAATATGCTAGGCTCGCCACCAAAGACCTCCACACTGACGCTTGTGCAACATGGCTTACACCCAATGTATGCGATCACGAGATGTCTGACACCCGATCATCACGGCCTGCCTCATAACGTAGAACTTTCTTGGTGGTGCGCGTTGGAGGGAGAACACTAGTGCTATTTTGAAGGGATCATCTTATATAGCTACCGCCGTGTAACTAATATATACTATATATACAATCACACAATATAAGATGCACACAAAACATCAAATGTAATGCAATGTGATATAGTCCGTCGTGCCATGGTCTTCTTGGCGCCCGCAGTTTATTAACAATTTAATAAACCTACCTTTACCATATCACATAGCCCCTGCAAAATAAAGTTAGACGCTTCTACTTTATCTTTTGCATATTTTACGTGGCTTGGGGCTTTCGTAAATAGAACCGCTTCATACCTACGAACCTTATGACCACAACAACTATCCAATAATTGCATATTTAAGCATCCCTTTTGGGACCTCCATTGAAAATGCGAAGACCAACTAAAGAGAGAGAAACTGACACCCGCCAGCCACATATACGGTACAAGCCGTATGTCAGTAGTGGAACCAGTCTCGCGTAAGCGTACGCGTAAAGTCGGTCCGGGCCGCTTCATCAACTCAATGCCGCTGGAAGACACAAGTGCATGCTAGAGGGTAGCAAATAACAGGAACGGTGCCCCCGTGCAGAACACGGGTTCTAACAGCGTACAGCTATATCTACGATAGATCGGCTCTGATACCACTGAAGGGGATCGTGTGCAGAAAACAAAAAAATTCCTACCAACGATATCCTGAAAGCATGCCAAGATCTATTCTATGCAGATATAGTAGTACGAACGGAGATCGGAATACGTACCCTTGTAGACCGAAAGCGGGGATTACGTTCCCGCACAAACGTTGTCGATGAAGACCGACGAAGCCGACCTCAAGGTCGTGTAGAGGAAGCAGACCTCCGAGTACCGCTAGCGCAGCACCTCACAGAGCGTCACACACGTATGGTGGAGACGACGGCCTCCGAAACTCCAGTCCAGGACGAGCAGCGGAAGACTTGGACCGGAACACCAGCAGCGCGGCAGCGGGCTATGGTGGAAGAGATCCCCCTCCTCTGCTCGGCGCGACTGCGACAAGGGAATCCCGAGATCGAGAGAGAAATTGGGAATTAATTGGTGAATTAAAAGGCCAGGGGTGCCCCTTCTTATATAGGCTCCCAGGGGGGAGCCAACCTCCTCACCAGGCAATGTGGGACAATCCCCACATGCCTGGTGCGGCCAACCATGGTGCGCCGGCCCCCTGGTGGGCCTCTTGGCACACCTGGGTCGGCCACCCAAGCCCCCACCGAATCCCCTTGGGGATTTTCCCCCTCTTGGGCCTTCTTTCGACCAGAAGGCCCATTTAGGGAAATCAGACTAAATAAATTCGAAAATAAATATATAAAATCATATTTTCATATTAATTACACTAATTAATATCAAACATAATATATAGAATTTTTCCTAGCTCCGAAAACTCTTTCGGCGCTGCCCGATCTCCACCGGACCCCTCCCGGGACGCTCCCGGTGATCTCTTGCCTTTCCGGTTGTCTTGTCGAAACCCCTTAAGTGTGTTACCCTAGCGGTTCGATATAATAACAGGTATGACCAAGACTCCTCTATGATCAACGACTAACTCGTAGGCCTGGACCCTATGAATTAATCCCTGTGATATAACGAATGACTTTGATCTATCAAAACTGAACGCAAAGTCCTAAACCTTTTGCCATAGCGATACTTAGCATGTCCGAACGTCGTTCCATAGATATCTCCATACCTAATCCAGACCTCGTTACCGACAACGCTATCTTCTACTCGTCCATGATCTCATGTCTCCGTGACCTAGTCACATGCTTGCAAGCTCATTAGACATGATCTCACCGAGTGGGCCCGAGAGTATCTATCCTGCTATGCGGACTGACAAATCCCGCTCTTGACCCCTCGTCTCAACTACTCCTTTCCTATACCCAAAAGTATCACCGTTATTGTCATACTATATAAGATACGACGTTTGGTGCGATCAAAGTATCTTCCAGGAATAACAATAAGAGTTGATCTCACGGTCAAAGGCGTAACGACTACGTCCTCCAAATCTGGGTATGTCCATCACATCATTCTCCAACGATATGACTCCCATTGCCGACCGGCGCCATGCCCCATGACCGGGAAACCTCGATCATCAATCGCGCAATGAAACTAGTCTTAGTAGAGGCTACTAGGGACCTGGTTGTTTACGTATCACACCCGTATTAATGTTTCCGCTTAATACGATTCTAGCATGACACAAAAACCTATTATGAACAAACGAGATATGATAAAGAATACACTTTATTAATTGCCTCTTTGTTGGGGATATATCAACTAGGGGTATCACCAACATGGATCAATCCGGCTAGTCCAGGGTGGCCCAAGGGTGGTAAGGCTGAAGCCTGTCGCGCGGCCCAGATAGCTGACGTACAAGGAAGTAGGCGGACGGTCCAAGGAAGACGGAAGGCCGAAGCCCATCAAGCCACCAAGCCCAAGACGGAAGGCGGCAACTAAGCCGGCTAGGTCTAGGACTCTGATTACTTGCCGGACAAGTACTTGCCTTGTACCCTGGGGTCTGGCCGCCTATATAAGCCGGCCACCAGGGAGCCTTTAGGGCACGCTTCAATACGCATCATACACATTGTAACCTGTTCACGGCTATTGCCTCATAGTAAATTATAGCAGCACGTAGGATCTCGCCACCGCTGCGGGATCAGAAGCTGGGTAAACTCGCCGTGTTCAATCCCGTCCTCGACGACACCAACCTTCTTCCCCACAATCCATACGTAGGCTAGAGGACCCCCGTCTCCTATCAATTATGCCGATACTACGACAGTTGGCGCCCACCGTGGGGCATAAGGTTCCTGGCGTCACGTTCCAGGCGGGAACACTTGGCGGCGTGGGTAAGCAGATCGCCGTCGGTCGCGTCACAAGGTATGGCGGCCACAGCTACGTCAACTCGGATGAGTCCTGGCTCCCGGCGGACGACTACCTTATCGGATGCGCAATCATACCGATCGGAGGGATCGACGTCTTCATCGTGTATACGCCAGAGGCGTACGGCCTACCGCGTTTCTACAACCCCACCCACCAACCCTTCGACCAAGCAGTCGACCGACAAGATGGATCGGAATCCGCCTTCTCCCAGGAGTCGGCCAAATCTGATTTCCACTTTGTCGGAGTTGTAGGACTGGGATCAGACTCCCAGGCGGAAAACAACGATCCTGAGTCAATCCTCCCTGCTCTCCAGGAGGATGCGATGTTAGATGCCGGATCCAGATCTACCGTTCAAGTCAACGTAGACTCTGACTCTGATGATGATGCTAGTCTCTTCGAAGAGAAGATCAAAACCCGCTTTTCCAGTGGCAATCCGACTCCCTCAGAGGGCACAGCGGATACTGACATGCCTGACAAGCTGGCTATGATGGTTGTCGTCGGTCAGGAGACAACCCCAGTTGCTTCGGAAACGCAAAACAAGCCGGTGGAAGATGCCGGCGACACCACTGCCGGTCAACTCATTGAAAGTTCCGACAAGGTGCGCGCAAAGAAAAAAACTGGCCTCGAGAAAGGCGGCAGCAGCAAACCCACGGATTTGCTCTCCGTCATCAAAGAAGTAGACGGAATCATGAATACTCCGGTAAATAAAGACACCCCACTCGACGAAGTGGAAGAGCTTAGAATTAACATGCTCAAGCACTCTGACTTCCTGCGAAAAATAGAGGAGCACGTTGAGAGCCTTGCGAAGAAGATCGAGAAAGAACAGGAGAAGATGTCGGCCAAAACAAGCCGGCAACTCTTTGACGAAAAAAGGTCATCAAAAAACCGTTGTGGCAAGGAGCCGCCAACACGCGCAACGACAGCGGCTCAAGATCTCGGGTTCGACGGGCGTACGGCACCACAACGCGTGGACAGAAGGGGAGATGTTGTTTTTTGCACCCCTGTCCTCAACGCGGCTGCTGCGCTAGATACCCTCGACGACAAAACTTACACGGCGGAGGAAAAGCTGGCCAATGCAAGACACTTCGTGAGCAAGGCCCTAGAACAACAAGCTCGCGCTGATTCCTACGGCCACATGGCGGATGCTCGCGGGGGAGACCTAGAGTCTAAGTCAGGAAAGTGCAAAGCTGCACCTGGCGACGACCCCGAAGGCCCATCTGGCTCCAGTAGCCATGGCGATAAAAGGAAGGCAACGCCACCTCCAAAGAAGACGCCACCGCCAAAACCAAGGCGGGACGAGAATTCAAGGACAGGAAGCAGGGGAGACCTGCCACCTCCAGCCCTGCCAAGACGCGACAATGGCGGTAGCCGGAACAATAGACTGCCGCCTAGGAAAGATGCCGGTAACGACCCTCCCAGGAGAGGTTGAAGCCGGTCTCCGCAGCGTAGCACCGGCTGCAAGAGGAAAGAGGAGGTAGAAGGGCTCAGGCGCAGCATAAGCCGGGCAGCGCAGGACGAGCCAGACGCAAACAGAGGCGCACGGCAGCTCGATCCAAAAGACGCACGACACCGCCTACAAGACATAGCAAGAGGAAAGGAGCCGCTATATTCTGGACCAAAGTGCTTCGGTGACGCCATCCGTAAAGAGCCGTTCCCTAAGGACATGACATCAGTGTCAAAAAAACTGTTCTAGGTAAACGGCCTCGTTAAGCCGGATTCATGGCTAGCCGACTATGCCATGGCCATAGAAATTGCCGGCGGGAGCAGCTATATTGCCGTCGGTTACCTACCTCTCATGTTAGAAGGCACGGCAAGGGCTTGGATCGACAACCTTCCTGAAAAGTCTATCCATAGCTGCTACGACATGGAAAAGGTTTTCTCCCAGCACTTCCAAGGAACATACAAGCGTCCAAATACCTACACGGATTTGCAACGCTGTATCCAAAAGCCGGACGAAACCATGACAGACTTTGTCAGCCGTTGGATATCCGAAAAAGCCAACTGTCATGGTGTTTCGGACGCACAGGCTATCCACGCCTTCTACACGGGCCTGCAGAAGAAGTCGTTGCTCCGTCATCGGCTCGTCCGTGAGAAAATCATGGACCTTGGCGAGATGCTCAACCTAGCCGCCCAGTACGCGGCGGCGAATGACGACGCCCGGGACGATGATCCAGACGTCAACATCATACCAAAACGGAACAGCAAGCGCAAGCAGGCGGCGGATGACAAAGCCGGACCTTCCAACGAGGTAGTTGTCGCATTCCAAGGGAATGCTGGCAAAAAGAAGTGGAAGAATAAGAAAGATAGTCGCGACGCCGTCTTAGGGCCTAAAGCGGCGTGAATCCCTTATGAGCAGGCAAAAGTTTTGCCGTGCCCTATCCACGCCTCACTCGGCAAGGTCAACCATATGCTTGGTGAATGTCGTTTCATGGACGACTTCAAAAAGGACCCCACAATCGGCAGGAAGTCAAAGAAGTCAAAGAAGAACGACAAGAAAGACAACAAGGAGAATGAGGATGACGACGACATGTCTGTCTCATGCGAGGATGACGCGGCCGCCAAGAAAAAGAAACCATATCCGAAGGTCAAAGAATCTCTTGTATGCTTTGTCGGCACGCCTTCGGCTAAGGCGGATAAGGCGGAAATGCGTGAACTCAACGCGACAATGCCGGACGTCCCTCAGTATTTGAAGTGGTCGGAACCAACGATCACTTGGGACCGGTCCGACCACCCTGATCACGTTCCTCACCCAGGCAAGTACGCCCTCGTCGTCGATCCCATTGTCGAAAACTTCAGACTCACAAAGGTACTCATGGATGGCCGCAGCAGCCTCAACATCCTGTACTACGACACACTAAGCCACATGAACCTGTCAGAGAATCAGCTGGACCACAGCAACCTCACTTTTCACGGCATAGTGCCCGGCAGGCAAGCAAAGTCAATGGGGAGCATTAGGCTGAAGGTAACTTTCGGACCAAAAGACAACTACCGCTCAGAGTTCCTCCGGTTCGAAGTTGTCCCCTTCAAAAGCGCCTATCATCCAATCTTCGGACAACCGGCTTTCGCCAAATTTATGGCAAGGCCGTGCTACATATACAGCAAGCTTAAAATGCCGGGGGAAAACGGAACCATCACGATTTCTGGCAACTTTAAGAAAGCCAAGGAGTGTGAACGTGGTATGGCTGCCTTCGCAGAAGCCGTCATCCACAAGGAAGAACTCGCACTACTTGGGGCGGATTCAGACAACTCCATGCCCAAGCCAAAGATTGATGTCAAGAAGACCTTTGAAGCTTCAGAAGACACCAAAAAGGCGGACCTCATCCCAGGCGACAAGTCTAAGCAAGTCGTCATCGACTCCAACCTTGACAGCAAATAGGAAGGCGCGCTCGTCGAGTTCCTCCGTGAGAATCGTGACATCTTTGCATGGTCGCCTTCCGACATGCCTGGTGTACCGAGGGAACTTGCCGAGCACTCACTCAACGTCATAAAAGGATCCAAGCCGGTGAAGCAAGCAACAAGACGCTTTGGAGATGAGAGACGCAAGGCTATAGGAAAGGAGATAAATAGGCTGAAGGCCGCCAATTTCATAAAAGAAGTTGTGCACACCGATTGGGTGGCAAATCCTGTACTTGTTCCAAAGAAGACTAAAGAGCTGAGGATGTGTATTGACTATACCGGTGTTAACAAGTGCTGCCCAAAGGATCCCTTTGCGCTGCCTAGAATTGACCAAGTCGTAGACTCCACAACAGGCTCCGAGCTGCTTTGTTTTTTGGACGCCTACTCAGGGTACCATCAAATCAAGATGAGAGAGTCGGATCAGCTGAAAACATCTTTCACCACTCCATACGGGACTTTCTGCTACATCACGATGCCTTTTGGCCTGAAGAATGCAGGGGCAACATACCAGCGTTGTATGCAGAATTGCCTGCACAAACAGATCAGCCGCAATGTTAACGTCTACGTAGACGACATCGCGGTGATGTCAAAAAAGAAGGCAGATCTCCTAGAGGATTTGGAAGAAACTTTTCAGAATCTCCGGAGGTATCAGATGAAACTCAATCCCGCCAAGTTTGTTTTCGGCGTTCCAGCCGGCAAACTGCTCGGGTTTATCGTCTCAGAACGAGGGATCGAGGTTAATCTGGAGAAGATCAAAGCCATCCAAAACATATCCAGACCTACTTGTCTTAAGGACGTGCAACGTCTAGCCGGATCGGCAGCGGCCGTCAGTCGTTTCATAAGCCGCCTAGGGGAAAAGGCAATGCCTCTCTACCGGCTATTGAAGAAATCCGACAACTTTGAGTGGACAGCAGAGGCAGACGCAGCCTTACAACAACTCAAGGAGGCCCTCATATCCGCTCCCATATTGGCAGCACCTCGACCACAGGAACCAATGCTACTATACATCGCGTCAACAAGAGCTGTTGTCAGCGTTGTCTTGGCTGTGGAAAGAAAGGAGAACGAAGCCGCGACGTATGAGCAACGACCGGTCTACTTCATCAGTGAAGTATTCTCCGCCTCCAAGCAGAGGTATCCGCATTACCAAAACCTGGCTTATGGTGTATGTTGGGGATATATCAACTAGCGGTATCATCATCGTGGATCAATCCGGCTAGTCCAGGGTGGCCCAAGGGTGGTAAGGCTGAAGCCTGCCGGGCGGCCCAGATAGCTGACGTACAAGGAAGTAGGCGGACGGTCCAAGGAAGGCGGAAGCCCATCAAGCCCAAGACGGAAGGCGGCAACTAAGCCGGCTAGGTCTAGGACTCTGATTACTTGCCGGACAAGTACTTGCCTTGTACCCTGGAGTCTGGCCGTCTATATAAGCCGGCCACCAGGGAGCCTTTAGGACACGCTTCAATACGCATCATACACATTGTAACCTGTTCACGGCTATTGCCTCATAGTGAATTATAGCAGCACGTAGGATCTCGCCACCGCTGCAGGATCCGAAGCTGGGTAAACTCGCCGTGCTCAATCCCGTCCTCGACGACACCAACCTTCTTCCCCACAATCCATACGTAGGCTAGAGGACCCCCGTCTCCTATCAATTATGCCGATACCACGACAGTTGGCGCCCACCGTGGGGCATAAGGTTTCTGGCGTCACGTTCCAGGCGGGAACACTTGGCGGCGTGGGCATGCAGATCGCCGTCGGTTGCGTCACAAGGTATGGCGGCCACAGCTACGTCAACTCGGATGAGTCCTGGCTGCCGGCGGACGACTACCTTATCGGATGCGCAATCGTACCGATCAGAGGGATCGACGTCTTCATCGGGTATAGGCCAGAGGCGTACGGCCTACCGCGTTTCTACAACCCCACCCACCAACCCTTCGACCAAGCAGTCGACCGACAAGATGGATCGGAATCCGCTTTCTCCCAGGAGTCGGCCGAATCTGATTTCCACTTCGTCGGAGTTGTTGGACTGGGATCAAACTCCCAGCCGGAAAACAACGATCCTGAGTCAATCCTCCCTGCTCTCAAGGAGGATGCGATGTCAGATGCCGGATCCAGATCTACCGTTCAAGTCAACGTAGACTCTGACTCTGATGATGATGCTAGTCTCTTCGAAGAGAAGATCAAAACCTGCTTTTCCAGTGGTAATCCGGCTCCTTCAGAGGGCACATCGGATACTGACATGCCTGACAAGCTGGCTATGATAGTTGTCGTCGGTCACGAGACAACCCCAGTTGCTTCGGAAACGCAAAACAAGCCGGTGGAAGACGCCGGCGACACCACTGCCGACCAACTCATTGAAAGTTCCGACAAGGTGCGCGCAAAGAAGAGAACTGGCCTCGAGAAAGGCGGCAGCAGCAAACCCACGGATTTGCCCTCCGTCATCAAAGAAGTAGACAAGATCATGAATACTCCGGTGAATAAAGACACCCCACTCGATGAAGTGGAAGAGCTTAGGATTAACATGCTTAAGCACTCTGACTTCCTGCGAAAAAGAGAGGAGCACGTTGAGAGCCTTGCGAAGAAGATCGAGAAAGAACAGGAGAATATGTCGGCCAAAACAAGCCGGCAACTCTTTGAGGAAAAAAGGTCATCAAAAAACCGCCGTGGCAAGGAGCCGCCAACACGAGCAACGACAGCGGCTCAAGATCTCGGGTTCGACTGGCGTATGGCACCACAGCGCGTGGACAGAAGGGGAGATGTTGTTTTCTGCACCCCCGTCCTCAACGCGGCTGCCGCGCTAGATACCCTGGACGACAAAACTTACGCGGCGGAGGAAATGCTGGCCAATGCAAGACACTTTGTAAGCAAGGCCCTAGAACAACAAGCTCGTGCTGATTCCTACGGCCACATGGCGGATGCTCGGGGGGGAGACCTAGAGTCTAAGTCAGGAAAGTGCAAAGCTGCACCTGGCGACGACCCCGAAGGCCCATCTGGCTCCAGTAGCCATGGCGACAAAAGGAAGGCAACGCCACCTCCAAAGAAGACGCCACCGCCAAAACCAAGGCGGGACGAGAATTCAAGGACAGGAAGCAGGGGAGACCTGCCACCTCCAGCCCTGCCAAGACGCGACAATGGCGGTAGCCGGAACAATAGACTGCCGCCTAGGAAAGATGCCGGTAACGACCCTCCCAGGAGAGGTTGAAGCCGGTCTCTGCAGCGTAGCACCGGCAGCAAGAGGAAAGAGGAGGTAGAAGGGCCCAAGCTCAGCATAAGCCGGGCAGCGCAGGACGAGCCAGACGCAAACAGAGGCGCACGGCAGCTCGATCCAAAAGACGCACGACACCGCCTACAAGACATAGCAAGAGGAAAGGAGCCGCTATATTCTGGACCAAAGTGCTTCGGTGACGCCATCCGCAGAGAGCCGTTCCCTAAGGACATGACATCAGTGTCAAAAAACTGTTCTAGGTACAACGGCCTCGTTAAGCCGGATTCATGGCTATCCGACAATGCATGGCCATAGAAATTGCCGGCGGGAGCAGCTATATTGCCGTCCGTTACCTACCTCTCATGTTGGAAGGCACGGCAAGGGCTTGGATCGACAACCTTCCTGAAAAGTCTATCCATAGCTGGTACGACATGGAAAAGGTTTTCTCCCAGCTCTTCCAAGGAACATACAAGCGCCCAAATACCTACACGGATTTGCAACACTGTATCCACAAGCCGGACGAAACCATGAGAGACTTTGTCAGCCATTGGATATCCGAAAAAGCCAACTCTCATGGTGTTTTGGACGCACAGGCTATCCACGCCTTCTACACGGGCCTGCAGAAGAAGTCCTTGCTCCGTCATCGGCTCGTCCGCGAGCAAATCACGGACCTTGGCGAGATTCTCAACCTAGCCGCCCAATACGCGGCGGCGGATGACGACGCCCGGGACGATGATCCAGACGTCAACATCATACCAAAGCGGAACAACAAGCGCAAGCAGGCGGCGGAGGACAAAGCCGGACCTTCCAACGAGTTAGCTGTCGCATTCCAAGGGAATGCCGGCAAAAAGAAGTGGAAGAATAAGAAAGATAGTCGCGAAGCCGGTTCAGGGCCTAAGGCGGCGCGAATCACTTATGAGCAGGCAAAACTTTTGCCATGCCCTATCCACGCCTCACTCGGCAAGGTCAACCATATGCTTGGCGAGTGTCGTTTCATGGACGACTTCAAAAAGGACTTCACAGTCGGCTGGAAGTCAAAGAAGTCAAAGAAGAACGACAAGAAAGACAACAAGGAGGATGAGGATGACGACGACATGTCTGTCTCAAGCGAGGATGACGCGCCGCCAAGAAAAAGAAACCATATCCGAAGGTCAAAGAATCTCTTGTATGCTTTGTCGGCACACCTTCGGCTAAGGCAGATAAGGCGGAAATGCGCGAACTCAACGCAACAATGCCGGACGTCCCTCAGTATTTGAACTGGTCGGAAGCAACGATCACTTGGGACCGGTCCGACCACACTGATCACGTTCCTCACCCAGGCAAGTACGCCCTCGTCGTCGATCCCATTGTCGACAACTTCAGACTCACAAAGGTAGTCATGGATGGCGGCAGCAGACTCAACATCATGTACTACGACACGCTAAGCCGCATGAACCTGACAGAGGATCAGCTGGACCACAGCAACCTCACTTTTCACGGCATAGTGCCCGGCAGGAAAGCAAAGTCAATGGGGAGCATTAGGCTGAAGGTAACTTTCGGACCAAAAGAGAACTACCGCTCAGAGTTCCTCCGGTTCGAAGTTGTCCCCTTCAAAAGCGCCTATCATGCAATCTTCAGACGACCGGCTTTCGCCAAATTTATGGCAAGGCCGTGCTACATATACAGCAAGCTTAAAATGCCGGGGGAAAACGGAACCATCACGATTTCCGGCAACTTCAAGAAAGCGCAAGGAAGCCGTCATCCACAAGGAAGAACTCGCACTGCTTGGGGCGGATTCAGAAAACTCCATGCCCAAGCCAAAGATTGATGTCAAGAAGACCTTTGAAGCTTCAGAAGACACCAAAAAGGCGGACCTCATCCCAGGCGACAAGTCTAAGCAAGTCGTCATCGGCTCTAACCTTGACAGCAAATAGGAAGGCGCGCTCGTCGAGTTCCTCCGTGAGAATCGTGACATCTTTGCATGGTCGCCTTCCGACATGCCTGGTGTACCGAGGGAACTTGCCGAGCACTCACTCAACGTCATAAAAGGATCCAAGCCGGTGAAGCAAGCAACAAGACGCTTTGGAGATGAGAGACGCAAGGCTATAGGAAAGGAGATAAATAGGCTGAAGGCCACCAATTTCATAAAAGAAGTTGTGCACACCGATTGGGTGGCAAATCCTGTACTTATTCCAAAGAAGAATAAAGAGCTGAGGATGTGTATTGACTATACCGGTGTTAACAAGTGCTGCCCAAAGGATCCCTTTGCGCTGCCTAGAATCGACCAAGTCGTAGACTGCACAGCAGGCTCCGAGCTTCTTTGTTTTTTGGACGCTTACTCAGGATACCATCAAATCAAGATGAGAGAGTCGGATCAGCTGAAAACATCTTTCACCACACCATACAAGACGTTATGCTACATCACGATGCCTTTTGGCCTAAAGAATGCAGGGGCAACATACCAGCACTGTATGCAGAATTGCCTGCACGAACAGATCGGCCGCAATGTTCACGTCTACGAAGACAACATCGCGGTGATGTCAAAAAAGAAGGCAGATCTCCTAGAGGATTTGGAAGAAACTTTTCACAATCTCCGGAGGTATCAGAAGAAGCTCAATCCCGCCAAGTGTGTTTTTGGCGTTCCAGCCGACAAACTGCTCGGGTTTATCGTCTCAGAACGAGGGATCGAGGTTAATCCGGAGAAGATCAAGGCCATCCAAAACATATCCAGACCTACTTGTCTAAAGGACGTGCAACGCCTAGCCGGATCGGCATCGGCCGTCAGTCGTTTCATAAGCCGCTTAGGGGAAAAGGCAATGCCTCTCTACCGGCTATTGAAGAAATCCTACAACTTTGAGTGGACAGCAGAGGCAGATGCCGCCTTACAACAACTTAAGGAGGCCCTCACATCCGCTCCGATATTGGCAGCACCTCGATCACAGGAACCAATGCTGTTGTACATCGCGGCAACAGGAGCTGTTGTCAGCGTTGTCTTGGCTGTGGAAAGAAAGGAGAACGAAGCCGCGACGTACGAGCAACGACCGGTCTACTTCATCAGTGAAGTATTCTCCGCCTCCAAGCAGAGGTATCCGCATTACCAAAAGCTGGCTTATGGTGTATTCTTCGCCTCCAGAAAGCTTAGGCATTATTTCCAGGAGCACACAGTGACAGTAGTCAGCAAGGCGCCGTTGGGAGACATAATCAACAATGCAGAGGCAACAGGTCGAGTTGCCAAATGGGGTATCGAACTTGCCGCCTTTGATATAGTCTATAAGCCACGGACCGCCATTAAGTCTCAAGCACTTGCAGATTTTGTCGCCGACTGGACAGAAGCCATGGAGGAAACGACACTCCCCGAACAGAATATTGGGTCATGCACTTTGACGGATCAAAGATGCTCAAAGGCTCGGGGGCTGGAGTCGTTCTACGCACGCCTAAAGGTGACAAGCTTAGCTACGTGTTGCAAATCCACTTCACAGCAACCAACAACGTTGCCGAGTACGAAGCTTTGCTTCATGGGTTACACGTGGCAAACGACCTCGGCATCAAAAGAATCCTCTGTTATGGCGACTCAGATTTGGTCGCGCAGCAAGTAAGCGGAACATGGGATGCGAAAAGCGCAACAATGGCGGCATGCAGAGCCAAAGTTGACGAATTCGCAAAAAACTTCGCGGGCTACGAAGTCCGACATGTTCCAAGAGCTGAGAACGAGGCGGCAGACACACTTGCCAGACTAGGGTCAGAACAAAAAAGGTACCAAAAGATATTTTCCTGGAACATTTGCACAAGCCATCCATCAAAGGCGCCGATTTGATGGACCCCGATGCAGAAAAACTGGTAGAAGCGGCAAGTCTCGCTGTCTACTCGATACAGCCGGATTGGACTGTCACATATCTCGATTTTCTAATCGACAGAAAGTTGCCGGAGGACGATGAGGTGCTAAAAAGGCAGATCATAAGGCGAGCCAAGGCATTTAGGATAATAAAAGGCGAGCTATATAAGCGAAGCACGTGCGGCATCTATCAGCGGTGCATACAACCACAAGAAGGCCGGGAAATTCTGAAAGACATACATATTGGCACCTGCGGGCATCATGCTTCCGCCAGGTCCATTGTATCCAAAGCTTTCCGCCAAGGTTTCTACTGGCTTACCGCCAAAGAAGACGCCGAGAACATCGTAAAAACATGCAAAGGCTGCCAGTTGTACGCTCGTCAACCTCACTTACCGCCACAAGAACTAAGGACAATTCCAATCACCTGGCCGTTCGCGGTCTGGGGCTTAGACATGGTGGGTCCCTTCAAGAAGGCGCGTGGTGGGTATACCCACCTATTGGTCGCTGTCGACAAGTTCACCAAATGGGTCGAGGCTAAGCCGATCAGCAAACTTGACGCACGAACAGCCACCAATTTCCTCTGGGGAATTATCTCTCGGTTTGGAGTTCCACATAGCATTATCACTGATAATGGCAGCAACCTATCTCAAGGCGACATAGAAGAATACTGCAGTGATCTGGGTATCCGGCTTGATTTGGCATCCGTGTCACACCCTCAATCCAATGGACAAGTAGAGTGTACAAACGGCCTAGTCTTATCAGGACTTAAGCCTCGTCTCGAAGCTCCATTACACAGGGCAGCCGGTGCTTTGGCAGATGAGTTACATTCGGTACTATGGAGTTTGCGCACAACGCCAAACAGGTCTACCGGCTACACTCCTTTCTTCTTAGTATATGGCGCTGAGGCGGTGCTACCTACCGACATGAAATACGATTCCCCAAGAGTTCAAGCCTACATCGAGCAAGACGTAGAAGGTGCAAGACAGGATAGCCTAGACCTGCTAGACGAAGAAAGAGACGTCGCTCTACATCGCTCCGCCTTGTACCAGCAACAACTTCGCCGCTATCATAGCCGGAGAGTGCGGAAGGGAAGCTTCAAAACAGGTGACATGGTTCTCCGCCTAATTCAAGACAGAAAAGGCTTGCACAAGTTATCCCCGCCATGGGAAGGACCGTTTATAGTCAGAAAGGCGCTGCTCAATGGTACCTACTACCTAGCCGACATCCGGGACGAAGAAGAAAAGAAGAGGCGCAAGAAGGCGGTAGGAAAAAGGGGAACCAAGTGCAAAAGAAGCATTGACGATCCGTTCGAACAAACAAGACGGCCTTGGAATATTGAGCAGCTACGTCCTTTCTACACTTAGCAATTTATAATTGTAATAAGTTATATATGATTATGAAATAAAAGTCTATGGTTCCTCATCTGTGTTGAGAAGCATGCCATCTTTTGTCTTTTCTTGCAATCATATTTCCCCTATGTATCTAAGTTACCTATTTTTCTAGCTCCGTGCAAAGGTTCAAACTAGTAGATACTTGCAGCTTTCGAGCAAACCTAAAGCAAAAATAAACTTTTTGTGCCGCCTAATTCCTTTACCTCTGATTACTTATGTGTGGTTCGCCTAGTAGTATTTCTTTGGCACCAACATGTTGGCTTTGGTTTCTGATCCTAAACGCATGGTTTAGCCCTGGTTGTTTCAGCTAAAGTTACCGGCTGAGGTTCGTCAACATACAAAAAGTCAAACATATAAGTCAGGGTAAAATTAAGGCGGGCCATATAAATAAAGCAAAATAAAAACTTGTCAGCTAGTTCTTCGCCTAGCAGAACAGCAACAAAAGTATATACAAATATTACAAGTTAAAGTTGCATTGTTTTAGGGGCTGGTAAATCATGTCAGAAGAAGGCAAGGAAACTATGGCTCGGGGGAGCGTCTACATCAGGCTTGGGGGCTGACAACTTCAGCCCCAGAACTGTCACTCCCCTCCGCCTCGGCCGTGCCGACAGCTCCAGCTTCCCCTGCGGCAGGCACAGGATGGCGCCGGTAGAAGATTGAAGTATCCACCATGTCGGCAACACGCGTGGCGTATCCGGCAACGCTGTCCAGAATAGCGGCCGGCTTGACCTCGCTGCCGTCTTCATATGTAGACGGCATGCCTTCGGTGACGGCTTCTATCTCCGCCTCGGGGTAGTGCGTCATGAATAGTCCAAGCGCAGTCTTGGCACCACCCCGCACCGCCGACTTCAGCGAGCTCTTGTGTAGCTTGGTAGCCTGCTCGAGCATATTGGGCACATCGCTGAATTCGGTCGGTTCCTGGCTGCCAGAGGAGATGAAGAACTTGGCGGCAAACCGCTTGGACGCTGCCAAAGTCTCGGTGATCAGCTCGCATAGACGCGCAAGGCGATCCAGGCGGGGGCTGACAACCTTGTCATTACCCAAACCGGCGGGAACTGCATCAAAAATGAAACCATCAGTTTGGCCCAGGCTAAGCAAAATGGCAAAATCAAAAAAAAAGGAGTGAGAAATTACCAAGGGCCGAGTTATGGAAAGCGGACAGCTCAATCATATGAGCCGCCAACGCGTCCTCAGCAGTTTGGGCGCGAGAAGTCTGCTTGGAGATTTCCTCGACAGCCGTCTTCTCCGCCTCCGCCAACTTCTTGCGCAGGCTTTCCAGCTCACCAGTGAGCTGGCTAGATTCCTGCGCAAATTTCAGCTGCTGGGCCTCCATCTCCTTCTGGTGATCCTCCTTCATCGCCAAGTTGGGGCTGCCAAATCGGAAGCTTCATTCATAAGAGCTTGCATGTCAGTGGATGCCTTCAGTAGATCCTGGGCGTGATCTAGCAGTTCTACAATATCGATTCACTAGCTAAAAGATTGGCGGCAGCAAAAGTTGGAAGACGGCGAAAAGACAGAAGGAATAATTATACCTTCATCTTTTTTGCGGGCCGCCTCCAGTTCGGCAATCCGCCGGTCCTTGGCCTCGCAATCCTTCTTCAGGTCGCGACACCGTTGGTTTATCTCGACTCGGGAGGAGACAAGCTCAACGTTGGCAGACACGAGGCCCTGCAAGAAAAAGCAAAGGCATATACCATATCGTCAAAAAACCACTAAGCCGGCAGTCAATGTACTCGACTTGCCATCTAAGTGCTCGGGGGGGGAAGACTATGTATATGCCGCAAAGTGGAAAAAACTTACAGACATATCGCCCTCCTAGTCGGCAAATGCCTGGGAGGCGAAGTTGGCAAAAGCTAGTGTAGACTCCTTGGACGCCTTAAAGGTGGACCAAGGGTCCCTGACTCGGCCGCCTCCCGCAGCCGGGGCTGCCCTCTGCGTTCCACCGGCAATCACCTCCAGCAGCTCCTCCTTGGCGGCATGAGATTGGACGGCTTCATTGGCCGTAGCCTCAGTCATGGGAAGGGGAGCACCGGCGGTGCGGCCCGCGGAGGAAGTCGCCGGCGCAGGACCGAAAGCCGGAGCCTGGGGCTGGCGGCGAGCATCGCTCATAAAGCCGTCGGCCTGGGGCTGGGGAGTTGGCGGCATGGTAGCAGGCGAGCTGCCTTGGGGCCGCTTTCCCTTGGAAAGGAGTCTGGTCGGCAACCTGGAAGTTGCCACCCGCTCCCTGTCAATAAAGCAAGCACAGTCAGATAAACGCTGGCAATGGAGGAATTCGACAACCATATAAGGCGGAAATGAGTACCTTCGGGGGATGTTAATCCCCACGTTCTCGTCGAGGTCGACGAGCACCGGCATTACAGCCGATGCGGTCGGTTTCTTCCTCTCGGCATTGACCGTAGAGGAAGCAGCGTCGGACGCCTTGCGCTTCTTGGTCTTCCCGGCTTCCGGCTCGTAGAAGTCGGGAGCCAGGTCATCCTCCCCCAGGGCAGAGAGCTGAGAAAAAGGGCAAGCGTTAAATAGGGCTCTAGTTAGCCGGCAAAGGCCGTCAAAAAAGGGCAACGAGCAAGACATTTTACCTCGAGGGGAGGGTTGTCATGGGTGTGCATGGGCACGCCTTCCGCCGCCTTCACCAGCCCCGCTTTGACGAGGCTGCGAAGCCGGAACGCCAGGTCGGCGGCCGGTAACCCTTCTTCGCTTACGCGAAGAGAGGCTGTGGCAGTAGGCGAATACTGACACATTTTGTGCGGGCTGTACCGCAGGGGCAGTATCTGCCGGCTAAGCCAGCAGATGACGGTGTCCACCCCATCCAGCAAGGGAGGGGACATCGTGCGGGTGAGGAACTCGATCCGCCTTTGAACAAGGCGGAGTTCCTCCGTCATCTTGGGCACCGCCTCGTCCCAGCATGGCCTGGGCATAGGCGGCGCGTTGACAAAGTCTGGGACGCCAAATTGGCGCCCCGGCGCTGCCATGTCTTGGCAGTAGAAGAAGGTGGACGTCCAGCCCTTGACGGACTCGAGGTATGGTATCTTGGGATACCATTGGCGTCCTTGGCGGCAGTTGAAAGTAATACTGCCGCAGGTCGCCAGTCGGCCGTCCGGCACAGTCTGGCGCCGGCAACGAAAGCAGTATCTGAAGAAGTCTAAACTAGGCCTAATACCTAGATAGCCCTCGAACAGAGCGGTGAAGCCGGCTAAGACTAGAATGCTATTGGGCGCTATATTATGGGGCTAGAGCCCATAGTGATCTAAGACCTCGCTAAAGAAGGCGGAAGGCAGTAGCGCCATTCCCCTAACTAGGTGGGAGGTAAGGATTACCCGTTCCCCGGCTTTCGGAGCCGGGATGACGTCTCCTAAGGCGGATCTCCATTGGCAGTCCTCCCGGGTGGGGAGGTAGCCGACGGCCTCCAGGTCCTGGAGGTGATCTTCGTCGACTATCGAGGGGAGCCAGTAGCGCGACCCGAGGTCAGACGCTTCCTCCTCCTCGTCGACGGGAGCGCCTCCCGCCGCCGTCGCCGCGGCGGAAGATGAAGGAGCCGAGGAGACCGCCGCCGGCGCGCGCGCGGTTGGAGTCTGAGAGGCGACGGTGGCGACATTGCCCGTCGCCGCCGCCGCAGGGCGTGAGGTTGCGCCGCCCATCACCGCCGCGGGGATGGTTTCGGTCGCCGGAGCGCCGGAAGTCGCGGAAGGGATGTCTTGGCCGGTGGACATCGCCGTGCGCGAAGGTCGTCGGAGGAGAGTGCTCGCCGGAGTTCGCTCGGAGCAAGAAGCGGGGAAGTGGAAGAGCAAGAGGTCGAGGAGAGCAAAGGCAGGGGTGAAAAAATGAACCGTTCGGTTCCCTATTTATAGGTCCAGGCGTTGCTCCCTGTGCAAACGGCGTTTTTAGTCGGACACGTGTCCAGCATCCGCTGCGGCACATGATCACACGATCTCCACGCCTCCTCTTTTCCCGCGATTTGTGATCATGGCGAGATTCCCACCTAGGCCGTTTTCAAACTGTCGTGAGCCGGCTAAGGGGAATCCGTCAAGAAGAATGCTCGGCGAAATTACGAATTAGCCGTCTTTTCCCATGTTGGATAAAGGCGGCCGCGTGTCAATATCAAGACACGCATGCCTCGTTGATTTTCAGAATGGTTCAAGTCCTGCAGCCGCCAACATTGGCAAATGAAGAATCAAGAAGAAGCCGGCGCCTGGAGGACTCCAACCTTTCTGGGGGCTAATGTTGGGGTTATATCAACTAGGGGTATCACCAACATGGATCAATCCGGCTAGTCCAAGGTGGCCCAAGGGTGGTAAGGCTGAAGCCTGCCGGACGGCCCAGATAGCTGACATACAAGGAAGTAGGCGGACGGTCCAAGGAAGGCGGAAGGCTGAAGCCCATCAAGCCATCAAGCCCAAGACGGAAGGCGGCAACTAAGCCGGCTAGGTCTAGGACTCTGATTACTTGCCGGACAAGTACTTGCCTTGTACCCTGGAGTCTGGCCGCCTATATAAGCCGGCCACCAGGGAGCCTTTAGGACACGCTTCAATACGCATCATACACATTGTAACCTGTTCACGGCTATTGCCTCGTAGTGAATTATAGCAGCACGTAGGATCTCGCCACCGCTGCGGGATCCGAACCTGGGTAAACTCGCCGTGTTCAATCCCGTCCTCGACGACACCAACCTTCTTCCCCACAATCCATACGTAGGCTAGAGGACCCCCGTCTCCTATCAATTATGTCGATACCACGACAGTGTATTCTTTGCCGCCAGAAAGCTTAGGCATTATTTCCAGGAGCACACAGTGACAGTAGTCAGCAAGGCACCGTTGGGAGACATAATCAACAATGCAGAGGCAACAGGTCGAGTTGCCAAATGGGGCATCGAACTTGCCGCCTTTGATATAGTCTATAAGCCACGGACCGCCATTAAGTCTCATGCGCTTGCAGATTTTGTCGCCGACTGGACAGAAGCCATGGAGGAAACGACACTCCCCGAATCAGAATATTGGGTCATGCACTTTCACGGATCAAAGATGCTCAAAGGCTCGGGGGCTGGAGTCGTTCTACGCACGCCTAAAGGTGACAAGCTTAGCTACGTGTTTCAAATCCACTTCACAGCAACCAACAACGTTGCCGAATACGAAGCTTTGCTTCATGGTTTAAACGTGGCAAACGAGCTCGGCGTCAAAAGAATCCTCTATTATGGCGACTCAGATTTGGTCGCGCAGCAAGTAAGCGGAACATGGGATGCGAAAAGCGCAACAATGGCGGCATACAGAGCCAAAGTTGACGAATTCGCAAAAAACTTCGCGTGCTACGAAGTCCGGCATGTTCCAAGAGCTGAGAACGAGGCAGCAGACACACTTGCCAGACTAGGGTCAGAACGCAAAAAGGTACCAAAAGATATTTTCCTGGAACATTTGCACAAGCCATCCATCAAAGGCGCCGATTTGATGGACCTCGATGTAGAAGAACTGGTAGAAGAGGCAAGTCTCGCTGTCTACTCGATACAGCCGGATTGGACTGTCCCATATATCTCGATTTTCTAATCGACAGAAAGTTGCCGGAGGACGATGAGGTGCTAAAAAGGCAGATCATAAGGCGAGCCAAGGCATTTAGGATAATAAAAGGCGAGCTATATAAGCGAAGCACGTGCGGCATCTATCAGCGGTGCATACAGCCAGAAGAAGGCCGGGAAATTCTGAAAGACATACATATTGGCACCTGCGGGCATCATGCTTCCGCCAGGTCCATTGTATCCAAAGCTTTCCGCCAAGGTTTCTACTGGCTTACCGCCAAAGAAGACGCCGAGAACATCGTAAAACCATGCAAAGGCTGCCAGTTGTACGCTCGTCAACCTCACTTACCGGCACAAGAACTAAGGACAATTCCAATCACCTGGCCGTTCGCGGTCTGGGGCTTAGACATGGTGGGTCCCTTCAAGAAGGCGCGTGGTGGGTATACCCACCTATTGGTCGCTGTCGACAAGTTCACCAAATGGGTCGAGGCTAAGCCGATCAGCAAACTTGACGCACGAACAGCCACCAATTTCCTCTGGGAATTATCTCTCGGTTTGGAGTTCCACACAGCATTATCACTGATAATGGCAGCAACCTATCTCAAGGCGACATAGAGGAATACTGCAGTGATCTGGGTATCCGGCTTGATTTGGCATCCGTGTCACACCCTCAATCCAATGGACAAGTAGAGCGTACAAACGGCCTAGTCTTATCAGGACTTAAGCCTCGTCTCGAAGCTCCATTACACAGGGCAGCCGGCGCTTGGGCAGATGAGTTACAGTCAGTACTATGGAGTTTGCGCACAACGCCAAACAGGTCTACCGGCTACACTCCTTTCTTCTTAGTATATGGCGCTGAGGCGGTGCTACCTACCGACATGAAATACGATTCCCCAAGAGTTCAAGCCTACATCGAGCAAGACGTAAAAGGTGCAAGACAGGATAGCCTAGACCTGCTAGACGAAGAAACAGACGTCGCTCTACATCGCTCCGCCTTGTACCAGCAACAACTTCGCCGCTATCATAGCCGGAGAGTGCGGAAGCGAAGCTTCGGAACAGGTGACCTGGTTTTCCGCCTAATTCAAGACAGAAAAGGCTTGCACAAGTTATCCCCGCCATGGGAAGGACCGTGTATAGTCACAAAGGCGCTGCTCAATGGTTCCTACTACCTGGCCGACATCCGCGACGAAGAAGAAAAGAAGAGGCGCAAGAAGGCGGCAGGAAAAAGGGGAACCAAGCGCAAAAGAGGCATTGACGATCCTTTCGAACAAACAAGACGGCCTTGGAATATTGAGCAGCTACGTCCTTTCTACACTTAGCAATTTATAATTGTAATAACTTATATATGATTATGAAATAAAAGTCCATGGTTCCTCATCTGTGTTGAGAAGCATGCCATCTTTTGTCTTTTCTTGCAATCATATTTCCCCTATGTATCTAAGTTACCTATTTTTCTAGCTCCGTGCAAAGGTTCAAACTGGTAGATACTTGCAGCTTTCGAGCCAACCTAAAGCAAAAATAAACTTTTTGCGCCGCCTAATTCCTTTAACTCTGATTACTTATATGTGGTTCGCCTATTAGTATGTCTTTGACACCAACATGTTGGCTTTGGTTTCTGATCCTAAACGCATGGCTTAGCACTGGTTGTTTCAGCCAAAGTTACCGGCTGAGGTTCGTCAACATACAAAAAGTCAAACATATAGGTCAGGGTAAAATTAAGGCGGGCCATATAAATAAGGCAAAATAAAACTTGTCAGCTAGTTTCCCGCCTAGCAGAGCAACAACAAAAGTATATACAAATATTACAAGTCAAAGTTGCATTGTTTCAGGGGCTGGCAAATCATGTCAGAAGGAGGCAAGGAAAGGAAACTATGGCTCGGGGGGGCGTCTACATCAGGCTTTGGGGGCTGACAACTTCAACCCCAGAACTGTCACTCCCCTCCGCCTCGGCCATGCCGGCAGCTCCAGCTTCCCCTGCAGCAGGCACAGGATGGCGCCGGTAGAAGATCGAAGTATCCACCATGTCGGCAACACGCGTGGCGTAGCTGGCAACGCTGTCCAGAACAGCGGCCGGCTCGACCTCGCTGCCGTCTTCATATGTAGACGGCATGCCTTCGGTGACGGCTTCTATCTCCGCCTCGGGGTAGTGCGCCATGAATAGTCCAAGCGCAGTCTTGGCACCACCCCGCGCCACCGACTTCAGCGAGCTCTTGTGTAGTATGGTAGCCTGCTCCAACATATTGGGCACATCGCTGAATTCGGTTGGTTCCTGGCTGCCAGAGGAGATGAAGAACTTGGCGGCAAACCGCTTGGACGCTGCCAAAGTCTCGGTGATCAGCTCGCATAGACGCGCAAGGCGATCCAGGCGGGGGCTGACAACCTTGTCGTCGCCCAAACCGGCGGGAACTGTATCAAAAATGAAACCATCAGTTTGGCTCAGGCTAAGCAAAATGGCAAAATCAAAATAAGGAGTGAGAAATTACCAAGGGCCGAGTTATGGAAAGCGGACAGCTCAATCATATGAGCCGCCAACGCGTCCTCAGCAGTTTGGGCGCGAGAAGTCTGCTTGGAGATCTCCTCGGCAGCCGTCTTCTCCGCCTACGCCAACTTCTTGCGCAGGCTTTCCAGCTCACCAGTGAGCTGGCTAGATTCCTGCGC
This sequence comes from Poa annua, assembly GCA_026929855.1. NCBI lineage: Eukaryota > Viridiplantae > Streptophyta > Magnoliopsida > Poales > Poaceae > Poa > Poa annua. The sequence continues at coordinate 40,437,625 of CM049429.1, read as the reverse complement.
AAATTTCAGCTGCTGGGCCTCCATCTCCTTCTGGTGATTCTCCTTCATCGCAAGTTGGCGGCTGCCAAATCGGAAGCTTCATTCATAAGAGCTTGCATGTCAGTGGACGCCTTCAGTATATCCTGGGCATGGTCTAGCAGTTCTACAAATATGGATTCGCTAACTAAATGATTGACGGCAACATAAGTTGAAAAGATAGCTGAAGGCAAAAAAGATCAACTCTACCTTCATCTTTTTTGCGGGCCGCCTCCAACTCGGCAATCCGCAGGTCCTTGGCCTCACATTCCTTCTTCAGGTCGTGGCAGCGCCGGTTTATCTCGACTCGGGAGGAGACAAGCTCAACGTTGGCGGACATGAGGCCCTGCAGGAAAAAGCAAAGGCATAAAACATATTGTCGAATAACCACTAAGCCGGCAGCCAAATTTTTTGGACCTGCCATCTAAGTGCTCGGGGGAAAGACTATGTATATGCCGGAGTTATAAAAACTTACAGACAGGTCTCCCTCCAAATCGGCGAAGGCCTAGGAGGTGAAGTTGGCAAAAGCCAAGGCGGACTCCTTGGCCTCCTTAAAGGTGGACCAAGGGTCCCTAATTTTGCCGCCTCCCGCAGTCGGGGCTGCCCTCTGGGACACGCCGGCAGCCGCCTCCAGCAGCTCCTCCTTGGCGGCACGCGATTGGACGGCTTCATCGGCCGTAGCCTCAACCAAAAGAAGGGGAGTCTTGGGTGCGCGGTCAGCGGAGGAGGTCCTTGGCGGCGCGCCAGAAGCCGGAGTCGGGGGCTGGCGACGAGCGTCGCCCATAAAGCTGCCGGCCCGGGGCTGGGGAGTTGGCGGCATGGTAGCAGGCGAGCTACCTTGAGGCCTCTTACCCTTGGAAAGGAGCCCGGTCGTCAACCGGGAAGTTGCGACCCTTTCCCTTTCAATAAACAGCAAGCAGTCAGTTCGGTCCCAATATTAAAGAAGCTCGTCGACTGTTAAAGGCAGAATTGAGTACCTTCGAGGGATGTTAATCCCCGCGTTCTCGTCAAGGTTGACGAGAGACGGCTCGGTAGCCGTTGTGATCCTTTTCTTCCTCTCGGCGATCGCCGTAGAGGAAGCGGCGCCGGATGCCTTGCGCTTCTTGGTCTTCCCGGCTTCCGACTCGTAGAAGTCGGGAGCCAGGTCATCCTCCCCCAAGTCGGAGATCTGAGAAAAAAGACAAGTATTAATGGAACTCAAGATTAGCCGGCGAAGCTGTCAAAAAGGGGCAAGGAGCAAGATATCTACCTCGATGGGAGGGTTGTCGTGGGTATGCATGGGCACGCCCTCCACCGCCTTCACCAGCCCCGCCTTGACGAGGCTGCGGAGCCGGAACGCCAGGTCGGCAACCGGCAACCTCTCTTCGCTTACGCGGAGAGAGGCTGTGGCAGTAGGCGAATACTGACACATTTTGTGTGGGCTGTACCGCAGGGGGGGAACCTGCCGGCCGAGCCAGCAGATGACGGTGTCCACCCCGTCCAGCAGGGGGGGAGGCATCGTCCGGGTGAGGAATTCAATCCGCCTTTGGAAAAGGCGGAGTTCCTCAGTCAGCTTGGGCACCGCCTCGTCCCAACATGGCCTAGGCATGGGCGGCGCGTTGACAAATTCCGGGACGCCAAATTGACGGCCCGGAGCTGCCATATCTTGGCAGTAGAAGAATGTGGAGGTCCAGCCCTTGACGGATTCAAGGTATGGTATCTTAGGATACCATTGGCGGCCCTGGCGGCAGTTAAAAGTGACACTGCCGCAGGTTGCCAGCCCGCCGTCCGGCACGGTCTGACGCCGGCAACGAAAACAGTATCTGAAGAAGTCTAAGCTAGGCCTAATACCTAGGTAGCCCTCGAACAGAGCTGTGAAGCCGGCTAATACTAGAATACTATTGGGCGCTATGTTGTGGGGCTGGAGCCCATAGTGATCTAAGACCTCGCTAAAGAAGGCGGAAGGCGGCAGCGCCATTCCCCTAACTAGGTGGGAGCTGAGGATTACCCGTTCCCCGGCTTTTGGAGCCGGGATGACGTCTCCTGAGGCGGCTCTCCATTGGCAGTCCTCCCGAGTGGGGAGATAGCCGATGGCCTCCAGGTCTTGGAGGGTGTCTTCATCGACTATGGAGGGGAGCCAGTAGCGGGACCCGAGGTGAGCCGCTTCCTCTTCCTCGTCGACGGGAGCGCCTCTCGCCGCTGTCGCCACGGTGGAAGATGGAGGAGCCGAGGAGACCGCCGCCGGCGCGCGCGCGGTAGGAATCTAAGAGGCGACGGTGGCGGCATTGCCCGTCGCCGCCGTCACGGGGCGAGATATCGCGCAGCCCATCGCTGTCGCGGGTACGGTTTTGGTCGCCGGACCACTGGACGCCGTGGAAGGGATGTCTTGGCCGGTGGACATCGCCGCGTGCGAAGGTCGCCGGAGGAGAACGCTCGCCGGAGTTTGCTCGGAGCAAGAAGCGGGAAAGTGGAAGAGCAAGGGGTCGAGGAGAGCAAAGGCAGGGGTGCAAAAATGAACCGTTCGGTTCCCTATTTATAGGTCCAGGCGTTGCTCCCTGTGCAAACGGCGTTTTTAGTCGGACACATGTCCAGCATCCGCTGTGGCGCATGATCGCACGATCTCCACGCCTCCTCTTTTCCCGTGATTTGTGATCATGGCGAGATTCCCGCCTAGGCCGTTTTCAAACTGTCGTGAGCCGGCTAAGTGGAATCCGTCAAGAAGAATGTTCGGTGAAATTGCGAAGTAGCCATCTTTTCCCATGTTGGATAAAGGCGGCCGCGTGTCAATATCAAGACACGCATGCCTCATTGATTTTCAGAATGGTTCAAGTCCTGCTGCCGCCAACATTGGCAAATGAAGAATCAAGAAGAAGCCGGCGCCTGGAGGACTCCAACCTTTCTGAGGGCTAATGTTGGGGATATATCAACTAGGGGTATCACCAACATCGATCAATCCGGCTAGTCCAGGGTGGCCCAAGGGTGGTAAGGCTGAAGCCTGCCGGGCGGCCCAGATAGCTAACGTACAAGGAAGTAGGCGAACGGTCCAAGGTAGGCTGAAGGCCGAAGCCCATCAAGCCACCAAGCCCAAGACGGAAGGCGGCAACTAAGCCGGCTAGGTCTAGGACTCTGATTACTTGCCGGACAAGTACTTGCCTTGTACCCTGGGGTCTGGCCGCCTATATAAGCCGGCCACCAGGGAGCCTTTAGGGCACGCTTCAATACGCATCATACACATTGTAACATGTTCACGGCTATTGCCTCATAGTGAATTAGAGTAGCACGTAGGATCTCGCCACCCCTGCGGGATCTGAAGCTGGGTAAACTCGCCGTGTTCAATCCCGTCCTCGACGACACCAACCTTCTTCCCCACAATCCATACGTAGGCTGGAGGACCCCCGTCTCCTATCAATTATGTCGATACTACGACACTCTAGGGCATATTTCCTTCAGGCGCAGGCGCCGAAGTCGAACAACCAGTTCGCCCGTGAGCTCAAGACCGCCCTCCCAAGCACGGAAACCTCCAGGTCCCTCAAGTGGTCGCAGTACACCATCGCCTTCGACGCTCAGGACCACCCCAAGTCCACCAAGACTGTTGGAACCCTCTCGCTGGTCTGCACCCCCACCATCGACAATGTGGCTGTCTCCAAGACGCTCATCGATGGCGGAGCAGGCCTGAACGTTATGTCCATAGATACATTCGAAGCGCTTCAAGTGCCCTACGAGCGGCTTATGCCCTCGAGGCCCTTCACGGGGGCCACCAGCGGCTCGATCAAGCCTCTAGGCCAGGTCAGGCTTGCCGTCACCTTCGGGAGCGAGGAAAATTACCGCACCGAGAAAATCGACTGCGATGTCGCGCACATCGGCCTGCCGTACAACGCCATCCTACGCTACCCTACGCTTGCGAAGTTCATGGCTGTCACGCACCATGCGTACAACATGGTCAAGATCCCCGACAGCGTCGGCACGATCACCATATGTGGGCATGTCCTGAACGCTACGCGCGCTGTTGAGACGGCCTACAAGACTGCCGCCATGGCCTTCCCCGCAGAAGAGGACCAAGAGCCTCTCGAGAGGCCCAAGAATAAGAAGCAATTGTTCTCCCAGGAGGCAACTGCTACTAAGAAGATCTCTCTGAGCTCAGGTAGCTCGGGGGCTGAAGGCTCGGGGGCTAGCGTCACCATTGCCGCCGCGCTGCCTCCCAAATAGGAAAGCGTGCTCATCGCCTTCCTCCAGGCAAACTCTGACATGTTCGCGTGGACACCGTCAGATATGTCTGGTGTACCGAGGGAGGTGATCGAGCACCACTTGGCCGTGTGCCGAAACGCGCGCCCCGTCAAGCAAAAAGCAAGAAAGCAAGCCCCCGAGAAGCAAGCATTCATCGTCAAGGAGGTCGAGAAGCTCAAAGCGGCAAAAGTTGTTCGCGAAGTCGCGCATCCCACTTGGCTCTCCAACGGCGTGGTAGTCCCAAAGCCCGCCGGAGGAGGCCGTCTCTGCATAGACTACCCTGATGTAAACAAGGCCTGCCCCAAAGACCCTTATCCCATGCCCAGAATTGACCAGATTGTGGACTCCACGGCAGGCTACGACGTCCTCTGTTTCCTTGATTACTTCTCTGGTTATCACCAGATAAAAATGGCTAAGGAGGACGAGGAGAAGACGGCTTTCCTCACCCCATGCGGTGTGTATTGCTACGTCTGCATGCCCTTTTTAGCACCCCAACTTTTATTAAAGTTGGAACACCTGTGTTATGTGCTAGTCCCTGGATCACTGCCAGCACCACAGTACAAAATATAAAGTACCACTGCATAAGTATTAAAATTGCTACAACGAGATCCAAAAATAATAGCCAAATATGGCTTTATTACAATTTGCATAGCCATGAAGGCTAGCTAAAGTTCAAAGTTCACAGCGAAAGCGAAATAACATTGAGCCTCATCTTCAAGCATGCGCCACAGGCAGTCATGTTGGGTGTAGACTCGAGCCAAATCATTCAGCATCAGAATTTCCTGCACATTGGAATATGCAGCCCCCGAAGGAGGTCAATACAATGATGTATTGGCAAGTGACTATGGTGGATATATACTGGCAAGTCTAACATCTATATGCATATTTGGCTTGGTGGGGTTGAAGGCTATTTGCAGAAAGCAAGTTTTCTCCTATCATTTTGTAAAACACTTTTATTTCTCGAAGACTTGGCACCGAGGGATAAAGCCCAAGTGCACCAACAATTCTTTCCTTAGTAAAATTTTACTTTATGAAAACAGTGTTGAGATTCTTCTGCCCATCCTTGTCCAGTTGCTCAAGTAGTCCATTTCCGGGGACACGGCTGAGAACTCAGATTGTCGACTCTGCAGAGGTTGTGCACTTTCACCTTTAGACTCAATTTGTCCGAGAAATCCTATACACGCGGAGTGTATTATGGAAAGGAGAGAATTGAGACAAGAACTTTCAGAAAAAGAATGCAACCATACTAGCAAGACCCGTTCCACCTATCATCTCTACATCTGCTTGTCAAGCTGACAGGTTGCACTCCCACAACTTAATCATTCTAGACAGAGCCCATTGTCAAAAGGTTGCACGGGAAGCTTCTAAACTTGGAGGGACTTGGTAATCTCTTCGTTCCTGGGTGGCCATCCACAAGTGTACTTCTGGGTAACAACCACCATACTCATGGCACTAAGTAGAATAGACATTCATCCTAGGCGATGACAACCACAAGCATAGTCCCAAAAGCCACTCAACATAAACCATATCAACCAATTCCACCCAGATGTGTATTTTAGATTTTTAACACTTAGAAACATTTCCATAACATGGTAAACATTTTTATAGCATGGCTAAGCAACTAATAAAATCTTTTCATGGCTGCTTAGGAAAAGGGTGGCTACACACTACTAGGATATTTGTAAAACACAAACTAACTTAGCATTATAAAATAAATCAAAAATCCCTATCATGCACACTACTCAAAATATACTACTTATGCATATAGAAATTATGGGATATTGTATGAATGTCACTTGCCTTCGTAACAGGAGGAACAAGCACAGCAAGAATAACAATCACAAGCAATTCCTTCCTCTTCTTCACAATCTAGCACAATCAATGAATAAAATAAATACCAACACAATAACATCACAACACTAAACATAATCATGTATGCATGAATGATATGCTATGATAATAGGACACACTTATTAATACTTCTTATTTTCTGTCATTAATAAATGAATTATAATTTTTAGGTATTTCTTATTTTATTTATCAATTAAATAATTTTAAAATAATATAGTAAAACTTTGATTTCTATAATTACAACTTTTATTGCTTTTATGACATCTTCAATTTGGACATTTATTAATATTGCTGGACAGAGGGAAATAATATAATCCTAAAACAATTACATTTATTTCTAAATCATTTTTATTATTTAAGTTATTATTTTAATGGCCGAAATACTCCTCTGATAATTATACAAATTATAATTTGTCAAAGGGCAAAACAATTGATGTAGAAATAAACTACATGAGCAGAGCTATCCGTGGATATAAAGTTTATCAAATTTGAACTTGTAGATCAAAAGTTATGAATTTTCTAAGTTTTGCATATTTTCTTTTTTATTTATAAAAATTCCTGCGAAAAAGAATTAACAGGGGCTACGTGGCGCGATCCTATTGGTCGGTACCGCTTCGACGTGGATCGGCTGCGAGAGCCGTACGATCTAATTAAAAATGGACGCGCGAGATCTAATCGATCTAGATCCATTGGATCTAGATCTAACGGTCCACGATCCGTTGACCAAAAACGGGCGGCGCGGTCGCCGGAGACGCGCGGGGCGCGGCGGAGCCATGGCCGGCGTTTGCGCCCGAGGCGTTCTACGGTGCTAGGAGGAAACGGAGCTCACCAGGGGATGCGCGACGTCGAGGGGAGGGCGATGGCGCGGTGGCAATGACCGGAGCGTCCTCGTCTCCCCGGAAGAGCTCGCCGGAGTTGCGCACGACGACGGTTCCTCTCGGTCGTGGAAAGAGGCGGGGTTTCGCTGCAAAAACACACGCCCCACCGTGTCAAATCGATGCGCACGGCTCACAGGGAGCGAATGGAGGTGGAAAGGAGGTCCGAGGTGGCCGGAGTTGCTCGGGCGGCGGAGTTCTTACCGACGGCGACGGCGGGATTGCGTGAGCTCGAGGGGGCAGCCTATGGGCTCTCAGGAGGTGTGGTTTGGGGCAATCGGACGAGAGCGAGGAGGGCTATTAGTAGGGAGAGGAGGCGAGATAAATGGAGCAGTAAATCGTCCATAATCGTGCGAATTAAATCGGCGTTTTCGGTCGGGGTCGGGGGCGTGATTTGGGGACGAACGTTTCCGCGGGGGTGATGACAGGTGGGTCCCACCTGTCAGCGACTGCGAGCGAGAGCGCGGGGCGCTGGGCCGCTGGCGGGCTGATAGGCTACGCGCGCGGCAGATAGCCAACGGGCCGGCCGGATTTCCTTTTCTTTTTAAAAGAATTATTTCATGTTTTTAAACACTGATTTCAAATATGATTTTTAAACCTATTCAAAACATTTCAGTAAAATTCATAAATATATGTTTTGGAAAGGTTATTAAAAATGGGACTTTTTGACATTATACTTACCCCTAAATAAATTGATAATATTTTATTTATTTAAGGAGTTTTAAGTGAACACTTTATGGAATTATAGTTTATTCAAATTTATAATTTGGAGTTTTATTTAATATTTTTGTGATGTAGTTTTATGCCTAATGATGAATGATGCTTGAATGCAAAGTTTTAATTTTTTGCAAAATTTGGGATGTTACAGACTAACCCCCTTAAGAGGAAGCTCGCCCTCGAGCTTCGGAAAGATCAGCAAATAGGTGTGGATGGTCTTCTCGGAGGTCATCTTGTCGTTCCCAGGTGGCTTCTTCCTCGGTGTGATGGTTCCATTGGACTTTACAAAACTTGATGGTTTTGGTACGGGTGACTCTTTCTGCGGTCTGCAATATCTTGATGGGTTTCTCCTCGTAGGTCAGGTCACTCTCCAATTGTACTTCTTCGAGGGGTACAGTATCCTTTAAAGGAACTCCCATCATTTTGGGGTGACATTTCTTCAGCTGACTGACATGGAACACATTATGAACCGCAGACAGAGCTTGTGGTAGTTCTAACTCATATGCCACCTCACCCTTACGAGACAGAATTTTAAAAGGTCCAATAAACCGAGGTGCTAATTTTCCTTTAATTCCAAACCTCTTTACACCCCTGAGTGGCGACACTCTAAGATAGGTTCTATCGCCCACCTCGTAGGCGACTTCTCTACGTTTAGAATCCGCGTAGCTTTTCTGACGTGACTGTTCTACCTTCAATCTATCTTTAATTAATCTGACTTTCTCTTCAGCTTCTTGGATTATATCAGGTCCAAAGAAACTTCGTTCTCCTACACCACTCCACAACAATGGGGTTGTGCATTTCTTCCCATATAAAGCCTCAAATGGTGCCATCTCAATGCTAGCTTGGTAACTGTTATTGTAGGAGAACTCGGCATAGGGTAGATTGTCATCCCAACTAGACCCATAATCAAGCGCACAAGCTCTTAACATATCTTCTAAAATTTGGTTTACTCTTTCAGTCTGACCATCCGTTTGCGGGTGAAATGCCGTACTGAATTCCAATCTAGTCCCCAGTGATTCATGCAACTGCTTCCAAAAATGGGATGTGAACTGGGTCCCTCTATCGGACACGATACTCTTGGGGACGCCGTGTAAGCACACAATCCTCTTCATGTAAATATCAGCTAGCTTTGCGCTAGTATAGGTGGTCTTCACGGGTATAAAGTGAGCTATTTTGGTTAAGCGACAAACAATAACCCAAATAGAATCATACCCTGATCTGGTTCTTGGTAACCCGGTGATGAAATCTATCCCAATAGAATCCCACTTCCAGTCCGGTACCTTCAAAGGTTGCAAAAGTCCTGCTGGTTTCTGATGCTCAGCCTTTACTCGACTGCATACATCGCACTTAGCTATATATTCTGCTATTTCTCTTTTCAGATTGTTCCACCAAAATCTCTCATTCACATCCATATACATTTTGGTATTTCCTGGATGAATGGAGTAAGGTGTTTCATGGGCTTCTTGAAAAATTAACTTCCTCAGACCAGGATCATTTGCCACACAAACACGTTTTTTAAACCACAAGGTTCCTTGCTCATCTTCATGAAATCCCTTGGCTTTTCCTGCTCTCAAATTGGCTTTGATTTATTCAATATCTTTGTCTCCCTTCTGAGCTTCACGTATATTATCCATCAAATTTGGTTGTACTACCATCGAGGCTACAAAACCATCTGGTACCACTTCCAATCGGAGGTCCTTGAATGCCTTGCATAAATCCTCAGGTATTTCTCCTGCCGTGAGGCCATTCAAATAAACCTTACGACTCAGGGCATCAGCTACTACATTAGCCTTTCCAGGATGGTATTGAAGACTTAGGTCATAATCCTTGATAAGTTCTAACCATCTTCTCTGCCTCATGTTCAATTCTTTCTGAGTGAAAATATACTTCAAACTTTTGTGGTCAGTGAACACTTCACGTCTTTTTCCCATTAGGTAGGGTCTCCAAGTTTTTAGGGCATGTACTACTGAGGCTAACTCGAGATCATGAGTGGGATAATTTGTTTCATGCTTCTTGAGCTGTCTAGAGGCATAAGATGCCACTCTGCCTTCTTGCATCAGCACACTTCCCAGGCCTTGGCCTGAAGCATCACAGTATACTTGGAATACTTTCTCTAAATCAGGTAAGCATAGAACTGGGGCTGAAACTAGTCGTTTCTTTAACTCCTGAAAACTGGCTTCACATGCGTCAGTCCACTCAAATTTCTTCTCCTTCTTTAATAATTCCATCAGTGCCTTGGTGATTTTGGAAAAGTTTTCTATAAATCTTCGGTAGTATCCTGCTAGACCAAGAAAACTTCGTAATTCTCCAACATTCTTTGGTGGTTCCCAATTGGTTACAGCTGAGACATTTTCAGGATCCACTGCTATACCCTCCTTGGATACTATGTGTCCTAGGAATGTGACTTGTTCCAACCAAAATTCACACTTGCTGAATTTGGCATATAACTTATGTTCACGCAGTCTCTGCAATACTAGGCGCAAATGCTCTTCATGTTCTTTGTGACTCTCGGAGTAGATCAGAATGTCATCTATGAACACTACCACAAACTTGTCCTGAAAATCCATGAACACTTTATTCATCATATTCATGAAATAAGCTGGAGCATTGGTTAATCCAAATGGCATTACTGTATACTCATAAGAGCCATATCTTGTACCAAACGCTGTTTTTGGTATATCCATCTCTCTAAACTTCATTTGGAGATATCCTGATCGAAGATCAATCTTGGAGAACACACATGCACCTTTCAATTGATCAAATAATTCATTTATCTTGGGTAACGGATACTTGTTCTTGATGGTGTGTTCATTTATATCTCTGTAGTCCGTGACTAGTCTCTGGGTTTGATCTTTCTTTTTGACAAAAAGAACTGGCGCTCCCCAGGGCGAAAAACTTGGACGGATAAATCCTTTCAGAAGGTGTTCCTCTAGTTGCTTCTTGAGTTCTTTCAGTTCATCGACGGCCATTGGGTAAGGTCTCTTGGCTATTGGTCCGGTACCCGGTTTTAGTTCAATGAGAAATTCCACATCTCTATCAGGTGGCATTCCCGGTAATTCTTCTGGGAATATATCTGGGTACTCTTGGACAATCAGCACATCACCAAGGCTAACCCCCTTAAGAGAATTTAGCCTTACTTTTTTAAGTTCGAAAGTTGATCTGAATTTAATCTTTTGTTTTTCTGGGGTGGTGAGGGTGATAGCTCTGTTTGCACAGTCTATGATTCCTTCAAAACGTGTCATCCAATCCATTCCGATGATAACATCCAAACCTTGGGTTTCTAGGATGACTAAGTCTGCTGGAAAAAGATATTTTCCTATCCTTAATTCTAACTGCCTACAGCCTGAGTTTACTATCATCTCACCCCCAGGTGAACTCACTCTAATAGGTTTTCCTAAGCTTTCCTCGGCTAGCCCATGTTTGTTTACAAAAGCTCTTGATATGAATGAATGCGATGCTCCAGTATCAAATAAGACCAATGCTGGAAAAGAATTGAGCAGGAACTTACCAATCACAGCATCAGATTCATCATGAACTTCTTCCACGTTGAGGTGATTTACTTGTCCCTTCTGGAAAGGATTGGGCTTGGAATTTTCATCGGCCTTTCTCTCTGGGCAATCAGTAGCAAAGTGTCATGTCTTCTTGCACTTGAAGCAAGTCACATTAGACAAGTCTTTCTTCCCTTCAGTGTTAGGACGGGGATTACCATTTCCATGATTATGGCCATGGTGATGGTTTCCCTTGAACCCACCATTATTTCCTTTGTACCCTCCATTGTGGTTATGACCATGATGCTTTTGGCCACTACCATTGTTGGAGTAGTTCCAGGGTTTATGGCCACTGACTTCTGAGGTGTGTGGTTTCTTGTGAGCCCCTTCAGTGTTACCTTTACTTGCACCAAACTTCCTCTTCCTATCCTCTTCCTTTCTGATGTTATTGTCCAGGGTGATTGCCTGATCCAGCAGAATATGATAGTTAGGAGCATATGCCACAGACAAAGGTATCTTTAGTTCTCCCCGAAGTCCATTAAGGAATTTGTCCTTCCTCTTAGCATCAGTGTCGATGTCTTCTGGTGCGTACCTTGATAGCGTACAGAAGTCATCTATATACTCCTTCAGAGTTCTACCTCCCTGCCTCAAGCTACGAAACTCCTCCTTCTTCAGATTCATTATGCCAGAGGAGATGTGAGCATTGCGTAAACCATCCTTGAACGCATCCCAAGTCATGCCATCCAAGGGATGGGTCACTTGATAGGTCTCCCACCACATGGCAGCAGGTCCTTCCAATAGGTGAGCAGTGAACCTCACCTTTTCTGCCTCAGAACACTCACAGGTTACTAAGTCCTTGTTGACTGAACGGAGCCAGTCATCCGCCACTATGGGTTCAGTAGCAGAGGAGAACTTATTAGGTCTAATCCTGAGAAATCTTGCAAGTCTGTCCACAGGAGGTGGGGGTGGTGGTGGATGGTTGTTATTGTTGTTGTTGTTGTTGTTGGTTGCTGCAATGAACTGGGTCATCATAGTCATCAGTTGGGCTTGAGCTGCCATCAGCTGTTGCATAGCTTCGCTGTTGTCGGTATCACGACGTGGAGGCATCTGTGGGGTTTTTGCAGGGATGAGTAAAAGATAGATAGATCTATAAGGAGGAATCCTACCCATGCACAAAACAATCCAGTCAAGCACACCATCAACAACACACCACTTATAAAAACAATCAGCAAACAAATCAAAACCTTTGGTTTAAGGAAAGCGATATAAAAGTTTTGGAAAATAAACTCGCGAGGTTCCGAGGATACAAGGGAATGTACTGCCTTACCACAAGTTGGTAGGTCAATACAAGACCAAGACGATGTGGTGTATGATAAATGGTAGTCTCACTAACTAACTACTCGACCATATCCTCTTCCTCCTCTTCAATTTCATGAATCTCGATTCCTTCATTGGCGAGTACATCCTTGAGTTCCTTTACTTCTTTCTCCAGGGCAAGGTTCTTCTCTTGCAGCTCTCTCTTCTCAGTATGAAGCCTTTTGATCAAGTCACTATCAGCCTCGAACTCGACTTCATTGCTCTCGAGTTCTGCCTTTTGTAACCTGATAGTCTTGTTCTTCTCTTGAACTATTTTCTCTTGTCTCCTGTACTTCTCCTCTTGTGCAGCGAATCTCTCTTCCTGTGCCTTAGTCACTTCCTCTTGAACCTTCACCTTCTCTTTGTTCTCCTTAAGTAAGGCACATAACTCATCGTTCTTCAGGAGCTCGGTGCGTCGATCTTCATATAGTTCGGTGACAAGGATTTCCAGCTCCTGGAAATAAAGACTAAGGGGTTTTGCCTTGCCTCTTTCTCCGACATCATACAGGTAAGGTTCTCCATCCTCGTTTCTCCTTCCAAACAAAATGGAGTAGTGGCCCCTCAACTCTGTGCTGTAGCGTCCGCAGAGGCGCCCAATCAAATATTGCATGACTAGATTGAGCCCTTTGTCTTTGGAGTCACTAACCATTTTGATCTCCAGTGGGGGCTCCTCTCCACTTCCTGGCTGTGTTGATTTTATTCCCCAGCAACCCTCTTTGTTAAACTTCTTCAGAATGAATCCCTTTACTTGGGGTAGTGGTAACCATATCTTCTCGCCGATGTCGAGAAGGTAACAGCCAAAACGGGTGTTCTCGAAGTCCTCCACAGTGGTGAAGTGAAAGCTCGTCATCATTTAGGTAGGAAAGAAAGGAAATTAAAACAAGAATTGCATAAGATAAGGAAGTACTAGTCATGGTGTGTATTATTAATTTAGAAGGATACTAAGTCAAAAATCCTAAGGTGATCAACAGATATTAACAACTCTTCGTAAATTGGATTTTTCACTATAGTGAGAGAGACAGACACCCGGCCAGCCACTTATATTGTGGAACAGGTCTCATGTACGTGGACATGTAAATTTTGTCCCGGGCCGCTTCATCCCACCATGCCGTTAGAATCCAACATACTTCAAAGATGGTAACATTATGACCAAAAAGGGCTTAACCAATCCTAGGGGCTCGAACCTACAGGCAACACTTTGCTCTGATACCATTTTGTAGCACCCCAACTTTTATTAAAGTTGGAACACCTGTGTTATGTGCTAGTCCCTGGATCACTGCCAGCACCACAGTACAAAATATAAAGTACCATTGCATAAGTATTAAAATTGCTACAACGAGATCCAAAAATAATAGCCAAATATGGCTTTATTACAATTTGCATAGCCATGAAGGCTAGCTAAAGTTCAAAGTTCACAGCGAAAGCGAAATAACATTGAGCCTCATCTTCAAGCATGCGCCACAGGCAGTCATGTTGGGTGTAGACTCGAGCCAAATCATTCAGCATCAGAATTTCCTACACATTGGAATATGCAGCCCCCGAAGGAGGTCAATACAATGATGTATTGGCAAGTGACTATGGTGGATATATACTAGCAAGTCTAACATATATATGCATATTTGGCTTGGTGGGGTTGAGGGCTATTTGCAGAAAGCAAGTTTTCTCCTATCATTTTGTAAAACACTTTTATTTCTCGAAGACTTGGCACCGAGGGATAAAGCCCAAGTGCACCAACAATTCTTTCCTTAGTAAAATTTTACTTTATGAAAACAGTGTTGAGATTCTTCTGCCCAACCTTGTCCAGTTGCTCAAGTAGTCCATATCCGGGGACACGGCTGAGAACTCGGATTGTCGACTCTGCAGAGGTTGTGCACTTTCACCTTTAGACTCAATTTGTCCGAGAAATCCTATACACGCGGAGTGTATTATGGAAAGGAGAGAATTGAGACAAGAACTTTCAGAAGAAGAATGCAACCATACTAGCAAGACCCGTTCCACCTATCATCTCTACATCTGCTTGTCAAGCTGACAGGTTGCACTCCCACAACTTAATCATTCTAGACAGAGCCCATTGTCAAAAGGTTGCACGGGAAGCTTCTAAACTTGGAGGGACTTGGTAATCTCTTCGTTCCTGGGTGGCCATCCACAAGTGTACTTCTGGGTAACAACCACCATACTCATGGCCCTAAGTAGAATAGACATTCATCCTACGCGATGACAACCACAAGCATAGTCCCAAAAGCCACTCAACATAAACCATATCAACCAATTCCACCCAGATGTGTATTTTAGATTTTTAACACTTAGAAACATTTCCATAACATGGTAAACATTTTTATAGCATGGCTAAGCAACTAATAAAATCTTTTCATGGCTGCTTAGGAAAAGGGTGGCTACACACTACTAGGATATTTGTAAAACACAAACTAACTTAGCATTATAAAATAAATCAAAAATCCCTATCATGCACACTACTCAAAATATACTACTTATGCATATAGAAATTATGGGATATTGTAAGAATGTCACTTGCCTTGGTAACAGGAGGAACAAGCACAGCAAGAATAACAATCACAAGCAATTCCTTCCTCTTCTTCACAATCTAGCACAATCAATGAATAAAATAAATACCAACACAATAACATCACAACACTAAACATAATCATATATGCATGAATGATATGCTATGATAATAGGACACACTTATTAATACTTCTTATTTTTTGTCATTAATAAATGAATTATAATTTTTAGGTATTTCTTATTTTATTTATCAATTAAATAATTTTAAAATAATATAGTAAAACTTTGATTTCTATAATTACAACTTTTATTGTTTTTATGACATCTTCAATGTGGACATTTATTAATATTGCTGGACAGAGGGAAATAATACAATCCTAAAACAATTACATTTATTTCTAAATCATTTTTATTATTTAAGTTATTATTTTAATGGCCGAAATACTCCTCTGATAATAATACAAATTATAATTTGTCAAAGGGCAAAACAATTGATGTAGAAATAAACTACATGAGCAGAGCTATCCGTGGATATAAAGTTTATCAAATTTGAACTTGTAGATCAAAAGTTATGAATTTTCTAAGTTTTGCATATTTTCTGTTTTATTTATAACAATTCCTGCGAAAAAGAATTAAGAGGGGCTACGTGGCGCGATCCTATTGGTCGGTACCGCTTCGACGCGGATCGGCTGCGAGAGCCGTCCGATCTAATTAAAAATGGACGCGCGAGATCTAATCGATCTAGATCCATTGGATTCTAACGGTCCACGATCCGTTGACCAAAAACGGGCGGCGCGGTCGCCGGAGACGCGCGGGGTGCGGCGGAGCCATGGCCGGCGTTTGCGCCCGAGGCGTTCTATGGTGCTAGGAGGAAACGGAGCTCACCAGGGGATGCGCGACGTCGAGGGGAGGGCGATGGCGCGGTGGCGATGACCGGAGCGTCCTCGTCTCCCCGGAAGAGCTCGCCGGAGTTGCGCACGACGACGGTTCCTCTCGGTCGTGGACGGAGGCGGGGTTTCGCTGCAAAAACACACGCCCCACCGTGTCAAATCGATGCGCACGGCTCACACGGAGCGAAGGGAGGTGGAAAGGAGGTCCGAGGTGGCCGGAGTTGCTCGGGCGGCGGAGTTCTTACCGATGGCGACGGCGGGATTGCGTGAGCTCGAGCGGGCAGCTTATGGGCTCTCCGGAGGTGTGGTTTGGGGCAATCGGACGAGAGCAAGGAGGGCTATTAGTAGAGAGAGGAGGCGAGATAAATGGAGCAGTAAATCGTCCATAATCGTGCGAATGAAATCGGCGTTTTCGGTTGGGGTCGGGGGCGTGATTTGGGGACGAACGTTTCCGCGGGGGTGATGACAGGTGGGTCCCACCTGTCAGCGACTGCGAGCGAGAGCGCGGGGCGCTGGGCCGCTGGCGGGCTGATAGGCTACGCGCGCGCGGCAGATAGCCAACGGGCCGGCCCGATTTCCTTTTCTTTTTAAAAGAATTATTTCCTATTTTTAAACACTGATTTCAAATATGATTTTTAAACCTATTGAAAACATTTCAGAAAAATTCATAAAAATATGTTTTGGAAAGGTTATTAAAAATGGGACTTTTTGACATTATACTTACCCCTAAATAAATTGATAATATTTTATTTATTTAAGGAGTTTTAAGTGAACACTTTATGGAATTATAGTTTATTCAAATTTATAATTTGGAGTTTTATTTAATATTTTTGTGATGTAGTTTTATGCCTAATGATGAATGATGCTTGAAAGCAAAGTTTAAATTTTTGCAAAATTTGGGATGTTACACCTTTGGCCTAAAAAACGCCGGAGCCACTTTCCAGAGGTTGATGAGGATAGCCCTTGGCGGGAAAATGGGGCGAAACGCCGAGGCATATGTCGATGACATCGTCGTAAAGTTCCGAGAAGGAAATACACTCGTCGAAGACCTTGAAGAAACCTTCGCCAACCTGCGCAAGGTGAACATCAAGCTCAACCCCGCCAAGTGCGTCTTTGGAGTCCCTTCGGGCAAATTGCTTGGGTTCCTCGTGTCTCATCGGGGTATAGAGGCAAACCCAGACAAAATCAAGGCCATAGAAGACATGCAACCTCCACGCAGGCTCAAGGACATGCAGCGCCTGGCAGGCTGCATGGCCAGCTTGGGCCGATTCATCTCCAAGTTCGGTGAAAGAGCCCTGCCGTTCTTCAAGATCATGAAAAGAACGGGCACTTTCAAGTGGATACCTGAAGCTGAAAAAGCATTTGAGCACTTGAAGAAGTATCTGGCCAGCCCACCAGTAATGGTCGCCCCAAGGCCTGGTGAGCACATGAAGCTGTACTTATCAGCTACTCCACAAACAGCCAGTGATGTCCTTGTAGTGGAAAGAGAAGAGCCAGTACTCCACAAGAAGAGTGCAACCACTGCAAAGAAAAAGCCTCCTGATAAGGAGCTTGAAGAAGAGGCAGCCCTCACAAACCCAACGCCAGGCCCAAAACCCCTTGAGGCCAACCCCCTCGAGGCACAAGTCAATCCAAGAGTCTGAGCTCTGGCTGGAGGGCAGGATCCCACAAACACGCCATCTCTACAGAGGACCTTGGTACTTACTCTCCTCGCAAGGAACACCTGAGGGGACCTATAAGCGCGCACGAGCCCTTTGTGCCGTGCTCCAGCGTTTGGGTTCGCCCCTCTAACATGTGCAGGGAAATTCCCCCACAAGCCTGAAGGGGCATCCAGGAGCGACCCCTCAAGTGGGCAACCTCGCCAGGCGAAAAGCCTCCTCAGGAGCGACCCCTCAAGCGGGCAACCTCGCCGGGCGGAAGGCCTTCGCAGGGCGAAAACCTCAAGAAGCTAAGTCTCGCAGCCACGCTTTAAGAGCGTTTTTCTCTCCCTAGCGCGCGTTTGCCCCTCAAGCGACTTCGCTTTCCCTTACGCTTCATGGACTACTCGCACGTCTAAGGGGGCACCTAAGCATCGCGACTCAGTGCTCTTACCTTCTCCTAGGCCTAAACTCCCCCCGGCCTTGCGGAGTCATCGCTCCTGCATACCGAAGTGGCAGAGTCATGGCACGAAGAGATGGGACCTACCGACGCAGAGAACAAACAGACATGAAGTTGAGTCCAAAGAGACCTCACGGGGGGCAAACTAACTCGAATTAAACAGCAATTAAAAAGTATATTACAGGCCAAAAGTCTTAAAGATGTCTGAGCACCCAGCTGTTGCAGATACAAGCGCACGCAGGCGCAGTAAAGAAAGGCTCATGGGGAAGCGTCGCCGCCTTGAGCCTCCTCCGCAGCGCCCTCTTCATCCTCGGCGGGGCAAAACTCCTCCTCGCTGTCTTCAGCTGCAGCCTCCGCGCGCCTGAAGCGGTTGCAGAAGGCGTCAACCTGCCCACGGAGGGAACCGGAGACCCGCCGCGCGTCCTCACCTTGAGCAGCCTCTGTGATGGAGGAGACGTCGAAGCCTGGCGTGAGGAGCTTGAGGTTGTTGAAGATGCGATCCACAAACACACCCAGGAGCTGCCGGATCTCGTCTTCGATCAGCTCGCGAAGCTTGGCAACGGGACCCTCGAGCGCCTCGAAGAGCTGGTCGAAGTAGACCAGGTACATGGCAGCATCGCCGCGGCCCCGAGCATCGGTGTGCAGAGCATCTGCACCGAGCCGCGCGGCGAGCTCATTGCCACGAGCGACCAACGCCTCAAACATGCGTCCGCGCTGCTTCGAGAGCGCGCGAGCTGCTGTAGCGGAGTCTGAGGCCTCCGCCGCCCGCTGCATCGCCGGGGCCACCTGCTCCTCCATGTCCTTGGCCAAGGTGTTGAGGTCATGGACAGCTTCGGTGCGAGCCTCCTCCGCTCGGCGACGGGCATCCTTGGCGCGCTTGAGGCGGTCCTCCAGCTTGGAGTTGGCCCTCTCGAGCTCGGCGATCCGCCGAGCATCCGCGGCGTGCTTGACCTTGAAACGCTCCTCCTGTGCCAGGGCCAAGTCGCGGTACTTCTGAGAAGTGGACTGGCAGAATTGCTTCTCGCGCTCCGCGAGGGCGTCCTCGGCCTCCTTCTTCTTCTCGGGGAAACGCCGCTCGAAGCGCTCGTAAGCTATCTTCTGGACAGTGACGTTTTCATCGTATTTCACGATCGCCTGGGTCAGGTCTCCTTCGCGCACCTCAAGGGCCTCGCGTTGGGCAACCAAGTCTTTCTCCGCCTGGAGGCGCTGCTCCTCGCGTTGTTGCAGCTCCTTCTCCTTGAGGGCCAGCTGCCGCTCACGCTCGGCAAAATCTTTTCGCTCTTCCTCTAGAGCAACCTGCGCGGCCTTATGGGCGGAGAGCAGCTGGGTCTCCAGTTGGCCCAACTCGCGGCGTTTCTGCGCCAGCGACCCCTCCATCGCCTCGCGCTCCGCCCTGGCCTCGCGCAAGAGCTCCGCTGCGGCATCGCGCTCCGCCTGGAGAGGGTTAAGGAGCTCCGCAGCGTCGCGAATAGCCCCCTCGTGGACCTCCTTGGCGAAGCGGGTGGCCTCTTCGCGCGCAGTTTGCAGCGCCGCATCCTCCAGCCGGCGCTGACGTGGGGCTACCTTTCGACTAGCCCACCATAAGGCTACCTGGGCCACGCCAAGCACGGAAGGGCCCACAGAAGGCCCACTCGGGGTACCATGTATCCTAGTCCAACTCGGTTAGGTCTTGTAACCTGCCATATCTGTACCAACCGCCCGAGACCTGGCTGCCTATAAAGCCAGGAGGGTTGCCCGTCCTAGAAGACACGCTCATAGCCACCACCACAAACCCTAGCGAGATCGCAATCTCGCCATTGTAATCTCTACTCGCATCAATAACCAGACAAGCAGGAGTAGGGTGTTATCCTCCGGGAGCCTGAACCTGGGTAAATCCTTCCTTGTCAGCCGTCGTGATCACCAACACCTCTCTCTCTCCCCATCAATCAACCCGGGGTGCACAACCCTGGGATTTGCCGAGTTACAACCTCGTCAATTGGCGTCGTCTGTGGGAAGGCAAAAAAGTGTTGGAATCATGGTCGCTCCGGCTCCATCCGCAATGAAGACTGACGTCCGCGTCGCTAGGGAGTCGATCCGCTTCGGCTCCTTCGAGTACGTCCTCCACCCTCCGGCTCACCGCTCGGTGTACGCCGATCTGGACAAAGGTATACGCATCACCTTCGGCTCCGTGTGCTGCTTCGCCGACAGTCGCGGAATACTCAGGTCCGCGGCAACCGCGCCATGCGCGGCGGCACCCGCATCGGCGAATCTACCGCCGCCTTCAAGACCCGCGAAGATCGCATCTACCGCGCCCGCGAAGATCGCATCTGCCGCACCCGCAGATATCGCACCTGTCGCGCCTAGGAAGATCACATATGTGGCGACTGCCTCGACAACCTCAGCAACGGCCGCGCGGATCGAGTCGACTACACCAATCTCGGTCGCACGGTCGGTCAAATCAAGATCTGCCTCAACTACTGCACCCGCAAGGATGACCAAGGGTTTGCGGCTGACAGCCACGTCGCGCGCGTCTTCGTCTTCGTGGAGCTGCCAAGTCTACCCCAAGCCAATCGCACTCGCTCCGGCGGCTACGAAACCTCAGAGCACGTGGAAGATCGCAAGGAGGCGAAACAACGACTGCGCCGCGCGTCACGTTGCAGCAATTTTTGATCCCGAGCAAGGCTCGGATGACGGAAGCAGCAGCGGCAGCACGAACACACCGACCCAAGTCTACCCCAAGCAATGCTTCATGGCGGGCACAGCGCCACCCGATGACAACGAAGAACCCGCATACCCACTAGAGGTGATCATGCCGGACCAGACTAAAATCGTCATCACGCGGGACATGGGAATCCAAGCCATGAAGCATGTCGACGAGGGCACGTTCCCCCCACCCGACACACCTAGAGAGGATCACCTGGCGGTCCAGTACTTGCTACGCAAGGAAGGCGAACGACTCCGCGCCGAAAAAGCCGACTTACTCCGGCGCAAGAGGGACGCGGATGCATCGAGTGCCAGGCGAGCCGCCCTCTCCTTTACCTCCTCCGCGGAAGTTAATCAAGGAGAACGGCGAAACAGAGCCCGCGTTCCCCTCCTGGCAGACGCCGACCGAACCAGGGTCACCCGCAACCTCGAGTCGTCCTTCGTCACCGAGGATGAGAACGGGATACCCGTCCCAAAGACAGCCAACGCCGCCCTGATCTCAGTCGAGACGTACCTCCGGCTCACGCAACCATCGGAGGGAGACGCACGTTCCCTGCTCCACCGACAGCAAATTGCCTCCATCAGGGCGATCGAGGAAGCTCTAGCGGCCAAGGCACCAAGCAACCGAGCGCGCGAGCCTGCAACCTCGGAGGTCCCAGCAGCACAGCGACAACCAATCAAGGACCTTCGTGACGTCCTCACGCAGAAGACGGTGGACCGCAACCGCAAAGAACGTTCGGCTGGAGCTGCTAACCTCGACGACCAGGCCGACCGCGACTTCGAGCCATGTGGGGCTGCATGCTTCAGCTTCAACATCGGCAACACCCGCATGCCTAAGGGCTTCAAGCTAACAGCAGGCACCCCAAAGTACGACGGGAAGCAAGATCCACGACTGTGGCTCGAGGACTACCTCATCGCCTGCACCTGCCAAGGCGGGACGTCGACTACGGCAATGCAGTACATCCAGCTTATGCTGACGGACTCGGCACACGGGTGGCTCACAAGCCAACCCAAAGACTCTTTCCGAACATGGGAAGAATTCTAGGATAATTTCATCAAGAGTTTCTCGGGAACGTTCGCAAGGCCAACGACCTACATCGAGTTGCAGGCCTGCAAGCAAGGAAAGGATGAGTCGCTCCGCTCCTACATCCAGCGGTGGACACTCCTCCGCAACACCATGGAACCCGTCTCAGAAGACCGGGTGATGGACGCCTTCATGCACGGCGTTGCTCGCCGCGACCTCCGCGAGGAATTCGGTAGGCTCCAGCCTAAGACCACAATAGAGCTCATGAAGACAGGCAACCAGTGGGCCGAAGGAGAGGACTATGTCCGCGATACTTCCCCCAAGAAAGAGGTCGACACGAGCAACTGGCGTGAGGCACGCCAAAAGAAGAAGCCAATCGAGCTAGTAGCGGCGGGATATGAAACCCCCCGTGATGACAAACGCGACAACAGTCGACAGTACGATCAAGGTCGACAGTCCAGCTCGAGTCAGTACAACCGTGGCAGCAGCAGCATTAGCCAAAATGACGGAGGCCAGAAACGCGAGTGGAAGCGCCCGCTAACCCCGGCAGAAGAGCTGATGCAACCCTGTAAGCATCACTCGTTCCGCAACCCGGAGACAGGCAAGTGGGGTTCCAGACATCTGCTGAAGGATTGTCTCAAAGCAAGGAAGATATACCAAGCCATGCAGCAAATCATCGCTCCCGTGCAAGCAATACAGGCAGCCCCGCAGCTAGCCATCCAGGCGGCACCCGCAAACAACAACCAGGTGCAGGCGGCCGGAGCATTCCCCCAGCCGCAGTAGCAACAGCAACAAGGTCAGTCGGCAGCAACCGACACGTATCCACCCGCACGGGGACAGCTGAACATGATCCAGAAGGGACCTCCGTAAAACAGGCGCCAAAAGCTCATCACCCGCCAAGTACTTCAGGCCATCAATAGCCCGCGCGCGGTACCAGACTACCTGCGCGGGTCAGAGACACCCATCACGTTTTCCAGGGCAGATCACCCATCCGAGGTAACCCGACCCGGACACGCCGCACTCGTGATTGAGGCCCTGATCGGCGACTACAGCTTGAAGAAGGTGTTCATGGACGGAGGCAGCGGCATCAACATCATATTCGCCGACACCCTAAGAAGAATGAACAGGTCGACTGAGAAATTGCCGAAATCGGAAACCACTTTCCACGGCATAGTACCAGGGCAAGCAATCACGCCCATGGGAACAATCACGCTCGACGTCATCCTCGGTACACCCGAGCACTTCAGGAAGGACTCAATCGAGTTCGAAGTCGTCGACTGGAAGTCGCAGTACCGCGCCATACTCGGACGCCCAACTTTTGCCAGGTTCATGGCAGTACCCCACTACGCCTACCTGATGGTCAAGTTGCCCGGACCGAAAGGAGTAATCACCGTACGCGGCTACTTCGGGCTCTCCAACAGCTGTGATCGCGAGTTCGCCAAGATTTCAGAGTTCTTCGGAGTCGTGGAGCACTTCAAGGCCATATCAGCCGACAACGACAATACCATCTTTCCATCTCGCAAGAAGCCAGCTAAGGACGCAGCATTCAACACGAACGACGACACCGTCACCCACCAAGTCCATCCGACTGATAGCAGAAACACGGTCAAGGTTTCATCAAGTCTGACCCCCGCATAGGAAAGCGCGCTCGTCGAGTTTCTACGTGAGAACTGGAAGATCTTTGCATGGAAACCTTCTGACATGCCAGGGATACCCAGGGAACTCGCCGAGCACTCTCTAAAGGTCCACAAGGACGCAAGACCGGTCAAACAATCCATGCGACGCTTCTCAGGACCCAAGCGAGACGCGATCACCATGGAAGTCGACAGACTGCTGCACGCCAAGTTCATCTGAGAGATCAAGGACTCGGACTGGGTCGCCAACCCGATCCTGGTGGAGAAAAAGAAGACGAAAAAACTACGCATGTGCGTTGACTTCACCGCAGTCAACAAATGCTGCCCCAAGGATCACTTCCCGCTCCCGCGGATAGACCAGATCATCGACTCGACAGCAGGCTGCGAGCGCCTGTCCTTCCTGGACGCCTACTCAGGTAACCAGCAGATCAGGCTGAAAGTCGAGGACGAAGAAAAAACGGCCTTCATCACACCCGACGGCGTCTTTTGCTACCAGACGATGCCGTTCGGGTTAAAGAACGCAGGTGCCCCGTACCAGCGGACAATGCAAGCGTGCCTCAAAGGGCTCATCGGGCAGATCGTCCAAGTCTACGTCGATGACATCGTCGTCACGACTCGAAAGGAGGATACCTTAGTCGATGACCTCCGCAAGGTCTTCGCTGCACTCGACGTATACCAGATCAAGCTAAACCCAGAGAAGTGCGTGTTCGGTGTGCCAGCCGGAGAGCTACTAGGGTACCTCGTATCTGCAAGAGGAATCGAAGCGAACCCCGAGAAGGTACAGAACATTCTTACAATGCCAGCACCAACCAAACTCCGTGAGGTGCAGCGATTAGCCGGCCGAGTCGTAGCTCTCAGCCGGTTCATTAGTAAGTTGGGAGAGAAAGCTTTACCTTTCTACCAACTGATGAAGAAGACGGATAAGTTTGAGTGGACACAGGAGGCGCAGGATGCGTTCGACCATCTCAAGAAAACCCTGACAACCTCTCCAGTCCTCGTGGCACCGCTGGAAAACGAGCCGCTATACTTGTACGTCTCAGCAACAAACAGGGTGATGAGCACGGTACTCGTAGTTGAGCGGGAAGAAGAAGGGCACAGTCACCCGGTGCAAAGACCCGTCTACTACCTCAGCGAAGTCCTCACCCTGTCCAAACAGAACTACCCGTACTACCAGAAGCTGGCGTATGGAGTCTTTATGACCTCCAGGAAGGTCGTCCACTACTTCTCCGAGCACCCAATCACGGTGGTAAGCTCCTCTGGACTAGCATACATTCTCACAAACCAACGCGCGACAGGACGAGTCGCCAAGTGGGTTGTCAAACTAGGACCATGGGGGCTGAAGTACGCTCACCCGAAGTCCATCAAGGCCCAAGTCCTCCCAGAATTCACCACCGAGTGGATAGAAGCCCAGCTACCAAATGTCCCCGACCTGTCCAACGCATGGACGATGTACTTCGATGGCTCCAAGAAATTCTAGTCAGCCGGGGTAGGAGTTGTGCTCATCTCCCCCAAGGGTGACAAGCTGAAGTATGTCCTACAGATGGACTTTCCGACGCCGTCCAACAACGAAGCCGAGTACGAGGCCCTGATCCACGGCAAGAAGATGGCCAAGAACTGCGGCGCCACGCACCTCATGATCTACGGCGACTCCTACCTGGTGGTACAGCAAACCATGAAGTCCTGCGACGCCATCGCCGACAACATGATCGCCTACCGAGACCTGTACAACCAGATAGGAGGCAACTTCGAGGGCTGCGAGTTAAGGCACGTCGGCCGCGACAGCAACGAAGAAGCCGACGTCCTCGCTAACATGGGATCAGACAGAGTTCCAGTTCCACCCGGCGTTTTCCTTGAGCGCATCACGCAGAGATCTATCAAGACTCAAGCCGCAGCAAGCACCGCAACAAAAGAAAAAGGAGATGCAAACTTGCCAAGCCAAGAGAAGGTCCCCATGGAAGTCATGCTAATCGAAGCCACATGGACAGGACCATACCTGGCGTACATACTGCATCAGAAGCTGCCAGCGGACCCAGTCGAAGCAAAGCGCATCATCAGGCGCTCCAAAAGCTTTACCATTATCAACGGGGAGCTCTACAAGAGAAGTATCTCGGGAATCTTGCAGAGGTGCATAGACCCAGTCGATGGCCAAGCCATCCTACTCGACATCCACGCGGGTATCTGCGGGCATCATGCCAGTAGTCGAGCACTGGTGGCCAAAGCACTACGAGCCGGGTTCTACTGGTTAACAGCCATGCAGGACGCCGAAGATCTAGTAAAGAAATGCACAGGGTGCCAAGAGTTTGCCAATAAGCCACACGCGCAAGCATCAGAGCTCAATATAATACCGCTAGCCTGGCCCTTCGCCCAATGGGGGCTAGACATGTTGGGCCCGCTGAAGAAATCATCACCTGGAGGGCACACTCACCTCCTGGTTGCAGTCGACAAGTTCACTAAGTGGATTGAAGCCGCACCCATCACAAGTTCGACTGCATCAACAGCGGTCAACTTCATCAGGCCCATCATCTTCAGGTTCGGAGTGCCGAACGGGATCATCACAGACAACGGCTCGAACTTCACAGCCGAAGAATTCAAAGACTTCTGCTCAGAGCAAGGTATCAAACTCAGCTATGCATCCGTCTCACACCCGCAATCCAATGGGCAAGTAGAGAAGGCCAACGGTTTAGTCTGCAGCGGCATCAAGAAGCGACTGCGCGTGCCACTCAGGCGCGCAGCGGGCGCATGGGTCGAAGAACTACCGTCAGTCCTCTGGAGTCTGGGACCACGCCTAACAGATCCACCCAGTACACTCCATTCTTCATGGTGTACGGTGCAGAAGCAGTCCTACCCTGCGACATCAAGTTTGACGCACCACGGGTGGTCACCTACGACGAGTCAGATGCAGAAGAGGCACTCGAAGACAGCATGGACATATTGGACGAAGCACGCGACATCGCTCTGGCGCGATCAGCCGTATACCAGCAAGACCTGCGCAACTATCATGGACGAAGATTGCGACCAAGAGCTTTCGTCGCAGGTGACCTGGTCCGTCGCCTCAAACAGAAAAAGTGCACAAGCTCGCATCCCCATGGGAGGGTCCGTACATCATCACAGAGGCGATTGGCAACGGAGCATATCGCCTAAAGGACTCGAAGACTGGAGCAGCCTGCAGCAACCCGTGGAACATTGCACAACTCCGGCGGTTCTATGCTTAGTCGAATCAACCATTGTAACAAGGATAGCATGTCAAAGCGGCAGGTTTCAGACGCACTCTTTCCCTTACCAGGGTACCTGAGGGGACTGGAAGGGTTTTAACGAGGCGGCCTGTTCGCAGCAATCAATAAAGTGATTTGAAGAAAATGTTGTTCACCTTACCTTCTCAGTCAAGACAAACAAAAAATCCTAGGCCGCCACTCGATTTACTCGGGGGCTGCGCCACACAGGTTGAAATAAAAGCCTAGGCCGCCACTCGAACCACTCGGGGATGTGCCAAAACAGGCACAATTCAAAAATCCTAGGCCTCTATCCGACTTACTCGGGAGATGCGCCACACAGGTTGAAATAAAAGTCTAGGCCGCCACTCGAACAAACTCGGGGGCTGCGCCAAACAGGCACAACACAAAAATCCTAGTCCTCTACCCGACTTACTCGGGAGATGCGCCGCACAGGTCAAGTTCAAAATCCTAGGTCGCCACCCGACTTACTTGGGGGCTGCACCTCACAGGTCACACTTGAAAAGCCTAGGCCGCTACTCGAACCACTTTGGGGCTGCGCCAAACAGGCGCAACTCAAAAATCCTAGGCCTCTACCCGACTTACTCGGGAGATGCGCCGCACAGGTCAAGTCCAAAATCCTAGGTCGCCACCCGACGCACTCGGGGGCTGCACCTCACAGGTCACACTTGAAAATTCCTAGGCCGCCACTCGAATCACTCGGGGGCTGCGCCATACAGGTTTCACCGAAGAAATCCTAGGCCGCCACACGAGCTACTCGGGGGCTGCGCCATACAGGTCAAGTCCAAAACCCTAAATCGCCACCCGATGCAATCGGTAGCCGCGGTACACAGGTCTCACTTTAAAGAATCCTAGGACGCCACTCGACTCACTCGGGGGCTGCGCCACACAGGTTCACAACGCAGGCTTAGGTCGTCACCCAAGGTACTCGGGGGCTAGCCACACAAGTCAAAACAGAAGCAAATACTCGCACGGTAATGAAAACAATTTCACTCGTTGCTCGAGAATTCTTCTAGTTTCATATACTGTCATTTACATTGGCATAGTCGCCACATTAACTAACCCTATACAGCAGAAGAAAACCACTCTTATTCTGCAGGCTCATGTAGCGCCCCATCTTTTAAATAAAGATGGAACATCTGTGTTATGTGCTAGTCCCTGGATCACTGCCAGCACCACAGTACAAAATATATAGTATCATTGCAGAAGTATCAAAATACTACATCGAGATCCAAAAATAGCCAAGTATAGCTTTATTACAAAGTGCATAGTCATGAAGACTAGCTAAAGTATTCAGAGTTCACAACGAAAATTAAAGCAATAGGCCTCCTCTTCTAGCATAGGCCACAAGCAGACATGTTGGGTGTAGAATCGAGTCCAAACTTACTCCTCATCAGAATTACCTGCACATTTGAATATGCAGCCCCCGTAGGAGGTCAATACAATGAAGTATTGGCAAGTGACTATGGTGGATAAATTATGACAAGTCTAATTCTATATGCATATTTGGCTTGGTGGAGTTTGTAGGCTATTTTGCAGAAAGCCAGTTTTCTCCTATCTTTTGTAAAACACTTTTGTATCTCAAAGACTTGGCACCAAGGGATGAAGCCCAAGTGCACCAATAATTCTTTCCTTAGTCAAATTTTACTTTACGAAAACCATGTTGAGATTCTTCCGTCCATCCTTGTCCAGTTGCTCGAAGTAGTCCGTCACCGGGGACACGGCTGAGTACTCAGTTTGTCGACTCTGCAGAGGTTGTGCACTTTCACCTTAAGACTCAATTAACCCAGACATCCTATACACGCGGAGTGCATTAAGGAAAGGAGAGAATTGAGACAAGAACTTTCAGAAGAAGAATACAACCATACTAGCAAGACCCGTTCCACCTATCAACTCTACATCTGCTTGTCAAGCTGACAGGTTGCACTCTCACAACTTAGTAGTTCTAGACAGAGTCCATTGTCAGAAGGCTGCACGGGAAGCTTCTAAACATGGAGGGACTTAGAAATCTCTTTGTTCCTGGGTGGCCGTCCACAAGTGCGCTTCTGTGTGACAACCACCATACTCATGGCCCTAAGTAGAATAGAAATTCATCCTAGGCAAAGACAACCACAAGCATGGTCCCAAAAGCCACTCAACATAAACCAAACAACCAATTCCACCCAGAAGTGCATTCAAGCTTTTAACACTTAGCAATAATTCTATAACATGATAGGTAAACTCCTTTATAGCATAGCTAAGCATCTAATAAAACTTTTGGTGTCTGCATGGGGAGGGATGGATACACACTACTAGGATATTTTCAAAGTGTAAACTAACTTGGCATTATAAGATAGTTCAAAATTTCCCTATCATGCATACTACTCAAAATCTACTAATAATGCATACAGAAAACATAGGATAGATTATGAATGTCACTTGCCTTGGTAACAAGAGGAACAAGCACAGCAAGAATAACAATCACAAGGACCTTCCTCCTCTTCACAATCTAGAGACAAACAATAAAACTAAATAAACACACAAGCATAGCACTTAAAATATCAAAACAAAAATATGTATGCATGCTTAATATGCAATGAACTTAATAAGACCATATATTACCATTTTAATTTCTCTGTTATTAATGCATAAAATGCAATGATCAATATTTTAATATTTTATTTAATCATTTAAAATTTTGAGCATATTAGTAGTTTTAAGTTCTAAAACCAATTCCTTTAAGTCTATTATGAGAATTTTCAAATAAAACTCATGTTGCACTCTCTGGACAGAGGGCATTAATAAATCTCTAAAACAATTGGATTTATTGGGAAAGAGATTTTATTAATTAAGTTATAGATTTAATATCCGAAAGATTAACAATTAAATTCGGCAATTTAATATACACTAAAAGGATAAACTAATGAAACCATACTAAACTACACGAGTAGAGCTTCACGTGGATATAAAATTCATCAAATTTGGATGAACAGATCAAAAGTTATGGATTTTGTAAGTTTGTGTTATTTCTGTTTTTAAAACAATTTCTCAGCCGAATTAGAAAATAAAAACGCCACGCGGCGCGCTCTGATTGGGCGATACCGGTTCGTCGCGGATCGGCACGGAAGCCGTCCGATCTAACTTACATCGGACACTCCAGATTAGCGGGACGAAACGGTAAAGGAAATTAAATCGCGCCCGTTCGATCTAAATCTATGGGTACATATTGCACTGGCCAAAACGGGCGGCGCTGCTCGTCGGAGTGCCTCTGGGTGCGGCGGCGCCATGCCCGGCGTCGCACTCGCTGGCGATATAAGGCCCTAGGGGATGAACGGATCGTACCCGAACGTGCAGACGCGCGAGGTTGTGTCGGTGGCGAGTTTGGTCGTCGTTGAGTCGCTTGCTGCTCCCTGGATCGCTCGCCGGAGTCGAGGCTGGCGGCGGCTCGCTTCGGTTGTGGATGGAGATGACGAACCGCTGCGAACGAGGAGGTTAAAAGATGTCACGGAGATGCGCACGGAGAACGTAAGAAGAGATAACGAGAAGGAGGGCTCGAGGTCGTCTGTAGCCATCGAGATTAGAAGCTTACGGCGGCGGACGGCGGCGGACGTTTTCCGAGCAACCCGGGGGCAAACTTTTAGGGTTTTGGGGTTCGGGAGGAGGCGGCGGAGAGGGGGTTTATATGGGGGAGGAGGGGAGCTATTTACTCGCGATTTCCCAACGCATTTCGATCCGCAAGATTCTAGGTTTCGGTGGAGTTGTGTTCTTCACGAGTTGGGGAGGGAGATGACGAGTGGGCCCCGTCTGGCAGTGAGAGAGGGAGGGAGGTGGGCTGGTTGCTGGGCCGTTGGGCCGAAGCAGCGCGCGCGTGCGAGTGGGAGAGAAGTAGGCTTCGGCCCAGATTGGGTCGGGCTGTTTCTTCTCCCCTTTTTTTTTGACAAAACCTTTTCTGTTTTCAAACCTTTTAATTCAAATTTGATTTTAAAACTTAGTCAAAACTTTTCAGAAAAATTCATAAAAATATGTTTTGAAAAGCTAATTTAATTTATAATTTTTTGATATCATTTTGCTAAATAAATAAAATAATAAAATACAGATTTGTATAAGGAGCTCAAATAGACCTCTTTATTGACCACAACTTTATTTAAACTTATAATTAAAATTCAATTTACTCTCTATGTGATTTCAATGCCATACTTTTATGATACATGATGCATGAATGCAAAGTTTTAAATTTTTGAGAAATTTGGGATGTTACAGACTAACCCCCTTAAGAGGAAGCTCGCCCTCGAGCTTCGGAAAGGTCAGCAAATAGGTGTGGGTGGTCTTCTCGGAGGTCATCCTCTCGTTCCCAGGTGGCTTCGTCATCGGTGTGATGATTCCACTGGACCTTGCAAAACCTGATGGTTTTGGTACGGGTGACTCTTTCTGCTGTCTATAATATCTTGATGGGCTTCTCTTCGTATGTCAGGTCACTCTCCAATTGTACCTCCTCGAGGGGTACAGTATCCTTTAAGGGAACTCCCATCATCTCGGGATGACATTTCTTCAACTGACTGACATGGAACACATTATGAACAGCAGACAGCACTTCAGGTAGTTCTAACTCATATGCCACTTCACCTTTGCGAGAAAGAATTTTGAATGGTCCAATGAATCGAGGTGCTAACTTTCCCTTGATTCCAAACCTTTTCACACCCCGAAGTGGTGACACCCTTAAATAGGTTCTATCTCCAACTTCATAGGTGACTTCTCTACGCTTGGAATCTGCATAGATTTTCTGGCGTGACTGTGCTATTTTCAATCTGTCCTTAATCAGCCTGACTTTCTCTTCAGCATCCTGTATTATATCAGGCCCAAAGAAACTCTGTTCTCCTACACCACTCCACAGCAGTGGGGTTGTGCATTTCTTTCCATATAAGGCTTCAAACGGTGCCATCTCAATGCTGGCTTGGTAACTATTGTTGTAGGAGAACTCAGCGTATGGCAAATTATCATCCCAACTAGATCCATAGTCGAGCGCACAAGCTCTTAACATATCTTCTAAAATCTGATTCACTCTTTCAGTCTGACCATCTGTTTGCGGGTGGAAAGCCGTACTGAATTCCAATCTGGTTCCCAAAGATTCGTGCAACTGCTTCCAGAAATGAGAAGTGAACTGGGTCCCCCTATCAGACACGATACTCTTAGGAACGCCGTGAAGGCACACAATTCTCTTCATGTAAATATCGGCTAGCTTTGCACTAGTATAAGTGGTCTTCACGGGTATGAAGTGAGCTATTTTGGTTAGACGACAAACGATAACCCAAATATAATCATAACCCGATCTGGTCCTTGGTAATCCAGTGATGAAGTCCATCCCAATGGAATCCCACTTCCAATCCGGTACTTTCAAGGGTTGTAAGAGTCCTGCTGGTTTCTGATGTTCTGCCTTTACTCGACTACATACATCACACTTAGCGATGTATTCTGCTATTTCTCTCTTCAGATTATTCCACCAAAATCTCTCTTTCACATCCATATACATCTTCGTATTTCCCGGATGAATTGAATAAGGTGTTTCATGAGCTTCTTGCAGAATTAACTTCCTAATATCAGGGTCATTGGCCACACATACACGTTTTTCAAACCACAAAATCCCCTGCTCATCCTCATGAAATCCTTTAGCTTTTCCAGCTCTTAAATTGACTTTGATCTCTTCCATTTCCTTGTCTCCTTTCTGAGCTTCACGTATCTTGTCCATCAAAGTGGGCTGTACAACTAATGAGGTTACAAACCCTTCAGGTACTACTTCCAATCTGAGGTCCTTGAATGCCTTGCATAAATCCTCGGGTAATTCTCCTGCTGTAAGGCCATTCACATACACTTTACGACTCAGAGCATCTGCTACCACATTAGCTTTTCCCGGATGGTATTGAAGACTTAGATCATAATCTTTAATAAGTTCCAACCATCTTCTTTGTCTCATATTCAATTCCTTCTGTGTAAATATGTACTTCAAACTTTTGTGGTCCGTGAATACCTCACATCTTTTTCCCATTAGGTAGGGTCTCCAAGTTTTCAGGGCATGCACTACTGATGCTAACTCGAGATCATGAGTTGGATAATTTGCTTCATGTTTCTTGAGTTGTCTAGAGGCATAAGATGCCACTCTGCCTTCCTGCATCAACACACTTCCCAAGCCTTGGCGTGAAGCATCACAGTATACTTGGAATTCCTTCTCCAAATCAGGTAAGCATAGAACTGGGGCTGAAACCAGACGTTTCTTCAATTCCTGAAAACTGGCTTCGCATGCCTCGGTACACTCAAATTTCTCCTTCTTTAATAATTCCGTCAAGGCCTTGGCAATCTTGGAGAAGTTTTCAATGAACCGTCGGTAGTATCCTGCCAGGCCCAGAAAACTTCGTAATTCACCAACATTCATCGGCGGTTCCCAATTAGTTACAGCTGAAACCTTTTCAGGATCCACTGCTATACCTTCCTTGGACACCACATGGCCTAAAAATCCGACTTGTTCTAACCAAAACTCACACTTGCTGTACTTGGCATACAAATTATGTTCACGTAGTCTCTGCAATACCAGACGCAAGTGCTCTTCATGTTCTTTGTGACTCTTGGAGTAGATTAGAATATCATCTATGAACACTACCACAAACTTATCCAGAAAATCCATGAACACTTTATTCATCATATTCATGAAATAGGCTGGTGCATTGGTTAATCCAAATGGCATTACTGTGTACTCGTAAGAGCCATATCTCGTAACAAATGCAGTTTTGGGTATATCCATTTCTCTAACTTTCATTTGGAGGTACCCCGATCGAAGATCGATCTTTGAGAAAACACAAGCACCTTCCAGGTGATCAAATAGTTCATTTATCTTGGGTAACGGGTACTTGTTTTTGATAGTTTGCTCGTTTATATCTCTGTAATCCGTGACTAGTCTCTGGGTTTGATCCTTCTTTTTAACAAATAAGACCGGTGCTCCCCATGGCGATGAACTTGGACGAATGAATCCTTTCTGCATATGTTCCTCTAATTGCTTCTTGAGCTCTTTCAATTCATCGACGGCCATAGGATAAGGTCTTTTAGCTATTGGTCCTGTTCCCGGCTTCAGTTCGATGAGAAACTCTACATCTCTATCGGCTGGCATTCCCGGTAGTTCCTCAGGAAAAACATCCGGGTATTCCTTGACAATAAGCACATCACCAAGGCTAACCCCCTTAAGAGAATTTAGCCTAACCTTCTTAAGTTCGAAAGTTGATCGGAACTTAATCTTCCTTTTCTCTGGGGTGGTGAGGGTGATTGCTCTATTT
This sequence comes from Poa annua, assembly GCA_026929855.1. NCBI lineage: Eukaryota > Viridiplantae > Streptophyta > Magnoliopsida > Poales > Poaceae > Poa > Poa annua. The sequence continues at coordinate 40,403,745 of CM049429.1, read as the reverse complement.
GCACAATCTATGATTCCTTCAAAACGAGTCATCCAATCCATTCCGATGATAACATCCAATCCTTGGGTTTCTAGGATGACTAAGTCTGTTGGGAAGGTGTGTTTTCCGATTTGCAAGTCTAACTGCCTACACCCGGAATTCACTAACATCTCTCCTCCAGGTGAACTTACCCTAATAGGTTTTCCTAGACTTTCCTCAGCTAACTCATGTTTGTTCACAAAAGCTCTTGATATGAATGAATGAGATGCTCCAGTATCAAATAAAACTAATGCTGGAAAGGAGTTGAGCAAGAACGTACCAATCACAGCATCAGGTTCATCATGAACTTCTTCCACATTGATGTGGTTCACTTGTCCCTTCTGGAAAGGATTGGGCTTGGAATTTTCATCAGCTTTCCTCTCTGGGCACTCAGTTGCATAATGTCCTGTCTTCTTGCACTTGAAACATGTCACATTAGACAAGTCTTTCTTCCCTTCATAGTTAGGACGGTGATTACCATTGCCATGATTATGGCCATGATGATGGTTTCCCCTGGATCCACCATTATTTCCATTGTATCCTCCATTGCTTCCTTTGTTTCCTCCATTGTGGTTATGACCATGATGTTTTTGGCTACTACCAGTGTTGGAGTGATTCCAGGGTCTATGGTTACTGACTTCAGAGGTATGTTGTTTCTTATATGTCCCTTCAGAATGAACCTTACTTGCACTGAACTTCCTCTTCCTATTCTCTTCCTTTCTTATGTTGTTGTCCAGGGTGATAGCTTGATCCAGCAGAGCTTGATAGTTTGGAGTATATGCCACAGACAGAGGTATCTTCAGTTCTCCCTTAAGTCCATTGAGGAACTTTTCCTTCCTCTTTGCATCAGTGTCAATGTCTTCTGGCGCATACCTTGATAGCATACAGAAGTCATCCATATACTCCTTCAGAGTTCTACCTCCTTGCCTCAAACTGCGAAATTCCTCTTTCTTCAGGTTCATTATACCTGAGGAGATGTGAGCATTCCTGAAACCTTCCTTGAACGCATCCCAAGTCATGCCATCCAAAGGATGAGTCACTTGATAATTCTCCCACCAAAATGCTGCGGGTCCTTCCAACAGGTGTGCAGTGAACCTCACTTTTTCTGCCTCAGAACATTCACAAGTTACTAAGTCCTTGTTGACTGAACGGAGCCAATCATCCGCCACTATTGGTTCAGTAGCAGAGGAGAACTTATTAGGCCTAAGCCTTAGGAATCTAGCAAGTCTGTCCACTTGGGGTGGTGGTGGAGGTGGAGGGTTGTTGTTGTTGTGGTTGTTGTTGTTGTTGTTGTTGTTGTTGTTGTTGGTTGCTGCAATGAACTGAGTCATCATATTCATCAACTGAGTTTGAGCGGCCATCAGTTGTTGCATGACGTCGTCGTTGTTGGTATCACGACGAGGAGGCATTTGTAGGGTTTTTCAGCATAGATGAGTGAAAGATAGACAGAACTAAGAGAAGAAAAATCCTACCCGTGCACAAAGCAACCAAGTCAACACAATCAACACTCATAAGACAACTTGAAAACAAAATCTACTTAGCAACATGAAACAAATAATCTAAGTTGATTTAATAAACCACAGAGTCTGCAAACCAAACATTCTATCATTGTCACACCACAAGTTGGAGATCATAGTTTTTAAAAAGAACGACGAACTAAACGAGGGAGATTATGGTGGTCCAACTACTAAGTCTAAACTTCGTCCATAACGTCCTCTTCATCTTCTTCGACTTCCTCGATGGTGATGCCTTCCTTCGTAAGGATCTCCTTGTAGTCATTCACCTCTTTCTCTAAGGCCTCGTTCTTCTCCTGTAACTTTGTCGTCTCCCGGTGCAGAGTCTCGATTGCTTCCTTCTCCAGGACTTCAATCTTCTCTTGCAGCATTCTCTTCTCACGGCGGAGAGTCTCGATCAAATATCAATCAGCTTCGAACTCGACGTCGTTGCTCAGAATTTCATCCTTCAAGGTCTTGATCTCCTTGTTCTTGTCTCTAATTCTCTTTTCTTGATTTTGGAACTTCTTCTCTTGAGCTCGGAATTTCTCCTCTTGAGCGTTGGCCACCTCTTCTTGGGCTTCGATCTTCTTTTGGGTCTCCTTGACTTGTGCCATAATTTCATCATTCTTCAACAGTTCGTTGCGCCTATCCTCTTCGAGTTGCCAGAGGTGAAGTTCTAAGTCTTGGAGATATGGGTACAAAGGTTCTGGTTTGTTTTTGTCTTCCTCGCTAACAAGGTAAGGAATCCCATATTCGTCACGTTGGCCAAGGTGAGCAAAGTAGTGGTCTTTTAACCCCTCTTGGAATTGCAAGCAAAGACGTCCTATTAGCTCCTGTGTGACGAGATTCAGCCCTTTCTCCAAGGAGTCACTAATCGACTTGTATTGGATGTCTTCGGTCTTGGGTTCAGTCTGGCGCCCTTGTTGGTAAAGGCGAATTCCCCATAAGTCTTCTTTGTTGAAGTGCTTCAGCTGGCTAGCCTTGATGATGGGTATTGGAAGTGCCAACAGTTCTACTAACTCTAGAAGATATCTTCCAAAGCGCATGTCCTTGAAGTCCTCCGCGGTTTGATACATGAAGAACGACATCCTTAAGTGATAAAGGTAAAGTTTATTAAAACAAGACAAAGGTAAGATATACTAATTGTGGTGTACTTAAGTACTTAGAGAAAAAGAAGTTCTTTTCTAACAGGTGATCAACACTACTATCAACTCTTTGTAAGTCGGATATTCACTATAGTGAGAGAGACAGACACCCGGCCAGCCACTTATAATTGTGGAACAGGTCTCATGTACGCGGACATGTAAGGTTAGTCCCGGGCCGCTTCATCCCACTATGCCGCTAGGATCCAACATACTTCAAAGATGGTAATATTATGATCAAAAAGAGGCTTAACCAATCCTAAGGGCTCGAACCTACAGCCAACACTTTAGCTCTGATACCATTTTGTAGCGCCCCATCTTTTAAATAAAGATGGAACATCTGTGTTATGTGCTAGTCCCTGGATTACTGCCAGCACCACAGTACAAAATATATAGTATCATTGCAGAAGTATCAAAATACGACATCGAGATCCAAAAATAGCCAAGTATAGCTTTATTACAAAGTGCATAGTCATGAAGACTAGCTAAAGTATTCAGAGTTCACAACGAAAATAAAAGCAATGGGCCTCCTCTTCTAGCATACGCCACAAGCAGACATGTTGGGTGTAGAATCGAGTCCAAACTTACTCCTCATCAGAATTACCTGCACATTTGAATATGCAGCCCCCGTAGGAGGTCAATACAATGAAGTATTGGCAAGTGACTATGGTGGATAAATTATGACAAGTCTAATTCTATATGCATATTTGGCTTGGTGGAGTTTGTAGGCTATTTTGCAGAAAGCCAGTTTTCTCCTATCTTTTGTAAAACACTTTTGTATCTCAAAGACTTGGCACCAAGGGATGAAGCCCAAGTGCACCAATAATTCTTTCCTTAGTCAAATTTTACTTTACAAAAACCATGTTGAGATTCTTCCGTCCATCCTTGTCCAGTTGCTCGAAGTAGTCCATCACCGGGGACACGGCTGAGTACTCAGTTTGTCGACTCTGCAGAGGTTGTGCACTTTCACCTTAAGACTCAATTAACCCAGACATCCTATACACGCGGAGTGCATTAAGGAAAGGAGAGAATTGAGACAAGAACTTTCAGAAGAAGAATACAACCATACTAGCAAGACCCGTTCCACCTATCAACTCTACATCTGCTTGTCAAGCTGACAGGTTGCACTCTCACAACTTAGTAGTTCTAGACAGAGCCCATTGTCAGAAGGCTACACGGGAAGCTTCTAAACTTGGAGGGACTTAGAAATCTCTTTGTTCCTGGGTGGCCGTCCACAAGTGCGCTTCTGGGTGACAACCACCATACTCATGGCCCTAAGTAGAATAGAAATTCATCCTAGGCAAAGACAACCACAAGCATGGTCCCAAAAGCCACTCAACATAAACCAAACAACCAATTCCACCCAGAAGTGCATTCAAGCTTTTAACACTTAGCAATAATTCTATAACATGATAGGTAAACTCCTTTATAGCATAGCTAAGCATCTAATAAAACTTTTGGTGGCTGCATGGGGAGGGATGGATACACACTACTAGGATATTTTCAAAGTGTAAACTAACTTGGCATTATAAGATAGTTCAAAATTTCCCTATCATGCATACTACTCAAAATCTACTAATAATGCATATAGAAAACATAGGATAGATTATGAATGTCACTTGCCTTGGTAACAAGAGGAACAAGCACAGCAAGAATAACAATCACAAGGACCTTCCTCCTCTTCACAATCTAGAGACAAACAATAAAACTAAATAAACACACAAGCATAGCACTTAAAATATCAAAACAAAAATATGTATGCATGCTTAATATGCAATGAACTTAATAAGACCATATAATTACCATTTTAATTTCTCTGTTATTAATGCATAAAATGCAATGATCAATATTTTAATATTTTATTTAATCATTTAAAATTTTGAGCATATTAGTAGTTTTAAGTTCTAAAACCAATTCCTTTAAGTCTATTATGAGAATTTTCAAATAAAACTCATGTTGCACTCTCTGGACAGAGGGCATTAATAAATCTCTAAAACAATTGGATTTATTGGGAAAGCGATTTTATTAATTAAGTTATAGATTTAATATCCGAAAGATTAACAATTAAATTCTGCAATTTAATATACACTAAAAGGATAAACTAATGAAACCATACTAAATTATACGAGTAGAGCTTCACGTGGATATAAAATTCATCAAATTTGGATGAACAGATCAAAAGTTATGGATTTTGTAAGTTTGTGTTATTTTCTGTTTTTAAAACAATTTCTCAGCCGAATTAGAAAATAAAAACGCCACGCGGCGCGCTCTGATTGGGCGATACCGGTTCGCCGCGGATCGGCACGGAAGCCGTCCGATCTAACTTACATCGGACGCTCCAGATTAGCGGGACGAAACGGTAAAGGAAATTAAATCGCGCCCGTTCGATCTAAATCTAAGGGTACATATTGCACTGGCCAAAACGGGCGGCGCTGCTCGTCGGAGTGCCTCTGAGTGCGGCGGCGCCATGCCCGGCGTCGCACTCGCTGGCGATATAAGGCCCTAGGGGATGAACGGATCGTACCCGAACGTGCAGAGGCGCGAGGTAGTGTCGGTGGCGAGTTTGGTCGTCGTTGAGTCGCTTGCTGCTCCCTGGATCGCTCGCCGGAGTCGAGGCTGGCGGCGGCTTGCTTCGGTTGTGGATGGAGATGACGAACCGCTGCGAACGAGGAGGTTAAAATATGTCACGGAGATGCGCACGGAGAAAGTAAGAAGAGATAACGAGAAGGGGGGGCTCGAGGTCGTCTGTAGCCATCGAGATTAGAAGCTTACGGCGGCGAACGGCGGCGGACGTTTTCCGAGCAACCCGGGGGCAAACTTTTAGGGTTTTGGGGTTCGGGAGGAGGCGGCGGAGAGGGGGTTTATATGGGGGAGGAGGGGAGCTATTTACTCGCGATTTCCCAATGGATTTCGATCCACAAGATTCTAGGTTTCGGTGGAGTTGTGTTCTTCACGAGTTGGGGAGGGAGATGACGAGTGGGCCCCGTCTGGCAGTGAGAGAGGGAGGGAGGTGGGCTGGTTGCTGGGCCGTTGGGCCCAAGCAGCGCGCGCGCGAGAGGGAGAGAAGTGGGCTTCGGCCCAGATTGGGTCGGGCTGTTTCTTCTCCCCTTTTTTTTTGACAAAACCTTTTCTGTTTTCAAACCTTTTAATTCAAATTTGATTTTAAAACTTAGTCAAAACTTTTCAGAAAAATTCATAAAAATATGTTTTGAAAAGCTAATTTAATTTATAATTTTTTGATATCATTTTGCTAAATAAATAAAATAATAAAATACAGATTTGTATAAGGAGCTCAAATAGACCTCTTTATTGACCATAACTTTATTTAAACTTATAATTAAAATTCAATTTACTCTCTATGTGATTTCAGTGCCATACTTTTATGATACATGATGCATGAATGCAAAGTTTTAAATTTTTGAAAAATTTGGGATGTTACAGCTCAGCCTTTGGCGCTCCGAGTGGGCCAACAAGACGCTCGCTGTGCTTCTGCACCTGCTCAATCATCTGGCGCGCAGCCGCCCGGGTATCGGCGTACTCGGCATCGCCAGGCAGTCCACCCATCAGCCTCTCCAACGGAAGGTTGGGCCGATGCAGCCGAACGTACGCCAGAGCCGCATTCGCCCCGGCGACAAGCTGCGCGTGGACGATTTCCTTCAGACCATCGCCGTCACGGAACCTCTCGAGCAAGGTGGACAGCCCATGCGGCTGCCCATTATGCGGGAAGTAGACGCGGTGGATGTGGCACAAGGTCTTCCGGCAATTCTCCAAGAGGACAGCCGCACGCCAGGTTCGGTCGAGCATGCGAGCAAGAATGCGCCCTCGCGACTTGTTCACCCAGAATTGGCGAGCTTCGTGAGAGTCGCCAGACGCCTCCCGGGAAACACGCTCTTCAACGCGGTCCCGCTCAGCCTCCCAATCCGGGTTCACGTCTATACACACAAGCTAGGAGTCAGAACCAGCAAGTTTCAACAAAGAAAGGCAGTCGCTGGGGATACCTACCTTGAAGTTGCCGGCTGATGAGATCGATCTCCCCGATCAGAAAATCTTCACGCTAGGAAAAACCCGCAGTCGGATGCGACCTGGAGCGCTGCAAGCGCAGCTCAGTATTCTTTAGGGTAGCCTCAAGCTCAACCACCTTATTCTTCAAATAAGTGATTATGCGCTGGTCATTCGCACTTCGCGGAGGAGCCGGAGCAGTTTGGCGACGGCGAGCACCTGAAGAAGATCCCTCGCCACTCGGTCCAGCCGCAGAAGCAGAAGACGTGCCGCCGCGCAAGTTAGTCTGTCATGAACGTGCAGAATCAATGCCAGTACACGACTGCTCAGCAAAGACAAATATGATGGGAAGAAACATTCAATTTCAGCCAAAATATTGTCAAAGGCCAGAAGACCCGAGAAAACATCAGTCAGCAATAATTACAAAGCAAAAGTTATCAGTACATAAAAACTGCGACTGCTAATCCCCTACAACTACTCCTGGGCAACAGACTCCGACTGCCAGCGACTCTTCCGAGCAGCAGCAGCCCTAGTCGCCTTGGCCAGCGCCCTCTCGAAGGTGGCCACAAGCTTCACAGCTAGCTGTGCGGCCTGCACTTTCACTCCGCCTAAGGACGTGGTTCGGCCATCAGGCCTCCGGGGGAAGCCGCTGACGACCTTCTCGAAGTCGCCCTGAATTTGGTGGCCTAGAAGGAGCTGGAAGGTGAGCTCGGAGCCGCGTACCGTCTTCGTCCGAGTAAAGTCGGCGAGGGTGCTCGCGCCATCTTCAAACGGAGCAGCAAGGGCGTCCACGGCAGTCGGCGGCGAGTCGCTTGGGAAGATGTTACGGTGCACCGTCGTAAGGGCTCATGTCGACTTCTTCAGCGCATCTGTGGACTTCCTCGGAGCATCAGACGCATACGCGCAGACACGGTCCAGGAAGCCGACAGTCGTCGCCAAGTCGACGGTGTCACTTGACGAGCCCTCCTCAGGAGCTCCACCACATGTCTCTGTGCGAAGAAGTCAAACATCAGACAAAGGCAAAAGAAAAAACACAGTAGGCATCAAGCCGAAACTTACCCCCAAGAGCACCGGCGAGTGAAAGGAGGCGGTCGACTTGAGTCTTCTCTTGGCCAACCCGCACCCGCTCGCGCTCCTGGAACTCGTGCAGAGTTTTCTCAAGATCAGCCTGAGCCTGGAGCTTCACTTCTAGCTCAACAACCCGCCCGGTAGCCTGGTCCAGAGAAGCACGCAGCTGGTCCCTCTCCTTCTCCAGGCGAACATAAGTCGCGGCTGCATCTAGCTGCGGGCGATAGTACGGCTGAAACAAAAGCAAGATCTTAATAAAGTTGCGGGCGACTCTACTAGTCACCCACACCTTCGAGGGCTACTCCCATCGGGAGCGCTGATCGCGCACCCGATGAAAATTCAAGACTAAAAGCTAAAAATACAAGGGACTTACATGGTCCAGGAGGTCGACATCTTCGGAAGGCGGCGGAGGAGCGCGACTCGAAGACGCGATGACAGCAGGTTGCGTGCGCTCCTCAACTGCCACCCGGGTCACCAGCTCGGTCGAAGGGGCGGATGTATGCTCCACCTCACGATGAGGAGAGTGGACATCGCCAGAACGACGGCTGCAGCAATAGTACAATGACCAACTGCAAGATTGGAACTACAAAAGACAACTCGAAGTCAACAAGGTACTAACCTGGTGGTCTCGAGTTCATCATCACTCCCCAGGGAGACGGACGGCAGCCACGCAAACGCGCGCGGTGGCGCGGAGCTAACAGGGGGAACAACCAGGGGCTCGCTCCAGCCACCTGGTGACCGCGCACCCGACGACGTCGCGACGACTTCCTCTGTATCAGCTTCCGCACCCCTCGCAGGTGACGAAGCAGTCGCAGAGTCACCGCCGCTCCGGCGCTTCTGCCTCTTCCGCGCGGGCTCCTCGTCATCATCATCGTCGTCCGCTTCGTCGTTGGGGCAGACAGCGGACGGAAGGTCATCATCATCATCCTCCTCCTCGACGAATTTCGGCTCGTCGTCGGGTCCGTTCTCGGGGAGAGGAGGAAGGCTGATCAACAGGGACCGACCCTGAAGCAAGTAGACGCAAGTCGAATCAAGAAGCAAGTAGACGCAAGTCGAATCAAGAAGCAAGAAATCAAGAAACAGAATAACAAGGAGAACAAGTCAGGAACATTACCTCAGGAACGGGGTTCGATGCCCCGTAAGCAGCAACCGGGCACTTGACGTTGCATTTATCCGCGGCTCGGAGGTTGGTGATGGACCTCACCTTGGCTTCCACCTCCTCATCGTCAAGTGGCTCGGTGCTGACGCCCTCGACGGCCCACATCGGGTGGGGCCGAGCGCTGAGCGGCTGCACCCGAAGACGGAATAAGGTGGCCATCAAGAAGACGCCACCCGCCTCGCGCCCAAGGGTCTTGGTGAGGTCATGTAGCAGGCCCAGCAGCGGTCGCGCAGCTTCCTTCTCCTCCGCAACCAGCGGGTGCGACCAGGCGCGAGTCTTCCGCAGCCCGCGCCCGCTGTCGAATGCCGCCAGGCCGTCCTGGCTCGACTGGACGTAAAACCATTTCTTACGCCACCCCTGGACGGAGTCCGACTTCTTCATCTGGAAGTACGCGGTATCACCGCGCACTTGGATTCCGAAGCCGCCCACGGGGAATGGCAACCCGCTCTTCCCAACGTTCTTGCGAACGAGGAAGAGCGACTTCCACAGCGCCCAGTGGGGCGCAACACCCAGGAAGCACTCGCAGAGCACAATAAAGCCCGCGATGCTCAAGACGCCATTGGGGGTTAGATCATGGATCTGAACCCCATAGGCATACAAGAGACCGCGCACAAAATCGTGCAAGGGGAACCCGAAGCCCCGCGGAAGGAAATCCACGAAGCATACGCGTTCCCCATCGCGGGGTGTGGGATAAACTTCTTTGCCAGGAGCGCGTACCTGGACTTGATCAGCGGGAGGAAGGAGACCTTGCGCGCGGAGGAGTTCGACCACCGCTTTCTTCACAGACGACCTCTGCCAGTCGCCGTCGGGCTTCTTCATCAACCCGGCTTCGTCGGCGGCGGGGGAGGAACCAGCGGAACTCTTCGGCTTGCCCATGGCGTCGCGGGGCAGCGCAAGGTGCACGGACAAAAAGCACGGAGCTCTGGTGAGGGCGAGAATGGCAGAAGGCAGAGGAAAGGAGGCGCGGACGAATGGAGAAGACGATGCCCTCGCACTGCGGCGCAGTACTTATGCCTCAGCAAAATCAATCCCAGCCCTCCGTCGCGCAGCGGTTCAGAGCATCTTCATCCTGCCGTCCACGCGTCAAGCAAAGAGGCCAACCGTCGCCGCCAACTTCCTCCACTACGCACGAGAATCGAGGCGTCATCATCGTGCGCGAAAATTTCGCGCCCAGTTCGGAGACGTGACAGTTTGGAGACGTGACAACTGCTGACCGCGGTCAGCGCTGCCAGTGGGCCCCGCCATGTCACGTCCCATCGGGCGCAGAGGCGTGCAAGGAAACGTTAGCAGTGACGTCATCAAGCCAACGGCTCCAAACAAACTGAAACTGCGTGTCAACTCGAACGCAATATTCGAGTGGTAAGCTTCTAAGCTGAAACAACTTAACAGTGCGCAGGTCAAGGAACCCGAAACATCTATTCGGGTGACAAAGCAAGTTGAGTAAGCTCCAGCAGCCGAATCAAATGTACATGTAAGCCAACGGGCTGAACAGAAGCACACTACACAAGAAGAAGACAAAGTAATTCGACTGCAAAGGTTACTCCCATCGGGAGAGGCCTGTTCGACTGAAGAAATCGAGTTCAAGCTCAAGATCAAGCAATCCAATGGCGCGTCCAGGAGGAGGAACTCCTTTGCCCGACGCTGCGCTTCGACCAAGCACTCAGGGGCTACTGACGTGGGGCTACCTTTCGACTAGCCCACCGTAAGGCTACCTGGGCCGCGCCAAGCACGGAAGGGCCCACAGAAGGCCCACTCGGGGTACCATGTATCCTAGTCCAACTCGGTTAGGTCTTGTAACCTGCCATATCTGTACCAACCGCCCGAGACCTGGCTGCCTATAAAGCCAGGAGGGTTGCCCGTCCTAGAAGACACGCTCATAGCCACCACCACAAACCCTAGCGAGATCGCAATCTCGCCATTGTAATCGCTACTCGCATCAATAACCAGACAAACAGGAGTAGGGTGTTATCCTCCGGGAGCCTGAACCTAGGTAAATCCTTGCTTGTCAGCCGTCGTGATCACCAACACCTCTCTCTCTCCCCCCATCAATCAACCCGGGGTGCACAACCCTGGGATTTGCCGAGTTACAACCTCGTCAGGCGCGCCTCGACTGTCACGCGGGGGGACAGCCATGACTTTGCCAACTCCTCCCGCTGTCGAGCGAGCCTTATGTCTCCAAGGGCAAGGTGTGGTTCCAAGCCCTCCAAGGACTCCCTTACGAGGCCGAAGGCGACCTCGCGGCGCCCTGCGCTCCAGTCCCAACCGCAGAGGACCAGCTCCTGGCTCGCGGAGGGCCCGGCCCCGGCGTCGAGTCGTGCAGGCCCGGCCTCGGGGGAAGCTCGGGGGCTAGCCTGGGCTGCGCCCGCGCCCGAGCCGACGTCCACTCCGGCCCTGCAGCTGCCGGGCGGTCGTCGGGCATGGCTTGGCGAAGAGGCGAGGAAGCAGCTCCCCCGGCAGAGCCGCCTGTGCCCGCTGCTGCCTCGCGCGCCTCCATCGCAGGCTGCGCGGGAGTAGTGGCCGCAGGCGGCGGGGTAGACGCGTGCGGAGGCGTCAACGCGTGCGGCGGCGCTGCTTCGCGCGGTGGAGTGGCCTCGCGCGGAGGCGTAGCGGCGCGAGGAGGAGTAGGAGCGCGAGGCGGCGTGGAGGTTGTCTCCTCCGAGCCTTCCACCACCAGAGGCTCGGGAGGCGGAGCAGGTGCCTCCGGGCGAGCCATGCCCTCCTCCACCTGAGGCCCTGCTGCCTCTGCTAGGGACGCATCAGCCTCCGCTTGAGGCGCCCCCTCAAGGAGGCTCGTGGGGGCTGCCTCCACAGGCCTCGCGGCCTCGTCAGCCATGGCCCCTGCCGTGGCGCTCTTCACCTCGGATGCCTTGTGGAGCCGGCGGCGCTTCGCGGGCGCAAAGGCACTGACAGGAGCCAAAGAAGAGACTTCAGGAAAAAGAAGTGCAAGGGAGAAAGCTAAAAGACGAATGAGCCAAAGTTGTGAGCACTAACCCTGAAGGGGGGGGCGTCGGTGTCGACCCACGCCAGGCCTGGCGAGCGCCATGAGGGGAAGGGCTTGGAAGCAGGCTTCGTCGGGGCGCCTCTGCCTTCCTCTTGGAAGGGACGTCAGACGGCCTCGCCCCTGGGTTGTCCACGGCGGCTTTGGTGCGAGCCCCGCGCCTTCCTGGAGAAGCCTCCGCGCCCAAGGCCTCCCCTTCCTCAGCCTCCTCCTCCACGGGGCGCGAGGACGCCACCACGAAGGCGTCTTCATCGCCTGACGAGATATCGCAAATCTCGTCAGTAAATGGCCCAGCTCTCGAAGAGGAAACCTCCCCAGCCGCGGCCTCCTCCTCACCTAGGCCAGCTCCTGAGGCCGTGGGAGAGTCGGCCCCCTCTGCTCCCCGCACGACCGGCATCGGCGCCTCGAGGTCCGCCTGGCCTGTCGGGGTGAACGGAGGCATCCCTTCCAGGAGGTGCATGCACTCCGTCAGATTATATTGATGAAGGGGCCGGAGCGCTGTGGGGAGCTCATCCACGGGAAGCACCGATGGGTTGACGAAGAGCATGGAGAGGACGTCGTCGACGGCGTCCTTGTCGTTGTCCTCGGCGTGAAGCCGCATCTTGTCCTTCGGCCCAGAGTACATCCACATGGGGACCGAATGCGCCTAAAGGGGCGCGATGCGGCGTGTCACGAAGTCCGCGACGACCATCTGCCCCATGAGGCCCTCCTCACGGAGGAAACTCAGACGCCCCATCAGGCTCACGTTCGTGGCGCCGTCGAAGGTGGCCTTGCCCCAATGGGACTTCTTCACCGGGGGCTCGTCGGGGACCTCGAGGAAAGCGCAGGGACGCTCCACCCCAACATAGAACCACTTCTGGCGGAAGTCGTCCACCTTCTTCGTCACCGAGGTGATGGCCTTGCCCTCGTTCCAAGACATGGGGATGTAGACGCTCCCCATGCCATCGACGATGCGGAACGAGACGCACCCAGAGCGCTCGTTCTTTGCCGTGTTCCGGAGTGCGTAGAAGCACCGGAACAGCCCAACTGTGGGCTCCAGGCCCAGGTAGGCCTCGCAGAGGTAGGCGAAGACGGCGAGGATCGGGACGGAATTGGGGTGCAGGTGCAGCAGCTGCACTTGGTAGAACGCCAGCACCGCCTCCAAGAACGGCGAGAAGGGCGGCACCAGGCCCGCAACCAGACAGTGGTGGAAGACCGGGAAGAACCCTCGCGGGCGCTTCCTGTGTGCCGCGGGCTTCAGGGCGGTGGCGCCGTGCTCGTTCGTCCGGTCCGCCACCAGGTGCCGGACCTTGGCGAGCGCCTTCTCGTTGACGCGCACGCCCAGCAGTGCCGCGCCTACCACGGTCTCAGCTGCCTCTGTCTGGGAGGAAGACCCTGCAGCGGCCTTGCCCTTGCTCTTGAGTGGGTTCATCGTCGCGGGGCCGGAAGCTTGCAGGAGTTGGAGGACGAAGATTCGCAGGAGAGATCGGAGGCGGGGAGCTCTGTAGAGCGAAAATTCCTGCGAGAAGGTTTGGAAACGGTAACGGCTCCCTGCCGCCTCGCTCGGGCTTTATGTCACCTCGAGGAGCAGTTACCGGGACGTGGGGGCCGTTATTCGTCCAAGTGTCCCGGACTCCGCCCCGGACTCCCTGCCCCCACGACTCGCGCCCCGGATCGTGCGAGACCGTTATTCGTCCAAGTGTCGCGTGGCTCGGTCTGGCTGGGCACTAAGGGCCCACGACGCTTTGCCTGGGCCCATGGGCTCAATCGCGCTCATCATGGGCCCGGGGGCTACTGTCGGCCCAGTGGGAACTGGGGTATGGAGAGCCCATTCCCCCCAGGCCTCGCACGCGGGCCAGTCGGACGAAACGACTAAGGACCAGGCATCACCGCCTGGCGAGACACTCGAGAGGCAATTCCCCTCGAGGGCCTGAAGAGGAAACGAGGGCCTCAAGGGACCTCTCGCCTCAGGAGACCCTCCCGAGGCACCAGCTCGCCTCAAGGGAGTCCCACAGGAATCTCCCCTCAGGCCTCCCTGCGACTGAGGGGAAACGTAGCGGCCAAGGAAGCACGGCAAGATGCACGTGGCCTCTGCCACGCACATGCAGTGCCGCACGCACCCCCGTCGATGTCCTTGGCGATAAAGTGGTCAACAAAGCAGCTATGCCTGCTGCGCAGCTGCCAGGACCTTCTACACTGACGATAAAGCGGGTGGACAGCACAACCCTCCAAAGGAGGACGTCATCGTGGGCTCCACCTCAGAGACTGCCCTCCCTGCGGCCAGTACAGCGCGGTCGGCCGCCGGTCGGCCAACGCGCCCACCTTTACCAGTAATGGACCGAGTCCATGGACGAATGGAGCACGGTGGACTCCTACACCACCCTGCCACTGGCGTGTGGGAACCACCTGGAAGGCCAAGCCGAAGAGGAAGGCCAGAGGCGCCTATAAAAGGGGCAGGACGTCCATCGTAGCGGAGGTCGGCTCTTTGCGCACTGTAACCCTTGTAAACCCTAGCTACACTTGTTAGGAAAGCCTCTGCCCCGAGGAGGAGGAAGACGATCGCTTCCCTCCCGAGGCAAGAACTGCCTCAAGGGGGCTTTCGGCAAGCTCCATTGTATTGTAACCTTCCACACCTAATACAGATAAGCAGGAGTAGCGGTTTTACCTCCCCACGAGGGCCGTGAACCTGGGTAAAGGCTGGTGTCTCCCTTCGTGTGAGTGTGTCTTCTTCGGGTCCGGCGAGCAACGTCGCGGAGCCACTCAAGGGTCTAGACCTCCGTGTTCAATCCCCTTCACGAACTACACTTCAGGAAGTGACTACCCCCGGTTCTTGGGAGTCATAACCCGACACACGCCAAGGACGTCACGCCTGACATCACTCACCTGGCAGACGAGCCACACACATAAAACAAAGGAGGAGCATCTACGACTGGCAAAAGAAAAATCCCTTGCGACTGACAGAAACAACAAAGCACAGGCATAAAAAATGATCGAGTGGAAACTCCCATCAGGAGAGGGTAAAAGTCTTCGACTGGCATCAAATCAACATTTGAGATTATCCTCTATTACAAGCAATAAAGCACAATCTCGGGGGGCTACTCCCATCGGGAGCACTGTCGTGCACCCGATAGAATCAAAAGCACAAAAACATAAAGATTCCCGAGTAAAAATCAGTCAATGATGTCTCGGATGTTGCATACAAAAAGTGCAAAGGTAAGACCCATCGATCAGTCGAACGGGCCGAGGATCACTCCAGCAGTGATTAATCCTTGACATTTCCATATCAACAGATACGATGGAAATCCCGGCGGACGCGCTGGGTAGCAAATTGAAATTGTAGAACGATATCAGTAAGTCCATCGACTGGCCTGAGCCAAGTCTGTCCAGTATGTTCCAGGATCGAGCCCAAGGACTCGAAACCTGATTGAAGTCTAGTAAGATTTTTCCCAAGTGCAGTTAACTGGTCTCGACTCATCGAATAAACCCACGCCTACTCAGTCGAATCCTTTGGCATAATTCATAGTCGAAAGACAAAAACCAAAAATATCTTATCAAAAGCATAAACATGAGACGTGCACTATGAAGTGAGTCCATGACTGATTCTCCGAATTAGCCAAGCACTCGGGGGATAATGACGAGGTTATACTAAACGGGTACCCCTTCGTGTGGGTACCTGGTGCACGTAATGATTAAAACCCAATTGTCAACAGACTGAAGAAGCCCAACAAGCGAAGCCCAAGTAGAAGACTTATCTCTACTATATTAAAGCAAAAGAGGTGGTAGGCCGTCCGTCGCCTACTCCTACGCTTCCATGCCAACAGGTTGAAATTGATACTTCCAGTGGTAATTTCTGAACACCAGAGTGCGTTCGTGCCTCGTAGATTGATTACTGACAATGCCTTGATAGCTTATGAATGCCTCCATACAATCAAAAAGCAACATGCGAAGAGACATTTCTTTGCAATGAAGATTGATATGATGAAGGCATACGACCGTGTGGAATGGGCTTACCTACACGGTTGTTTATGCAAATTGGGTTTCGCAGCGGAATGGATACAAACTGTCATGAGATGTGTCACAAAT
Organism: Poa annua; assembly: GCA_026929855.1. Classification (NCBI taxonomy): domain Eukaryota; kingdom Viridiplantae; phylum Streptophyta; class Magnoliopsida; order Poales; family Poaceae; genus Poa; species Poa annua. The sequence continues at coordinate 40,387,803 of CM049429.1, read as the reverse complement.
GTCTGTTATGCAGTCCGGGTAAATGGGGAACTCACTTCGCCTGTTATACCATCAAGGGGTATTAGACAAGGGGATCCGATCAGTCCCTACCTCTTCTTGCTTTGTACCGAAGGATTGTCTTGTTTGCTGTTTCAGAAGGAGAATTTGGGGGTGCTACATGGTGTTCGTAATGGCCGCTCAGACCCACCTATTTCCCATCTCCTATTCGCAGATGATATCATATTCTTTGCTCGAAGTGACGCGAGAAGTGTGGACGCGCAAAAGGAAAACTTGTTGACATATTGTGAAGGTTCTGGGCAGAACATCAACATTGATAAATCTTCTTCGTCCTTCGATGTGAGGATCATGTCAAGAGTGATGTGATGCAGCGGCTGGGTGTTTCCAGTGAAGCACTACAAGATACTTATCTAGGTATGCCTACTGGAATTGGTCGCTCGCCTACTGCCTCTTTCCGTTCTATTGTGGGTAGAGCATGGAAATTTATGAATGGATGGTCTGATCGTCCCATATCAAGATCCGGCAAAGAAACATTGATTAAGGCGGTTATACAGGCTATCCCGACATACATAATGAGTTGTTTCAGCTCCCGATCTTGACTTGCGACGCCCTACATAAGGCCTTTTGATTATTGGTGGGGTATCGAGAAGGGTAAGAAGAAAATGCACTGGCGCAGCTGTGAGTGGCTTTCTACTCCTAAATCTCTCGGAGGGATGGGTTTTCAAGATCTCACTCTCTTCAATCAAGCAATGTTGGGGCGTCAGTGCTGGCGGTTACTCACTGATCCATCTTCATTATGTGCTCGTGTGTTGAAAGGTAGGTATTTTCCAGATTGTGATGTGTGGGATGCACCTCAACCACGTCCAGCTTCATTTACTTGGCGCAGCATTTGCTTTGGCATGCAACTCGTCAAGAAAGGGATTAGATGGAGTGTTGGTGATGGAAGGAAGATTAAGCTACTTACTGATAATTGGATTCCAAATGTAGCTCATGGTTCTCTCCAAACTCTGGCTCCTCATCCGATAGGGGCAACTGTGGATTTCCTGTTGGATGACAACCACAGTTCATGGGACGCCGATGTGGTGCGTTCTGTTTTTGAAGAGGATGTGGCTAACCAGGTGCTGCAGATACCTATTAGTAGACGGGGAGGTGATGACTTTGTGTCGTGGCCGTTCACAAGATTTGGCATCTATACCGTGAGATCGGCCTATAATTTGGCTCGTACGGAGAAATTCTTTATACAGCGAAGCGATCGAGGTGGAGGTGTTAATTCAGTTATAGATGATAATGCCAAGCTTTGGAAAAAGCTGTGGGCGACAAGGGCTCCAGGAAAGATGAAGATACACCTATGGAGGTTTGCGCACAACTGCCTCCCGACTGGAGCCAAACTAGGCCGGCGTCATATTCCAGCCTGTACTAGTTACATCTATTGCAATTTAGAAGAGACAGCAGAACGCACATTTCTCTTTTGTCAGTATGCACGAGATGTGTGGGGTGAAATAAAGGAGCTCTATAATATCCAGCTACAAAAGTGTTATTTCTCCAACACTAAACTATGGTTGTTTGATTTCCTGGCTCGGTCTCAGGAAAAGGATCGAGTTGTGCTTGTTGTTGCTTTTTGGCACCTGTGGTTGGCTCGCAATGGAGTTCGTAATGGTGAACCTATGAGACATCCACATGTTGTCGCGGAACAAATTAAAGCTTATGTCGAAATAATTGAGCTGCATGTTATTTCCCTGGATCCTTCTACTAGGCGTGAAACCAATTCTTCAACACCTCGCTGGTCTCCGCCGCCTGAAGGTACGGTATTCATTAATGTTGATGCAGCTCTCTTTGCTCTCTCTCGCCGGATGGGAATTGGCGTCGTGATTAGGGACCACAATGGTGTTTACTTGCTGGCCTGCAGCGAGCTTCGCGATGAGGTCATGGCGCCTGAACTAGCTGAACCGTTGGCTCTTCTCCGCGCGGTTTCCCTTGCTGTCGATGAGAGTTTTGACAAGGTTATGGTAGCTTCAGACTGCCTGCCTTTGGTCCAGAGGATGATTTCTTCAGAAGAGGGCCGTAGTTCTATTGGAGTGGTAATCCAGGATATCAAATCTCTCCGATCAAGGTTTACTAGTTTCTCCATCAGTCATGTTCATCGGTGTAGTAATGTTTCGGCCCATACTCTTGCCCGTTCAGCGGAGCAGTTTAGTTCTTCTATTTTCAGAAACGTTACTCCGGAGTGTATCCGGCAGACTATTTGTAACGATGTGCTTTGATTAATAAAGTGGACGTATTATCAAAAAAGAAAAGAAATCGCCCGTAGAAAAATAACCAACCCGCGACTCCACCTTCTCCCGCGATCTGCCGAACGCTAACATCTGGCTTCTCCACTCCTCCCACGACCCAGCACACCGAGTGGGTCAAATTCACAGCACGCTTCCCCGCCGACCTTCAACGCCGCCGCGAGCCCTCTACCCCGGCCAGCCATCCCCCATTCTCCCATCCGCCTCCTCACTCGGAGCATCACCGCGGTCCCAATCCATGGCCTCCGCCCCTGCGTACCGCGCCGCCCCCGCGCGCAGACCCTCCCCTGCCTACCACGTGGACCACGCCGCTGCTCGCCATCCACCGCCGCCCTTTGACGCCATACCAGCGCCCTTCTACACACGAGAGCTCGAATCCCTCTGCCTCGGATCGATGCGCCAGTCGCTGCATCTAGCACCGCCGCCTCCAAGGTCGCCGCCATGGAGGACCTCCACAGCTCCACACCCTCTCCCGCATCAGCCCCAAACGCCGCCGACAACCTCCACTCCTTCCTCCCGACGCCTTCCACCTCTGCCATCCCGTCCGAGTTCAAAGGGAGCGCTAGCCTCGACGACCTCCGCGAGTTCACGCTGCCGCCGGCCTGCCCCAGCTGCGGCTGACGGCGACCACCACCCGGAGCTGACGTTGTCACCGGCCACCTCTCCGACATGCTGCTGCTGCCGTCGAGGTCGTTGTCCTCCTCCCTCATTTTTTTGCTTGATTGTGTTCCCTATTTCACCCTCCGATACGTGTACTCACCGGAAAGCATGGATGTAAACATTTCCAGTGCCCATATTAATGTTTACAGAAAATGTGGTTGCATTTCTTATGCACATAGGATGTTCGACGGGATGCCTACAAAAGACATGTGCATGTGGACATCAGTAGTTTGTGGGTATGCAGAGGATCGTCAGTTGACTTATGCTCGTCGGCTCTTTGATCAGATACGGGAGAAGAATATGCTTTCATGGAATGCTCTCATGAAGGGATATGTTCATCATGGACAGGCAGTAGAAGCATTGAGTAGTTTTCATCATTTGATCAAAGATGGTTTTCATCCAGATCAGTTCACCTTCAGTAGCGCTTTGTCAGCTTGTGCAGCTATTGGTTCAATGATACGTGGTAAGCAGATCAACGGCAGGCTGGTACAAACTGATTTTGATCCAAATGTAATTATTATGTGCTCACTCATTGACATGTACTCAAAATGTGGCTATTTGGCAGGTGCTAGACAAATTTTAGATCTGATATGTCAGGAGAGGAGGGATATGGCATTGTGGAATGCGATGTTATCTGTTGCATGTCATCATGGACTTGGACATGACGCAATAGGATTTGTTGTTCAGATGATTCGGGAGAAACTGAAGCCTGACGCAAACACATTCTTGCAGGTATTATACAAATGGCATATGGATTGAATTCAGAGCTATGCAGAGTCTTTATTGTTCATCGAGAGCTGATGTAGACAGTCAAGTTAAATAACTTCCATCTTTAGATTCCTACCATGCTTAGCTCAATGAAACTGAGATCAAGGTTTGTCAAGGCTAGTTTCAGTCTAAGGTGGAAATCTTAGCAGCAAAATGAGAAATTTGAGCATCTTGGTCTCTAAAGTGAAACCTTCATTTTTGTAGATTATGTTACCTTTATGTTAATTTAAAACCACCATGGCACCATGTCTTAGTTATTTTTCCCTATTGTTTATCTTAGGGCTCATGAGAAGTTGTGGTCATTTTCAGTTGTCGTATATAAGCTAACAACTCCTATTTTAGCTCAGTGTCAAGGTGGAATCTTGATGACAAAACTTTGTATATAAGTTCACAATTCCTGAAAGAGAACCTTGAGTTCTTCAATGTGAGATATTGGTGCATCAAGATCTTTAAATTGAAACCATCATATATATATAGGATATGTTACCTTTATGTTATTCTAAAATACTATTTGTAGTTGCAGTGCCCAAAATTATTGTAGGGCTCCTTTACTTTTAAAGTTGTGTCAGCTATATTACTCACATTAGTTTAAATTCCATACATGAAGATATCAACGCAGGTTTTATGTACTACATGCTACTGCCCTAAAGTGCTTTGCAATTTGTTTTGGTAACTTAATATTTTGCTGCAAATTGAGTTTATATTTCTTGAAAGCATTGGTTTCTTTTTGGGAAACACCTATCGAGAAATGATTAAAATGCTCTGATTATTCATGTTTGTATTTAATCCAAGGTTTCCTTAAAGTATTAGAAGTAATGTACCAGTTTTCATATAGCTGTAAGCATCATGACAATTTGTAGTTTCCATGGTCGCTTCTAACACATAGTGCTCTTCTCCTTTGATTCGTTGTTGCTCTTCTAACACACACCATTGGCGTATAGTGCAGTATAACTTCCAAACAACATCACAAATTTGTATGGCAACTGATTAAAAAACGGTCAAATTTGAGTTGGTGCTTGTGCTCTACTTTGAACCATATGGCATGTGCGTAATGATTATCTTAAACCAAAAGCTTCATCTTTTTTGCAGCTAATTCCTTGGCCACTTATTGGGTTCATACGTGGTCCCTTCTCCAGCCCAAGGATTGCACACAAGACATGGATCAACGGTTTCCGACACTTAACAACCGGCTGGCAGCTTGCTCATACATTATTATGTTGATGTATAGGCTTTTCATGATTTATTATTTTTTTGCTGGTTTGATACATGTCTCAACCTTATAATAATTCTTGAATTGTAACTTAGTTTCTTAAACTATTAATAAAGACCGTATGCATCACTTTGATGGGCGGTCCCCATTTCGAAAACAACATAGTGTTATTTCAGCAATTGTAATTTTGTATACTTATAAAGTGTAGTTTCCTCCTAAATTTATTTGCTGACTCTAATGTGAACTCTGCACGATTTACACGTTATTTTGCGTATGATACACCTATACGGAGCGTCTTTAACAACACGACTGGGATAACTTACTCTTTTCTACATTTTTCTAAAATTGCCACATTGAGCACCACATGTCAGAGTAACACATGGTGTGGCAAATAACAGAAGTGAAACTTAAAGTGTGGCATACACACACCAACTGGCGTGGTATACACATAAGTGATGTTTGGCATACACACACCAACTGGCGTGGTATACACATAAGTGATGTTATCGATGGCCTTAAAAAACAAAAGACGTGTATAAAAGGGTGACCTCTCACCAATAGATGACATGTCGAAAAACATATACATTACTCTTGGCGGTACCTCGCGACAAGAGAACCGGAATTTTTCATACTTCCTCCCTAAGCGTCGGGTGCTATTATATTGTATCATTCAGGTAGGCTCACTGGATAATATTATCGTAATATAATCATAACATGCATCTATTTGACATACATATTGCAAATTTTAATGATATTTTTATCATCTTTATTTGCAAAAAAATATTTTCGTCGCAGCGCACGGGCATTCAACTAGTACTATAGATAGACATAGTCAGTTATATTTTCTATATCTGTAATCCTAATCGGTTACTACCTGAGACCTGTACCTCTATATAAAGGACAGGAGGGTGGCCGATCAAGGACACGCCCAATCAGAACAACTAAACCGTAGCAAGATCGACATCTTACTAGATCCTTGTATGCATCGCATATTCACAATCAATAACAGACAGGCAGGAAGTAGGGGTGTTTCCTCAGTCGAGGGCTCTGAACCTGGGTAACTCTTACTTGTCAGTCGACGAATCTAACAACACTACGTGTTCTCTACCTCATAACTCTTACCCTAGGCTAGTAACCATGGGTATTGATGGGGGCATCCCTCGTCCGTAGGTATCTTAGGTTTTTGGGGGGTATATGTAGGCGAACGGGCGAAGGAGGTACAGGCCTAAGGGCCCCACTCCACGTGTCCGCGCGGCAGGAGGGGTTGCCGTGCCTGGACCAGGTGTGGGCCCCTCGGCCATCTTCTTTGACTCCTCTTTGGTGCTCTAGAAGGTTCCAAGGAAAATAGGGGCTTTAGAAAAGAAATCGTCTGATTCCGAGAATATTTCCTTACGTAATTTTCTGAAACCAAAAACAGCAGAAAACAGGGATTGACACTTTGTCATCTTTTTAATAGGTTAGTCCCAGGAAATGCATAAAACTATATAAAATGCATATAAAACATGTAATAACTTGGTATAATATAGCATGGAACATAAGAAATTATAGATACGTTGGAGACCGTATCAATGCTCATATTTAGAGATTTTATTTTTTCAATGGGCAACATCTTGTTGTTTTTTGTCTAATTTGACACCAAATTGAAACCTTCAAATGTGGTACATTGGGCCACAAGTAATTAGGTATTTCTTTCTGTGGTCATTTTGAGTTTTTTTAGATGGATATTTTTGAAATTATTAGAAAGAATGGTTCGAACTGAAGGTTTGAATATTGCCGGAGATAAATAAGTTTGCATTTAAAAGTTGTTTACTTTGGGAATATTACTCGGCCTTTTGTTAACCTTTTGTAGGTATATTTGAAGGTATTAATTAACCTTAGTTTACCTTTTGTTATTTGTTGTTTAAATTTGCACCAAGTTAAAAATTTAAAATGGTGTTGAAGTGTGCCGTAAGTAGTTCTTTTTTGTGATCATCTTGATATTTTGTCATATTTTTAATGGTCGTATTTGAAATATGTTAATTTTCATTAATCAACATTTTGTTGTTTTTAGTCTAAATTTTCACCAAATTTGAAACTTTGAAAATGTTGTACATCGTGTCACATGTGGGTAGCTATTTACTTTTTTGGTCATTTTGGATTTTTATTTTTCAGATAGTTATTGTTGAAGTTACTAGAAGGAATGGTTTTAAAAATTGTTTAAATTTACACCATTTTTCAAACTTTCAATTGCGTTGCATTTTTTCATAAGTAATTAGTTATTTTTCTTCTGGTCACTTTGATATATTTTTTATATTTTTCTGGTGGATATTTTGTGAGTTATTAATATTCCATTAATTATTTTTCTGTGTTTTTCCGCGGTGGAAAAAGGAAGAGAGGCTGACAGATGGGCCCGCTGTGACGTCGTGCTGACGTCAGCGACGGCCGGATCTGGCGACCGAGGCCGTGGCGACGTGGACCTCGTCGGTGGCGCCTCCGGCCCAGCTGCGACGCGCGGGTGAGCGCGTCTGAAGCGTGTCGACGCGGGCTGGCCGAAGGTGGTGGCGCCGCCTCGCGGAGGTCGCCGGAGCGCCGTCGGCGGCACGCGGAGCTAGCGGCGGTGCCGAAGCGCGCCGCGGACGATCCCAGCGCGGAAGCAGCGTCTCGTCGGGCGGTGAGGAGGTAGAGGGAACGACGGGGCTTCTCCCGGTGCCCGTCGATTTGACCGGGGAGGAGCGGAACGGCGGCGGCGGCGACATCAGCATCGCGGGAGGAAGAGGATGGAGTGGGGGTTTCTGAGATGATCATTTTACAAAAAAAAAGAATGTGACTTTTCCCTTATTTGAAAAGAGGTCCCTCCATGCAGTAATCTCCGGACCGTGGAGCAAGGAGCCTGTTTTTGAGGTGCTTTTTGAAGAAAAAAAGTGACGTGGCGTGATTTTATTGGAAGAAAATACAAATAAACAGTGTCTCAATCGTTGAGAGCACGCGCGGATGTTGCGCGCATTTATATATGTTGAAATAGGCGAAATGGTACGTGTCCTTGTTTTCTAGTACTCCCTCCGATCCATATTAATGGACACTAGATGCATTCGTATCTTAACAAAGTTAAGTTCATTAATATGGATCGGAGGGAGTAATTATTACAAACAGACTGTCACCGCAGGTCACTGTACGGCAGACTGCGCAGACTTCATACATGGTTAGTGTTCGATTAGGCTGATTAGAAAACAGAGCTAGCTCTAGCCGAGCTTCAGTGTGTGGCTGGTCAGATTGATTAGTTCATCAAAACAACATGCATCGACTTGGATTTGTGTCATTGATCCTTGAACGAGCGCGAACGCATGCATGCATGTACGTGTGCGTACGTATACTCGTAGATAAATATGATAATATCTTAATTCTTGGTCTTGAATAAATGTTCGCAAATCTTAAAAAAAGAAATGAAAAATTGTACTGGTCTTAGATAATAATAATAAGATCTAATTTCTAATCTTGAGAGAAATCACCTAAAATATATGCATATATGCAATATATCCGTCGTATTTATCGCTCATAACTTTGTGGGTATTTTAGATAATTCATCAATTCACAGCCAGACAGCCAGCTAAATTATCAAATAGTACAACTCAGAACAGCAACTTTTTCTACACAGCAGTTTTCCCTACACAGCACCACAACCAGCTACAGCCAGCCGCAGTCAGACCAAACAAACACACCCTTAGAGCGATAATACCCATGGCTTTATAACATAGTTAACCGTAAAAATGTTACGGTATCTGATGTGATATGTTTTGTTCCCCCGAATGTTTCTTTTAGGAGAGTACTCACTCGACAGAAGAGAACTGATTGGTTAAAATTAGTGGAAAGAATAATGAGAGTATCACTTACGGATGATACATTTTAATTGGAAGTTTTCAGTGAAATCCATGCATGTTGATTATATGAATGGGCACACTCCTTTTTTCCACAAATATCTTTGGAAGCTTATTGTGCCTCTAAAGATAAAGATCTTTATTTGTTTTTATATCAGAAGGTCTTACTCACTAAAGACAATCTTGCTAGGAGAAATTGGACAGGATGTAAAAAGTGTGTCTTTTGTGATAAAGAGGAATCCATAGAGCACTTATTTTTTAAATGCAATTTCTCAAAAATGATATGGAGAGTAATACAATTTACTTTTAATATCAAACCACTAACCTCAATGTCTAATATGTTTAGTACATGGTTTGATGGGATAGATAAACTTACTAAAGCAAGAATTAGAATTGGGATGTATGATGTTCTTTGGGCAATATGAAATTATCGTAACGATGTTGTGTTTAACAAAGAACAAATTCCAAACTTTTGCTGCAACATAAACTTATGGAGTCTAGATGTATCCGGTTGTTGGCCATTGTGAGGTCCTTTTGCTGCACGACTGGATGGCAGCACAATATGCGACTTCAGGATGCCTAGTCGCTTCGTATTGATATCTCTATTTCCCTGGCTCATTTTTGTCGCAAGTTTGAGTGACCCATGAGGTGCTCCTTTCGTTTGTAATAAGATACCACAAACTTGTTTGATCTTCAATGAATGGTTGTGTGCATTCAATGAATGGTTGTGTGCATCGTCTAGATGCAGAGCCTGGAACTACCCATTTCTAAAAAAAAAGTGTAATGGTGGTGAAACTGTTCTTATTTGAGAGCACCAAATACAGAAAATGCAAGCTACGGCACATCGTTGCAGCCAGATGTTTGGAACCCAAATATTGGAGTTAATTACACCAGTCATTCCGGACAAGAGTTGAGTGACCACTGGTGCAATCAACTCCAAATTTTTGGATTGAAACGATTGTCCATTCCCTTCTGTTCCCAACGATTGTCCATTCCCTTGGAACGGATCTGAACACCCAAAAATAGTCTCTAACGAGTAGTCAACGCAAGGAAAAATGACCTAGCGACTACGGACCTAGAGAAAGGCAAGAATTATAAGAGAGTATTGTTAAGACAATGAAAGTGTTACACTTAACATGTTCACAGTATATAGTAACATGGGAAAGTGATATTTCCAATAAATCACGACACCCATACGACGGTCAAGGTTTCCCATCCATCTCCACTCCAATAAATATCTCATTTGTCCAGGATATAAATTCCACCAATAATATGGACATACTGATTTCTCTTCAGAGTAAAGAAATTCAGAAACTGTGTGGTTTTAAGAAATGGTTGAAATATCACAAATGGAAGATCAGTTCAGAAATGAGTATAATAAAATGTCTGCCAAACGCTTAATACATACAACTGTGTAGCTTCTAAACAAGAGAAACCTTCCAACTCCACGGCTTTGGCACGTGAGGTCGTTCATGATGTTCTCCACTGCAATTCCAACTGGATGCGTCCATTCTTCGAGTCAATTAGATGGTATTTCTCATTGATCCTCTTGTTGCTTATAACATCAGCAAGACTGATCACAACATAGCCAAGGTTTTCCTAATAAAATATCAGAAATAGAGCATGAATGTCTGTATAGCCACGAGCCAGTGATAGAATGAACTATGTTGCGATAAGCGGACTTCACTGTAATACCAGAAGTACCAAGTACATTCTTCATGATTATTTCATGAAGACGAGACTAATTTTAAGCTCATCAAACGCCAAGGCTTAATACTCCAACTCTCTGATTAACTGATGTACTTATGGGGAACATCCCATCTTGAGAGCGGCGAACTTCTAGTATTGATAGATTCACTAGACATATTTTTAAGCAGACTTCTGGGGATATTGTGAACGATAAATATATTTTCAGTGACTGACAATGTGCTAAGTAAACTCTAAATTTCCAACTAATCATTTTAGCAGGATTTCCAATATATATTTTATCATTATACAACAGAAGGTCCAATAATCAGAAATCATAATCGCTACCTTCGAATGTATACCGATACTTGGTGGCCTGCTCATAACTTCAATCTGCATCTTTTCATTTGTGGGTGGTTCCTCACACATAAACTGAAATTCTTCTTCCCAACGTGGATCCCGGTTCTTCTTAATGTGCTGCACAAATTAGTTCAAGTAAATATGTTTCATTGATCCGGAGGTTGCCCCACAAAGAAATTGGCTTGCCCAAAATATTGATCAAGATTTTGCTTTCTAATGTGTAGGCTAAGTTGGCAAGAAAAATGAAATAGAGTGGGCAAAAGCCACGAGCATACCAAAAAGTTGGCAGCCATCCAAACAAACTCCAAAAAAATGGTATGGGAGGTTTTGGTCAAACATATCCTACTTGGCGTACTCAATAATTTATTCAGTGAGATCTATATAGAACTGTTGTTAGAAGTGTAAAACATACCTTAGTCTTCCTTTCCTCACCCTTAAACACAATTCTTGCATATGGATTAGTGTGATGCTTTCCTTCAATGTCCTGTGCTTCATGGACAATAATTACAAGCAAACCACCACCTTCTGGCGTGCCAACGGGAGCTTTTTCAATTGTACCAGACTCGTCAGTTATATCAAGATCAGTATCACCTTCCTTGAAAGGGTTATATGTCAGCTCAACAGTGAGCTGCCCCCGGAACTTCTCATTTACAGGATCATTTGAATCCATGGTCTTGAACAAGTTGAGTGTAACTGATTTTGTCTCATCGGGAATTATGTCCTTCAATGGGATAACATTCATTCCCATCTTGTCATGCTTTCCAACCTGAGAAGGAAGATATAGGTCAAAAACATTAAGTGGGGTAAACACCAATGGTACAAAACACAGAAGCATTAACCATTACCTGCTCCCAGTCGAAAACAGTAAGCTCGAGAGCCTGAGATTCTGGATCTTTGACAACTAATTTGAACTCCTCATTCCATTCAGGGTTCAGGTTGCTTCGCTTAACTGAAGTTTTCTTTGAAGGGAGTTTGTCCTCTGTTAGCTTTAACTTCACATATGGATCTGATTTTCCCATCAAATCTTTCTTCATCAGTTTAACAGCTTGTACAACATTAACGTGCAGGATTCCAACAGGCTTTTTTTGTGCTCTTCATGTTCAGTGACATAAAAAACAAATTAACCAACTGGCAATGAAAAAAGGATAGTAAACACAGTATAAGCCTTACTTTGCAGGATCCATGATTGGTACCTCAAGTACTTTGGGCCACAAGTACATATTGGCTACCTGAGTCTTGATCATCTCCTGCAAGAGGAGACAACGGTTGAAAATAGGCACATGGGTGTCTTACAAATAAATGACATTACAATGATATGAACAAAGGAGGAATTAGGTTGACAACATGTTTTTGGTATAATTGGGGACACAGGATTGGTGTAGATGTTGATATGGAAACTCATCAATTCAATAAGCAGAAAACTATAAGGAACAAATTACAATCTGAGAATTGATGAAATAAGCTCTCTTAACATAAAAACATTACCTGAACAAATCCATAAAGTCCTGGAATTGCCATGACATCTGCTCCTAAGAGTTTCAGACCAAAGTCAACATGTGGCTGCAAAGAGTAACACAATAAGTTGACAATTATATTACAGATGGTCAATGCGCATGCATGCTTCAGAATTTACCTTCTCCATGAGTGAGACCAGTATTTTTGCAAAACAAGGAAAACTAGGAACCAATGGCTTCAATGTTATGCGTGGTAGGGCAGAAACTTGCAAATCAATTACCTATAGTATTAGACAGAAGATATGATTAGCATAAGATACTAACAAAATTTGAAGCCTTTAAATATTATTAATCCCTTGAAGATGAAGTAGGGATGCATATCCACTTATTGCAATTACTGATTAGTTGTACCTGTACAGATGCTTTTATCCCAAAGGCTTTGACTACAATGGTGATATTAGGATTTCCAGCCCACTTTATTGAAGGTTCCATAATAATTTCCTGTTCGTCCGTGGTGTAGACCTTCATCCCTACGTTGACGAGTAAGAAAGACAAAATCAGCTCTTCTCAACATAATGTATCTATTGTCTAACCTGGAATATATTTTCATTGGTATAGAACAATGAGGCAGAAATAGATAGGTAATTAAAAATATGCCAAAATGTATAAATACAGGAATCTGGTTTCTGATGGTAATATACAGATTCAAGGCAATCAGCCAATCATAAATTGACGGATGGCAAATTATGCTACTTATTTTGAATTCTGATCTTGTATCATCCTGGAAAATTATAGGTACAGAATAGGGTTTAATGTGGTTGATTTCATCCGACATGGACACTTACATTAGTTTCCAACATTCAAATAAAAAGGAAGTCAACATAGAGCAATTTTGGGTTATCACTTGCCAATGTGGTGTTACTGATCTTAGTTTTTGGATAGAGGGTATATTAGCTTTTTGTAAATAGTCTGACGAGGACGGACCCCATGGCATTTTCATAGAAGGGTGGTGCAACATCAGTGAAACTGTGAGCAAGAGGACTCTAACTCGGGTGGGAAGACATCAGCCCCTCCCACCACTAGGCTATGCCTTAGTCTGCAGCTCCATTTGTTTTTGCTGGAGGTGATCAATTCCATGACTATAAGACACATAACAAAGCAGCACAGTATTGTACTTTTTCCACATGAAACAGAACAAAGAAAATTAAGGGCATCTATGAAGAACTGAAGATTTTGGAAGAGGTGTTCAGGTGTTGTACTGTCATTAAAAATTACCAAAGATGGAATGGCTGGGGAAAGTGGGAAAGTATGTAACAGTAGTTACATTTCTTATCAACAGAGAGCAACTCATCATCCCCAAACCTTTTTAAAGGCCTAACTCTAGCTGTAGCAGGACAATTCCACGCATACCATCACATAGGACGATGCCCAATGTACTGACTTAGACCATGTTTAACGCTATCCTCTTATGTGGGCGCTCAACAAGTCAGTTACTGCATGCAGAGAAGCGCCGACAGCCTGGTAGCCGTATTTTGCATAGACCGTTCAGGCACCTGACTCCTACTTAGAAAAAATGACAGATAAATGACCAGGAACTAGGCACAACAGCCATGATTTAATCCCTAGCGCCTGTGCATAAGCACCCCATTGGCCTTAACATGCTATTTTGGTCTGGTACCAGAATCATCCTTGGTCAGACAAGACTAGCCTTAGAGATTATTATGTCTATATAAAACATATGGTAAGACTACATATTTTGGATTTTAATAAGACAAGTTAAAGCCCTGCTTCAAAATAGACCTGGTTACTTCTTCATATATTTTTGTAACATAAGTCAGAGGCTAGTAACTTGAAATTTCCAGATAACATAAAGACTACCCATACATGCTCTACATGTTATAAGTTCAATTATATGAACATATACATCGTACAGTTTAAACTAGGAAAAATAGATCTATATACACATGACTGCTTAATTATCACCCCAAAAGACCCCAATGACACTTTGCTCAAAATATGCTTGGGTTTATTTGGATTACAGAATTAAGTCAAACAGTTGATGAACATCTGGGTTCAACTGATAGATGATGACCAAGAATTAACATAAAAGTACAGAAGCTTCAACCAGAGTACAGAAGTTACAGGATTAACAAATGCTTATAAGCAGTACACACAGCGAAATAGCTGAGAGTCTTTATCAAACTCAGTTACTTTACTAGGCAAATAAGCCAGAAATGCAGCAAACTAATGTCACAATTATCTAACTATCTACAGCTGCTCGCTTTCTTTCTATTTTGTTGTTTTCACAGCATTCTATGTATTTTACATCTAAAAGTAGGAAAAGTATAACTAGAATTTGATTCTTCAAAAGCTACTTTGATTTTCTATTGAGACATTCTTAATATATTCTTTGGAAAGAGCGGGGGCGGAGCCAGACAGAAAATGACCTGATGTCCAAATATAAATCACCCATATTTTTCATCTGAAGTGTTGTGTCACCCACTATATCATACATGAAAATTACCAAAAACATATGTTGCACCCGGTCTCATATGCACCGGGTAGCTGAACCTGGGTAGGCCCCTTGGAAAGAGGGATCTACCTTCCTAGAGAAAAATATTTCTTTCGAATCAAGCTGTAAAGGGTGCTAACTAAATCTTCAGATATCTAACCTTGAAGCACTGGTGGTAGTGAACCTAATGTTAACGTCTCAAATTCAACCGAATCAATCTTGTATTTTGCAGTATTCTCAGCAATAATTGGTTTAGCTATTTCCTTTGCAGTTTTACAAATGGCCTGCAAGAGATAATAATAAAATAAAGCCAAAAATCATTTCCACAAAGAATCTTGCACATTCTTAATAACTTTGAACATAATGCATACCTTGTCAAGATAAGGCCACATATGCTCGACAAATTTGTTTAGCCAGTCAATCTTTATGAATAAACGAAAGACAGTAAGGTTAGGTTATAGGTCTGAAGATATAAGACGTCATGGAAAGAGAATAGATTCACCAAAGCCTTACCCGATCAAAGTCTGGATTTTTCACCCAATGAGGTATCTCAGGAAGCATGCGTTCCAATGATTTTGTATCAAGCTCAACAATTGGCCTGATTACAGGACCCTGTGCAACCACCATTAATGTAGGAAATGTGAGGTTAGGCATCGGGGTAAATATTTAATCGCATGAAGTTCATAATCACCTTTACAAAGTTAAAAGATATTGATCCACTAGTGCCAAGCAAGATAAATATCTATGTTTTAATACATCTAACAGACACATAAAATGAGTTTTGCACCTCCAGTCTCCAGATATGCAATCAAACTTTTGTAGCCTAAAGAGTGCATATATGCAGAAAGCACATACAACATGCCTGCTTGTAGTTTTCAGAAGCAGAAAGCACATACAACATGTCTGGAGCAAGCAGAGAGAGAGCTGAGCACCATTGACCTTGAGTAGTCGAGCACCAAACGACTGACATCAGATCCTTCAAATTTCATGTGCTAATTTGGTTTGCTAATTACCCTACATATATGACATCAGTGATTCAGGTTGCTCTTCACCTCTAGCATTCTGGCCCTGGCAACTAACTTTTCTTCTTATGTGGAAATATACACAATAGAGCACAGGAAATGCAACTTAAACTAGCATCCAATAAGACCACCATTGCATTCTATAGTTATTAAGATGAACACTGGCCAGCTACGACAACACTAGGTCAGCCCTCAAAATGAAGTTTGTAACAGAACTTTGGACCCCCAGGCCCCAGCCATGTTTGACACACGACAGCCCCACATTGAGAACCCTAAACAACCGCCGTTCTTGCTTCCAGTCCCAGTTAAACATTCCCCTCAACCCCCAAAATTACAGAGCAACACAGAGGAATCAAATCGAAATCGTACCTTCACATCAGTGGGCTGGAAGTAGACGAAGAGGTAGTACCCAATCACAAGCCCCATGGCGACTCCCACCCCAAACCCGAAGAAGCCCAGCACAGTGCTGAAAAACCCCATCTCCCTCGACTCCGCGACCTAGCAAAAGCGAGCAGCCAAGAGAGCAAAGAACACCGTCGCGCGGTCTTGGATCACATGGAGAGGCAAGAAGCGAGGAACAAGACTGCGTCAGACGAGGAGGAAGAAGCAGAGACCACGAGATCTGGGGAAGGGGAGGATGCGAGGGGTTAAACAACAGCGCCGAAACAGCCAGGTTGGCATTTAATGATGGATATCGCCCTACTAGCGGGGGGTATGGTAGAGAAGAAAAGTCGGAAGCAGAGATGGGGCTATAGCTGGCCAAACGGGCCGCCCGGCACTGCCCGTCGCGTGCCGGCCTCGGCACGGTCCACGAGCGGCACGGCCCATGAAGGGCACGACAGCATTCGTGCCGTGCCGGGCCGGCTCACGTGCTGCGTTTGGCTTCCGGGCACGAGCACGCCGGCACGTGGGCCGCACGTTGGCCCGGCACGGCACGGTCGGCCCACGTCGGCACACCAGAAAAAATTAAAAAAAAATAAAAAAAAATAAAAAAAATAAAAAAACAAATAAAAAAAATCCTGGCGTGCCGTGCCGGGCCCTGGAGCTAAGCTCAGCACGAGCACGCGCGGGCCACGTGTCAGCACGGCACGGTTGGTCGTGGGCCGGGCCGTGCCTGGGCCGTGCTGAAACAAGCGTGCCTCGGGCTGGCCCGTTTGGCACGGCCCACTTGGCCAGCTATAGATGGGGCTGAAAATCTGACGAATCGGAGCTCGGAGATGGCTATGCAAAGCCTGACCGTGTCGGCAGTCGAGCACGCGGACAATGCCCTTGAGTGTCTGCTAAATATTGAGGCTTTGGAATTGACCATATGAAATTTGTTGGGCCGAATTCCCTGTTTGAGTAGTTATCGTTACTATTAAATCAGAATGTGTGGTATGATATCATAATTCAAATGGTGTCACAAGCCAAATGTTCTCACACTTCGAATTGATTACAGGCCTACCAGCTATAAGTGCATACCGGTTAAAAAAGAAAGAAAGGTGTCACACAAATATCCTCACACTACATAGTAATTACGCTACTTTGCCACCGCGAACCATACCCGTGCCCTGGTCTCCCCAAACCCCGCTCCTCGCTCCTGGATTTGTGCTCCGTCTCCCCCAGTCCCCAATCTCCATCCCCACTACCCTCGATCCCCTCCATCTCCGGCAGATCGTAGCCGGTTTCGGCGAGCCCCAGCCTCGACGACCACGTCCCAGCAACCCAGCCTGCTTTTTTTCAAACCCTAGCCCACCTGTGAGGCCTCCATCGCCGCTCCCCATCTCGGGCGTCAAGACGCCGGCGGGACGTGTACTTGCCGGCAAGGACGAGCAGAGGCGGAGGATCTCGACGAGAAAGAGGTCGCCGCTTTGCCTGCTCGTTTTGTTCAGCTCGAGCGGCAGTGATGGCGAGGAGGATGGAGGACAGAGCAATGGTGCTGGAGGGATGGGGAGATGGTCCTCGTAGAGCTCCAGTCGCTGCTCGCGACACGGGGCTGGGTGTTCTCCCTCCCGCAGCTATTCTTCAGGGGCCGGTTCGTCGGCGGCGTCGACGAGGTCAGGCAGCTGCCCGTTGCCGGCGAACTGCATCGCCTCCTCGAGGGCGTCGGGGGGCAGGACCCGACCTTCGTCTGCAGCGCCTGCGGGGGAGTCCAATTCATGCCTTCCCCGTCTTCGCTAGCTCCTGTAAGGTCTATGTCAAGGAGGAAGTACGCACCAGCCGCTACGGCGACGCGCCGACGCCATGGAATACGAGCGCATCGAGAAGCCATCGTTCCCAACTCAGGCAAGCGCTACGCAACACCCCGCCCTCATTACGCCGCGCCATTGTTTTTCGGGCTTTTGACCCTCTCCACTTTCTCTTGGTCAGTCCGGCGGAGTAACGCGTGTTGCGTTAATTTGCTCACCTGGGCAGAGGGTTCTCCCCGAAGCGTTTGCACGTGATGCTGTTGGGTGTGGAGAGGGGGCGCACGGATGCCAGCGCCGGAGATGGCGACGACTAAGAGGAACAGGAGGAGGAGTATGGTGCGGTAATTCCAGTCTGTCAGTTTGGATCATTTTCTCTGCCAATTTTGGGTTCAGTTTACTTTCCAGTCTGTCAGTCACCTGCATACTTGATTTTTTATGTATACATGATTAAGCTATGGTGCCTGAGATTGTTGATTTAATTAGTTGCTTAACAAAAAAATTGAGCTTTTATTCACAAAAAATATAATTCTGAACTTCTGAAGGAGGAAATGGTGCTTTCCATACATGACTAACAAAACAAGTTGTATCATAGGCCAGTTAAGCTGAATAATAATTGAGAGACAGTTATTACCTGAAAGTTGTATTTATTTCCTCGTTGATTTCACTTTCAGAAGTGTGAAATTGTGGCATTTGTTTTGATGTAGGAGGAGGTAGCATGTGTGAAGAATACAACAAGGACGTGGATATGGTGAGCAGCATGTCAGGCAATATGGCTGAGCGAGTTGTAGGAACTGGTTCATTTGGGATTGTCTTCCAGGTACAGCCCTTGGCCTTATGGTCAGCTTATGTTTTTAGTGTGTTCACACTTTGTTAATCCAATGCTTATTGTCGGCCCAGTGGGAACTGGGGTATGGAGAGCCCATTCCCCCCAGGCCTCGCACGCTGGCCAGACAGACGAAACGACTAAGGACCAGGCATCACCGCCTGGCGGGACCCTCGAGAGGCAATTCCCCTCGAGGGCCTGAAAAGGAAACGAGGGCCTCAAGGGATCCCTCACCTCAGGGGACCCTCCCGAGGCGCCAGCTCGCCTCGAGGCAGTCCCGCAGGAATCTCCCCTCAGGCCTCCCCGCGCCTGAAGGGAAACGTTGCGGCCAAGGAAGTACGGCAAGACGCACATGGCCTCTGCCACGCCCACGTGGTGACGCAAGCACCCCCGTTGCCGTTTTGGTGATAAAGGGGGTCAATAAAGCGGCTCTGCCTGCTGCGCAGCTGCCAGGACCTTCTACTCTGACGGTAAAGCGGGTTGACGGCGCAACCCTCCAAGGGAGAACGTCATCGTGGGCTCCACCTCAGAGACTGCCCTCTCTGCGGGCAGTACAGCGTGGTCGGCCGCCTGTCGGCCACCGCGCCCACCTTTATCAATAATGGACCGCGTCCATGGATTAACACGCCGCGGTGGACTCCAACTCCACCCTGCCTCTGCCATGTGGGAGCCACCTTGAAGGCCAAGTCGAAGGAGAGCGCTAGAGGCGCCTATAAAAGGGAGAAGACATCCATCGTAGCACGGGTCGACTCTTGGCGTGCTACAACCCTTGTAAACCCTAGCAACACTTGTTAGGATAGCCTCTGGCTGGAGGAGGAAGAAGACGATCGGTTCCCTCCCCAGGCAAGAATTGCCTCAAGGGGGCCTCCGGCAAGCTCCATTGTACTGTAACCTCCATCATCTAATACAGACAAGCATGAGTAGCGGTCTTACCTCCTCACGAGGGCCGTGAACCTGGGTAAGGGCCGGTGTCTACCTCTGTCGTGTGTGTGTCTTCTTCGGGTCCGGCGAGCACCGTCGTGGGGTCCCTCGAGGGTCTAGACCTCCGCGTTCAATCCCCTTCACGAACTACACTTCAGGAAGTGACTACCCCCGATTCTTGGGAGTCACAACCCGACACTTATCGAATCAAACTGCTTCTCACATGTAGGCTAAGAGCCTGGAGAATGGAGAGACCGTGGCCATCAAGACGGTTTTGTAGGACCGACATTGAAAGAAACGTGAGCTTCAACTTATGCACTCCATGGACCACCCCAATGTCGTCTCTCTGAAGCACTGCTTCTTCTTCTCGACCACGAGCAGGGATGACCTTGTCATAAAGTATGGTCCCGAGAGTCTGTATCGAGTGCTCAAGAACTACATCAATACGAACCAGCGGATGGCGCTTATCTAGGTCAAGCTTTCATGTATCTGTGAACCCTCTTATTAACAGTTGCATGGCTGCCTATACTTCCTTATTGCTTTGCTGAGGTTTCTTTTTCCATGTTTGCAGCTTTTAAGAGGACTAGCTTATATTCATACCTCTCCAGGAGTTTGCCGCAAGGATGTGAAACCACAAAATGGTTTAGTATGTGTTGTGTGAACACTATTTCATTGTTTCTAAGATTTAATAGTTGGTTGTCTGATTCGGTCTCTACTCTTGCCAATATAGGTTGATCCTCTTATCCACCAAGTCAAGATCTGTGACTTTGGAAGTGCAAAAGTTCTGGTATGTTGATCCCCTGTCGCATCTTAAGTTTTAGTAGTTTGTTTCAGTAGTTGCATTTAATGTTATTATATGTTCTAGACTTCCTATGGGCTGACTGGTCATTGTGTTTACACATCATGTGTCTATCTCATTAGTTTCACTTGTCAACATTAATATCCTATTTTGCCATGATAATTTTGCAAGATACTGAAAGTTACTGAGAGTCTATCCTGAGCTTTGAAACCACATCTTGAAGTCAGCTAAATACAACTGAATGATATAATTTTCCTAAACTAACAGTGAATCCCCAGATTATCCATTTTTATGATTGAACTTGGATAATTGGTGTCTCCCTGTCTACTTGAATTATAGCTTTGTACTTCCCATTGATCATCTCTAATCAGACGATCTAGATAGTACTCATAAATCCAACCCAGATTATTTTGTCCATGCATGTATGCTATCTGGTAGTACACATGCTCATACTCCACTATTTTCTCATATAGAAGTGAATTGTCTATTGTTACTACTTTGACCGGTACTTGTTTCTGATTTTATTTTTCAGGGATACCTTGGCATGTTAAATATTCCTGCTGCCCTGGTAGTTTTAGCTAGAGTGCCGTTGAAGGATGTACATATCCTCAACTTTAAGTGTAGGCAGGTTAGTTTAATGCTTTATTTGAGATCAGATCAATACATGTACTTTCAAAAATGTATTCTCCACGAGATGATCGGTCAGATGTCCCTCGATATCCGCCAAGTTCTCCAGATCCAGACTCCAACGAATCTGGCGCAAGTTACATAGTTGCGTAAGTCCTACCAATTGTTCAGACTCAATTTATATTTTTTGTTTAGGTGTACAAAGAGTCAGGGAGATATGGACCAGGATGGAGGAGGAGAAAGGAGAGACGGTGACAGCGGCGCCAATGGACTCTACGACACGAAAGCTTCACGACCCATAGTACTGAAGTATTACTACTCGTAGGTCATAAGGTTTTCCAGTGCTAGACTAAACACCTTAAACCTAAGGATATGTTTTGTGCAATTGTACCCAGGAAGGAGCGCCTTCACATCTGTGATAATTTTTATGGGGTTGCATCGCCTCCCGTAGTAGGCCTGAATGAGGTCATCCAGGTTGTGTATTGTACTATTGTTATCTAATATTTTTGCAGTTGATTCAGTTCGTAAAAATAATATTGTATGATGACACTAGATTCAGAGTAACGACAGTAAAAAAGCTGACATTTGCATTCATTAACAATTTTCATGTTCATGAGAGTGGTAGAGATTTTATTGAGTATGTGAGTTGCTAATGTGTATTGTACAGTCTCTATTACACAATGCAATCTAAATTAAACAACCGACTCCCAGGGAGATTTTATTGAGTAGGTGAGTTGCTAACTCACAGGGAAGAAAACAACTGACTCCCTGAAGATATATTTGTGTCATCTACGAGCAACGCGACCAACATAAAGAAGCTAATCGACTATTTGTTTGTTTCACCAGACACAATCATGGACAATATGGATTACATGAGTTAGTCACAAATAGCGACAACGTCAATGGAATAAACTATGCACGATTGAACTTTTTCAAGGTGCACCATAACTTTGATACAGTAGAGAAAGACGTAATACCCACCGACATTCTGAACTAGCTCGTTTTCTTCAAATGAGAAAGCAATGCATATACTTAAACTAGAGATATACTTCCGATGAACATTAACCTAGCCATCGGGCCGTGTAACAACATGGGGCTACTGGTTCATGGGTTCTAGGAATGTTACCGGTGAAGAGATCATGGTGGCATATCATCAGAGGATGTATCCTCCTCGAATACCTTTCTACCCTTTTAATGATGACATGTTCCTGTGTATAGACTAAAATGAAGTTGTTTCCGACCAGACTTAGCTTTGCCATGATGATCAATAAGGCACAAGAGCAGACCATCCTGGTTATTGGTGTGTGCCTACCAGAATGGATATTATCTCATGGTCAGCTCTACGTTGCATTGTCCCGGGCCACATCAAGGAGCAAAGTCAAGATCTTCACCATGAAGGATAAGGAAAGGACGGTACCAACAATTCAAAGAAGTTAGGAAGGCTGAGTCCTTTGTAACAAACACACATAACCCGGTTTACAAGGAAATACTTAGCAACTAAGGTAGTTGAACCAAATTTGAGTGTCTTACTTAATAATTATGATGTGCCTGCCCTTTGTGGCGTCTTAAAATATGTAATTGTCACTAACATATTTGAATTTTTAATTTTACATTGCTATATTTTTTATAACTGTGGGTGTTTGTATGATTACATTCAAAACATCTTTGACAGAAAAACAAATTTCAGAACCCGTTGCAAAGCACGGGCATTCAACTATGAAATTAACGTATGCAAACTGAGCGAAATTCCAAGGCCAGACCGGAATTGCTCGATAAATTCGCCTGTAGCCTCTTGCTCGATAAATTCGCAGCCTCTCAGCTCGGAATTGATCGAAATCCTCCTTCGTACATGTTAACTCGCAAAAAAATAGAACATGCCCACTCGATCTAGAGAACCCGGTGGCAACAGCAGGACACCGTTGAGCTGAGCCCCTCCATCATCTCCCTCTCCCCTTCCTAGGAATCCTCTTCTCCTCTCGAATCTCTTCCTATGCATTCTTCTTCGTTGGTCGTCCCCCCTCCCCCACCCCCAAATAATCGTGACCTACCCTAACCTAGGTTGACCGGGTAGGACGGTAATCAGCGGCGGTCGGGGGGGGGGGGGGGGGGGGGGACGTCTCCCTTTATAAGACATCCTCTCCTTGGCCATGTTCCTTGTCAAAAACAAAACAGAAGAAACATGAAGTTAGAATAAGCAACCGCGCGCGTTGTCAGTTTTAAAATAGATCCTTCATCTACGGATCAACGACTCTCCTAGCGACTTATAGAACAACGCCGACATGCCATCAGGTCCAGGGGCCTTGAGATCACCCATTGAATCCAATGCCAGATTCACCTCGTCGTCAAAGAAAGATTTTATTAGCATATTATTCATCTCGGGGACATCTATTCTATGCAGATATAGTAGTACGGCGGAGATCGGAATACATACCCTCATAGACCGAATAGCGGGGATTACGCTCCCGCACGTTGACAATGAAGACGACGTAGCCGACCTCTAGGTCGCGAAGAGCTCGGCGCGACGAAGACGAGAAGATGACCTCGAGGTCAGGTGGAGGAAGTAGGCCTCCGAGCACCGCTAGCGCAGCACCTCGCAGGGCGTTACACACATACGGTGGAGACGACGGCCTCCGAAGCTCCAGTCCAGGACGAGCAGCGGAAGACTTGGACCGGAACACCAGCAGTGCGGCAGCGGGCTATGGTGGAGAGATCCCCCTTCTCTACTCGGCGCGACTCCGACAAAGGGATTCACGGGATCGAGAGAGAATTAGGGAATTAATTGGTGAATTAAAAGGCCAGGGGTGCCCCTTCTTATATAGGCTCCCGGGGGGAGCCAACCTTGCCAGCCAGGCAATGTGGGACTATCCCCCATTGCCTGGTGCGGCTCTAATAGATGCGCCGGCCCTAGGTGGGCCCCATTTGGCCCACCTAGGCCGACCAAGCCCCCCACCGAATTTCCCTTGAGGGTTTTCCCCCTTATGGGCCTTCTTTCGACCAGAAGGCTCATTTAGGGAAATCAGCCTAAATAAATTCGAAAATAAATATATAAAATCATATTTAAACATTATTTACACTAATTAATATCAAACATATTATATATAATTTATTCTAGCTCCGAAAACTATTTCGTCGCTGCCCGATCTCCATCGGACCATTCCCGGGACGTTCTCGGTGATCTCTTTCCTTTCCGGTTGTCTTGTCGAAACCACTTAAGTGTGTTTCCCTAGCGGTTCGATATAATAACAGACATGATCGAGACTCCTCTCCGATCAATGACTAACTCGTAGGCCTGGACCCCATAAATTAATCCATGTGATATAACGAATGACTTTCATCTATCAAATCTGAACGTTAAGTCTTAAACCCTTTGTCATGACGATACTTAGCGTGTCCGAGCGTCGTCCTTAGATATCTCTATATCTAGCTGACCTCGTTACCGACATCGCTATCTTCTACTCGTCTATGATATTATGTCAGTTGGCGACCTTGTCACATGTTTGCAAACTCATTTGACATAATCTCAACGAGTGGGCCCTAGAGTATCTATCCGGCTATACGGACTGACAAATCCCGCTCTTGACCCCTCTTCTCAACTACCCCCTTCTGATACCCAAAATTATCACCGTTATTGTCATATTAAATAAGATACGACGTTTGGTGCAATCAAAGTATCTTCCAGGAATAACAATAAGAGTTGGTCTCACGGTCAAAGGCGTAATGACTACGTCCTATAATATGGGTATGTCCATCACATCGTTACACCAACGATACGACTTTCATTGCCGACCGGCGCCATGCCCTATGATCGGATAACCTCGATCATCAATCGCGCAACAAAACTAGTCTTAGTAGAGGCTACTAGGGACCTGGTTGTTTATCTACCACACATGTATAAATGTTTCCGCTTAATACAGTTATAGCATGGTATAAAACATATAATGAATCATTGGGATATTACCAATAAACTATGTTTATTAAGTGCCTCTAGGGCATATTCCCTTCAGTCTCCCACTTGCACTAGAGTAACACTTAATCTAGTTTACAACTTGGTAAAAGCTCAACACCCATAGCATCTTGGTGCCTGCTCATCTCGTGGAAGAGGAATACAGTCAATAGATCTCACACATTGAGACCTATATGTGCTTTGCAACACTTCTATGTCACCCAGTTTGACATCAACCCGTATCTTACGATGACGGTGAAATATATCCTAGTGGATGGAGTGAGACTCGAACAATCGCGTAGCATGGGCCTTAAAAGTCTAAAAGATCTATTAAGGGGACCACATACGCTCGGAAAACTGCTCAGTCCAATCACACTTGCTACTTCGGAAGTTGCCATATATTTCTATACCTACGTAGATTATGCAACAGTGCATTCATATGCGACTTCGCAAACTAACCATGTTTTTCTTCAAAATAAAGGACATCTCCTATATGAGATTTCTAGTCGTATGGGTCAGTGTCACAACTTGCATCATCGTAACCATTTAACAGCAAGTTGTCTTTCCACTCTTACCCTTTACTAGAAAACATATCTTCAGTTCTCATAGACACTGAAAAATGTACTTAACGTTTGTTCATTGATCCACACAAGGATCACTCTAGAACCTGTTCTTCAACCAAGAACTCGGGTCACACCAAGTCGAGCTTTCAGTCTGATAGAATCTATGTCTGATACATAGAGAATGTCGAACATCATTTTCTATCACTGAAAATGCCAAGATAAACTTAATATTTTACCTAGTCATACAAGCAAGAACCTCTCTCTTCGCTTGTTCTATTCTGAAACACTTCAGAATCTTAACTTAGGAAATATTCCGACCTAATGTTATTAAGCCCCTTACGATCTATACAACTATAAATCGGATGCCTAATACTCCTAACTTCATTCCATAGAAAATTTAATCACTTAAATAATCCTTTACACTCTACTAGAGGATTTGTGTCATTCAATATGTCGTTACATACAAAATCACAAATGACACCTAGCTCCCACTCAAATATGCCTTCCGCATATAAGATCAAGGAAAGCTACTTAGCTCCCACTCAAATATGCCTTCCGCATATAAGATCAAGAAAAACTACTCTGCTCCCACTCATTTCTTTGCAAATGTAGGTTTCTTCAACTATTTTGGACAACTCCAAAATCCTTTGATCACATTATCAAAGTGAAGATTCCAGCTCTGATATGCTTGCTTTAGCCCATGAATGGACAACTGAAGTTTGCATACATGTTTAGCATCCTCAGGATCACCAAACCATTATTGTACTAATTACAACTCTTTCTTAATGACACTAGTAAGAAATATGGGTTCCTTATCCATCTATCAATTTCTCATTCGAAATTATAGTAATTGCTAAACGACCCATAATAGATTTAGGCTTCGCCACTTGAGACAAAATCTCGTTGTGGTCAACTTTTGAATCCGTCGGAACTGCTTCACGACAAATCATTCCTTATCAGTGTCTATTCTCTCATAAAATTCCATATTCTATTAACATCCTAGATTCCATCAAGAAGATCTCCCAAGTCATTACCCGGTAATTGTACATGGATTTTATTTCGGATCATATATGACTCATAGCCATTTCTCGGAGTTAGGTCCACCATCTCTTCTTCGTAGTTCGTAGGTCTGTCATATTCCATTAATATGACCTTCATAACAAGATTGTCGTAACACGCAATGTGGAACACAACCTCGTATGCCCACGTTCTTAGTATGAACTCAGAGCATCATGATCTTGTATCATCAGCTTTTTCAAGGTGTGGAGCATGACACCGAAAACACTTTCGGTTGCGCCACTATGATGTCTGGAGAGAAAGTTCATCAACTTCGTCTTGCTCTACTTTCTTTCTCACTTATACCCTTGGACAAGAAACTATTTCTTTCGCAAGGTATATCCCGACAACAATTTTGCCTATGTCGTGAGACATGTACCGAACTAACTCTTCAGGTACGGTACACTACAAAGATAAATCCATTTTAGGTTTGATCACATCAAAACACTAAATTGCAGAAACGACAATCTAGGCTAAAAGCCATGCCATCACTCGTATGGTATTGTCTCCATGGATTCAAATGGTTTCCCTATTATCTAACGTGAATGTTGCGTTTATACCATATAACTCTAACGATCACAATAATTCGGTAAGAGATTTATTTACCACACACTATCCGATAGGGTGCAATTACGACGTCCTAACATACCATAACACTATGGTGTTCCATGCGACGTAATTTGTGAAACTTTTCTCACAAGTCTTCCAATGATATGCCAACATTATAACTCAAATCTTCATTTCCTCGATCTGTATCGCGGGTATTTGATATTCTTGTTAAGTTTATTTCCTACTTCATTCTGAACTTGTTTGATCGAATCAAAATTTCCAGACCAACATTCCATGATTGGATATCCATATATCTACTCGGAATATTCGTGAAATCTATGAAATAAAGACTTCCACTACACGTTCTTCATTGATTCACATACACCCATATGCATGATTCTCAACAAATTATACTCAAAACGTTCAGCGAATTTCACGAAATAAAGGTCTCCACTACCCGTCAATTACTTCATTGAACCACATGCATCTAAATGCATGACTATCAATAAGTTATATGCCCGTTTTCCGAAAACGGTGTCTTAGTTATTTTGCAAATGTCAAAAGATCAAATCTAAGTACTTATAGATCCATCCGGTATGGAGCTAACTGACTATAACATTGACATGAATTAAACGGTAGTGCCACACATATGTGGTGTCTTTATTAAGTTCGTATCCTTTGGCATTAATATTATGAATATGGGAGCTTCTACCATCTAAATTCAAATCGGCATATGATCATTACTTCATAAATATAGGACAACGAATTTGTCACTAATATATATGAACAGTTGTCTCACTAGAGGAGACACACTTATATCGATCATACTAACAGGCGATCATAAAGAATTTATTCAAATGGTAGATCTAGAGGGAGAGTGTCTGTGGTCATCTCAACAACTTGTCTACCATTATCAACACGCAATGTCGACTCATCCTTTCAAGCTACTGAAGCAGTAAACCTGGTTTTCATAAAACATGACTAGTATCAAAAACTTAGTCACTACTGCGAGTACTTGCTTAGCTAAAACATTCATAACATGTATATCATATATACACCATCATCATTGATGACTTCCGACGATCTGTTTCATCTTCTTGATACTTCCAACGTAATCAAGAACCATGAAGGTGAACGATTCCCCTTGCATGACATAGTCTATGACATAGCATTTGCACTTGGCAACGACGTCTGTTATCAATTGATCGAGCTGAGCGAGGCGTCTCAATGTTCATCAAGTATGACCATATTTCATCAAGGTCTACTGCCTCGTGCTCCTTCAATATGTGTATTCTCTTCCATCTTGGTTGAGAAGACAATAAGTCAACGTACTTATAAACTTCATCAACCCAACTTTAGGGGTACCCCGAGTTTAGCGACCATCTCATATGTTTGCGATCTAATAACTCGTACCCACCGTTGGTTCTCTATGGCAGAGATCATAGCATACACTGGACTGTGATGATATCATCCGCACAAAACCTGATAATCCAAATTATCTTTTGTTAGCGGAATCTCCGGGTTTATCTCCTAGCGGGTATTGTATCACAAAGAGCTAACGGTTTAAACAAGGAGTATCCTCAAGCTAAAGTATAAAACTATGAAGTTTGGACCCAACCTTTTAAGTTTCTCAATCGCAGGAATGCGCCTAATTTTAAAAGATGCTGTTACATTGTTTAATATCTACAAAGGTTTGCAAAACAGACTTTGTTCATTATATTTTGATTTCTAGTATTTTAGAAAATAACTATCCGAACTCCCACTCAAACGAACATCCCTCCTGGTTGTTTAAGCGATTACACGACCCCCATCCATTGCACAACCCCTCATCGCCAGAGCGGGCAACACAACTTCAAGGGTAGACAACTGTCAATCACAACAACTTTGTGACTCATGCTCGACCTTTCGGCCTCCGTGTTCCGAGGCCATATCTTCATATGCTAGGCTCGCCACAATAACCTCCACGCAACGCTTGTGCAACATGGCTTACACCCACTGTATGCGAACGACGATATGTCTGACACCCGATCGTCACGGCCTGCCTCATAACGTAAAAAATTCTTGGTGGTGCTCATGGAGGAAGAACACTAGTGGTATTATGAAGGGAGCATCTTATATATAACTACCGCCGCGTAACTAATATATACTAATATATATAAAAACACAATATAAGATGCACACAAAACATCAAATGTAATGCGATGTGATATAGTCCATTGCGCCATGATCTTCTTGGCGCCCGCAGTTTATAAACAATTTAATAAACATACCTTGACCATATCACATTGCCCCTGCAAAATAAAGTTAGACGCATCTACTTTATCTTTTGCATATTTTACGTGGCTTGAGGCTGTCGTAAATAGAACCGATTCATACCTACAAACCTGTGACCACAATAACGATCCAATAACTGCATGTGTAAGCATCCCTTTCGGGCCCTCCATTGAAAATGCAAAGCCAGCTAAATAGAGAGAGACAGCCACCCGCCAGCCACAGATACGGTACAAGCCGTATGTCAGTAGTGGAACCAGTCTCGCGTAAGCGTACGCGTAAAGTCGGTCCGGGCCGCTTCATCAACTCGATGCCGCTGGAATCACAAGTGCATGCTAGAGGGTAGCAAATAACAGGAACAGTGCCCCCGTGAAGAACACGGGTTCTAACAACGTACAACTATATCTACGATAGATCAGCTCTTATACCACTGAAGGGGATCGCAGGCAGAAAGCAAAATTTTCCTAGCAACGATATCCTGAAAGCATGCCAAGATCTA
The DNA here is from genome assembly GCA_026929855.1 of Poa annua. NCBI lineage: Eukaryota > Viridiplantae > Streptophyta > Magnoliopsida > Poales > Poaceae > Poa > Poa annua. The sequence goes on along the minus strand of CM049429.1, from coordinate 40,357,776 downwards.
TTCTATGCAGATATATAATTGTACGGCGGAGATTGGAATACATACCCTCGTAGACCGAATAGCGGGGATTACACTCCTGCACAAGCGTTGACGACGAAGATGACGTAGCCGACCTCTAGGTCACGAAGAGCTCGGGGCGACGAAGACGCCGAAGATGACCTCGAGGTTGGGTGGGGGAAGTAGGCCTCCGAGCACCGCTAGCGCAGCACCTCGTAGAGCGTTACAAACATACGGTGGAGACGACGGCCTCCAAAGCTCCAGTCCAGGACGAGCAGCGAAAGACTTGGACCGGAACACCAGCAGCGCGGCAGCGGGCTATGGTGGAGAGATCCCCCTTCTCTACTCGGCGCAACTCCGACAAAGGGATTCACGAGATCGAGAGAGAATTAGGGAATTAATTGGTGAATTAAAAGGCCAGGGGTGCCCCTTCTTATATAGGCTCACGGGGGGAGCCAACCTTGCCAGCCAGGCAATGTGGGACTATCCCCCATTGCCTGGTGCGGCTCTAATAGAGCGCCGGCCCTAGTTGGGCCCCATTTGGCCCACCTAGGCCGACCAAGCCCCCCCACCGAATTTCACCTTGAGGGTTTTCCCCCTTATGGGTCTTCTTTCGACTAGAAGGCTCATTTAGGGAAATCAGGCTAAATAAATTCGAAAATAAATATATAAAATCATATTTAAACATTAATTACACTAATTAATATCAAACATATTATATATAATTTATTCCAGCTCCGAAAACTATTTGGTCGCTGCCCGATCTCCATCAGACCATTCTCGGGACGTTCCCGGTGATCTCTTTCCTTTCCGGTTGTCTTGTCGAAACCCCTTAAGTGTGTTACCCTGGCAGTTTGATATAATAACAGACATGATCGAGACTCCTCTCCGATCAATGACTAACTCGTAGACCTAGACCCCATGAATTAATCCCTGTGATATAACGAATGACTTTCATCTATCAAACCTGAACGTTAAGTCTTAAACCCTTTGTCATGGCGATACTTAGCGTGTCCGAGCGTCGTCCTTAGATATCTCTGTATCTAGCTGACCTCGTTACTGACATCGCTATCTTCTACTCGTCTATGATATTATGTCAGCTGGTGACCTAGTCACATGTTTGCAAACTCATTTGACATAATCTCACCGAGTGGGCCCTAGAGTATCTATCCGACTATACGGACTGACAAATCCCGCTCTTGACCCCTCTTCTCAACTACCCCCTTCCGATACCCAAAAGTATCACCGTTATTGTCATACTAAATAAGATACGACGTTTGGTGCAATCAAAGTATCTTCCAGGAATAACAATAAGAGTTGGTCTCACTGTCAAAGGCGTAATGACTACGTCCTATAATATGGGTATGTCCATCACATCGTTACACCAACGATATGACTTTCATTGCCGACCGGCGCCATGCCCTATGATCGGAAAACCTCAATCATCAACCACGCAACAAAACTAGTCTTAGTAGAGGCTACTAGGGACCTGGTTGTTTATCTACCACACCTGTATTAATGTTTCCGCTTAATACAGTTATAGCATGGTATAAAACATATAATGAACAATTGGGATATTACCAATAAACTATATTTATTAAGTGCCTCTAGGGCATATTCCCTTCAGTCTCCCACTTGCACTAGAGTAACACTTAATCTAGTTTACAACTTGGTAAAAGCTCAACACCCATAACATCTTGGTGCCTGCTCGTCTCGCGGAAGAGGAATACAGTCAACTTGATCGCATCGTTGTGGAGAGCTCAAACCTTTGCATACTTTGCATATCATATTTCTTGGTTCATAATGGCTTTTATGTTGGTTAGGAGTTAGAGCTTGGTTCATCTCCATGTCAAGCTCTAGTTCATCGAAAACGGTTTTACTTTGGACAACTTGTTGCGTTTTCGGTGGCGGAAATATTACCGGTTCCACCGTGAGGAAAGTCCCACACCTTGCCATGTGTAGTGATTTTAATATATTTTCCGGTTCCACCGTGAGGAAAGTCCCACGCCTTTGTGGTGTTGCGGCTAACCTGTTGTAGTTGCGCACACCTCTCCAAACGAGACATACACTGTGGAGGATATACCAAACAGGTACGCTGACCACGTGGGCTAAACCAACTTAACAGGGTGGCCCAAGAGGTGATAAGGTCTTCGGCTTATCGGGTGGCCCAGTGGGCTGAAGCGCAAGAGGAAGCCTACAAGCCGACAAGGATCCAAACGAACCGACGTTCGCCTTAGAGAACAAGTTAGGGTTTATCCTGTGTTAATCTAGGACTCCTAGTATAGGTCGGTTAGCCTTTCCTTGTAGGAGAAGGCACGGCGCCTATATAAGCCTGCCTCCTGTTCCCCTCAAGTGACACGCCTGACAACCTACATTGTAACCTTACACATATTCGCATCTAGTGAATTATAGCAGCACGTAGGATCTTGCCACCGCTGCAAGGTCTGAAGCTGGGTAAACCCTTGTGTGCAATCTTGATCCTAGAAGCCGACATGCCTTCCCCCTCTCTACACGATTGGAGCATGGCACCTCCTTACGTGCCTAAGAATCAAATAACCCGACAGTTGGTGCCCACTGTGGGGCCTAAGGTGTTGGGTGTCACCTTCCAGGCGGGAGATCTAGGCGAGATCGGAAGATCTATGGCGGTAGGCCGCGCCAATCTGGATGGAGATGTCGGCTTCGTGGAGGCAGATTCATGGACCCCAGCAGACGACGAGCTCGTCTCAAGCTTCATCATCCCCATCGGCAACATCAACATCTTTACCGGCTTTACGGCCGCCGCATACGGATTCCCCAAGGGATCTGGAAAATTCTTCTCCGCCCACCACCCAGAAGATGGATCGCATCCGGCATCGCCTAAGGGCTTTGCAGCTTACGATCTAGATTCACAAAGCAAAACTGGCTCCAGCTTCTCAGAAGGCTACATGGAGTCCGACTTTCACTTTGTAGGAACAATCGCAACCACCGGCGATCAGCCGGCAGGTTCCGATCTTGAGTCCATTATACCAGCTTTCAAGTTGGTCCAGACTCAGAAGCCGGATCTAAGAACACAACCCTAATGGTGGAAAACTCAGATGCCGAAAGCACAGACAACGGCTTCGCAATAAAAGTCGCCTCTTTCAACATAGGAGGTCCCAAAGAAGTCATGATGGCAGGACCAACTCCTATGGAAACAGATGCAGCACCTGGCAAGCATGCAGATGGGTCGAAGTCGCCTTCCAAATCTGCTAGCTTAGAGTCACAGGTTGACATCCATACAATAAAGGCGTCCGGGAGCAAGCCAAACGGCAATTCCCCTTTGAAGCAAACCTTGACAAAGATCTGGAGGTTGAGCTCACATCCGAAGCGCGTAAGAAAGCACTTGACATACTCAAGACGCCGCTCGGTCCCCATGCAACCCCAGAGGAACTCGAAGAAAGGCGCCAGTACCTCCTTCGTGAGTCGGAGTTCGGCATCCGCCATAACTTGGTTCCGCAAAACAGGGAAAAGGCCCTCAAGGCCACGGCTCAGGACAAGGAAGATCTTGAAGGGGTTCCGGTGCAGAAAACAATAATTTTTCTAGTGTATGAACACCTTAACTAGCCATGATCTATCTATCTAGTACATGTGATAGCGGGGATTATGCTCCCGCACAAGCATTGACGATGAAGTCGTACGTAGCCGACCACGAGGTCGCAAAACACATGTCGCGACGATGTAGATGATGACGGCAGGGTGTCGACGATGACCTGCGTCGACGGGCGTCGGGCGGAAGATAGCGAGGCGCCGGCGACTTGGGGGGTGGGGCCGGCGGCAGGAGCAGCGTAGGGCTGCTGGGTGGGCGAGACGACGTCGCTCAGGCTCATTAAATGTGGCGCCTCTGAGCACTCGCAAACATACAGAGCTTAACAACAACCCCCGGTCATTCAGATCCAGGTGAAATCGTAGGGGTAGAACTTTTCTGGAATCCCGCAGGGCAACGGTGCCCGACGGTATGGCTTTGGTGGAGAGAGGGGGCAAAACGGGCGGAGAAGCAACTCGGCCGGCCTGCTATACTGTTAATTGTATTTTTCTGTAATTAATCCAATTAACATGCCTTGCTATATAAAGGGGGGAGGGGGTGTGCAAACACCTTGCCTCCCCCATGTGGGACTAAAGGAAAAGGAGGGGAAGGGGGGTTCGGCCGAACCACCTAGTCCGAATTGGACTAGGGGCCCAAGCCCCCTTCCTCCTTTGGTTGGTGCGGCTCCCTCTTGGGCCCTCTTAGGGCCCATGTAGGTGGGATGCCGCCTTTTCCCTTTATTATTTAATAATTAAATTAATATAAAATATAATTAATTCACAATTAATATATTTAAATACTATTTAATATCCCGTGACTCCGAAACATTTTCCGAACCACCCGAACATCTTTCGGACATTCCTGGAACCATTCCAGACCTTCTCGAAACTCCTTCCGGACCACCGGAACTCTTTCCGGATCATTTCTCTCTCTTCAATAAAATCCTATATTATTCTAGAACCTTCTCCAGGTGTCGTTAAGACCTTAAGTTTGTTACGCTACGGTTCGAGAACACTCCAGACATGGTCGAGACACACCGCTCACCAATGACCGCCAGGGATACCTTGATACATATGCCGGTCCCTGTGCATTCTACGAATATCGTCGTTGAACCATAAACATGATATTCATTCCCTGTGTTTTCTACGATACTACCTTGTCCGAGATATGATTGTAAACATCCGATGTCCTTGTTGTATCTCGGTACTAACAAGGGTTATTAACTCGTCTGTGATATTACATCTCCATGACCTAGTCATAAGCTGCGCAGCTATATAGATGCAATCTTACCGAGTGGGCCCAGAGTATCTTTCCATTACAAGAATGATCAAATCCCACTCTTGATCCATACGTCTCAGCATACTCTTTCGGGATACCCAAGATGGACACCGTTATTGTCAAGCTATGTAAGACACAACGTTTGATGCTCTCAAAGTACCCCTATGAAGTAGCAATAAGTACGGCCCCTCGGTCTAAGGAATAAGGTATCATATTACTCATCTATTGGAAATGACAAACATCGTAATACGATCTTATTGCAATACTTTGAGTATGTCCATCACCTTATTCTACTAATAAGATGACCCCATTGTCAACCGACGTCATTGTCCTTGATCGGGAATCTCGATCAACTGTTGCCCAATGGACTAGTTTATATAGAGCCTCACTAGGGACTCTGGTTGTCTATGTATCACAGATGTATTAATAATTCCGATTAATACAGTTATAGCATAATACAAAAACCTATTATAAACTTATGAGATAATGCTATAAATACTACTTATTTATTTGCCTCTAGGGCATATCTCCTTCGGTCTCCCACTTGCACTAGAGTATAAATAAACTAGCTGCATTTTACTTCATCAAAAAACTCCTTATCAAATAAGCGTTATATGATAATGCTTGCTCATGGAAGAGTGTTACTCTGACAATTTGTACAATACATAATTGTTCGTTCTTTTGCGATCCATTGATATCAACTTGTTTGATACCAACATGTTATCTAATAACATATATACAAATATCGTAACTAAGTGAGACTTTTGTTTCCCAGCGCTTACTCTAATTCTATTAACCAGATAATTGCCTTGAAAACACACTCAGTCATAGAGAGCTCCTTGTAACAATTACAATCTCGTGATCACACCTATGTAGAAAACTTGACACTCCAATGTCAATCTAATAACTAATACACTTCTACTTCCAGTAAATTCTAAATTTACTTTTACAACTGTTCTTCTTCTAAGAACATCGGTCATATTTCATCGAACAGATAATATGGTTTCTGTATGATGTCTAATATCACATAATAGAGTAACATGCCATACAACCACTATTACCTTGTATCATTACTCTTAATGATTAATTGGATTTCCAAGGACCATCCTTTGGTTTTATTCTATTCTGACTCTTCAGATATAATCCAAACAACTCAACTATATTTTTAAAATTCCCGTTTATTCCAAATAGACGCTAACTTTCAAATAGTCTCACAACTTCATCTTTCTAATTAATTCTACTGGTACAATTCACAATGTGTCATTTACACAAGATGAATTCGGCTCCCACTCAAGTTATGTCTCCACACATTTGAGAACACGAGCTCCCACTCAAAATATGTTATCTACATATATGAGGGTCTAAGCTCCGACTCAAAAATATGTCCTTTACATATTCTACCTGAGTAAACTAACTTTGACTCCCACTTAAATTCATAATTTATCTCGACATTTTGGTCAAACCAAAATCATTGATCTCTTATCAATTCAAATTCAATACAAACTATAGAATTTCATCAATACAAATCCCATAGACTTCAAGCATGTCTACATTAATGTAGTCAACAAATTTGATCTTGTCCAAGATACATTTCTTGACAAAATATGCGTTCACGTCTTTCTTATAGTTACATTTCTCACATAACACTTTATATGATAATCAAGAAATCTTATTTCTTCAAAAAAGAATTATAGTAACATTTACTGTTTTAGTCCTTCTAAATGTAACTTGGATTTTCAGGCTCAAAAGTCTTTGTTCGTATTCTGATATTTTCTCAACTTTCTTTGTATTCATAAGGTGCACCTTGATCTGTCAACAAGATCTGAAACATTTAATATTAAGTTGTGACCTGACAGCAATATTAATATAACAACACTTTATTTAGAAGCTTCTTTTCATGAAAATATTATGATCTTTACGAATAGGATTGCAAGCAGAAAACAGTTTTCTAGTCTCCTTTACTTTTAATCATCAATTTTTTATTTTAGACATATACCTTTTGGAACACTTTCCAATATTCTACTTTTATGAATATAGGTCTGACACCTTATTTCAAGCTTCTAATTCCATTCCATAAACCATAATTCGAAAATTATATTTTCCTCGGAATTACATAGACAACAACACAAGTTTTGTTTCTGAGGTGTGCTTCGGTACAAACCCCTTGGCACCGAAAAAACTGCGGAGGACGATCTGAGGCTCTGGCAGGCCCAACAGGCCCATGTCCACGTTTGGTTTGGCGTATCCCACTAATTTGTCCGCATAACCCAATTCCACAAAAAGACTTCTACCTAGAATACGGTATACGTACGAAGCGACAACCCCTATTATTTTTTTTGGTCATCGTCGTCTACCCCACGCACCTTTATTATTGTAAGATATAACTGCTCCACTCTCATTGCAAAAAAACCATTAGGTCTCCCGTTGCCGCCTCCGCCATTCTATTTCAAATCTTCCCTCGCCGCCGCAGCCGTTGCCGTTCTAGTCCTTCCCCCTCCACTTCGCGATCCAGATGGTCGAGACCAGCAATGCGCAGTAAAAATCCGCGGGCGAGCACATCGCGATCGGAGGCGAAGGTTCTCTCTTTGGTCCACATCCGTTTACGCTTGGTAGTTCTCTTATTTTGGAGGTCTAGGGTTTAGGAATCCAGAAGAAGCTTAAGTGTAGCGTCATAGTATCCTGAGCCATCCATGGGGAATCTTTTACCTGATTTAGATATAAATTTGGTGTGCAAAGAATTTTAGGCGTGCCACTGAAGATTGATAAAGGTGTTGCCCTTTGTTCGAACAGATGACAGACAATGATAACGGATACGTTGGCGATTATGATTCGGGGAGCGAGCATGGAGATAGGCGACTCAGGAAACGCACGTTGTCCGAGTCTGTTATGTCTGAGTCTGATACTAGCGGAAGCGGCAATGATACCGTGAGTTTCATGAATGTTTAGTATCTTGCAAACTATCTGGGAACCATAAGAATGACAAGTATTATTATCTTCTTAAACTTTTGTGTAGGTGTCATTCGTCCTTGAAAACGAGGAGAATGAGGCAGCGGAATCAGACTTACCCAACTTGTCCAGCTTGTCTACTGAGCTAGATTATTTCGGGGAATCAGACATGGAAAGCATACAGTTTGAAGACATGGAAGAATCGCAGGATCCAAGCTTATCATCCTCGGAATACAACACTGAAATGGAAGAATCACAGGAGACAGCACAGCATGAGAAAAGTTATGGCTCCGTAGGGGGCAGTGGGGATCAAGAAGATAAGCGGGATAGGTATTGGGCAGTAAAGGAGATGCCATTTGTTTCCGAAGAGGCAGCTTTCGTGTTCTACAACGCCTACGCAAAAGAGCATGGTTTCAGTATTAGAAGAGACAGGCTGAAGCGGGGAAAAGGTCCTTCACGCCAAATACAGTTGAAGAAATTTGTCTGTTCGAGGCAAGGAAAAGACAACCTCAGTTTCCGACCATGGACGGCCGCCGCCGTAGGCTAAGACTCGAATCTCGCAGCAATTGCGGCGCGGAGCTCATCGTCAATCTTGATAAAAAAACGTGAGGTTTGGTTTTTCAAAAGCTTTGTGGACGATCACAACCATATACTAGCTAGACCCGATGAAGTTCCTTTTCTTTGGTCTCACAGAAAAATTAAGCCTTACCAAAAATCAATGATATTATCAACGATATCATCTGGGGTCAGGAAGCACATGGTTATGAAAACCATGCGAAGCCACGTTCCCACCTACAGAGATCTAGGCTTCGTGGATAAGGATCTTTACAACATATGCTCTAGAGAGAAGAGGAAAATGCTTAAGGAAGGTGATGCTGCCACAGCCCTCGGTATTTTGGCTAGCAGAAAGGCCAAGGATCCTGATTTTTTTACGATTACCAGGTGAATAAAGAGGGACGTCTGAAAAGCATGTTCTGGTGTGATTCTCAGTCACGTCGGGACTATGAAGACTACGGTGACATGGTGGTGTTTGACAGCACATACAAGATGAACAGGTATGCAATGCCATTCATTCCTTTCGTAGGCTTGAACAATCACCGTAAGACTACGGTCTTCACGTGCGCCATGGTGTCAAATGAGAAAATATGTACCTACGTCTGGCTGCTTACAACATTTCTGAGAGCAATGTGTCAGAAGAAGCCGAAGAGTGTAATCACTGATTCGGATGGTGCGATGATCAAGGCAATTAGCAAAGTCTTCACTGGTGTGTGGCACCGTGTATGTTCGTGGCACATTGAAAAAAACATGAAGAAACACCTTACTTTCAAGTCCCTAAACGAGTTTCGGTCACTTTTGTACTACACAACTTCAGAAGCCATCTTTGAGGAGAGATGGAACGCTTTCATTAGGACATGGCAGACAGACAGAACGAAAGAATGGCTGAAGAGGATGTACGCAAAGAAGAGATTGTGGGCTGCCGCATATCTGTCCGGAGGATTTTGGCTTGGTATGAAAAGTAACCAAAGGAGTGAAAGCTTGAACTCATGCCTTCACCTTCACCTTGATTTTGGCATGAGCCTAGTGGAACTGGTTTTGCACTACGAGAACGCAATAGTATGTCTCCGCACAAAGGAGTCGAATGATGACTGCGTTGATTCACAGACTATACCAGTAGCGGTAACTAGGTTCAAGGATATTGAGGTGGCTGCTTCACATGTCTTCACCGCAGCAAACTTCTATATGGTGCAAGAAGAGCTGAAGAAGATAGGCGGCCTAGACGTTATTGAGACACGCGTGGGTCTAGACAGTGTACAATTTATTGTGGCATGGAAAAACAACGGTAAAAGCCAGTTCAGCGTGGAATATATACCGAAAGACCCGAAAAAAACAATAACTTGCAGCTGCGATAGGATGACACGGAAGGGAATCCCTTGCAAGCATGTCCTGTATGTTCTTTACCAGCTGAAAATTTCTGATATACCACAGTGTTGTGTTCTGTGCCTCTTCTCAAAGAAAGCAAGGTTTGGCTTGCCTGCAAATCGCGAGAGCGATATGTTCGGATGGGGCTGGGCCGGGGCAGGGCCGCGTATAAGGTTTGGCCAGATGAGTTCTATGGGGAATGAACCTTACTATGCTGCATGCCATGATCAAGAGTCTTTCGATATGATCATGGATGTTTCTCGAAAGTAATAACAAAGAGTCATGCCAACAGACGATCAGAGAAGAGTCATCGATGATGACACACAATTCAGTGCAATAAATCCAGCTGATGTCAAAGATCCAATTAAAGTTTCAACCAAAGGCAAAGAGAAAAAAGACAAAGGTAAGCGTAAGAAAAGAAGAATGGAAACATGAGATGAGCCCCGCATGACGAAACATGGTAGGCCTCTGTCCTACGACGAGCAACCTGAATACAGATTTAAGTGCGGCGCTTGCGGAAGGAGAGGACATACACGACGAAACAGAATTTGCATACATCACCAGCAGTAAGTGTTTCGATTTGTTTCTTTTCAATTCTACTTTATTATATATTTCATTGTCATACATATATAATGTATATTTATTCTTACACAGGCATGCGCAGGAAGAAGCATCAAACTAGGTACTAGCAGCCAATATTTGCAGAACAACCGATAGACCGAGAGCGAGCAACCTTCTGTTTAGGCCCAATAAGAGCCTATTTTTACTATCTTTAAGACTGTTTGAGCGACCATTTTTTTTGCTTATCTCCGCCACTCATCAATCCTTCCTTATTTGATAGATTTGCTGGGAAATATATGCAGATTTGCTTACTTCTGCTCTGTTAAAACCTTATGCATTATAGTTGAAACATGTGTTGATCAGTGGCGGAGCTCCGTGAAGGCCGACATGGGCCGTGGCCCTCCCAGGTTTGGGCCAGTTCTTCTTATTAGTTGCTGGGCCGGCCATTTTAGAGTCCAAATTTAAAGGAAAATCTTGCTCTGTTGAATCTTGGTCCGCCTAGAATTTCCAGTGAAGCTCCGCTAGTGTGTTCATGTACGATATTACACTTGCAAATCAAAAAAGTAGTCCATACATACTTCTTCAGTCTAACATTGTACTAAATACGGCTGGCACGACAGCATGCGGACATACTTCTTCAGTCCAACATTGTCCACCAAAACATAAACCAACACAGTACCCTTTCACAATTTCACGAACTAATCAGTACCAGCAACCTGACTACCTAACCCTACTCTCGCGCTGGATGAGCAGGTACTTGCAGTACAACTCATATGAAACGTACCCATCGATAGCTGCATAGGTGATGTTAACCATGTCCAGTGGGTTCTCCTCCCAACAATTGTGAATTTTCGAATCCACCTTACTCTTCATAGTTTTATACTAGGGATCAATGAGTTTTGATGCCAGTGCCTGCATGCCAGGCTTCGTGCTACCGGGGATCACGAACATGAACAGCTTCTGGAGATCCATATAGAAATGCTGGGGAATTGCAATCTTCAAGGAGTTCATCAGCACTCTCTCGTCGTTCGTGGTGTCAACGCTAGCAAATACAACTTTGCTGTAGCGAAGAAAATCCACCAGACATGAAGACTGCCAAGGGTCCACATGTTCCAAACGTGGTTGATGAACACGTAGACGGCTCAGAGTGTTGCATACATCACCCCAGACAACTAGGTATGCTCTTGGACCCTTTGATGCATGTGGAACCACCCACACCTGAGATATATGTATGGACCCACATGCACAACTCCTATCTAGCCATGTCTAGTTCCCGCTAGCCATCCAGGTCTACTGACCTAACTGGATAGGAGGGTTGCTTATGACCCACATGTCTTTAAGGTGGTGGTGGGTAGAAGTAGTTGTCCGAGAGTGTTGCATGTGGGTCTACATGACCCAAAGGTGATAGAATAATCATTTATGGAGAGAACATTAAACTGTATACCTGTTATATCACAACATGATGCCTAGATGAACTAGATGTCCCACAACAAGCAGCTGAACAAGAAGTGTTCTATGTGGGTCCACATGTCCCAAACGTGGTTGATGAACATATAGACGACTCAGAGTGTTGCATTCACCCCGTAGACAACTAGGTGTGCTCATAGATCCTAGGATGCATGTGGTACTATGCACAACTGAGATATATGTATGGACCCACGTGCACCACTCCTATCTAGCCACGTCTAGTTCCCGCAAGCCATCCAGGTATACTGACATAACTGGCATGGAGGGTTGTTTGTGGCCCACATGTATCAAATGTGGTGGTGGGTAGAAGGAGTTGTATGAGAGTGTTGCATGTGGGTCCACATGACCCAAAGGTGATAGAATAACCAACTATAGAAAGAACATGAAACTGTATACCTATTATATCACAACATGATGCCCTAATGAACTAGATGTCCCACAACAAGCACCCGAACAAGAAGTGTTCCTTGGGGGTCCACATGTCCCAAACGTTGTTGGTGAACATGTAGACGGCTCAGAGTGTTGCATACACCCCCTAGATAACTAGGTGTGCTCGTAGACCCTTGGATACATGCAGTACCATGCACATCTGAGATATATGTATGGACCCACATGCACTACTCCTGTCTAGCGATGGTTAGTTCCCTCTAGCCATACAGGTCTACTGACCTAACTGGCTAGGAGGATTGCTTGTGGCCCACGTGACTCAAAGGTGGTGGTGGGTAGAAGGAGTTGTCCGAGAGTGTTGCATGTGGGTCCACATGACCCAAAGGTGGTAGAATGTCCAGTTATAGGAAAAACCTGTAACTATACCTATTATATCACAACATGATGCTCTAATGAACTAGATGTTCCACAACAAGTACCTAAACAAGAAGTGTACCATGTGGGTCCACATGTCCCAAATGTGGTTGATGAACATATAAAAGGCTGAGAGTGTTGCATACACCCCCTAGACAACTAGGTGTGCTCGTAGACCCTTGGATGCATGTGGTACTATGCACAACTGAGATATATGTATGGAGCCACGTGCACCACTCCTATCTAGCCACTATTTGTAATTCCAGTGCTAATACCTGTTTTTTTACATGTCTAAGTATCGTATAATTCGAAGCTCAAGTTGCATCTGGTGTACCATAAACCCTAGGTTTAGGGTTTTCCACTCATATTGGTCATTATACCTCATATCAGCGAAGCAAAATAATAAAAATCACATAAACAAATAGACAAATACAAATATGAGGTCGGCTGCCTAGCCCAAAACGCTTAGGCGGCCCAAACCTCGCGCTCGTGTGGTGCCAGTGGCCCCTGATAAACCCGAACCGATCCTTATCCTTGAGGTCGTGGGGTGCCTACTTATTAGGTCGTGCGCCGTCTCCTTGACCTAGCTTTAATCTCTCCATATCCAATCGTGAACACCGTGGCGTTGACCCTATTGCCATCTGTCCTAGATTGATCCGATCTTCTTCCGTGAACGACGACGATGGCGGACTACAACGAGGTACGGCAATGTTCGATATTCTACTACTATTGTTGTGGAATCTAAAATTGATATATAATGATAGGTGTCGATTATTCCAATATGAGTACTGATATGTGTCGTTATCTCGATCGCAGTGTCTATTTTGTTTTGACACCAAGGGGTTGTGCTATGCCGATGATGTGAAGAACAAAGTGTATTCTGTTACCCTGAAAGAGGGATTCACTGACAAAGTGGTAATAATTAATCTGCCATCCCCTCTTAATCACTTAACATTCAAAGTAATATGTTGTTTTCTGTTATCCTACGATATGATTTCAAAGTTTATATGCTTTTAGGGCATTAAATATTTCATGTTTCTTGTCACATGTGTTGATATTCATTACAACCCCATGATAATGCATGTGTGTGAGTAATATTGTACGTATTACTTTAAGAATGATCTCTCTATATCATAAATTTTGAACCTTTTTTCCCAGGTGTTGCCGCGCTACACCAGAGCACTTTTCCTTCGGAAGAACAAAGCAACCGTACACGAGCAAAGTTCTTTCTTTGCGTTTTTCGTGACCGAGGATACCGAGCAATTCATTCAGATCGTCAACGAAATTACTGAAACCTGCATTCTAGGTAAAACATGGAAACAATATTGTAGGATGTACCAGCTAAAAGTTGGCCAGGAGATATTTTTCAATTTCCCCCCTGGTCTCACGATAAACGTCAACTACGGAAACCCCCCATTGAGCCACAATGAGGTACGACGATGTTCGATATAATACAACTACTGTTGTGGAATGTAATTTTGATATATAATAATAGATATCGATTATTCCGATCTGAGTACTGATATGTGTCGTTATATTATCTCGATCGCAGTGTCCATGGTGTTTTGACACCAAGGGGTTGTGCTATGTTGATGTAAAGACCAAAGTGTTTTCTGTTACCCTGAAAGAGGGCTTCGCTGACAAAGTGGTAATAATCTACCATCGCCACTTATTCAACTAACATTCAAAGTAAATTGTTGTTCTGTTAGCCTACGATTTGATTTCAAAGTATATATAGGGCATTAAATATTGCGTGTTTCTTGTCACATGTGCTGATATTCATTTAACCCCATGATAATGCATGTGTGCGAGTAAACTTGTACCTATTACTTAAAGATTGATCTCTATATCATAAATTTTGATTTTTTTTTTGCCAGGTGTTCCCGTGCTACACCAGAACACGTTTCTTTCAGAAGAACAGTGTGGCCATTTACCAAAAGAGTTCTTTCTTTGCGTTTCTCGTGACCGATGAGGATTTCGAGTATTGCATTCAGATCGACAATGAAGTTACTGAAACCTGCATTCAAGGAAAGAATTGGAAAGAAATATTGTAGGATGTACCGGCTCAAAGTTGGTCAGGAGATATATTTCAATTTTGACCGCCCTCATCGCACGATAAACTTCAACTACGGAAACCCCCCATTTACCCATCGATGTAATGTACTATTGTGATTTTACATATGCAAGTATTATATTTATTATAATCCATGCTACTTATTGAACCAAATTACATTGCTACTTTTTTTACAGCAAATTACGATTTAACCGATGGTGTTCGTTCCATTCTTGACTCTGTCACTGTCACTGATGGATCGTGGCAGCACATTTGCAAGAAGATGATCAATACACATTTACAATCACTTCCAAATATTATGAAGGAACATGAAGCTGGAGAGTTGATTAAAGGCCAGGCTGCAGTAGTGCTGCATACCCTTACCAGGACATACACTGTTGGTAATAGCAAGCAACTGGTAATATTCAAAATACTTTATTATTATTCCTGATGTTTTTCTGCCATCAAATAATATTAAATCTATATATCATTTTCCCTTTGCAAGAAACTCCCAAAAGACGTTGTCCCAACTTTCATGAAGGAACACGGTGACATCACCATTATTTTTGATGTGAAGAAGACTAGGGTTATGGGTGATTACACCATCTCAGCCTTAGATGGAAGTCTCTGCATTAATGGCGCGTGGAACGAGTTGTTGAATAAGCTGGACGATTATCTTGAAACTGGTTACACTGTGGTGCTCACTCTATTTCACGGATGTGAGGGGACTTTCATGTTTGGTAGCCTCATTGGTATGGTTATGAATGAGTAATTCAATATTGTTCCTACATAGGCGGAAGTTTGTAATGAACTTAGTGTGAGTTTATTTTCATATCAAAATATTTTGTATAGATCGTTAGTACGTCACTCCAAGAGTGGTTTTTATCGGAGATATTTGTTTGTTGTCGGAGCTAAATTTGTTTGACTCATGCATGTATTCCCTAAAATGTCTCCATTAATTTTTATAAATGTTTCCATAAACCCTAGGTGGTGCATCATAAACCCTACGTCTTGGGTCTACCACTCTAATTGGTCATGATCAAAGTAGCTTTTTAAATGCATGTGAGTTCATGCATTTGCATGCCAGGATACATTGTGGTGCCATTCTTGGTTAACTCACAAACATATAAAAAATGACAGAAGAAATATCGCTGATGGAAACTTTGAATATGTGCCTGAGATATATGGATCCACATGCACCACTCCTATCTAGCCATGTCTAGTTCCCGCTAGCCATCCAGGTCTACTCCTCCTATCTAGCCATGTCCCGCAACAAGCAGCTGAACACGAAGTGTTCTATGTGGGTCCACATGTCCTAAATATGGTTGATGAACATATAGACGGATAAGAGGGTCTAATTGATCTTAACAGACTAATTAAATCAGCAATTAACGCTAATACGGCTTAATATCGTGTACTTGTGAGACTGCATGGAAATGGATCCAACAGATCACGAGCAGCCTTCAGTGTGGACACTTGGTAATCTGCATGCAGTGTGGGTGGCGGTGTGAACACGGTTGGTAATCTACACGTACGTACTACAGGGCATGACGCGGCTGCTCGCGTTCACTGCGCACCGCCGAGTCGCCATTATGACAAGGACCAGAGGCAAACGCTAGCCGCACACCTCCTTTTACCCCTCCTCGTACGAATCCAACCAGCTCCGGCGCCGGCACCATGCCTCGCCGCCTTCCAACCACACACGCAAAGCTCACCCCGCAGAAGTACGTGGAGGTCCACGAGGAAGCATGCTCAGCGGCAAGGGCTCTTGTTGACGCCGACGCGTCGGCGGCGGCGGCCTTAGAGGCGCAGGTGCAGCTCGCCACGGAGGCGCCGGTCGGCGTAGTGCTGGTCGATGCGCTTCCGCCCATTATCGGCACAATGACGGGTGTAGAGCTCCTTCGACGCATGTATGCTGAGCGCAGTGCAGCCGAGGAGCAGTTCAAGGCGGAGGCGCCGGAGCGCCGCGCTGTCGAGGAGCAGTTCAAGGAAAAGGGGGCGGAGGATAAGGCGGCGCATGGTGCCCGCGAGGAGGAGATCGACGCAATCCTCCTCCGGCAGGGGTTCGAAGCAGATGCCGCCGCATCCGAGAAGAAGGCGTACTGGGCGGCCTACACGGAGGAGGTCGTCGACCTCGTCTCCGACGAGGAATGAAGCTCAACGCCGCCGCCTCGACATCGTCACCGACGCGCCTGGGCTCCAGTGAGCCAAATTTTGGTACTACGGTGGGCTCCGGTGAGGATTTAGGACTAGTTTTAGCTTTTGGATCCGTCTTGTTTAATGTAAATCGGGTATGAACTCATGAATCGAATGCATCGGTGACGAACACACTTTCGTTCCCGCCAAATCTATGAATTATGCAGTTTCATTTAAGGTTTCTGCTTTGCGCGGCGAACAGCACCATGCAAATTTGTTAAAAAACGTGAACTATAAAGGCGGCGCAGGCTGCCCGCGAGATTTGTTCAGGGCAACATCAGTACACATAGTCTAGATACATTGTTTATAGTCTTTAACTACACGCTTGCTATACTAAAACCCCATATTCTCAATTTCAAGGACTAATCTGAATTCTCTAGGCTCGATTTTCACAAGGAGGAGAGTTCTACGAACAATTCCTTTGTCTTCGCAGAATCCCATAAACCCATCCCAGAATTCATAATATTTGCCATTCACTTCTGAATATAGGCCTTCTCGTGGTACATCCAACGAACTATGCCAATAGAGAACTTTTCCCTTCGAAGGAATCTTGTATCCAAGAAGAGAACTCTTTGGGATAGTCTAAAAAATGATAAACAGAGAAATATGATCATTAAAATAGGCAAAATCAACAACATACTGGACAAATGAAATACTTCAAAGTAAAGGAACATATGTACAATATTAAGACAATGGAGTGTACCAGGGATCCTTGAAAGAAATCCTCATTGGTCATCCTATGTACAAAGAACTTAAGGTCCACAACATGGTTGAACTCATGGTCAGAGACCACGTGAACTCTTTTATACATCTCCCACAGTAATTCAGCCATGTTGTCCATCCTTACAAGGGAAATGTTTGAGAAAATGGTCTTGTGAAGAGTTCCTCTAATGCTTGGTGGAACTTCAAACAGAGGGTAATCTAGAAAGGGGTATAAATATGAATTTGGTGTGAAGGGTAAAAAATGTAGAATGTCTTATTCATGTACAAAATGAAAAATTATTTTTTGTACCATGTATGTGGACATGAGGTTTCAGTTCCTGATTCGCATATGAGACTGTGATAAAAACTTGAGCTAAGTTCCTATCAGGTTCATCATCCTCAAATTGCAAATCATCATCCAATAGTTCAATTGTCAGGATATCGCCCATCATGACATCGTGCTGACGCATAAGAGAGTGCCAATAGGGGCCACAGAGATAAGATCTCAATTCAGTCTTCCGAATATACAGATCATACAAACGATTTCCTGATGCCTCAGCGACCAACCAGTTCTCGGAAAGAGCATTTATGCAATCTTTCATATAACAAGGGATAATCTGCATTTCACAGAGAATTTAAACACTTATTAGGCTACTACTATTTGCAGAACAGTCTATGACAAGTACTTCAAAAATAATTTACCGCGTAGCAATCAAAATCCTTCATCATCTTTATATGACATGAAACTGCTTGACGATCATATCGACAACAGTACTCGGCACTCTGTCCACAAACAACACATTCATTGTTGTCCATCTATGTAGAACATGAAAAATGCAAAAAACAAAGCAAATATGTTAGGTCAAAAACATTATGAGAGGAGGTCAATCTAAAGTATTTTTTTCGTTTTAAGAGGTGGGGAAAATACGAGCCCAGTCTCAATATTCAGTTATTCCAAAATGGCCATTTCCGTGTGATGGTGGGGGATTGCAAACATACGAAATTCTCAGGGATCTAACATAGGTCTTAGCTAGGCGTGGTTTCGGACTACGAAACTACGGGATTTAACCAAGATTTAGGTACATCAAAATGTGGAGGCAAAGGAAAGTAATCGCTTCTGCTTACCAGTCAGGGGTTAAGGAAGGGATGTCGATCTGTGGACGACGTTACGGCTTTGCGGAGAACGGGGACGTTGTCGGTGAGGAAGACGCCGCCGCCGCCGCTGGGGAATAGGTGGCCTGGGTTTTTTTGGGAATGGCTGAACTGGGGAAGAGGGTGAGGTAGACGAGGACTAAGGTGATTCCATCTGTGCGTTCGTAGATTCTAAATGGACGGACCAGATTTCTCGGTGAATGCGAGGAGACGGTTGCCACGTATTAAAGTACCGAAGGAAGTAGAAGTCTCGGTCACTTCACTATTCACCTTCTTCCCCACTCGCCACCAGTCGGCGGAGAAATCCCCACTCCGCACCCCAGGCCCCAGCCATGTCTACGCGTCGTGGAGCTCCAAGCTGGAACAAACAGTTCAGTGCGACGAGGGCTGAAGAGGCCCGCGAGGCAAAACGCCGTAAGAAGATAGCGGCTCAAGTAGATGGAGACAAACAAGACTGTCATTTGACGGAGGCGAAAACCCTGTTAAATCTGAGCGAGAACCGGTACGTTTTTAAAATCCATGAAGCATTATTTTTTTAAGATAAAATGAAGCATATTTTGTACATATCTCAGAGCGAGCGGCTCTTCCATCGGCAATCCATCGAACTCAAGGAATGTCGTAGCGGCGGGAGAGAAAGAATCATTCGATAACCTTGTCCATGCTCTCCGACGGAGTGAGGTATGAACTTTCCACTTTTTGATTCTAACCCTCAATTTCAGAGTAGTCTCACTACAAATTAATAACTGCCTGCAGGAAGCCAGGACTAGGATCGAACTGAAGGAGGCTCAGACGAATGACTGGTGTGCCACCCTTCTGAACAATATTAAGCTGCTGAAAAAAGAGTGTGCACGGCTCGGTGAAGATTTGGAGCTGCAGAGGACGGCGACTCAAAAAATTGCGACCGAAGCAACAAATCTTCGTGCGGACCGCAACAAACTTCGGATTGAGGTAGCAACCTTGTACAGGGTAAACAATATGAGTTCTGAATCGAACAACAAGGCGATAGGCCTGATCAAGGAGCTTCTGGTAGAGAAGAAGAACCTCGAGATGAAGAATGAAGACCTTATTTGTGAGAAAATCAAGGCCATAGATGAACGCCACAAAGAACTCAAATATGCCATCGCCACCCAAGAGGCTAAACTGACGGCTCAGGGAGAACTAAAGAAGTTGAAAGATGACAACGCAAGATTAAGCATCGTAATTGAGAACCTGAAGAAAGAAGTCTAGCATCTCCGCGCCGAGGGTAATGCATGAGTAGAGGACAATGTCAAAAGCCAGTAGAATCTACGTGTTTATGAGTTTTGTTATATATTCGGAGAAAGTTTGGTCTCGTTTTGGACTACTTGTTTATGAGTTAAAAATATATTTATAAGTTTAGAACGTAACATTTTATTTTCTAAACTTCACTCCTTTTTTTCCCACAATACTCTATATTAACTAAATGGAAGCACACACACAAATTTTTGGGTGATTTAGAGATGGTTGAAAAAATCACATGCTTAGCGACAGTCTCACTTTAGCAAGTTTTTCTAGCAAGGTGATTTTTTTGACATCCTCCAAATCATCTCTAATTTTTTACACATGATCTATGACACAACCCAAGATGTCTTGTGAAGATTTTACATGTTTCTGAAATTTATATAATTTATAATATATTGTCGAACCTCAGGTCCCAGAATACCGTTCTATACCTTTCTACCCCAATATGAAACTCCTTATTTGGATTTTTTATTGCAATACTCTATATTAACTAAATGGAAGCACACACACAAAATTTGGGTTGATTTAGATATGGGCGAAAAAATCACATGCTTAGCGATAGACGGTTTGGTCTCACTTTAGCCGGTTTTTCTAGCAAGGTGATTTTTTCGACCACCTCCAAATCATCTCTAATTTTTTACACATGATATATTACACAAACCAAGATGTATTGTGAAGATTTTACATGTTTTTGAATTTTATATAATTTATAATGTATTGTCGTACCTCAGGTCCCAGAATACCGTTCTATACCTATTTTACCCCAATATGAAACTCTGTTTTTATTTTGTTTCATAATACTCTATATTGACTAAATGGAAGCACACACATAATTTGGGGTGATTCGGAGATACCTTAAATTATGTACTCTGCATTTTGTGTCTCCTGGGTGACTGAGATGTTTTCATTGCAATGTGTGAGAAACTGTTTGAAACGCATCATTTTATTAAAAGGAAACCACACAAACTCATACGTAATCTGATCAATCTAGTGAACTCACAAATCACAGAACAGTTGTCACTTAACACATTCCAAACTACTGCACTACCAATTTCCCTAACACTAAACCTAGCAGAAACAAAAACCCAACACCCAACATAGTCTTGTACTTGTACTTCATTGCATCCATCTCAGACTGCTTTTTGTTCACCTCATCTTCCAGAGAGCATATCAGCAGATATGTAGATGCATCTTTTTCATTGCCTGCACCATTTCCTGAACCATTCAACCTCCACACTTCATCGCGCAAATCTCCTATCAACTCTTTGAAGAACTTGGGGAGTGGATCATCATGCCATTCCACAAATCCACAACCACCGTGCTAACATAATTTTGCAAAGCAAATCAATTATAAGATGCAAATCGAAGAACAGAAGCTGCATATCGTGGTTCGTGAAAACGAGGATCATAGGGAAATGTGAGTGTTCTCACCATTGCATCCACGCAGGCGTAGTACCTCCGGCCTGGGTTCATACGGCTCCAGGAAATCCACCTCAGAGCCTTCCTTGGCGGATTGTAGCGGCAGAAGCGTGGCGGCTCGTACGCCATGGCTCCCTTACGATAACGAACATGAGACCGCGCTTCAGAGTCACCCCTCCCGCTGGCTCGACGGAATCCTGTAGCGGAAGAAGCATCTGAGAACCAAGACATTGCCGCCGACGTGCCCTACGCCGCGTCGCCTAAGCCGTCGCCGCTCCCCTAGGGTTAGGACTGGAATCGGGATATCGTGGAATTCGCTGGGGACTGGTTCGTGCTGATTCTGAAGTCCTAGGGGTTTTAAGTCAAATTCCAGCACACAGGCCCCCACGCCATTTCCACCCTGCCGGAGACGTGTCGCATCCACAGCTCGTTTGTATGCGTATTTTGTATGAGTTTGTTCAATTTGACAAGTAGTTGTATGAATTTGCTCCCTCCGTCCATGAACACCTTCTTCAAGCTGTAGTCGCCGATCAGGGCCTCAATCACGAGTGCGGCGTGCCCGGGTCGGGTTACCTCGGATGGGTGATCTGCCCTGGAAAACGTGATGGGTGTCTCAGACCCGCGCAGGTAGTCTGGTACCGCGCGCGGGCTGTTGATGGCCTGAAGTACTTGGCGAGTGATGAGCTTTTGGCGCCTGTTTGACGGGGGTCCCTTCTGGATCATGTTCAGCTGTCCCCGTGCGGGTGGGTACGTGTCGGTTGCTGTCGACTGACCTTGTTGATGTTGCTGCTGCTGCGGCTGGGGGAATGCTCCTGCTGCCTGCACCTGGTTGTTGTTTGCGAGTGCCGCCTGGATGGCTAGTTACGGGGCTGCCTGTATTGCCTGTACTGGAGCGATGATTTGCTGCATGGCTTGGTATATCTTTCTTGCTTTGCGACAATCCTTCAGCAGGTGGCTGGAACCCCATTTGCCTGTCTCCGGGTTGCGGAACGAGTGATGCTTACAGGGTTGCATCAGCTCCTCTGCTGGGGTCAGCGGGCGCTTCCACTCGCGCTTCTGGCTTCCATCATTGTGGCCAATGCTGCTGCTGCCACGGTTATACTGACTCGAGTTAGACTGTCGACCTTGGTCGTACTGTCGACTGTTGTCACGTTTGTCCTCACGGGGGGTTTCATAGCCCGCCGCTACTAGCTCGATTATATCGTGGGTGTAACGTGGCTTCTTCTTTTGGCGTGCCTCACGCCAGTTGCTTGTTTCGACCTCTTTCTTGGGGGAAGTTTCGCGGACGTAGTCCACTCCTTCGGCCCACTGGTTGGCTGTCTTCATGAGCTCTATTGTGGTCTTCGGCTGGAGCCTACCGAATTCCTCGCGGAGGTCGCGGCGAGTGAAGCCGTGCATGAAGGCGTCCATCACCCGATCTTCTGAGACGGGTTCCATGGTGTTGCGGAGGAGTGTCCATCGTTGGATGTAGGAGCGGAGCGACTCATCCTTTCCTTGCTTGCAGGCCTGCAACTCGATGTAGGTCGTTGGCCTTGCGAATGTTCCCGAGAAACTCTTGATGAAATTATCCTGGAATTCTTCCCATGTTCGGAAAGAGTCTTTGGGTTGGCTTGTGAGCCACCCGCGTGCCGAGTCCGTCGGCATAAGCTGGATGTACTGCATTGCCGTAGTCGACGTGCCGCCTTGTCAGGTGCAGGCGAAGAACCAGCAAAGGCTAAGAAGAACAACAAGTTCCCCAGAGTCGAAGAAAACTTCGTCACTTTCCTGGAAACCCCTTCGGCTAAGAAGGAGAAGGCCATCTGGAAGGAACTCAATGCTACTATGTCGGCTGTTCCCTAATATGCAACTTGGTCCGAAGTACCGATCACTTGGGATCGCAACGATCATCCAGATCGTATCCCCCAATATCCAGGGTACTATGCTCTCGTCATCAATCCCATCGTGGCAAATTGTCGGCTTTCCAAGGTACTCATGGATGGTGGCAGCAGCATCAACATCCTGTACCTAGAAACCCTTAAACGCATGCACCTGTCAGAAACCCAAGTCAAGGGCAGCGACGTCAAGTTCCACGGTATAGTCCCAGCAAGACAAGCAAACTCAACCGGGCAAATCACCTTGAAAGTAACATTCGGCAATGAGGCCCACTACCGACAAGAAGACGTATCCTTCGAGGTAGTGCCCTTCAAGAGTGCCTATATTGCCATCTTTGGCAGAACGGCTTTCGCCACCTTCATGGAAAGGCCTTGCTATGTCTACAGCAAGCTCAAGATCCCTGGACCCAAAGGCGTCATAATAATAAACGACAACTACAAAAAGGCGCGTGAGTGTGAGCTGGGCAACGTCGTCTTTTCAGAAGCCGTCATCAGCAAAAGCGAACTTTCAGGTTACCTGAAGGAAGTCAAGCAGGAGCCTATGCCGGACATAAAAAAGCCTCCAACTGCACACGACGTCACCTTCACGGCTCGTTCCCACTCCAAGAAAGCAAAGATTGATGACAAGGATGCTGAGAAGAAGACGAACAACGGCACCACCCTCTATCGTGACATCTTTGCATGGTCTCCATCATACATGCCTGGAGTCCCGAGAGAACTTGTCGAGCACTCCCTCAATGTTGCAGAAGACGCCAAACCAGTCAAGCAAGGCCTTAGGCGTTTTGGTCCAGAGATGAAGAGAGCTATAGGACAAGAGATAGCGCGACTTACAGTCGCAAACTTCATAGAA
The DNA here is from genome assembly GCA_026929855.1 of Poa annua. Classification (NCBI taxonomy): domain Eukaryota; kingdom Viridiplantae; phylum Streptophyta; class Magnoliopsida; order Poales; family Poaceae; genus Poa; species Poa annua. Next base: position 40,333,762 of record CM049429.1, on the reverse strand, counting down.
GAGGTCATTCATACAGAATGGTCCGCAAACCCTGTACTAGTACCTAAAAAGGACACGAAGGCGTTGCGCATGTGCATCGACTTCACCGGCTTAAACAAAGCCTGTCTGAAAGACCCTTTCGCCTTACCGCGAATCGACCAGGTTGTATATGCTACCGCAGGGGCAAAATTACTATGCTTTTTGGATGCTTACTCCGGTTACCACCAGATTAAGATGAAGAAGTCTGATCAAATCAAGACTTCTTTCATCACACCTTTCGGTACCTACTGCTATTTAACAATGCATTTCGGGCTAAGAACGCAGGTGCAACGTACCAAAGGTGCATCCAAAGATGCCTACATGACCAAATTGGTAGTAACGTACACCCGTATGTCGACGACATTGCAGTCATGACAAAACGTGAAGACGATCTATTAACCGATCTCAAAGAAACTTTTGACGACCTGAGAAAGTACAAGATGAAGTTAAATCCGAGAAAATGCTTTTTTGGCTTCCCAGCAGGAAAACTCCTTGGATTCATAGTTTCTGAGAGAGGCATATAAGTTAACCCTGATAAAATAAAAGCCATCATGGATATCAAGCGACCCACATGTCTCAAAGATATCCAGTGCTTAACAGGGTCAGCAGCCGATGTAAGCCGATTCAGAAGCAGGCTTGGTGATAAAGCTTTACCCCTCTACCGCCTTCTCAAAAAGTCGGATAAATTCGAGTGCACAAAAGAAGTCGAAACCGCCTTAGCTCAATTGATAGAGGCCTTAGTCAGCACACCAATACTCGCAGCACCAAGACCGCAGGAACAAATGCTACTCTACATGTCAGCAACCAACATGGTGATCAGCGCAGTCATAGTTGTCGAAAGACCGGTGGAGGGACAAACAATCACCGAACAAAGACCCGTCTATTACATAAGCGAAGTCTTTTCGGAATCTAAGCAAAGATACCCCCACTACCAAAAGCTCGCATACGGCGTATTTTTCACCGCAAGAAAGCTACGACACCATTTTCAAGATCACTCCATAACAGTGGTGAGCAAAGCACCTCTTGGAGACATCATCAATAATGCTGACGCCACAGGACGCGTCGCTAAGTGGGGAATCAAACTCGCAGCATTCAATATCCATTACAAACCACGAACAACCATCATGTCCCAATCCTTAGACAATTTTATCGCTGATTGGACGGAGGCTATGGATGAAACGCCTTTGCCAGATTCTGAGTATTGGGTACTGCATTTTGATGGCTAAAAAATGCTCAAAGGCTCAAGGGCATGCTTGGTGTTAACCACACCAGAAGGATACAAGCTATTCTACGTTCTCCAAATTCACTTTGACGCCACAAACAATGTTGCAGAATACGAAGCCTTATTTCACGGCCTTCACATCGCTAAGACATTGGCGTGAAAAGGCTACTTTGCTATGGCGATTCAGATTTGGTGGCGCAACAACTTGACGGCACCTGGGACACAAAAAGCGCAACAATGGCGGAGTGTCGGCGCATAGTTGACGAATTCGGCAGATGCTTTACAAGGCTTGAAGTTCGGCATATCAAAAGAGAAGAAAACGAAGCCGCAGACGCCTTAGCACGAATAGGCTCACGACGAGACAAAGTTCCCAAGGATATATTCCTGGTGCAATTGTACAATCCTACTATCAAAGGCAGAGATAGTGAAGACCCAAATTCGGTTAAGTCTGTGGCCGTCTTATTGATAACGCCAGATTGGACTCAACCTTACATCAATTTCCTTGTCAATGGTGAAGTACCGAAAGACGAAGTACTGAAAAGGCAAGTGATACGCAGGGCAAAAGCCTACACAATCATCAAGGGAGAACTATACAAAAGAAGCACCACTGGGATATACCAGAGATGCGTCTCCCCAGAAGAAGGACAAGAAATTTTGGAAGAAATACACTTCGGATGTTGCAGACATCACGCCTCTTCAAAAGCTATAGTCGCTAAAGCCTTTAGGCACGGTTTCTTCTGGCTCACCGCAAAACATGACGCGGAAGAGATAGTCAAAAAGTGCGCAGGCTGTCGACGCTACGCAAGACAACCAAAAATACCGGCTCAAGAGCTAAGAACAATCCCTATCACATGGCCTTTTGCGGTCTGGGGACTTGACATGGTTGGTCCGTTCAGGATAGCCAGAGGCGGCTTAACACACCTACTCGTAGAAGTGGACAAGTATACAAAGTGGGTAGAAGCCAAGCCTATCAAAAAAGTAGACGGGGAAACAACCACGAAGTTTGTCACAGACATCATACATCGTTTTGGCGTCCCCCACATCATAATCACCGACAACGGGACGAATTTCGCTGTTGGAGAACTTGACAAATACTATGGCAGGAACAATAGTCAGCTTGATCTGGCATCTGTGGCACATCCACAGTTAAATGGACAAGTCGAAAGAACCAATGGCATAATTCTCCGAGGCTTAAAGCCATGCTTGAAAGCACCATTACATAGGTCAGCTGGAGCTTGGGTAGAAGAATTATCGGCCGTCTTATGGAGCATCAGGACCACACCCAACAGATCAATCGGCTACACGCCTTTCTTCCTTGTATATGGCGCAGAAGCAGTTCTTCCAACAGACGTTATACATGATTCTCCCCGCGTTGCAGCCTACGTCGAAGCAGACGCAGAAGAAGCCCGACAAGACGGTTTAGACCTACTCGAAGAAGAAAGGGAGATTGCACTCTAGCAATCCGCCATATACCAACAAGACCTACGAAGATATCACAATAGAAGGGTAAGGCGAAGATCGTTTCGAGAAGGTGATTTGGTGCTCCGCATAGTTCAGAAAAAGGAGCACAAACTATCCCCTACATGGGAAGGACCCTTCGTCATCAGCAAAGCGCTTAAGAACGGGGCATACTATCTTGTGGACCTAAGAGATCTCAAAAAGAAGAAGAAAAAAGGTCGTCAAAGGAAAAGAAACAAAGAAGCGAAGCTCAGCGAATCAAAACGCCCTTGGAACATTGAGCAGCTACGTCCTTTTTACACTTAGCAATTCTATTGTAAACATATGTCTATGCTCATGAAATAAAAAGTCTTGGATTGCCAAAAGTAGCATATGATAATATTACACTTACTCATCCATATTTTATTTCCCAATGATCATATTCCTCACTTTGAACATGTCAATTTTGTTAACACGAATAACTAAGCATGACAGGTTCGGCTTACTGCCTTACAAAAATAAAATGAGCGTCCGTCTAAGATTTTTTCTCTGATCTTTTATGTTCTGGGTTGCTCCACTAGATGTTTTATGCGCTCAAAGGAGGCATGGGCATTAGGTGTAAGCAGATTGACTATGGTCCTGCTGCCTAACAAAGTGTCACCGTCTTTGTGGTTTCGCTAACATACGAAAAGGCTAAAGGCATAAACCAGATAATTCAATGACGGGAAAGGAACATAGTCGCATGGCACAATGCTAGCAATACTTCAATATTATGTACCAAAAGAGCATGCTATGCACCACAAGACAAACTTATTCACAAAATATATTACAAGACTTCATGAATAAAACAGTTGTTCGCCTTAAGCATAAGGACTTCATAACACATCAATTTTTTCTTCTAATCTTGTGCATGGGACTTAGAGTGCACATCAGCGTCGCCTTCGGCTTGTGAGGTGGCAGTCTCCTCCTGCTCTTCGCCTTGTGTGCCAGTCTGCTCAGAGATTTCGTCTTCTGACGAGCTTCGCAGAAATTCAGGCATATCCTGGCGAGCATAGATCACCTTTGGGTTGATCTTGTCAGCAATGAAGGAGCCGTAGCCCGTCACAGAGTTATACACAACAGATGGATTGATTTCGTTGCCGTCAGCATCATGGGTTGGTAAGCATCTCACCACCCTCTTGATATCCATCTCGGGATGGTGGCCCATAACATTGCCTAAGGCAAGTTTGGCACCTCCACGAGCGGCAGCACGAAGACGTTCCTCAACATTGCTGGCGCAGTCCTCAAGCAGCGGCACCAGATTCCTCATGTTGGTTGCAAAGGCAGCTGCTTAGGGAATATCTGGCTTAATAAGCCTTTCCCAGCAGCAGTTTAGCGAGCAATCAGCTCACCAAACTCCAACACGAGCTTCCAGGCGAGTGGCATCGTCAATGTCGCCAAGCCCAGCAGGAGCTAAAACAGAAAAGCAAATAAGGCAAAAGTGAAAAACCTCGTTTCAAGAAGACGAAAGACGAAGAAAGGAAGGCGGGAAACATACCAAGAATCTTGTCATCCAAAGTCTGGATTTCGTCTTTCCGACATTCCAGCTGGCCGTCAAGCTCGTGGATATGGAGCTCCGCCTGCTAAGTAAGAGACTTCATCTCTTTCCTGGCGTCTTCGGCTTCTTGGCGAGCTGCAGCCAGTTCATCTTTAAAACGCAACTGCTTAGCCTCTGCACTCTCCTGGAGCGCCTTCATGGCATCCTCGGACAACTTCTGATTCTCTTGGATCTGCTTGAAGAGGGCCTCATTTTTGCGCCTAACAACATCAATGTCGCCAGACTCCTCAGCAGCTTGCTGGGCCTTTGCAAGCAGGTCTGCAAAGTACAACATTTTTCATATGTAAGGAGAAACTTAGGCGACAAAAGACAAAAACCACCAAAAGCAAAGGCACTTAGGGTATTACATACCAGCATCATGTTTCGCCTTGTTTTTGGCGAACATGAGCTCCTGGCGCTGCGCGACCAAGGAGTTCCACAAGTCGCAGTTCGGGTCCTCGCCCTCCTGAAAAAACCCAGAAAAAATGCAAGCAAAAGGGCCAAGTGAGCACACTTGGGGACTGGTAACAAAAAGATCAAATTCAAGGCCATCACTTTGACTAAATTCATTAGATCAAAGAGACGCCCGAGGACTGGGAATATGAATAAGGCGAAAGAAAATTTACCTTAACATGCTTCTTTAGAAGCCGGTAGCCAGTCTTCATCTTGGCGTACATCGCATCGCAATTATGTTCAAGTTTGCGTACTGTAACCGCCGTAGTGATTGGCTTAGGCGAAGATGGCCCGGCAGACACCTTTTCAGAAGCAAGTCTTGCCGCAATAGAAGGGAAAAGGAATCCCTCATCATCAAAGACCTCTTCTTTAACGTTTTCGAAGGCATCATTAGCCGAAGCTTCAGCCTTGTTGGTTTCTTCAAGAACGGATGCCTTTGCAGTAGCAGCCGTCTTCCCGGTGGCCTCCGTCCTCTCCGTAACCGCGTCTGGCATGTCGACGTCGGCTCTCACCTCTTGGGAAGCAGGAGCCGGCACGCTTGCCGTAACGCTAGGAGTAGGAGGAGCGGTAGCTGGCGAAGGAACTGGGGGCTTGCCCCTACCAGTCACCACTTTCGCCTTCAGCTTGCCCGTAGGCTTAATTTTGAGACAAGACGAAAACACATGACTTAGCAACATAAGAAACAAGAAGCAAGAGGCATAATATGAAACTTAGGCTCCCATCACTTACACTTTATGAGGCATGGCGAAGGCGGATTCCTCGTCGTCATCTAGGACGTCGTGAATAACTGCGCCCTTGGGGATGGAGGATATGTCCTCCTTCTTCTTCTTCCTTAGCGCAACATCGGTCAATGCCGCCTTATCGGCACCAACCTTACGCTTGCGCGTATTAGTGCTGGTAGCGACGACCGAAGAAGGGGAAGAATCAAGCTACAAAGGAAAGATACAAGTGAGAGGGATAATAAGCCGAACAAATGCAAGCTATTCAGGCACTCACCGGTGGCGGCTTGTTGAGGGAAGTATACATGGGGAAAGACTCGGTGAATTGAGTCCTCTCCTCAAGCAGCTTATTGAATCGCATCAAGAAGGCGTCATTCGTCAAGTCGTCCTTGGAGACGCGGAGAGGATCATCGTGAGTGTCGATGTACGTGCATATATGGCCTTGTTCTCCCGAAGAGGTTGCACCCGCCTTTTGAGCCAGCACAGAATTGTATCTGTGCCGGTAAGTTTCGGCTTCGCCTCCGTAGTCATGTACTCAATCCGTTTCTGGATGAGCTGGAGGTGGGCAGGCAGAACCTTCTCCGGCTTCTCGTCCCACGAAAGACGAGGAGAAGCGGCAGAATTAACAAAACGCGGGAGACCTATCGTCTTCCCCGCAGGAGCTATGTCTGAACAATAGAAAAAGGTGCTCGCCCAGCTATGGACAGAGTCTACCTTGGGAACCTTAGGGTACCAAGCCCTATTCCTACGCAAGTTAAGGCTAACGATGCCCAAAGTGAGCAGCTCGTCGCCTTCTGTTTGGCGTTTACAGTGGAAGCAATACTTAAAGAAATCTAAGTTGGGCGCTATTCCTAAGTAGCCTTCGAATAAGGCTTGGAAACCAGCTAAATACAAAATACTATTGGGTCCTAGGTTGTGCGGCTGTAAGCCGTAATAATCTAAGACATAAAAGAAGAAAGACGACGGCGGCAGAGCCATGCCGCGATGCAAGTGGTAAACCAAGATTGCCCACTCGTCGCCTTATGGGGCCGGAGTGGCGTGCTCGAAAGCCGAGCGCCATTTGTAGACCTCGCGAGGTGGAAGAAGTCCTTCACGTTCGAGCTCAATCAGATCATCCTTGGTGATGGTCGAGGGGAGCCAGTGGCGCGGCGAGGAATCATCTTCTTCCTCGGAGCCAGTTGCAGTTGCGTGGCCGGAGTCGGAGGGCATCTTCTCTCCGGGGAAGAGCCTGATGATTGGCTCAACAAGCAATCCCTCCGAGGGTGCGCCCGAGGAGGATGCGCCGCTGGCGGCGGATCCCTCCGCCGAGCTCCTTGTTGCCGCAACGGCGGTCCTCGTCGTATCCTCCTCCGCCACCGAACGCGCAGTCGCGGAAGCAACTGTCTGCTCCATTGATTTGGGGGTGGATGTGGCCGGCGGTGTGCTCGATGCGTAGGAGAGAGAGAGAGCTCGAGCGAGAGGAAGGAGATGAACATAAATGAATCGGTAATCGTTTTCGAATTAAAAGTATTTATGGTCCACCCCATGATCTCCGCAACGGTTGGATTTATCCCGTTCGATCCACGCCACGTGGAGCGAAGAAGTTGAGGAAACCGTTTTCCTTCTCGCGTAAGCCTCGGGTCATGCGCGGGAAAATCGTGATGATTAGATTTGACCTAGTCAACAGTCTAGACTGTCATGGACTGAACATTGACGAGACTTGACCTCAGGCTGACGAGGAATCTTTTTCTCTGTCCATCGATTGACAAATTATTCGGCTTGTGTGCCCATGAGCGCAACGGTCGTTTCGGCTTATTGAAAAGTCGTATCCTCAGTTATATAGGGAATGGTTCAAACTCTGCAGCAGTTCATCAAGAAGACGAAGACGAAAGTTTCACAATGAAGATTAAGACGAACAAGCTGGAGTGCTCCAACCTTTCCGGGGACTACTGTGGAGGATATACCAAACGGGTATGCCGACCACGTGGGCTAAACAAGCTTACCAGGGGTGCCCAAGAGGTGATAAGGTCTTCGGCTTATCAGGCGGCCTAGTGGGCTGAAGCGCAAGAGGAAGCTACAAGCCGACCATGATCCAAACGAACCGACGTTCGCCTTAGAGAACAAGTTAGGGTTTATCCCGTGTTAGTCTAGGACTCCTATTATAGGTCGGTTAGCTTTTCCTTGTAGGAGAAGGCACGCCGCCTATATAAGCCTGCCTCTTGTTCCCCTCAGGGGATTCGCCTAACAACCTACATTGTAACCTGTACAGATATTCACATCTAGTGAATTATAGCAACACGTAGGATCTTGCCACCGCTGCAAGGTTTGAAGCTAGGTAAACCCTTGTGTGCAATACCGATCCTATAAGCCGTCATGCCTTCCCCCTCTCTACACGATTGGAGCATGGCACCTCCTTACGTGCCTAAGAATCCAATAACCCGACATACACCCTTTGGGTGGAACTCGGGAATACATCCTCGTCTCCGCGTGCCTCGGTTATTTCTATACCCGAGCTCTTTACTTATGCACTTTACATTGTGATAGCCTTCGTGCTTGAAGTCATCTATCTTGCTAGCTATCACCTTGTTACATGTATTGCTTAGTATAAGTTGTTGGTGCACATAGATGAGCCTTGTATATTTATCTAGTTTGTATGCTTGTTAAAGTAAACCTCTAGTTTTATTCCGCCTTTATCGAGCATACCGGAATTTCCGGGTCATTTGTGGACCGGATATTCCGGATCCTCGAAAAAGTTTTAAATCGCCTATTCACCCGCCTCTAGGAGACGTCTATCCGTTCACCATCCCTCTTCAGCTTTTTATTGTATTTATTTTCCTCCTCTTTGAAGCATAGGCATGGAAAAACCCCGTATTGCGGTCCCCTTTTTTTGGCCATACATGGGCTCGCTGCCTCCAAAACATATCATGTTGATCCTCCAACCGGCTCAGCTTATATGTCAACAAATGTTGATTTACGAATATTTATTTCTTGTTTTGTATTACATCTTTATTTTCATATCTTACTCACACCTTGTGCTTGACAATCACTTGGTGAGGTTGAGGGCACAAACCAATTCTTTTTGGTCTGTAGGTTTTTAAGAGAAGGATAAGAAGATAAATCATTTACACACAGTTCCCGAGAGTTCGATAATACCCTTGAGTCACCCTCATGGGAAAAATAGTCTTCCCTTACTATACACTCTACACTTGGAGTCTCAACTTCACTCACATTTCTTTGACGTAGGTGCTTGATGCTAGCAAGACATTTTCTGACGCCATCATCATCGTTATTGTAGTGATCAACTGGCTGGTTCCCAAGCCCTCGGCGGTTCCAACCACCTAGTTTCTTTGGTCCTCACAGGGCTGATCCTGCAGCCCTGTGTTTAAAATAGAGAAAGTCACCAAATTATCCTCATCTTGTTCATAACATAAACTCCATTTTCCCCTCCTTACCATCCAACCCCATGACATCTTTCCCATCTCTAAACTTCTCTTCCCCTGGTCCGCACATTCCCTTGCTACTTGTAGTGTTACACACCCCACTCTTAACCAACTTTTTATACTTCCGCACAATCTTCAGCACCGTAGCAACACTACGATTATTCTTCATCTCAGCCATGTTCAGATCGATGTACATATCCTGCAAAGCCTCAGGATTGGTGCCACTCTCGTCAGCAACCGGTGAACAAATCCTCTCATTGATCATACTTTCTTTGGCCTTCTTTGCTGTAGCAAACTGAACTATCTTCACATAAACCATGGTTAGGTTGCTAGGTGGTCTAGGCAGGCAAGGGAATTGTCTTTACTTTTTCGTAGGACCCGGTCCTCTGTCCCCTTCCCCGCCGATCGATCTCCCTAACCCTAAGACTTCAGATGCATGCGACCTCAAACGTTAGTCAAGGCACAACATGAGAGGATGGGGACACACATGCAGATGGTCACCAGAGGAGGAAGCATATGGCGGCGCGAACAGGAAGAAGATCGCCACGAGTTCACCACCGTAAAACACGGACACCGAACCGACACACACGGATCGAGCTGAAATTTTTCCAATCTCTGTAGTCTGGAGCTTATGATTCCTCATCAGAGAAGCCAGGAGTTCTTATATCTTAAATTTTGTTTCGTTTAGTTTTGCTTTTGTCCACGTTCTTGTAATGTTTAGTTTAGTTTCGCATCAGGTTGCCCATGAACTAGCCCAGTTAGCCCAGTCAGGTCTGGTCGCTAGCGCCTCTGATTTATTAGAAATCATTTAAAGTTTTTTTTAAACACTTTGTGAACGGAGAGAGTGCTCGTACAAAACTTCAGCGACCCGGACGGCGCCAAGACGAGCCTCAGATCTGGTCCCGCGCACCTCTGACCGAGATCTCACCTTCCCCGGCGGCCATGGCCGTGCCGTCTCCCTTTCTCTCCCCGCGCTCCCCTCGCCCCGACCCGGCGGTGCCGCCTGACGCATCCGCTGACTGCCCTCCGTCCCTCGACTTCGGCGACCCCGCATCCCTCGCCACCCTCCACAGCCTCACTGACGCCGGCGCCGCCACCCGCCTACTTCACGAGTGCGTCGCCTACCAGCGCGCCCTCGATGCCCGCCTCGACGCGCTCCTCGTCCGACGCCCCGACCTCGACCGCGCCGCCGCCTCTCTACTCCGCTCCGCCCCGCCGCTCCTCTCGCTCGCCGCATCCGACGCCGCCGCTCTCAGGGACTCTTCCTCCTCCACTGCAGCGCTAGCTGACGCGCTCTCCTCTCGCGTCCGCCACCTTGACGCGGCGCACTCGCGCACCGAGTCTGCGCTGGCCCGCGCCGAGGCAGCGCTCGACCGCTCGCGCGCGCTCGATGCCGCGCGCCGAGCCCTGGCGGCCGACGACCTCACCGGCGCTGCCAGCGCGGCGCACCAGTTTTTGGCTATCGATTCGCGCTTCCCCACCGATGATGACCTCCGCCGCGACCTGCTGGACATCAAGCGTCGGCTCGAGGGGCTAGCGCGGCGAAGGCTCTCTGCTGCAGTCGACGCCCAGGACCACCCCGCCGTGCTGCGCCTTGTGCGCCTTTTCCCGCTCCTCGCTGTTGCGGACGAGGGCCTCCAGGTCTGCGTTGCCTACCTGAAAAATGTCGTTGCCCTCCGCGCTCGTGCAGACTTCGACCACCTTGCTGAGCTAATATCTGCAACAGCCCAGCCTGCCTCGGAGCGCCCTGATTTCGTTGGCTGCCTCACCCGTCTCTTCAAGGATATTGTGCTTGCTGTTGAGGAGAATGATGCGGTGCTTCGTGAGCTACGAGGTGAAGACGCTGTCGCTTATGCCATCATTGAGCTGCAGGAAGAATGCGACACAAGGGGCACCCAGATCCTTCGTCATTATGCTGATTACCGGAAGCTTGCCCATCTTTCCTCGGATATAAACTCCTATACCAAGAACCTTCTCTCTGCATGTGATAATGAAGGGCCTGACCCCAGAGAGGCTGAGCATTACCTTGAGGAGATTCTTGCATTGACACAACTTGGTGAAGACTATACTGAGTATATGGTGAACAAGATCCGTGGACTGAGAGATGTCAAGCCTGAACTCGGGCCACAAGCAATGAAGGCCTTTCGTAATGGTAGCTTTAATAAGATGGAGAAGGATTTGACTGGGTTTTATTTAATCTTGGAGGAGTTCTTCATGGTAGAAAACATAAGGAAGGCCATACGGATTGATGAGCCCGTGCCTGATGGTCTCACAACTTCAATGGTGGATGATGTTTTTTTTCTGCTGCAGAGTTGCTGCCAGCGGGCAGCATCCACTGCAAGCATAAATTCGCTACTTGCTGTGCTTGGTGGGGCAACAAGTTTACTAAGCAATGAGTACCAGGAGGCACTACAGTGGAGAATGAGAGAGCCAAACCTGGGTGCAAAGCTCTTCCTAGGTGGTGTTGGTGTTCAGAAGTCTGGGGAGGAGATTGCTACTGCACTGAACAACATGGATGTGAGCTCAGAGTATGTGCTGAAGCTCCGCTATGAGATTGAGGAGCTCTATCCAGAGGTGAGTTAATTTCCGTCTCCTTCTGTCTGTTTGACTTTGTGTATGTTAAGTTGTTAACGCTGGCACACATCTGGCGGTTAAGTACTGTACGCATTTAATAGAGATGACATCGGTTGGGTAGGTATTGTTATGCTGTGTGTTCATTTTTGTAATGTAAGCCCACGATGTGGTCATATTCTCTAGAAAGCAGTTGGTACTGTGTAGTATCATTAGGTCAAATTATTTCAAATATCAAGGGCTTTATGCACCTTCTATGAACTGCAAACATCTCATTAGCTCCAAGTTTCCAATTAGTTACTTTGTTAGTTACTAAATCAGTATCAGTGAATTGTTAGACACTTGCAGTTATGTGGTTGTCGTCAACAATGATTGAAATGGTTCATGATGCGATAGGTCCGGTCCGGTTTGGACCTGTGAACCTGCAGCAAAATTTCAGGTCCAAGGTTCAGCCCGCACGTCTCTTGACAGGGTAAGGGCAACCTATAGGTTCTATCCTACAATGATGCGCTCCTGCTGCCTGCTCGAGAGTTGATCGACGCCCGACGCCGGCATGACGCCGATCACTATGCGTACCGATCAGAAGAGACATGCACTCTCGTGCTGCTGTCGGCCACCGCGAACAATTGTGCAACACCTTCTTTGACCGGCTGGAGAAATTGCGGCCATGGCGGAAGGAGCATCTGCGTGGTGAGGAGCTTCCGGCCGTGGCGCCAGTACTCGCCTTAGGGCACCAAGGTGACGTCCGTGGAGCCGTAACGGATGATGTAGGCGGCCGCGACGCGAGCACGGTTTTGGCGGCGCTGGCGAGGACATGAACTGGGTGGGCACGACGCCGAGGCGGAGGAGCATGTGGTTATCGTGGTTTCTTGGCGTCGAGGCCGTTACTGAAGATGAGGGTAGGGGACGACATGTTAGCTTCGTGAGCTCCGGGCGCTCCCCGGATGCGAGCATCCCTCGCAGCGTCACGGCGTTCCGGCGCCGGTGTGCTGCCCCGCTCAGACGGCGAGAATGACTTGGAGACGGGCAGAAAATGAGGATCTATGATCCGGCAAGAGGAGGTGGCGGAGTGTTATACTCCGACAATCTTATTGCGGCGGTGGCGGCGCAAAAACTGCTCACTCGCGTTGTGTGTATCGACCAACAGGGGCGGTTCGTCCATAGGGTCAAAAGGGCTGTATGCCTGTATCCATCTTGGACCTAATATTTTGTGGATTGGCCCGTTACCCTAGTGATAACAAATTGCAGGTCCGGTCCAGTGGGTCACCGGGTAGAACCGGACCCAACGCATCTATAGAAATGGTTTTTTTTTTGAAGCTTATCTATAGAAATGGTTATGATAGCGTGTCTGCTGTCATTTCGCCTCACATAATTTGTAGAAGAACAACTATGAACTCACAGCCTCACACAATTTTTATCTTGTTCCTGATACACATTCCCAAATAGTGATGCTCATTTGCTCAACAATTCACGTATTCCACATACTTGACGTTCGAAAGAAACTGAATAGTTTGTTAACATGTATATCACACTAAAATACTCAAATTTAGCTGTTTTACATACTTGGAAGCAAGAGGTTCAATAGTCTCAATGCATTCCAGTGTTATAAGTTTATGATTACAATCAATTTATGACGAATGATGTATTTGTTTCTAATTATTTAACCACTAATTTTTTTCCTGTAAAAGTCAAATCAAGATAGCCTTTACCAAGTGGTAAATGACACAACATTATAGTTATGAAGCAACCTTACAAAACACAACTTCTTAACACGAAATGTGGAATTCTAGTATAAATAAGCTGAAACATACCTATTTTCTGATGTCAAACAGTTACGACAAACCAATGTCGACTTAAAACAAAATGCTAAAATGTGGTTTCCACAGCGCCATGCATACATATATTCACCTTTTGCAACTAAGTCAACCAGAAGTCCTGTAATGAACTCGAATACCTTTGGAGATGATCGGCATTGATGCAGTTATATTAGATTGTTGTCCTCAAAGAGACCCAATTCATGTGTTCTGCTGCTTCCTGCAAAGTAGAGCCACACAAATCGGGAAATCCATGTCTGCATAGTTGTAAAATAAATGAGAATAATTGTAGGCACAGGTTCTGAGTCTGGTTCAATAGACAAGTACACATGTAAGCGTGCATGTCAAAACCATGATTTATTTGCAATATTCCTTACTGGAATGAAGGTTTCTCACGACTCATGAGCAGCTCCTGCTGTTACTTTCTGACTTCCGGCTACATAAAAAAGAAATCCAATATCACATGTTATCTGCAGCTCACTGCAAGTAAGAACAAACGAAAAAGTCGTAACTGCCAACAGAAGATAAGAGTACCGAAGAGCAATATTCTGCTTTACATGCCTAAAAGATGTGGTATGACCATGGTGTTAGCCAGTTTTCATTACTCTCCCAGCTATGGGAGATGTCGTCCAATCAGCCTGTTCTAGCATTACCAGTATAGCGTCAGCCAGACAGTTATTGAAAGGTAAATTACTGTGTTCTGTAAACAATATTCATAAACATATGTCTACTATTATAAGTTAAAATCCTGAATATCCTGCTAGGGGTCCTTCCAGTAAATTACAAGCAGCTTAAATATACCTCGTGAACAATTGTAATACTAAAATACATCTAAATTAAAGCTGCTTAGATGAACATGCTCACACATATATTATAATAGAAATATCATTATTAATTAAAGAATATTTGTTTCGAAGGTCTGTCTGACCAGCATCTGTTGTTTTGAATGATCAAGACTAAGTATCATGGAGATAACATTACTACTTACTACTACAATCAATGCACTGTGAGAACATGTGGACATGCTCAGCATAATGAAGGTCTCTAGTTTCCTTAACCCTATGGGTGGCTAGAAATTAATGACCTGAAATCAGTTCCAGACTTGCAAAATAATGTCCATTCCTTCAGATTTTCGAATAATACAAAAGTTACAAACTACATGAGATTGCAGTTGAAGTATTGTCCTCAGAAGTTCAAGTTGACAAACTCAGTCAACACTGATTGCTGGCAAGAGAAAGGAAATTTAAAACAGAGTTAATTAAAGAACAAGATTTCAAGACCAGAATATGATACCCCAGTAATCCACATTGCTAGATGTACTCCAATTTGGGAAATTCAAATTTGATGCCTCTGTATAAGTCTGCTGACAAGCTATTTTGTATCCAAAGTACTTTGTGTATCAAAGGAGTTAAAGAGTGTAGGCTTTGTAGTTTGTAGTGTCTTCCCTTAAGTGAAGTCTTATATTTGGATATTTAGATGCTATCTTTTGTGCTTGGGATCAACTGGCTACTCCTGAAACATGGTGTGTTCTTTCAAATAATGACTAAAAACACGTGGTTTACTACCAAAGTGTATGTGATTACAGAAGAAACATGTGCACATTTTAGATCCTTTCACATTTTGAACAAACACAATGAAATACTCCTCTGATCCGTAAAAAGTGACGCAACTTATACATGAAGTTTGTACATGACTAGTACATTTCTCGCGACACTAATATCGGATCAGAGGGAGTATCTTATTTTCAAAATCTTATGCGGTACTTATGTTCTCAAATAGAATGTTATGCATGCAATCAACCTTTAAAACTTTGACCACCAATCTACATATAAGTATTTATAGGTTAGCACATGGAAATTATATTATACTATTTATTATTAGACTGGTCTTCAAAAGTACTTTGACCCTATCAGTGCATGGAACAGAAAGGAAGGTTCTGGATTATCACTGCAGAGACAAGGAAACGGATAAACCGCTGCCAATAGGTTTAACGAGGCAGAGAAGTCCAGGCCTGAGTCAGTTTAGAAGTTAATAGAAGAGAATGCGTAAGAGTCCGAGTCTGTTATGGGCCCGTGTCCTCCGATGATACCTATCCCATGTTTGGCTTTATAAGAGCATCTCCAACCGGACTGGGCTATTCCGACCTTCTATATGTCCACAGACTGTCTGCGCACAAGAGTCGGCCACCCAGGGACGGAGGGGGGCTACACCATCCCCAATGTTTGGTTTTTTAACAACACTAAGCATTAGAACTATTTTTTTAAAGTAATTTAGTCATATTTGCCTCCCTCATGAAGTTATAATTTTAATTACCCCGCCTCACTAGCCCACTCCTCGTCGGAGATCACAATAACCCCCTTGCCAGAGCCTCCCGCCTCGTTACGGTCGGCTCCCCGAAGCATCTCCTCATCCTCTTCGTCAATAATCGCTCCGAGACTACGCTGGGGTTGCTGACGAGCTCGGCGATTATGGCAGCGTCTGCGGCCACATCCGCGAGCTGTCTCCGTTGTGAGGTGGTCCGCCTCCACAGTGAGGCTGAATTGCTCAAGGCCTTTGACATTGACATGCCCCCGCCGGCAGCCATGTCTCCCGCATCGCCCGGTAGCCAGGGTGGCGGAGCCGGCCTTTGCACCCTGAATGCAGAGGCTGCCGCGTTGCTTAGTTTTTGTATGGGTACGGCCTGTCTGGTACGGCCTGTCAGTCCGACGTGGCAACGTGTCCTGGCGCATCCGGGCGGCCCCAAAGCCGCCCCACATATGGCTGCATATGAGAATAGCCGGACAGTTGGGCTAGGTATGGAGGGTCTGGCTGGGTGGCATATTTTGGTCCGGCCGTTTCCCGACTATGAGAGCCATATAATCACTTTGAAATTAATAGATGGAGTAACCTAGAAGTTGTATGGCTCTTATCGGCTGTTCCTAAATTCCTTGATCTTCTGTAAACAACTAATGGTTTGCTTGATCTATGATAATTTGATTGAAAAGCATATTATAGTCATGTGTAACAGCTGAACTTTTTGCGGCTTTTCATCAGATATTTCATGCCCCTGCTGACCGGGAGAAGATCAAGTCCTGTTTATCAGAGCTAGGCGAGATCAATGCTTCCTTCAAGAAGATCCTTTATTCTGGACTAGAGCACTTAGTCGCATATGTCGCAGCCCGCATTCGTCCTGTCCTTGACATTGTTACCACTGTTAGCTATGAGCTGAATGATGCTGAATATGGGGAAAATGAGGTCAATGACCCATGGGTGCAGAAGCTTATCCTTGCAGTTGACACTAATGTTGCTTGGCTCCAGCCAATGATGACATCGAACAACTACGATTCTTTTGTTCACTTGATCATCGACTTCATTGTCAAGAGGCTTGAGGTGATCATGATGCAGAAGAGGTTCAGCCAGCTGGGTGGCCTGCAGCTCGACAAGGATGTTCGTTCCCTAATTAATCATTTCTCAGAGATGTCACAGAGACCAGTCCGGGACAAGTTCTCAAGGCTTTCCCAGATGTCAACCATTTTGAACTTCGAGCGTGTATCTGAGATACTGGATTTCTGGGGCGATAATGCTGGGCATCTGACGTGGCTGTTGACACCTGCAGAGGTGAGGAGGGTCTTAGGGCTTAGGATTGACTTCAGGCCTGAAGCAATTTCTGCTTTGAGACTTTGACTTGTTTGTTTAAAATGTACTTTATAATTCTTTATATGTTATATAATACCGTGGAATTCCCGATTTGTTCACTTATTATCATGGACTTGCTCTGAGCATGTTTTTTTTGCTGCGCTGGCATACAGCCGTGTAATGAAATTTGGAAATGCATTTTTTTAAGAATAAAAAGCAGGAGAGCTATTATATTGATAGCTCACTCCAGGCTATCATCTCACCCTTACAGCCTGTTTGGTTGGGGGGAGTTTGAGTTAGGGAATGGGAGTTTAGGGAGGTGGGACTCAAGTTCCGCTGATTGGTTAGCGGGAATGGGACTTAAGGAGGGATGGGGAATTAAACATGTGAACTCCCTCATATCTCTTCCCTGGGGGAGCAGGTAATTCGTCTGGGGTTTGAGAATTGGGCAGAAACTTCTTCTCTTGCGTGGTCAACGGCGTCAGCCGATCCGCAGACTGCAGCACCAGCTGGGTCACGGCCGCATGTCGCCGCTAGTGCATGTTCCCTCGTCCTGCCTGAGTACCTCAACGAGCAGGTGAAGCCTCCGGCACATGCGACCTCACACCAACGAGAAAGATGGATCTCACACCAGCCATGATGCACCCAACAATGAAGTCTTGGACCTTTCAAGTTTCGTTTTTGTTTTTCATTGAGGGCATCTCCAGTCGTTGCACCCCAGGACCAAAGCTCCGGATTTGCCGCGGCGCGAATCCGGAACCTGGAGGGATTACCAGCCGTGAACCTAGGCCACCCCCAAGACGGCGTGTTTTCGTGGCGAATACATAGTCCGACCCATTTTGGCATACAAATTCACACGTTTAACAATACAAATTCACATACAAATAAATAGTTTAACAATATACAAAAAAATAAAACAAATAGTACTAGACACCGGGATTGCCCTTGCACGCCCACAAGTGATGCACAAAATCATTCGGTAGAGCTTGATGTGTTCCAGCATCTCGAATCTCCTAGCGCGTGGCGAGGAAGTCTGTCCATGATGCCGGCACCTGGTGATCAACATATGCAAGAGGACCCTGGCGGTAGTATGGTATCTTTGCCTCACCGTTAGGCACAGGGTCACCCCGCTCACTCTCAATGATAATGTTGTGCAAGATCACACAACACTGCATCACCTCCCACATGTTGGACTTCGACCAAGTCATACCTGGGTACCGGACAACGGTAAATCGAGACTGCAGAGCACCAAATGCTCGCTTGACATCCTTCCTGCAAGACTCCCGGCACTTTGAAAACCAAGCTTTCGCGCTTCCTGCCACAGACTTGGAGATGGTTTTCATAAATGTTACCCAAGTGGGTAGATGCCATCTGCAAGATAGTAGCCCTTTGTGTACTAGTATCCATTGATCTCATAGTTCACTGGGAGCATGGCCTTCGACAAGATCAACAAAGATATCCGAGCACTGGAACACATTGATGTCGTTGTGAGTTCCAGGCATACTAAAAAATGAATGCCAAATCCATAGATCATATGAAGCCACGGCCTCGAGAATCACCGAGCACTCTCCTTCCATTCCCTTGTACATCCCCTGCCAATCAAATGGACAGTTCTTCCATGCCCAATGCATGCAGTCGATACTACCAAGCATCCCAGGAAAGCCTCTTGCTTCATTCTCTTGAAGGAGTCGAGCAGTGTCTTGCGCATTGGGTGATCGCAAGTACATTGGGCCAAAGACTGCAACCACTGCCCGACAAAACTTGTTCGAGCACTCAATGGCCGTGGACTCGCTCATGCGCAGATAGTCATCCTGTGCATCTGCAGGAGCACCGTATGCAAGCAACCTCATGGCCATCGTGCACTTATAAATAGAGGTAAACCCTACCATGCCGGTGCATTCCCTTTTCAATTTGAAGTAGGTGTCAAACTCTCGGATTTCTTGCATGATCTTGAGGAAGAGCTTGCGGTTCATTCTGAAACGGCGTCGGAACACCTTCGCGTCCTGGGTGGGATCATCGGCAAAATAGTCAGAGTAGAGGATGCAGTACCCCTCGAACCGCTGCCTCGACTTGCTCTTGCGGCGACCCATTGTTGATCCAACACGCCGGGACCCACCCTGATTCTTGGCGAGCAAGCCGGCGAGGGAGGCCAAGATCAGCAGGTGTTCTTCGTCGTCGACGGCGGCCTGATCTTCCTCGTCGAAGAGCTCGGCGAGTATCTCCTCGTCGGAGTCCATTGCTGTGTCGGCTTTTCGCCGAACACCTTGGGCGTGGGGTGGTCGCTGTTTCGCCCTGAAGATCTCCGCAGAGGCGATATCGCGGCAGAGGGGTGGGCGGCGCCGACGGTGCGTGGCGTGGCGGGGCTAGGCGGCGGATATAACTGTTGTGGCGGCGGCGTGGCGGTGCAAGTAGGGGTGGGGGCGACGGCGTTCCGACGACGACACGGGAAGGGAGGGAATGGCGAGCTAGGGGTGTGGGGGAAGGCGGTGTCTCGCCGACAGCGTTGACACACACGTGGTTTTCCTTCCGCCGACGCCGCTAGGCCGAAACCAGTGGGTTGGGTTTCGCCTGGGAGCGCCGGCGCTATTTTCCGCCGAAACAACGCTAACTGGGCTTCTGGGGGGCCGACTGATGAAAAAATGGCGCTATTTGTTTCTGCCGGCGTAAAAAAGGCCTCCTGTGGGGCGCTCGGGGGGGGGGGGTGGCGACTGTAGATGCCTAATTTCCATGGTTAGCTGTTTGATGATTGAGGCAAATTATTAATTGAATGAGATCCCTTTCTTGCCGCCGCTGCTGGCCGGTGACTTGCCGCCGGGCCGACCGGAGACCTGCTACCCTTTGCTTGTTCGGTCGTGCACATCCAGATGACATGTTCATCTCACCCCTCTGTGATTAGTGTAGGACATGGGCAGTCGTGTTTAATTAGGATAATCATTGCCATCTACTCCCTCCGTTCCATATTAGATGACTCTCTTTTATCATAACGTGGATGTATCTACACTCACAACATATTTAGATACATCCACTTTTTGACAAAAGAGAGTCATCTAATTTAGAACGGAGGGAGTATTCGAGTGCCTAAATTCCCGTAACAAACAAGGGCTACCTTCCTTTCAAATTCCCGTATCAATTCTTATCACGAACCAAGGGAATGGGACTAAATATCATCTTCCCTGTCGGGTTATGACTCCCACGGAACAGGGGTAGTCACTTCCTGAAGGGGATTGAACACGGAGGTCAAGACCCTCGAGTGGCACGACGACGGTTCTCGCCGGGCCTGGAGAGGAAACACCCACGACAGAGAAAGACACCAGCTCGTACCCAGGTTCACGACCCTCAGGAGGAGGTAAGACCGCTACTCCTGCTTGTCTGTATTGCACTGCGGAGGTTATAGTACAGTTGAGCTTGCCGAGGGCTCTCTTGAGGCAGTTCGTGCCTGGGGAGGGAAGCAAAGGTCTTCTTCCTCCTCCAGGCCAAGGCTATCCTACTCAGTCGAGCTAGGGTTTACAAGTGTTCTCTTAGCCAATTTGCCGACCGCCTCTACGGTGGAGGTCTTGCTCCTTTTATAGGCGCTGCAGGCGTCTTCATTCCGCTTGGCCTCCAAGGTGGGCTCCCACACGGCAGCGGCGTGAAGGAGTTGGAGGCCACCGCTGCGGGCTCGTCCCTGGACGCGGTCCATCGTCGATAAAGTTGGGCGCGGTGGCCGACAAGATGCAGACCACGCATAACAGCTCACAGGGTCCACAGTCTCTTGGGTGGAACCCACGATAACGATCTTCTTGGAGTGTTGCGCCGTCCAGATGCTTTATCATCAGAGAGGAAGGTACCAGCTGTCTTGGCGCAGCCGGCACAACTTTATTGACTCCTTTATCACCAAAACGGCAAAGGGGGGCGCCTGCGTCACCCTGTGGGTAAGGCAGAGGCCATGAGCGTCCTACCGTACTTCCTTGGCCGCGAAGTTTCCCCTCAGGCCTAGGGAGGCCTGTGGAGGGGTTTCTGTTGACTTCCCTCCAGGCGCGCTGCGCCTCGGGAGGGTCTCTTGAAGCGCGGGTCCTCTTCAGGCCCCGACTTTCTCTTCAGGCCCTCGAGGGGATTTGCCTCTCGGGGGTCTCTTCAAGCGAGGCCTTGGTCCTTAGTCGTTTCGTCTGATCAGCCCGCGTGCGGGGCCTGGGGAGAGTGGGCTCTTCATACCCCAGTCTCCATTGGGCCGACAGTAGCCCCCAGGCCCGTGATGTGCGCGAGTGCGCCCATGGGCGCATGCGGAGCGTCGTGGGCCCAAAGTGAAGGGGATCGTGTGCAGAAAACAAATTTTTTCCTACCAACGATATCCTAAAAGCATGCCAAGATCTATTCTATGCAGATATAGTAGTACGAACGGAGATCGGAATACGTACCCTTGTAGACCGAAAGCGGGGATTACGTTCCCGCACAAAAGTTGTCGATGAAGACCGACGAAGCCGACCTCAAGGTCGTGTAGAGGAAGCAGACCTCCGAGTACCGCTAGCGCAGCACCTCGCAGGGCGTCACACACGTACGGTGGAGACGACGGCCTCCGAAGCTCCAGTCCAGAACGAGCAGCGGAAGACTTGGACCGGAACACCAGCAGCGCGGCAGCGGGCTATGGTGGAAGAGATTCCCTCCTCAGCTCGGCGCGGCTCCGACAAGGGAACCACGAGATCGAGAGAGAAATTGGGAATTAATTGGTGAATTAAAAGGCCAGGGGTGCCCCTTCTTATAGGCTCCTAGGGGGGAGCCAACTTGCTAACCAGGCAATGTGGGACTAACCCCCACATGCCTGGTGCGGCATTGGAGGGTGCGCCGGCCCCCTAGTGGGCCCCTTGGCCCACTTGGGTCGGCCCCTCCTGGCCCCCACCGAATCCCCAAGGGGATTCCCCCCTCCCGGGCCTTCTTTCGACCAGAAGGCCCATTTAGGGAAATCAGCCTAAATAAATTCGAAAATAAATATATAAAATAATATTTGCATATTAATTACACTAATTAATATCAAACCTAATATATATAATTTTTCCTAGCTCCGAAAACTCTTTCGCCGCTACCCGATCTCCATCAGACCTCTCCCGGGACGCTCCTGATGATCTCTTTCCTTTCCGGTTGTCTTGTCGAAACCACTTAAGTGTGTTACCCTAGCGGTTCGATATAATAACAAGTATGACCAAGACTCCTCTATGATCAACGACTAACTCGTAGGCCTGGACCCCATGAATTAATCCCTGTGATATAACGAATGACTTTCATCTATCAAACCTGAACGCAAAGTCTTAAACCTTTTGCCATAGCGATACTTAGCATGTCCTGTCGTTCCATAGATATCTCCATACCTAATCCCGACCTCGTTACCGACGACGCTATCTTCTACTCGTTCATGATCTCATGTCTCCGTGACCTAGTCACATGCTTGCAAGCTCATTTAGACATGATCTCACCGAGTGGGCCCGAGAGTATCTATCCTGCTATGCGGACTGGCAAATCCCGCTCTTGACCCCTCGTCTCAACTACTCCTTTCCGATACCTAAAAGTATCACCGTTATTGTCATACTATATAAGATACGACGTTTGGTGCGATCAAAGTATCTTCCAGGAATAACAATAAGAGTTGATCTCACGGTCAAAGGCGTAACGACTACGTTCTCCAAATCTGGGTATGTCCATCACATCGTTCTCCAACGATATGACTCCCATTGCCGACCGGCGCCATGCCCCATGACCGGGAAACCTCGATCAAATCGCGCAACAAAACTAGTCTTAGTAGAGGCTACTAGGGACCTGGTTGTTTACGTATCACACCCATATTAATGTTTCCGCTTAATACGGTTCTAGCATGACACAAAAACCTATTATGAACAAACGAGATATGATAAAGAATAAACTTTATTAATTGCCTCTAGGGCATATCTCCTTCAGTCTCCCACTTGCACTAGAGTTCAAATTAATCTAGATTACAACTTGGTAAAAGCTTAACACCCATAGCTAACTGGTGCTTTTCATGTTTGTCAAGCGGGAGAGGCTCCGTCAACGGATATGCCACATTCAGATCCGTATGCACTTTGGAAATCTTCACATCGCCTCCTTGTACGTACTGACGTATCACATGGAAGCCTCGGAGAATGTGTTTGGCGGTGGAGTGAGACCTCGGCTCCTTGGCGTTCGCAATGGCACCCGTATTGTCGCAGAAGAGGATCACGGGGTCTTGCACGCTCGGGAACACTCCAAGTTCGATGACGAACTTCCTCAGCCACACAACTTCATTCGCGGCTTCGCAAGCAGCGATATACTCTGACTCCATTGTAGATTGTGCGACTATGGGTTGCTTCCCACTTCTCCATCACACGGCGCCTCCATTCACCTTGAACACGTAACCTGTCTGTGACTTAGAGTCATCGGGGTCTCAGCAGAAACTTGCATCTACGTAACCCGTTACGCCAAGTTCTTCATCGCAGCCACCATACACAAGGAACATTTCCTTTGTCTTATTGAGATACTTAAGAATGCTCTTAACAGCTATCCAATGCGGCATTCCAGGATTACTCTGGAACCGACTTGTCAAACTTAGAGCTAATGCCACATCCGGTCTAGTACTCAACATTGCATACATGATCGATCCTATGGCTGAAGCATAAGGATGCTTGGTCATATCGGACTTATCCAGTTCCGTTACCGGACACTGTGCCTTCCGAAATATCTTATTCTTGATAACCGGCAGAGAACCCTTCTTTGCCTTCTCCATACCGAAACGCTTCTGTATTTTATCAAGATAAGTACTCTGACTTAGTGCTAATAGGCGCCTTGATCTATCACGATAGATTTTTATGCCTAAAACATACGCAGCTTCTCCCAAGTCCTTCATGGAAAATTTACTGTTTAAATATTCCTTCACGCTATTCAGAAGTTCCACATCATTCTCAATCAGCAATATGTCGTCAACATACAGTGCTAAGAACACAACCGAGCTCCCAATCATTTTCTTGTAAATGCAGGTCTCTTCCACATTTTGGATAAATCCAAAACCTTTGATTACCTCATCAAAGCGAAGATTCCAGCTCCGAGATGCCTGCTTCAATCCATAGATGGATCACTGAAGCTTGCACACCTTGTTAGCATTTCCTGGATCGGCAAAACCTTCCGGCTGTACCATGTACAACTCTTCCTCAATGTTTCCATTTAGGAAGGCCGTTTTGACGTCCATCTGCCAGATTTCATAATCATAATAGGCAGCTACCGCTAACAAAATCCGAATAGACTTAAGCATCGCTACCGGTGAAAAAGTTTCATCGTAGTCAATTCCATGAACTTGTCGGAAACCCTTTGCGACAAGCCGAGCTTTATAGACGGTCACATTACCATCAACATCAATCTTCTTCTTAAAGATCCAATTATTCTCGACGACCTTGCGCCCTTCGGGAATATCCATCAAAGTCCACACTTTGTTATCATACATGGATCCTATTTCGGATTTCATGGCTTCAAGCCATTTCTCGGATTCTAGATTCGCCATCGCCTCCTTGTAGTTCGTAGGTTCGTCTTGTTCAACTAACATGACGGTGCAAACCATGTTGCCATACCATTCTGGTGCGATCCGAGATCTACCAGACCTACGAGGTAGAACACCTTCCTCGACAGTTTCTCCCACTCCTTCCACGGAGGACGTTTCCGGAATTGCTTCCGTTGCGCCACTCGGAATCTCGAGTTCAGGATCAACGATTTCATCAAGGTCTACCTTCCTCCCACTTACTCCTTTCGCGAGAAATTCCTTCTCTAGAAAGGTACCGGTCTTCGCGACAAAAGTTTTGCCCTCAGCTTGGTTGTAGAAGGTGTACCCTACGGTTTCCCGCGGATATCCTACAAAGACGACTTTTTCCGACTTCGGTTCGAGTTTGTCGGGCTGTAGTTTCTTAACGTACGCCTCACAACCCCAAACCTTCAGAAACGATAACTTAGGCTTTTGGCCATACCATAATTCATTCGGTGTCGTTTCAACGGACTTGGACGGTGTCCTATTTAAAATGAATGCGACTGTTTCTAACGCACAGCCCCAGAAGGACACTAACAGATCGGTAAGAGACATCATAGATCGAACACTATCCAGTAGAGTACGATTACGTCGCTCGGACACGCCGTTACGCTGCGGTGTTCCGGCTGGCGTAAGTTGGGGTACTATGCCACAACTCTTCAGATGTGTGCCAAACTCAAAACTCAAGTATTCTCCACCGCGATCGGATCCGAGGTGCTTGATTTTCCTATTAAGCTGATTCTCAACTTCACTTTGGAATTCTTTGAACTTTTCAAACGTTTCAGACTTGTGTTTCATCAAATAGATATAACCGTATCTACTCAAGTCATCAGTGAAGGTGACGAAGTAACGATAACCATTGCGTGTCGAAACGCTCATCGGTCCACACACATCTGTATGTATGATCCCCAACAAATCCGACGCCCGTTCAACGAAACCTTTGAACGGTGTCTTGGTCATTTTTCCCATAAGGCATGGTTCGCATGTATCGAGGGATCCAAAATCCAACGAGTCCAAAAGTCCATCGGAGTGGAGTTGCTTCATGCGCTTTACACCAATATGACCAAGACGGCAATGCCACAAATACATGGCGGTATTGAAGGGGATCGTGTGCAGAAAACAAATTTTTTCCTACCAACGATATCCTTAAACTAGCCAAGATACGGTGGAGACGACGGCCTCCGAAGCTCCAGTCCAGGACGAGCAGTGGAAGACTTGGACCGGAACACCAGCAGCGCGGCAGCGGGCTATGGTGGAAGAGATCCCCCTCCTCTACTCGGCGCGGCTCCGACAAGGGAACCACGAGATCGAGAGAGAAATTGGGAATTAATTGGTGAATTAAAAGGCCAGGGGTGCCCCTTCTTATATAGGCTCCCAGAGGGAGCCAACCTTGCCAGCCAGGCAATGTGGGACTATCCCACATGCCTGGTTCGGCCAAGGCTGGTGCGCCGGCCCTAGGTGGACCCCATTTGGCCCACCTAGGCCGGCCAAGCCTCCCCCACAAAATTCCCTTGAGGGTTTTCCCCCCCCCATGGGCCTTCTTTCGACCAGAAGGCCCATTTAGGGAAATCAGCCTAAATAAATTCGAAAATAAATATATAAAATCATATTTGCATACAAATTACACTAATTAATATCAAACATAATATATATAATTTTTCCTAGCTCGGAAAACTCTTTCGTCGCTGCCCGATCTCCATCGGACCCCTCCCGGGACGCTCCCGGTGATCTCTTTCCTTTCCGGTTGTCTAGTCGAAACCCCTTAAGTGTGTTACCCTAGCGGTTCGATATAATAACAGGTACAATCAAGACTCCTCTATGATCAACGACTAACTCGTAGGCCTGGACCCCATGAATTAATCCCTGTGATATAACGAATGACTTTCATCTATCAAACCTGGACGTATAGTCTTAAACCCTTTGTCATGTCGATACTTAGCGCGTCCGAGCATCATTCTCAGATATCTCCATACCTAGCATGATCTCATTACCGACATCGCTATCTTCTACTCGTCTTTGATATTATGTCAGCTGGTGACCTAGTCACATGTTTGCAAACTCATTTGACATAATCTCACCGAGTGGGTCCTAGAGTATCTATCCGGCTATGCGGACTGATAAATCCCGCTGTTGACCCCTCGTCTCAACTACTCCTTTCCGATACCCAAAAGTATCACCGTTATTGTCATACTAAATAAGATACGACGTTTGGTGCGATCAAAGTATCTTCCAGGAATAACAATAAGAGTTGGTCTCACGGTCTTAAGGCGTAATGACTATGTCCTACAAATACTGGGTATGTCCATCACATCGTTACTCCTAACGATATGACTTCCATTGCCGACCGGCGCCATGCCCTATGATCGGAAAACCTCGATCATCAATCGCGCAACGAAACTAGTCTTAGTAGAGGCTACTAGGGACCTGGTTGTCTATCTACCACACCTGTATTAATGTTTTCGCTTAATACAGTTATAGCATGGTATAAAACATATAATGAACGATTGGGATATTGCCAATAAACTATGTTTATTAAGTGCCTCTAGGGCATATTCCCTTCAGTCTCCCACTTGCACTAGAGTAACACTTAATCTAGTTTACAACCTGGTAAAATCTCAACACCCATAGCATCTTGGTGCCTGCTCGCCTCGTGGAAGAGGAATACAGTCAATAGATCTCACACATTGAGATCTATATGTGCTTTGCAACACTTCTATGTCACCTAGTTTGACATAAACCCGTATCTTACGATGACGGTGAAATATATCCCAGTGGATGGAGTGAGACTCGAGCATTCGCGTAGCATGCGCCTTAAAGGTCTAAGAGATCTATTAAGGGGACCACCTACGCTCGGAAAACTGCTCAGTCCAATCACACTTGCTACTTCTAAAGTCGCGATATATTTCTATACCTATGTTGATTGTGCGACAGTGCATTCACATGCGACTTCGCAAACTAACCATGTCTATCTTCAAAATAAAGGACATCTCCTATATGAGATTTCTAGTCGTATGGGTCAGTGTAATAACTTGCATCATCGTAACCGCTTTACGGCAAGTTGCCATTCCACTCTTACCCGTTACTAGAAAACCTATCTTCAGTTCTCATAGACATTGAAGAATAAACTTAACATTTGTTCATTGATCCACACAAGGATCACTCTAGAACCTGTTCTTCAACCAAGAACTCGGGTCACACCAAGTCGAGCTTTCATCCTGATAGACTCTATGTGTGATACATAGAGAATGTCGAACATCATATTCTATTACTGAAAAAGCCAAGATTAACTTAATCTTTTACCTAGTCATACAAGCAAGAACCTCTTTCTTCGCTTGTCCTTTTCTGAAACACTTCATAATCCTGACTTAGGAAATGCTCCGACCTAATGTTATTAAGCCCCCTCTGATCTATACAATTATAAATCGGATGCCTAATACTCCTAACTTCATTTCACAGAAAATTTAATCACTTAAATAATCCTTTACACTCCTCAGGATTACAAACCATTCTTAATGACACTATTAAGAACCATGGTTTTCTCATCCATCTATCAATTATAGTAATTGCTAAACGACCCAGAATAGATTTAGGCTTCGCCACTTGAGACAAACTCTCATGTGGTATGTCGGAACTGTTTCACGACAAATCGAATCTGCTCAATGTCTATTCTCTCATAAAATTCCATATACTATTAACATCCTAGATGCCATCAAGAAGATCTCCCAAGTCAATACCTGGTAATCGTATATGGATTTTATTTCGGATCACCAATGACTCATAGCCATTTCTCGGACTTAGGTCCCCCATCTCTTCTTCGTAGTTCGTAGGTCTATCATATTCCATTAATATGACCTTCATAGCAAGATTGTCGTAACACACAGTGTGGAACACAACCTCTGTAACATCCCAACATTTTATAATGTTTGAAAATCACTAAAATTTTAAACTTTTGTTTTGATTAAAATAAAAACATTATATGCAAAGAAAACCAACTATAAAAGATTTCAAACATATTTAAAGAATTTAATATTTCAAATATCTCAGTTTATCATCTTTTTCAAAAGTTGTTTCAGGTTAAAACATTTTATTATCCATTGTAATTCTTAAAACCTCAATATCTAATTTGATAAATGTTATACAAACTTCAAACCATTTCCCTGTAATAAAAGGTCTTTGTAAGTATTTGATTTAAACCACATAGCCATAGCTAATCATAA
This sequence comes from Poa annua, assembly GCA_026929855.1. Taxonomy (NCBI): domain Eukaryota; kingdom Viridiplantae; phylum Streptophyta; class Magnoliopsida; order Poales; family Poaceae; genus Poa; species Poa annua. Next base: position 40,305,173 of record CM049429.1, on the reverse strand, counting down.
ATTAAGATAATATTTATAACAAATTTAAACATGGTCTAATTGCCTAATGAGTTTTCTTTATTGTAACTAAATTTAAATTATAGTTTTGGAAACTATAACTTTATAATTCATAACTTTAAAACTTCATAAATTAAAGTTAAGGAATTATCCAAATAAACATTTCATTTGCTTAAATGAATTTCATTTATTTTCAAAGCATGAAATGATTAATATATTCTAAATAAGAAATGAATTAAAACTAAAATCTTTTCCAAAGATGTTATGAAGTTTCAGTTGAATTATATTAATATGAAATATAATGGTGCCCAAAATAATATTAAAAATGGAATTTATTATGTCTCCCATTTCCTTATTTTTTTTTGTATTTAGTTATTTTACTATTATACCAAAACAAAGAATAATGATGGTTATTAGAAATCAGATTTAAATAAACTTAATATCAAACTTATAAGATTGTGGAAATTCATATATTTTTATTTAACCCCAAATGAAATTATTAAAACCCTAAATTTCAAAATTGACATTAGGTGTCCATTTTGCAAATAATCAATATTTCAAAAATATTATTTTTGAAAAGTCTTCCAAACATAACCATAAGTGTTTTAAATGATAGACATTGTTTTTACAAAATTAAAGAAACTAATTTGAGTTGATTTGGTTTCTTAATTTAAAAGTTATGTAAAAAAATCAGAAAACAGAAAAAGAAAAAGAAAAGCTAACTGGGCCGAAGCCCAGCATCTATCGCCCACGCGCGCAGCGGACAGCAGCGGCCCAGCGCAGCCCAGCCCGCGTCCCCTCCTTCTCTCACTGACGTGTGGGGCCCACACGTCAGGTTGTCTTCAACCTCCCGGAGACGACGCCCACGTCCACGGCTGAAAACGGCCGGCGTTACCTCGCTTCAACGCGGGCGTTTAAGACCCGGATTCAACGCCCCTGCCTGCCTATTTGTAGCCCTGACGCTCCTCTCCGTTTCCCCTCTCCTTCCCCTCAAAATCACGCCCCCAGGCTGCGGTACGAGCTCGCCGGAGTTCTCCGCCACCGCCACCGTTTCCTTCGAAATCCGGCGAGTGGGAGCCACCCCGACACCCAAAACCGCCTCCATCATCTCCCTCGTACTCGTGCGATCCCATAGGACCCTCCCCCTTGTCCAAAGCATCACCGATTTATCAAGCGGGCACTCGCCCGAGGTGGCCGGAGCCGCCGCCGCGCTCGTCCACGCCACTCCCGCAAGAACTCGAGGACGCCGCGGTCACCATCTTCCCCGCAGCGACGAGCCGCACCCGAGGGCGTCATCCGCGCGTCCGGGGGAGCACCGTAGCGTCATCCTCGTCCTCGCCGAGCGCAGCGCCGCCGTCGGCCTCGTCTCCGGCGAACTCGCGCCGCCGCCCGGTGGTCAACGCACGGTGAGCCCTCCGATTCTTTTTCCACGGTCACGATTAGATCCATCCTCCGAACCGGTATCAGTAGATCTCAGCCGTCAGATCCAGATCCAACGATCCAGATCTGATGACTTAACCACGTCAGCAGCCCAGTCAACGCACAGTCAGCGCTGACGTGTAAAATCATTTTCACGATTTAATTAATTGGCAGTTTTGCAGAAAAGCCCCTGTCTATTCAAATTATCATATCTTTTTATCTGTTTATCCAAATTCAAATATTTTTATATATTTGGAAAGCCCTTGACATGTAGAATATTTTGGATCTGCCCAAATTCAAATTTGACTTAGTTTAAAATATTCAAATTTCAAATGGTGAATTTGAGTATTTTTGTCATAACTTTAAATCTGTAAATTCAAAAAATGCAAATAAAATTGTTTTAGAAACTTTAGAATATTTGTAAATTGATGCCACTGCTATAAAATATTTTTGAGTAATATTGAATGAATTCATAGTTATATAGTTAATTTGAATAGTTTGAGTATTTTTCCACATAACAATTAATAGAAATATTATTTTTGATTAAATCAAATTGCTATAAATTTAATTAAATGCCCCCTGTCTAATAACACTAGTTACAAAATTTTGCTATAAAAATTTTGATTATAGAAAACTTTAATATTATAATTATTCCTTTTATTATATTTTCCAAAAATGGAAATTAATTAGATTTCATTTATAGCCAAATGCACACCTTATAAATATCATAAAAATTAGCATTATGTTTCTTGTGGTTTAAAATTGCATTACATTCATAGCATATCTTATTCTCATAGGAAAACCCCTCTTCATTAGTTTTCTCTAAGTTAGGATCATTTCAACTTAGCATATTTGTGAAGTGCTATGCACTAGACACTTAGGATTTTCAACATGGAGCTGGAAGACCAATGAAGGACTTAGTCAAAAACAAGACTTCAGAAGTATCTTCAAGGAGAAGAAGCACTTAGAATAAAATCAGGAAGAAGTTCATGAAGGACTTAGAAGAAAACAGACTCTGAAAGTATCCCAAAGATGTCAAGCACTTGGAAGAAAAGTGAGAAGAAGTTCAAGAAGGCCAACCCCCTTTTATTCTCTAAGTCTCTCTCTCTGTCTTTTCTCCCCTCTGAGACTTCATGAAGACTAAGTAAATCCAAGACCAGCCTCTAGGATACAAGAACCATCAAGTCTGAGGATTCAGCAAGACTACCAAGAACTCAATCAAGACATCATCCAGAAGAAAGTTATAAGTCTGGAGATGAAGCCTGGAGGACAACTACATCTTCTTTCTATCTTTTCCCTCTTTCCCTAATCTTGTCTTTTAGACTTAAACAAATTTTGATCATGATGTTATCATCTTGAAGTTGTTGGATCCTAGCGGCATAGTGGGATGAAGCGGCCTGGAAACAAACCTTACATGTCCACGTACATGAGACATGTTCCACAATTTAAGTGGCTGGCCGGGTGTCTGTCTCTCTCACTTTAGCGAATATCCAATTTACAAAGAGTTGATAGTAATTGTTGATCACCTTATAGACTTAGTATTTTCCTCTAAGTATTTTGCACATCATGCATAAACATATTTCCTTAGAAAGTTTTATAAAACTTATTTATTCATCTAGTGTGTGTTTGCTGTGTATTGTGGAGTTGTGCTTGCTGTTGATTGTTGTATTGTTGTTTGTCTCTACTGTTAGATTGAACGGAGAGTCCCGAGTATCGTTGAAAAGAGTTGTGAACAACGACAACATTCAAAGGCAAGTGGCACACCTCATAAACTTCCTAAGTATTTTCTATGCATTACTTAGTGTATTTTATATGCATGTGTAGGATAGTGTTGCTATGCTAAACCTGCGTAGAATTCCCTTACTCCTGTGTCTAGGTTCCTATATCTTACTTAGCAGAAATATTGATGCTATGCAATTGATGAAAAGTTTTACAAATTATTAAGTGGCTACTCAGGGCTGTGCTCAGGGTTGTCGTCGCCTAGGAGGAATTTCTATTCTACTTAGGGCCGTGAGCATGGTGGTTTTTACCTGAGAGTGCACATCCACTAAGTTAATGAAACTCCTGGGTGGATTGGTTGTTATGGTTTATGTTGAGTGGCTTTTGGGACTATGCTTGTGGTTGTCATCGCCTAGGATGAATGTCTATTCTACTTAGGGCCACGAGTATGGTGGTTGTTACCCAGAAGTACACTTGTGGATGGCCACCCAGGGAACAGAGGAATCTGAAGAACTCCGAGTGACGATTGCTTCCCATGCAACCTTTCGACAATGGGGTCTGTCTAGAATAATTAAGTTGTGAGGGTGCAACCTGTCAGCTTGACAAGCAGATGTAGGGGGATGATAGGTGGAACGGGTCTCGCTAGTATGGTTGCATTCTTCTTCTGAAAGTTCTTGTCTCAATTCTCTCCTTTCCTTAACACACTCCGAGTGTATAGGATTTCTCGGACAAATTGAGTCTAAAGGTGAAAGTGCACAACCTCTGCAGAGTGTAAAACTAAGTACTTAGCCGTGTCCCCGGTACGGACAATTTGAGCAGCTGATCACGGACGTCAACGGAGGATTCCACCATTCCAACTTCAGAAATAAAACTTGATGGGTGAACAAGGGAAGATGAGATTTATGGTTTTCATGCCATACTCATCTGGATTTCAAGAAAAGTGTTTTCAAAAGAGTAGGAAAAATTGGCTTTATGCAAATTAGCCTTGAAACTCCACCAGCCAAATATGCATATAGGCTTTAGAGTTATTCCATAAGTGTCCACCATAGTGTCACTTGCCAGACTCCATTTTTAATGGAATCTGACCCACGTTGTTGCAATATTTTTCTTATTGCAGATTTGATCAGATGACGAGTGAGGTTTCGTTTAAAGGTTTCGAGTCTACAACCAACATGTTTTCTCCTGTGGCAGCATGAAAGTTATAGAGACTCACTGCTATTGTATTTCCGCTGTGTACTTTGTCAATGCTAGCTTTATGCTATGCAACTTGTATCAAATATATTTTGTAATTCTGGATCATCGATGTAATAAAATTGACGCCTTGTTGTGATATTACATCGTAAACTGTGTGTGCAAATGAATCGATCTAGGGATTTGCACTATACACAGGTATCTGCCTTATTTAAAGAGCAGGTACGCTACAACCTCGTATGCCTACGCTCTTAGTATGAGCTCAGAACATCATGATCTTGAATCATCAACCTTTTCAAGCTGTGGAGCCTGACACCGAAAACACTTTCGATTGCGCCACTCTGATGTCTGGAGAGGAAGTTCTCCAACTTCGTCTTGCTCTACTTTCTTTCTCACTTATACCCTCGGACAAGAAACTATTTCTTTCGCAAGGTATATCCCGGCAATGATTTTGCCTATGTCGTGAGACATGTACCCAACTAACTCTTTAGGTAGGGTATACTACAAAGATTAATCCATTTTAGGTTCGACTACATCGAAACACTAAATTGCTGAAACGACAATCCAGGCTCAAAAGCCATGCCATCACTCGTATGGTATTGTCTCCATGGATTCAAATGGTTTCCCTATTTGCTAATGTGAGTGTTTACGTTTCTACCATATGACTCTAATGATCACAATAATTCGGTAAGAGATTTATTTACCACACACTATCCGATAGAGTGCAATTACGGCGTCCTAACACACCATAACACTATGGTGTTCCATGCGACGTAATTTGTGGAACTCTTCTCACAAGTCTTCCAATGATGTGCCAACATTATAACTCAAATCTTCATTCCTCGATTTGCATCGCAGGAATTTGATTTTCTTGTTAAGTTTATTTCCTACTTCATTCTGAACTTCGTTTGATCGAATCAAAAATTCAGACTAACATTCCCCGGAGTGGATATCCATATATCTACTCGGAATATTCATGAAGTCTATGAAATAAAGACTTCCACTACACGTTAAAGTACTTCATTGATTCACATACACCCATATGCATGATTCTCAACAAGCTATACTCAAAACGTTCAGTGAATTTCACGAAATAAAGGTCTCCACTACCCGTCAATTACTTCATTGAACCACATACATCTCCATGTATGACTATCAATAAGTTATATGCCCGTTTTCCGAAAACGGTGTCACAGTTATTTTTGCAAGTGTCAAAAGATCAAATCTTAGGACTTGTAGGTCCATCCAGTGTGGAGCTAATGCATATAACATTGACATGACTAAACGGTAGTGCCACACATATGTGGTGTCTTTATTAAGTTTGTATCCTTTGGCATTAATATTATGAATGTGGGAGCTTCTACCATCTAAATTCAAATCGGCATATGATCATTACTTCATAAATATAGGACACCAATTTGTCACTATCATGTATGAACAAGTGTCTCGCTAGAGGAGACACACTCGTAACGATCATACCAACACCCGATCATAAAGAATTCATTCAAATGGTAGATCTAGAGGGAGAGTGTCTATCACCGTCACAACAACTTGACTGCCATTATCAACACGCAATGTCGCCTCATCCTTTCAAGCTACTCAAGCAGTAAACCTGGTTTTTCATAAAACATGACTAGTTCAAGACTTAGTCACTACTGCGAGCACTTGCTTAGCTAAAACATTCATAACATGTATATCATATATACACCATCATCATCGATGACTTCCGGCGATCTGTTTCATCTTCTTGATACTTCCACCGTAATCAAGAACCATGAAGGTGAACGATTCCCCTTGCATGACATAGTCTATGACAGAGGATTTGCACTTGGCAACGATGTCTGTCATCCAGTGATTGAGCTGAGCGAGGCGTCTCAATGTTCATTAATCATGAACATATGTCATTAAGTATGACCGCCACGCGCTCCCTCAATGTGTGTATTCTCTTCCATCTTGGTTGAGAAGACAATCAGTCAACGTACTGATAAACTTCATCAACCCAACGTTTGGGGTACCCCGAGTTTAGCGACCATATCATATGTTCGCGATCTAAAAACTCGTACCCACCGTTGGTTCTCTATGGCAGAGATCATAGCATACACTGGACTATGATGATATCATCCGCACAAAATCCGATAATCCAAATTATCTTTTGCTAGCGGAATCTCCGGGTTTATCTCCTAGCGGGTATTGTATCACAAAGAGCCAACGGTTTAAACAAGGAGTATCCTCAAGCTAAAGTATAAAACTATGAAGTTTGGGCCCAACCTTTTAAGTTTCTCAATCGCAGGAATGCGCCTAATTTGAAAAGATGCTATCACTATGGTTAATATCTACAAAGGTTTGCAAAACAGACTCTGTTCATTATATTATGAGTTCTAGTATTTTAGAAAATAACTATCCGAACTCCCACTCAAACGAACATCCATCCTGCTCGTTTAAGCGATTACACGACCCCCATCCATTGCACCACCCCTCATCATCAGAGCCGGCGGCACAACTTCAAGAGTAGACAAAAGTCCGCCACACCAATTTTGTGACTCGTGCTCGACCTTTCGGTCTCCCTGTTCCGAGGCCATATTTCTGAATATGCTAGGCTCGCCACCAAAAACCTCCACGCTGACGCTTGTGCAACATGGCTTACACCCACCGTATGCGAACGAAGATATGTCTGACACCCGATCATCACAGCCTGCCTCATAACGTAGAACTTTCTTGGTGGTGCGCGTTGGAGGGAGAACACTGGTGGTATTTTGAAGGGATCATCTTATATAACTACCGCCGTGTAACTAATGTATACTATACACACAATCACACAATATAAGATGCACACAAAACATCAAATGTAATGCAATGTGATATAGTCCATTGCGCCATGGTCTTCTTGGCGCCCGCAGTTTATAAATAATTTAATAAACCTACCTTGACCATATCACATAGCCCCTGCAAAATAAAGTTAGACGCTTCTACTTTATCTTTTGCATATTTTACGTGGCTTGGGGCTTTCGTAAATAGAACCGCTTCATACCTACGAACCTTATGACCACAACAACGATCCAATAATTGCATGTTTAAGCATCCCTTTCGGGCCCTCCATTGAAAATGCAAGACCAACTAAAGAGAGAGAAACAGGCACCCGCCAGCCACAGATACGGTACAAGCCGTATGTCAGTAGTGGAACCAGTCTCGCGTAAGCGTACGCGTAAAGTCGGTCCGGGCCGCTTCATCAACTCGATGCCGCTGGAATCACAAGTGCACGCTAGAGGGTAGCAAATAACAGGAACGGTGCCCCCGTGCAGAACACGGGTTCTAACAGCGTACAACTATATCTACGATAGATCGGCTCTGATACCACTGAAGGGGATCGTATGCAGAAAACAAAATTTTTCCTACCAACGATATCCTTAAACTAGCCAAGATCTACACTATGCAGATATAGAAGTACATCGGAGATCGGAATACATACCCTCGTAGACCGAATAGCGGGGATTACGCTCCCGCACAAGCGTTGACGACGAAGACGACGTAGCCGACCTCTAGGTCGCGGAGAACTCGGCGCGACGAAGATGACGAAGATGACCTGGAGGTGGGGTGGAGGAAGTAGGCCTCCGAGTACCGCTAGCGCAGCACCTCGCAGGGCGTCACACACATACGGTGGAGACGACGGCCTCCGAAGCTCCAGTCCAGGACGAGCAGCGGAAGACTTGGACCGGAACACCAGCAGCGCGGCAGCGGGCTATGGTGGAAGAGATCCCCCTCCTCTACTCGGCGCGGCTCCGACAAGGGAACCACGAGATCGAGAGAGAAATTGGGAATTAATTGGTGAATTAAAAGGCCAGGGGTGCCCCTTCTTATATAGGCTCCCAGGGGGAGCCAACCTTGCCAGCCAGGCAATGTGGGACTATCCCACATGCCTGGTTCGGCCAAGGCTGGTGCGCCGGCCCAAGGTGGGCCCCATTTGGCCAACCTAGGCCGGCCAAGCCTCCCCCACAAAATTCCCTTGAGGGTTTTTCCCCCCATGGGCCTTCTTTCGACCAGAAGGCCCATTTAGGGAAATCAGCCTAAATAAATTCGAAAATAAATATATAAAATCATATTTGCATATTAATTACACTAATTAATATCAAACATAATATATATAATTTTTCCTAGCTCCGAAAACTCTTTCGTCGCTGCCCGATCTCCATCGGACCCCTCCCGGGACGCTCCCGATGATCTCTTTCCTTTCCGGTTGTCTTGTCGAAACCCCTTAAGTGTGTTACCCTAGCGGTTCGATATAATAACAGGTACGATCAAGACTCCTCTATGATCAACGACTAACTCGTAGGCCTGGACCCCATGAATTAATCCCTGTGATATAACGAATGACTTTCATCTATCAAACCTAGACGTATAGTCTTAAACCCTTTGTCATGTCGATACTTAGCGCGTCCGAGCATCATTCTCAGATATCTCCATACCTAGCATGATCTCGTTACCGACATCGCTATCTTCTACTCGTCTATGATATTATGTCAGCTGGTGACCTAGTCACATGTTTGCAAACTCATTTGACATAATCTCACCGAGTGGGCCCTAGAGTATCTATCCGGCTATGCGGACTGACAAATCCCGCTGTTGACCCCTCGTCTCAACTACTCCTTTCCGATACCCAAAAGTATCACCGTTATTGTCATACTAAATAAGATACGACGTTTGGTGCGATCAAAGTATCTTCCAGGAATAACAATAAGAGTTGGTCTCACGGTCTTAAGGCGTAATGACTATGTCCTACAAATACTGGGTATGTCCATCACATCGTTACTCCTAACGATATGACTTCCATTGCCGGCCGGCGCCATGCCCTATGATCGGAAAACCTCGATCATCAATCGCGCAACGAAACTAGTCTTAGTAGAGGCTACTAGGGACCTGGTTGTCTATCTACCACACCTGTATTAATGTTTTCGCTTAATACAGTTATAGCATGGTATACAACATATAATGAACGATTGGGATATTGCCAATAAACTATGTTTATTAAGTGCCTCTAGGGCATATTCCCTTCAGGTATCGTCACTACACTTAATCCGTTTGGCTTCTATGTTATGGATGTGATTACTACGATCGAGATTCAACAAGAATAAACCGTTATTCTCGGGAGCATCAACATAAAAGATATCATTCATATAAATAGCACAATTGCTTGACACTGATTTAAATGAATAACTGTCTTGTAACAGGCAAGACCCACTTATAATGTTTACACTCAAGGATGGCACAAAATAACACTTATTTAAAACCAAAACTAATCCCGATGGTAGATGCAGAGGGAGCGTGCCGACAGCCACCACGTCGACTCTCGATCCGTTGCCGACGCGCATTGTCACCTCATCCTTCGCCAGCCGCCGTCTATTCCGTAACTCCTCCTGAGAGTTACATATATGAGCAACAGAACCAGTATCAAATACCCACGTGTTGCTCCGGGCGGATGTAAGGTACACATCTATAACATGTATATCAAATATACCTTGCTCTTTGTCGACCGTCTTGCCAGACTTCCTATCTTCCAGATACTTGGGGCAGTTGCGCTTAGGTGATCCGATGGTCACCACCATTGTCGTGGTGGTGTCACGGCAGATGCCATAGGATGGCTAATGTGTGGGGCCGATGGACGTTGGTGGATCCGGGGAGGGATAGCGAGCTGAAGAACTCACACAGGGAGGATCCCGGTGTAACCGAGATCTTCCAATAACGAGAAGCAAGATCAATGCGTGAGGGGGAAGATCTAGCAAACAAGAACAAATGCACGAAGGCACACAACACACACACGATATACCCAGGTTCAGGGCCCTCGTGAGGAGGTAACACCCCTACTCCTGCCTTTCCTCTCTATATAAGTGTGGTACAAGGGCTACAACTTGCTCTTAGAGCTCTTGAAGTGAAGAACACAAGGAACTAGATGAACTCAAGGGAAGAAGAAGTAAATACTCTAGGAGTAAATGAGACTAGAGTTTTGGACTCCCAAGTTGGTCTCTCCTTCACAGAAGCAGTTATGGCGCCTTTTATAGAGTTCCGGCCAGGAGGGCCGGAAACCCTAAACCGGCTTGGCCCCACCAGACAGGCCTAACCGGTATGTCGACACCGACTAGTGCGACCTAGTCGCCGTGCTATCCGGCGTAGCCCCTTCGTCATCATCCCGGCAAGGACAGCAGGCGCCGTCCTGGAACATCATTGTCCCCCTGTCAGAGACAGGACATGTCTTTGCCCATCCCGGATAGCCTTTTCCGGATTGCCGGGCTAGGCACGTCGTGTCTTGTCGTACCGTTGTCGTACCGGCTGACGCGCTCCCGTGTTAGGTGGGAGGTGACCATGCTTCCGTGTCAGGCGGGAGGTGACCATGCTTCCGTGTCAGACGGAACGGTACTTCCCCCCGCATCAGGCGGGAAAGCCTGCTACAGACTGTTGACGGCCTACCGGGATGCCTCATGCCGGTCACCTTCTTGCTCGACATTATGAGTTCTTCCTGCACAAGTTTAGGACCGAGATAAATGTTCCGGTTAGCACTTACCCGGATTGCCTATCCGGTAAGACCGAATGCTTCTCCTTCCGGGAGTCTCCTCGGAGCCCAAGATCCGAGATTCTTTCCGGATGCACCCGAGTTCGTCTCAGGATGAGTATCTCTAGGCCTAGCCTCCCGAAGATGTCTTAGCCTACCAGCAAAGACATCTTCGAGAAGCTAGTTCTTAGAGGAAACACCCGCTGATGCTTGTGTTGCTGTGAGGGCTCGGGGTGTCTATTTATAGCCGCCAGAGCTGACCTTTGCGCCTGCCAGGAGGCACCTTGCACTCTACCAGCACTCAAGTATCAAGTTGCCCCTTCAGCACACTAGGGGGTGTCCCTTGCTCTTGCCAAAGGTCAATAACTGTTGCTACACTGTCGAATTGCGCCGGGATCTGCCCTACCCGGGGGGCAGCCCCCCGACACTAGTCCCCGAAGCTGGTGCTGCGCAGCGACCCCGGATGATGTGCGGGATCAGCTTTAATAACAACTATCTCCCCAGAAAATATGAGACTATCCTCTGACTTGATGCCGAGATGAGTTTTGCTGAGATCCCCATACCGAGATTGTTTCGACCGGAAGGCCATGCTCGTAACCGGATAGTGCCACGTGAGTGAATCTTGATCGTTGGCTCCGCATTGCATTCCAGATCTTGGGCTGGGTCCCACCTGAGATCCAGTCGAATCAGAAACGCACTCGAGTGCCTCTGACCGAGCACGCCGCCGCTCGGGTTCGCGCGCCGGGAGCCGCAGCCGATCCGAAGTCCAACCGTTGGGGCTGTGTGGCCCCCGGTGTGGCCGGATCGGGCGCTCCGGAGGACGCCACGTGTCGCGCTGCACAAAATAGATCGCACCCACGATCGGAGAGATCGTGGGCGGGAAATTCGGAAACCGCTCCGGATCCCCCCCATAAATAGGGGACCGGAACGGTCATCCCTTTTTCTTCTTCTTCTTCTTCTTCTTCTTCTTCTTCTTCTTCTTCTTCTTCTTCTTCTTCTTCTTCTTCTTCAACTTCTCACTTCCCCCACCGTCGTCTCGAGCACGTCGCCGTTGCCGTGCCCGGAGCTCGAACGCCGCCGCTCTCGCTGGTCGACGGAGCCCTTCGCTTCCACCATCGGGTCGCGCCCTTCTTGCCCGTCACCGGCCTCGCTTTCTCCGGTGAGTTCTTCTCTCCGCTCCGATGAACTTCTTCACGGGAATGATGTTTCGTGCTCGGTCGCGCAACGACACATGCGTGGTGGCGCCGCCGGCGGCGAGCGCGAGCCGCACGGCGAGCACGAGCCGCGCGGCGGGGATGAGGACGCGTTACACACCTTAGCCTTTTGCTCGCACTAGGCCACATTTGTATTTTGCCCGAGCGTATTTTCATCGATTAAGTTTCGATTTACTAGCGCGCGGTAGATCTTATTTGCCAGGAGTTCGGTTGTCTTTAGGAGTTTGTGATCCGGTATCTTAGCTCCCGGTAGACTAACTCCGACTAACTGCCGTTGCGCCTGCAGAGTAGCCCGGATACATCTGCAGATTTCTTCGACATGGCTGAGGAAAGTGTTCGGGGGTGCTGGGATGGGTCCGAGATCATGCAGAAGGACCTCGACTGGCTGTACCGGACTCACCGGATTCCGCCAGAAGTCGAGAGTCGTCTCCCGGAGGGCGAGGTTCAACCGGAACCCCAACCCGGGGAATACGTTGTATTTCTCACACATTTCGAGCGCGGGTTTGGGCTTCCGGCTAGCCCCTTATTCCGCAACTTCCTCGACACCTACAGCCTCCAACCCCATCATCTCCCAGCTAACGCCATTATGATGCTTTCGGTCTTCACCACCTATACGTAAGCATATCTCGGCGTGTGGCCTTTCTTGGACCTCTGGGCCAAGTACTTCATCCTCCGCCGCCAAGTCATCCCCAATCCGGATCAGAAAGTTAAAGACTTGGTCGACTGCGGAGCGGCCACCATCATTCCCCGCGCTGACTCCGGCTTTCCCATAGTCAAGGGACTAGAATCCTGCCGGAAGTGGCAGCGCAGTTTCTTCTATGTGAAGAACCGAGAGACTTCGGGAGATGGTCCGGGATCCTCGAACCCGGATTTTATCAACTTGCCGGCGTTCGCCATTGGACCTCCCCGCGAATTCGACCTCTGGAACCGGCTTCCAGATACCGAGGAGGTCAGATGTATGTACGACGTCCTCGGCGTGTTGACTGATAAGATGACTGGCGACGATCTCCTGCGCTGCTTCATTATCCGTCGCGTCTGCCCCCTACAAACCCGAGTGCACAAGATGTGCCATATGGACGGGAACCTAGATCCCACCAGGACCAGCATTTTCGGGTTGGATCGTCCCGCAGTCGTCCGACGCGTTCGAGCTATCGCTCGAACGAAGATGCCGGATGATTATGTCTGGGGTCTTGTCGGGGGATCCCGGAAAAAACCACTAAAACAGGTGCTTATATCTGTCTTCGCAAACTCGCATTTGCACCTGGATTCTGCTGGAAACCGACATGGTTGTCATGCAATGACTTATTCGTGCAGTTATTCGAGCGGCAAACTGAGGAGGACGCGATGCACGCCGACGGGAATTTCGTGCCGAACATCCCGGCACCGGCTAAGATGCCGAGAGAGGATCCCGACGGCGAGGACCATCTTGCCGTTCCTCTAGTTCACGCTGCTGCTCCGGGTAACCCTTCAACCTCAGAGGCTATTTCCGTTTCTTCAGATGACGAGGATGAGATTGATTGTCAAATACTCGATGTGATTGACGCTCTTCCGCTCAACTGGGCTTCAGAAGTGGTTCCGAAACCCACGGCCGTGACAAAACGCGCCGAGACCCGGAAGCGTGCGGCTTCCGATACCAACCCTGCCGATGCTTCCGGCAGCACCCCCAAGAAGAGCAGGCCGAACAAACAAACGGCCGAGAAGCCTCTACGCCGAAGGAGGGGTCCTCCCACCGTTGATTCCGGGTAAATTTTCTTTGCTTCATGTTACATGACCTTGTCTTCTCCTGAAGTCCTTACTGATATATTTCTTTCAGCGATGCACTCGACGTCCCGGCATCCTTTGTCTCCCCACCTCCGGGATCCCAGACTCCTAGCCCGCCTCGGGCTGCTCCTTCTCCATCTCGCCCTTCCGCTCGAGGGAGCGAGCCTCCTGCTTCTGGTGCCGCACTGACCGCCGCTGCGACTCCGCATACTCGTCCCGTGGTGGACGAGATTCCTGTCCCGGCTACGACCGCATCGGAAGACATCCTTCTTCCGGAGAGCCCGCGCAGGGTGCCTGGGCTTGAGACGGAGATGATAAGTCCTCCTCGGCAGGTCGTGCCGAGCGGCCCCTCCCGGCAAGCCTCGAGCAAGACAGCCCCGGTAAAACAGCCCGTGGCCCCTTCCCGGCAACCTGAGCATCCTGCCGGGAAAGCGCGCACCAAGGCCGCCGGGCAGAAAACAACCTCCGCCAAACCTACTGCTGCCCCGACGTCCTCGGCCCAAGACCTGGCCCTAAGCACGGGTAAGTTCTCGCCGTTACCGCCACCTCCTGCCGAGATCCCCACTGCCGCCCTGCTGATGCTGCGAGCAACCGTAAGCTCCTTTATGCCTTCAGGATCCCGGGAGGTTGTTGCTACTCGCGCGCCTGGCGGCTCCGGCGTGCGCGTTGTTGAAGAATACAACCAAGCCGGGATTGCCGCCGATGCCTCCGAGATCGTGGAGGACTTGCACGCTGCGGGTTCTAGCCGCAGCGGCCAAGCTCTACATGCTCTCCAGGTGGCCGCGCTGGACGTTACTCGGGTGATCGAGGTACACTTGTTCCCTTTAACTTTTCCAAAAAATATTTGTTCCTCCCCCACTAGTCCCCGAGATTGGTGCTTAGTGCTCTAGATTCCACCGAATAGCAGACCACTAGGCCCCAATCTTAGAGAAAATCCCAGGACTCGGAAGCCGAGTCCCCGAGATCCTTTCCACCGAGTGGCTTTAAAATTGTTCCATCTCCACTAGTCCCCGAGATTGGTGCTTAGTGCTCTAGATTCCACCGAATAGCAGACCACTAGGCTCCAATCATAGAGAAAATCACAGGACTCGGAAGCCGAGTCCCCGAGATCCTTTCCACCGAGTGGCTTTAAAATTGTTCCATCTCCACTAGTCCCCGAGATTGGTGCTTAGTGCTCTAGATTCCACCGAATAGCAGACCACTAGGCTCCAATCTTAGAGAAAATCCCAGGACTCGGAAGCCGAGTCCCCGAGATCCTTCCCACCGAGTAACTTTTAATTGACATTGACCTCGGAACCTCCCGAGTCCCCGGGATCTTTCCCTAGATTGACCTATCTTTCTTTGTCTTGAATTCAGGAGTGCGGCAAGAAACGAGGCAACATCTTTCACCGGGTTCTTGCTGATCTCGGTCAGTCCAAGAAGTGCGAGGGGCGCCTCTGGGAGGAGCGGGATGCCGCACGCAAAATCTCGGTGGAGCAGAAGGCTGCGCTTGCTACTACGCAGGCCGAGATCGCGCGGCTAAGTGCGGAGCTCGAAAAGGCCAAATCTGCCGCGACCGACATGAAGGCGCGCTTCGTGGAGGCGACGAAGAAGCAGAAGGAGACCTTGGACCAATCCGAGGCGCGCGCGCATCATGCCGAGACCAGGCTGGCGCTTCTCCGGTCACATGCCGATACTTGGCTCTCTGAGCTAACCGGATTGAACCGGGATCTTAACAGTAAGTTGACCGACATCTTTTTTCTCCTGCTCTCTTTCTTTACTGCTACAATCCTTATGACCTAGTCGCTTGACAACTCTTCTTTTTAAAGGGGAATTCGAGCACTCCCGCGACGCTGCCAACCTTGCGGTCGCTGCCGCCCGGGAGAAGCGCGCCGGGAAGGGCCCCGTCTCGGACTCTTGGGACATTGAGGATCACCTCACTGCCCTGAAGGCCCGGATAGTGCCTCTCCGGTCAATCGGGACGGAGTTGCTCAGCGCCGCGATTCACGTTCATGGTGCGATATGGCCGGGCGTCAGCGCGACGCTCTCGGTCAGCAAACTGGCAAGTGCACTCCGAGCTGCCGGGAAGCGTGTCCACGCTTGGAAGCGCTCCGGTGCGCGGGCTGGTGCCGATCAGGTCTTGAGCCATGTACTTAGTTGGTACGAGGGTCTCGACCTTGACGTGGTCCAGCGCCTGCACACCATCTCGCCGTGGTGCAACGATCCGGCTAAGGTCCAGCGGCGCCAAGAAGTGGCGCATCGCATCGCCTCCTGGTCCAACATTTGCGTCTTTACCGCCAGCCTCGTCACTTCTGACTCCGAGTCAGATTACGAGGATGACGACGAAACCGGTGCAACCGACGACGTGGATGCCGAGATCCCGGAGGAAGATGACGCCGCTTCCGGTGCCGCCACCGAGACCGTGGTTTCCCAGGATGCTTCAACTCCACCGCCACCCGAGGTCTCTTAGGCCGAGGCGCGCCCAGATGCCCCGAGTACTGCTGCCGGTGCTGAGGATACCGTCACCGCCGCTACCGCTGCTGCCACCGTCGAGAAGCCGGCTTCCCCTACCCCTTAGAAATACTTAAGAGTAGAACTGTTAAATCCCCGGGATGCCGGGTGCAAGATGTAATACATACTTTTAAGATTTATGTATCGTACTAAGTTATTTATTAAAACGAGCTATGTCGGTTTATTCTGTCACGAGTCCCCGAGTTCCTTTTCATGTTTACCGTACTTAGGCAATTTCTGCTCTTGTCTACCATTTCGGCGTTCGACAGTCGAGTCACAAAACTCCATATACGACATACATTACTTAAGAATATTCGAGTTCTAGTTAACCGAATTCTCGACATAAAAAACACTCGGGTTAGTAAAACAGATATGCCGGATAAGTTCCTGCTCCGAGTCCCCGAGACCATTTTCGTGTTCCCCATATTTGATTCTCTTTGCTCTTGACTACCATTTCGGCGTTCGTCAGTCGAGTCACAAGATGATTTCACATGACATACAATACTCTGACTTTGAGAATCGAATTCGGAACTTTCCCGGCATACAGATAACATAAAAAATAGGTACTAGGCAGTCCCCGGGTTCCTTCCCGGGATGCCGGTATGAGATAATAAATAAGCGGAACAAATTAAATGGGCACACAACGAGGCAGTCCCCGGGTTCCTCCCGGGGTGCCTAACTTTCATTAAGAAATAAAAACTGAAATACAACATACACTGAGCCCTTTACGTGTAAAAGGGTCGAAGCAGGGCTACATTCCATGGACGTTTGGTTTCCTCTCCGGATTTGTCCATTACACCTTTCCTAGCCTCCTGTGCATCTACAAGGTAATAAGAATCATTGTGCAATGCCCTGCTTATCACAAAAGGTCCCTCCCATGGAGGTGACCGCTTATGCATTCCGGCCGTGCGTTGGATGAGCCTCAACACAAGATCTCCTTCTCGGAACACTCTCGGGTGCACCTTCCGGCTATGATAGCGACGGAGGTTTTGCTGGTAAATTGCAGACCGAGACAGTGCCAATTCTCTTGCCTCTTCAAGTAAATCAACATCATCTTCTCGGGCCTCCTTTGCCTCAGTCTCGGTGAACATTGTCACTCTGGGGGAATCATACTATATGTCGGTCGGGAGTACTGCCTCGGCACCGTACACCATGAAGAATGGCGTATACCCGGTAGATCTATTCGGTGTAGTCCGGAGACCCCATAATACTGCCGGTAACTCCTCTATCCATCATCCCGGAGTTCTCAACAGTGGTTCGATCAAGCGAGCTTTGATGCCGGCCAAAACCAATGCATTTGCTCTTTCAACTTGCCCGTTTGCTTCCGGGTGTGCAACTGATGCTACATCCAACCGGATTCCCTTCTCAGCAAAAAATCGAGCGAACTCCCCTACAACAAAATTGGTGCCATTATCCGTGATGATGCTGTGCGGGTATCCGTACCTCAAGATGATGTCTTTCAGGAATTGCACGTCGGTGTGTCCGTCACACTTCCGGATTGGTTTGACCTCTATCCACTTGGTGAACTTGTCCACCATGACCAATATGTGAGTCATATTGCCTCTTGCCGGCTTGAACTGCCCGACCATGTCCAAACACCATACTGCGAATGGCCAAGTGATAGGGATTGTCTTCAGTGCCGATGCCGACATATGTATTCGGTGAGCAAATCTCTGGCATCCTCCACACTTCCGGACAATGTCTTCTGCTTGCTGTAACGTAGTGGGCCAGTAGAACCCATGCCAAAACACTTTCTCCACCAGGGCCCGGGATGATGCATGATGTCCACATTCCCCCTGATGTATTTCCAGCATCATCTCCTGTCCTTCTTCTGGTTCCACACACCTCTGGAGTACCTCGGTGACACTCCTCTTATATAGCTCTTGATTGATGACGGTGTATGCTTTTGACCTTCGCACTATCTGCCGGGCTTCCACTTCATTCTCCGGGAGGGTTCCTTCCAAGATGTAAACCATAATGGGCTGCGCCCATCCCGGGACTGGTCGAACCGGGAACATGGGAATATCTATGTCCATTGGCTCTGCCGACATCACCTCCATCATCATCTTTCTTTGCCTTTCTGAGCACTGTGATGCAGTCCCCGGGTTCGATGCGATGCTCCCGACTTCCACTTCCATGGGTACAGCTTCCGAACCAGGCTCCTTGGGGATGAAGATAGAATCCGACTCGGGTGAGGGCTGAATAGATGGCTTCCTCAAATGCTCAAGAGCGATCCCGGGTGGGATGGCATCCCGAGATGATCCTAGCTTGGAAAACACATCTGCCGCCTCGTTTTCTCCTCTGGGTATGTGCTTGAACTCGCATCCTTCAAAAAATCCGGATATTTTCTGCACATGAAATCGATACAAGGCCATGTTGGCATCCAGCGCATCCCAGTTCCCCGACACCTGCTGCACCAAGAGGTCGGAATCGCCGAAACACTCTATCCGGCGGATGCCGATCTCCTTGGCGACATTCAATCCATGAACCAAGGCCTCGTACTCAGCGACATTGTTAGATGCCCGGAAATGAATTTGCAGTACATACTTCAGCACATCTTGTTTTGGTGAAGTGAGGACCACTCCGGCACCCAACCCGATCTTAGCCTTGGAGCCATCGAAATGCATCCTCCAGAAATTGTAATCCGGCATCGGAGGTTCATATTGCATCTCGGCCCAGTCTACCAAAAAGTCCGGCAGCGCCTGCGACTTGATGGCATCTCGCCTCTTGTATGCCGGAGCGTACGGAGACAACTGGATGGCCCATTTGGCAACTTGGCCGCTAGCATCTTTGCAGCCGATGATCTTGGCGAGGGGAGCCTCGCACACCACTGTGATTGGGTGCTCTTGGAAGTAGTGTTTGAGCTTGGTCACCGCCATGTACACTCCATACGCCATCTTCTGGTAGTGCGGGTAGTTCTGCTTGGATTCCGAGATCACCTCACTGAGGTAATACACCGGTCTCTGTATCAGTTTGCCCCCTTCTTCCCTCTCTACCACAATAGCTACGCTAACTACCCGGTTAGTGGCATCAATATACAGCAGCATAGGCTCCTTGGGCTACGGGGATGCCAACACGGGTGCTGTTGAAAGCATTCTCTTCAAATCGTTGAACGCCGCATCGGCCTACGGGGTCCAAACAAATGTTTTGCTCTTCTTCATCAACTGGTATAGGGGCAAGGCCTTCTCTCCAAGTTGGCTCACAAACCGACTTAGGGATGCAAGACAACCAGTGAACTTCTGCACATCTTTGAGACGCACGGGCAATTTCATGCTCTCGATAGCACGTATCTTACCCAATTTGACTTCAATCCCCCGGCTTGAGATGAGGAAACCGAGTAATTTTCCTGCCGGAACACCGAATGTGCACTTATCCGGATTCAACTTCATCCAGAATCTTCTTAAGTTCTTAAATGTTTCCCTCAGATCATCGATCAATGAGGCTTTTTCTTTTGTTTTTATGACTATGTCATCGACATAGACTTCGGCATTCCGGCCTATCTGGTCGTGCAAACACTTTTGCATGCACCTCTGGTATGTGGCACCAGCATTTCTCAAACCGAAAGTCATGACACGATAGCAATAAGCCCCATAAGGGGTAATAAAAGCAGTTTTCAATTGATCATCCAGATTCAAAGGTATCTGGTGAAAACCAGAATAGGCATCTAAAAAAGTTAAAAGCTCACTCCCGGCAGTGGAATCTATCACTTGATCTATCCGGGGTAGTGGAAAGGGGTCCTTCGGACATGCTTTGTTGAGGTTGGTGAAGTCGATGCACATGCGCCACACCTTAAGCAGGAGGGGATCATCTTTCTTCTTCTCTACCAGGACCGGATTTGATATCCAATCCGGGTGCAGCACTTCCATTATGAATCCGGCGGCCAGCAGTATAGCAAGATGCTCCATGACGACAGCTCTTCTTTCATCCGAGAGGCGCCTAGTCGGTTGCTTCACCGGCTTCGCATCCGGCCAAACAAACAGAGAGTGCTCAGCCAACTCCCTCGGAACACCTTGCAGATCGTCACTCGACCACGCAAAAGCATCCCGATTCTCACAGAGGAAGTCGACGAGCTCGCCTTCCTATTTGCTGTCCAGGTTGCTGCCAATGATAACTTGGCGCTCCGGGTTGCTGGGGTCCACACCCACCTTCTTCGTCTCCTTAGGTGGCTAGAATGATGCACCCTGCTCCGGGTTCACCATCCCGGGCATTCCGAGTTGGGAGATCTTGGCCATCGCCACCACCTGCTGGATCCTCTTCTTTTCTTCCGCGATCACCAGGGACTCGGCTAAGCACGAGCCGGCCGAAGCACACTCCATGGAGCGCTTGTGGTCTCCTGAGATGGTGATTATGCCGTTAGGTCCCGGCATCTTCATCTTCAGGTAGGCCATGTGAGTTGAGATCATGAACTTGGCCAGGGCCGGCCTGCCGATCAGTGCGTGATACGGGCTTTCGAGGTCCACGACCTCGAATTCCAAGCTCTCGGTTCGGCAGTTCTCCCGGGTTCCGAATAGCACCTCAACCCAGATTTTACCCATGGGTGAGCAAGAGACTCCGGGCACAATGCCGTGGAAGGTCGTCTCAGTAGGTAACAAGGTGTTCATGGACACCCCCAGCTTCAGCATCGTATCCTTGTACATGATGTTAATGGCGCTGCCATTGTCAATCAGAACCCGACTGAAGCGGACATTGAGGCTTGGTCCGACAAAGGTTGGGTCCACCACCAAGGCGTACGCCCCCGGCTTAGGCATAACTCTGGGATGATCCTTCCGGCTCCACGTGATCTCCATCTCGGACCAGTGCAAGAACTTGGGCACCGCCGGGATCACGGCGTTCACCTCCAGGGCGCGCTGTCGCACACTTTTCCGGCCAGTGGCCTCGGTCACGAAGACCACATAGCTTTGATGTGCCTCCCGGTAGTTGCCCTGCTGCTGTCCGGCTTGATTACTGGGGCCTGCACCATTGTCGTTCCGGGTGAGCACCACGTTCACCGGTCGAGGTGGGGGTCCTCGCTGAGGCTGATTGATCCGGATCGCGTTGGCTCCCGATGTCGGAGGAGGAGGTCTCGGAATGTTGGGTCGAGATGCCGGAGCACTCGGCCGAATAGCCCCCGAGCTGCCCTCCTGCAATGTGCGCTGATACCAGCTGCACTGCCGAGTAGAGTGGTTCGCCGGCTTGTTGGCCTCCAGGGTGTGGTAGCAGCATGGCTTGTTCAGCATCTCTTCATACGTCAGGGGCTTCTTCCGTTCCACCCAAGTTTTTTGCACTTCCTGGCTCTGACCCAAAGCCGGGCCACTTGTCTTCTGACGCTGACTGTTGCCGGCATCTTCTTGATCCCGGGTCACTGCTGCGACATGCTGCGCGGCATGGTGGTACTCGGGCTGATTTCTCTTCTGGCCAAAATCCTGGCGATCATGGCTTCTGCTCGATCCCGAACGCTGAGGTCCCGCATTCCTCCTGTTGGAGTCACCGGCATCCACCAGGGGTTGCATGGGATCTCCAAGCGTGTAGGTATCGGCGATGCGCATGGTCTCTGCCAAGGTCGCCGACATCTTCCTTTGCAACTTCTGCCAAAGCATTGAGCCATACCGACATCCTTGTGCAAACCAGGAGATGGCCTGTGCCTCTACCACCCCTTCGCAAGAATTGCGAATACTGCTCCACCGGGTAAGATACTCCCGGTCAGTCTCATTGCTCCTTTGCCTACAGATGGCGAGCTGTTGAGGCCTATTTGGCCTTTTGTACGTGCTGGTGAAGTTGCTGATAAATGCCTCCTCGAAATCTAACCAGCAGTCTATGCTGCCAGTTCTCAAGTTGTTCAACCAGATTCTGGCAGGTCCTTCCAACATCTGTGGTACGCAACGTACCGCCCGGCGTCTGTTTCCACCGGCTATGCTTACTGCAGTTACATAGTCGGTTAACCAGTCCTCCGGCTTCTTGCTGCCGTCATAGGTCTTAGCACCTCGGCTGAGCTGAAAATTCCGGACAGGCGGCTCCCGCATGATCCGGGGTCCAAAGCAGGCAGGTCCCGGAGGTCCTTGCTCTTCCACTAGTTCGGACTGGTGGATTCGGTCGAGCCGGAATCTGGCATCGGCCGGATCCAGCTGTCTGGTTCCTATCCGAGATCCCAAAGGATTCTCATTGGGCTGGTACCCGAGCTGTTGCAATCTTGAGTTGCCATCTTTGAGCCTGTCTTGTACCGGGATCACAGCCTGCTGCGGGACAGAGGCGGCCTCCCTTCGCGGGTTTCCCTAAACATGGGGGGGGGGGGGGGGGGTTCCGGGGTGGATTACCACGGCTAGCCGGGTTATTGTTTCCTACACCCAGGTTGCCACCATCACGGGTACTTCCTGCCTGCCCCGAGTTATGCTGCCCGGCTTGCTGGATGCCGGCAAAGGCCGGGTCATAAGCCTGCAACTGCTTGTTCTTCCCGGAGCCCCGGCTTCTGCTCCGGCTTTTGCTCTTGCTCTTGCTTCTGCTCGGATGCGGTGAGGAGGCCTCTCCGCCCGATCTTTGGCTATCGGCCCTTGCTGAATGCACTTGGATCCCGCTCCGGGGTTCTTCTTTTTGAAGGCCTGGTTCTGTCGGTTGGCCTCGACGACCAGCTCATTCACCCGCTCCTGCTGCTTGCGCAGAGCCTCACCGGATAGCCCTGCTAGCTCTGCCATGGCGGCTTCGGCACCCCTAAGAGTTTTCGCCGGCGAGCTGTACACCGGTCTCCCAGCCGAGATCAGGCTACCCGTGTGACTGGTTGCGGCTCCACCCGCCAACTCATCATTCACCATTCTTCCTTTCTTGCGCAGGTCCGCGATGCGCTTGTCCCGGGAGTCTATCTTAAGGAATCCGTGAGCTGCATTATACTCCCGGAGGCTAGCATTGAGCTCACGCCGGATCTCGGCGATCTCCTGCGCTTCGGCGAGTAGCAACCTACGCTGCTCCTCCAAGTCAGCCGAAGTGGCTTGGGTGTCCGCTTCAGCAGTCACAGGGACAGCCAACTTGGCCACCAGACCCGAGAGGGGATCCGGGCGACGACGTGGCTGGGACGGCTGCGGATCGCCGTCTCGGGCCGCATCTCTTTCCTGAGGAGGTTTGGCCAAACGAATGTGGCCGCTTCCGGCATCGCCGTCAGCGTCCTGGTACTCCTCCTCGGTTGCCCTGACCATCATTACCGCGACGGAACTCGGGGAGCGACTGGCACGCAGACCCCGAGTAGCGCAGAGCATGGGAGGATCCTCAGCTTACAGGACCACGTCCGGGTAGCTGCAGATAACTTCGGTGGCGACGTAGGTGGTGAAGCCACCAAAGTCAATGAGGCATCCGTTCACCGGGAAGGGTCTATTCCGGCACCCGGCGTTGTCGCTGACGAAATCCATCTCGCCCAACCTGACGACGAGGCCAGAGAGAACCCGGACGTCAAAGCGACTGGGGGAACCCGTCCGGATGTGTACACCAGCCAACGCCTCTGTCTGCCCCACGGTGGGCGCCAACTGTCCTGGTGGTGTCACGGCAGATGCCATAGGATGGCTAATGTGTGGGGCCGATGGACGTTGGTGGATCCGGGGAGGGATAGCGAGCTGAAGAGCTCACACGGGGAGGATCCCGGTGTAACCGAGATCTTCCAATAACGAGAAACAAGATCAATGCGTGAGGGGGAAGATCTAGCAAACAATAACAAATGCACGAAGGCACACAACACACACACGATATACCCAGGTTCAGGGCCCTCGTGAGGAGGTAACACCCCTACTCCTGCCTTTCCTCTCTATATAAGTGTGGTACAAGGGCTACAACTTGCTCTTAGAGCTCTTGAAGTGAAGAACACAAGGAACTAGATGAACTCAAGGGAAGAAGAAGTAAATACTCTAGGAGTAAATGAGACTAGAGTTTTGGCTCCCAAGTTGGTCTCTCCTTCACAGAAGCAGTTATGGCGCCTTTTATAGAGTTCTGGCCAGGAGGGCCAGAAACCCTGAACCGGCTTGGCCCCACCGGACAGGCCTAACCGGTATGTCGACACCGGCTAGTGCGACCTAGTCGCCGTGCTATCCGGCGTAGCCCCTTCGTCATCATCCCGGCAAGGACAGCAGGCGCCGTCCTGGAACATCATTGTCCCCCTGTCAGAGACAGGACATGTCTTTGCCCATCCCGGATAGCCTTTTCCGGATTGCCGGGCTAGGCACGTCGTGTCTTGTCGTACCGTTGTCGTACCGGCTGACGCGCTCCCGTGTCAGGCGGGAGGTGACCATGCTTCCGTGTCAGGAGGGAGGTGACCATGCTTCCGTGTTAGACGGAACGGTACTTCCCCCCGCATCAGGCGGGAAAGCCTGCTACAGACCGTTGACGGCCTACCGGGATGCCTCATGCCGGTCACCTTCTTGCTCGACATTATGAGTTCTTCCTGCACAAGTTTAGGACCGAGATAAATGTTCCGGTTAGCACTTACCCGGATTGCCTATCCGGTAAGACCGAGTGCTTCTCCTTCGGGGAGTCTCCTCGGAGCCCAAGATCCAAGATTCTTTCCGGATGCACCCGAGTTCGTCTCAGGATGAGTATCTCTAGGCCTAGCCTCCCGAAGATGTCTTAGCCTACCAGCAAAGACATCTTCGAGAAGCTAGTTCTTAGAGGAACCACCCGCTGATGCTTGTGTTGCTGTGAGGGCTCGGGGTGTCTATTTATAGCCGCCAGAGCTGACCTTTGCGCCTGCCAGGAGGCACCTTGCACTCTACCAGCACTCAAGGGTCAAGTTGCCCCTTCAGCACACTAGGGGGTGGCCCTTGCTCTTGCCAAAGGTCAATCACTGTTGCTACCTTGTCGAATTGCGCCGGGATCTGCCCTACCCGGGGGGCAGCCCCCCAACAACCATCTTCTTCAGCTTGATTTCTAATTCGGCCACTTCGAGCATCTTCAGGATTTCCGACAGGGGTTTTGACGTCCCTTTCATGCCGTAGTCCACGATGGCGTTCTTATAGCTAGGGGGCAGAGAAATCTGCGCCCTATCAATAACCACCTCTTCTGGGATCACACTTCCCAGATCGCTCAGAAGCTGAGCGCAGCCAAACAACTTGGCCAAGTGCTCACTAATATTGCCGTGCTCTTCCATCTGGGCTGAGAAGAAAAGCACAGATGCTTCGTACCTCTCAGCCTTAACTTGTTGTGCAAAAACAATCATGAGTTCAGTGATTATATCATAAGCACCCTTGTTCATGAAGCGGTTTTGCAGGTCAGCCCCCATGGCAAAGAGCATGCCACTCTGGACATAAGAAGAAATCTCCGCCTTTACCTCATGGACAATCCTTTCGATTTCCGGGGCGGTGTTTCGAAGATCACCTAAGGGGGCATCAAGGATGTAGGCCACCTTGTGGGTTTCAAGGATGGACTTCAGGTCGCTGAACCAGGACACGAAGTTAGACCCATCGGTCTTAAGCTTCTCTTTCTCAATGAACAGGTTTAGGTTAAAGGAGGGGTGAGACATCTACAATGGAATTTGCAACAACATAAGACTTTGTCCAAAATAATTTTGAGTTATAGTTTTTTTTAGAAAATAACTAACATAACTCCCACTCAAACGAACATCCCTCCTGGTCGTTTAAGCGATTACACGACCCCCATCCATTGCACCACCCCTCATCATCAGAGTCGGCGGCACAACTTCAAGAGTAGACAAAAACGTCCGCCACACCAATTTTGTGACTTGTGCTCGACCTTTCGGTCTTCCTGTTCCGAGGCCATATTTCTGAATATGCTAGGCTCGCCACCAAAAACCTCCACGCTGACGCTTGTGCAACATGGCTTACACCCACTGTATGCGAACGCCGAGATGTCTGACACCCGATCATCACGGCCTGCCTCATAGCGTAGAACTTTCTTGGTGGTGCGCGTTGGAGGGAGAACACTAGTGGTATTTTGAAGGGATCATCTTATATAGCTACCGCCGTGTAACTAATGTATACTATACACACAATCACACAATATAAGATGCACACAAAACATCAAATGTAATGCAATGTGATATAGTCCATTGCGCCATGGTCTTCTTGGCGCCCGCAGTTCATAAACAATTTAATAAACCTACCTTGACCATATCACATAGCCCCTGCAAAAAAAAGTTAGACGCTTCTACTTTATCTTTTGCATATTTTACGTGGCTTGGGGCTTTCGTAAATAGAACTGCTTCATACCTACGAACCTTATGACCACAACAACGATCCAATAATTGCATATTTAAGCATCCCTTTCGGGCCCTCCATTGAAAATGGGAAGACCAACTAAAGAGAGAGAAACTGACACCCGCCAGCCACATATACGGTACAAGCCGTATGTCAGTAGTGGAACCAGTCTCGCGTAAGCGTACGCGTAAAGTCGGTCCGGGCCGCTTCATCAACTCAATGCCGCTGGAATACACAAATGCACGCTAGAGGGTAGCAAATAACAGGAACGGTGCCCCCGTGCAGAACACGGGTTCTAACAGCGTACAACTATATCTACGATAGATCGGCTCTGATACCACTGAAGGGGATCGTGTGCAGAAAACAAATTTTTTCCTACCAACGATATCCTAAAAGCATGCCAAGATTTATTCTATGCAGATATAGTAGTACGAACGGAGATCGGAATACGTACCCTTGTAGACCGAAAGCGGGGATTACGTTTCCGCACAAACGTTGTCTATGAAGACCGACGAAGCCGACCTCAAGGTCGTGTAGAGGAAGCACACCTCCGAGTACCGCTAGCGCAGCACCTCGCAGGGCATCACACACGTACGGTGGAGACGACGGCCTCCGAAGCTCCAGTCCAGGACGAGCAGCGGAAGACTTGGACCGGAACACCAGCAGCGTGGCAGCGGGCTATGGTGGAAGAGATTCCCTCCTCAGCTCGGCGCGGCTCCGACAAGGGAACCACGAGATCGAGAGAGAAATTGAGAATTAATTGGTGAATTAAAAGGCCAGGGGTGCCCCTTCTTATATAGGCTCCCAGGGGGGAGCCAACTTGCTAACCAGGCAATGTGGGACTAACCCCCACATGCCTGGTGCGGCATTGGAGGGTGCGCCGGCCCCCTAGTGGGCCCCTTGGCCCACTTGGGTCGGCCCCTCCTGGCCTGCACCGAATCCCCAAGGGGATTCCCCCCCTCTTGGGCCTTCTTTCGACCAGAAGGCCCATTTAGGGAAATCAGCCTAAATAAATTCGAAAATAAATATATAAAATCATATTTGCATATTAATTACACTAATTAATATCAAACGTAATATATATAATTTTTCCTAGCTCCGAAAACTCTTTCGTCGCTGCCCGATCTCCATCGGACCTCTCCCGGGACGGTCCCGGTGATCTCTTTCCTTTCCGGTTGTCTTGTCGAAACCCCTTAAGTGTGTTACCCTAGCGGTTCGATATAATAACAGGTATGACCAAGACTCCTCTATGATCAACGACTAACTCATAGGCCTGGACCCCATGAATTAATCCCTGTGATATAACGAATGAATTTCATCGATCAAACCTGAACGCAAAGTCTTAAACCTTTTGCCATAGAGATACTTAGCTTGTCCGAGTGTCGGTCCATAGATATCTCCATACCTAATCCCGACCTCGTTACCGACGACGCTATCTTCTACTCGTTCATGATCTCATGTCTCCGTGACCTAGTCACATGCTTGCAAGCTCATTTATACATGATATCACCGAGTGGGCCCGAGAGTATCTATCCTGCTATGCGGACTGGCAAATCCCGCTCTTGACCCCTCGTCTCAACTACTCCTTTCCGATACCCAAAAGTATCACCGTTATTGTCATACTATATAAGATACGACGTTTGGTGCGATCAAAGTATCTTCCAGGAATAACAATAAGAGTTGATCTCACGGTCAAAGGCGTAACGACTACGTTCTCCAAATCTGGATATGTCCATCACATCGTTCTCCAACGATATGACTCCCATTGCCGACCGGCTCCATGCCCCATGACCGGGAAACCTAGATCATCAATCGTGCAACGAAACTAGTCTTAGTAGAGGCTACTAGGGACCTGGTTGTCTACGTATCACACCAGTATTAATGTTTCCGCTTAATACGGTTCTAGCATGACACAAAAACCTATTATGAACAAACGAGATATGATAAAGAATAAACTTTATTAATTGCCTCTAGGGCATATCTCCTTCACAAAGTGCCCGGCCGGCCCGAGCCACGCGTCACTCAGACGATTAACGGTCGCGCACAATCTGGGGCGTGCGTCGTGGGGGCTCCCACTACGCCCCGGTAACTGCTCTTGGAGGGGACATAAAGCCCGAGTGCTGGAGCAGGGAGCCGTTACTGTTGCCCATTCTCCTCGCAGAAGCCTCCGTCATCTCGAGCTCTCCACATTCGCTCTCTTCTCCTCTCGCCTCCAGCGGCACACCGAACCCCAGCGATGAATCCCGCCAAGAGCAAGGGCAAGGCTGCCGTGGGCTCCTCTTCCCAGGCGGAGACCGCTGAGGTCACGCACGGCGCGGCTCTGCTGGGCGTGCGCGTTAACGACAAGGCGCTCGCCAAGGTCCGCTTTCTGGTAGTGGACCGGACGAACGAGCATGGCGCCACCGCGCTGAAGCCCGGGGCGCACGGGAAACACCCCCGAGGGTATTTTCCGATATTCCAGCACTGCCTCGCCGCTGGGCTGGTGCCGCCATTCTCGCCGTTCCTGGAGGCGGTACTGGCGTTCTACCAGGTGCAGTTGGTGCATCTGCACCCCAACTCCGTCCTCATCCTCGCCATCTTCGCATACCTTTGCGAGGCATACCTAGGCTTGGAGCCCACGGTGGGGCTATTCCGGTGCTTCTACGCGCTCTGGAACACAGAGAAGAACGAGCGCTCCGGGTGCGTCTCGTTCCACATCATGGACGGCATGGGGAGTGTATACATCCCCATGTCGTGGAGTGATGGCAAGGCCGTCACCTGGTGACAAAGAAAGTGGATGACTTCCGCCAGAAGTAGTTCTTCGTCGGGTTGGAGCATCCCTGCGCCTTCCTCGAGGTCCCCGATGAGCCGCCGCTGAAGAACTCCCACTGGGGCAAGGCGTCTTTCGACGGCGCGAAGAACGCGAGCCTGATGGGGCGCATGAGTTTTCTCCGCGAGGAGGGCCTCATGGACCAGACCATTGTGGCTGATTTTGTAATGCGCCGCATCCCCCTCCAGGCACACTCGGTGCCCATGTGGATGTACTCTGGGCCAAACGACAAGTTGCGGCTCCATCATGAGGACAACGACAAGGACACCATTGACAATGTCCTGTCCGCGCTCTTCCTCAACCCAATGGTGCCTGCCGCGGATCAGCTCCCCATCACGCTCCGGCCTCTCCATCAATACAACATGACATAGCGCATGGCCATCTTGGAGGGGATGCCTCCTTTCACCCCGACAGGCTTGGCGGGGATGGAGGGGCCATTAGTGGCGGCGCGAGGAGCGGAGGGAGCGGATTCTCCCTCGTCCTCGGGAGCTGGGCTAGGTAAGGAGGAGGCCGCGCCAGGGGAGGTGTCTTCTTCAAGGGCCGGGCCATTTACTGACGAGGTTTGTGACATCTCGTCAGGCGATGACGATGCCTTCGTGGTGGCTCCCTCGCGCCCCGTGGAGGAGGAGAACGAGGAGGGGGAGGGCTCCGACGTGGAGGCCACGCAGGGGCGGCGCGAGCCACGCACAAGGGCGGCCGTGGACCGCTCTGTGGTGAGGCCATATGACGTTCCCTCTAAAAGGAAAGCGGTGACGCCCCCGGAGGGGTCAGGCGCCCAGACCATGCCCTCTTGGCGCTCGCCAGGCCTGGCGTGGGTCGACACCGGCGCTGCACCGTCTGGGTAAGTGTTCATGGCACTTGGTCATTTGATTCTTGTTTCTTTTCGCTTTATCCTCTCTTGAAGATCTTTCATTGGTTTTTGCCAGTGATCTTGTGCCTGCGAAGCGCCGTAGGCCTTGCAAGGCTGCTGCTGTGAAGAGAGCCACGACTGAGGCCGTGGCTGAAGAGGCCACGAGGCCTGTGGAGACGGCCTCCACAGGCCCCACTGAGGAGGTGCCTCATGGGGAGGCGGCTGCGCCTCGAGCCGTGGCTGCAGAGGCTCAGGCGGAGGAGGACGCGCCTCACCCAGATGCCTCTAGGCCGCCCCCCGAGCCAATAGTTGTGGAGGCTTCGGAGGAGAGGATCTCCACTCCAGCTCGCGCCCCTACTCCCCCTCGCACGGTCACGCCTCCATGCGAGACGACTCCGCCGCGCGAGCCAACGCCGCCGCGCGAGCCAACTCCGCCGCGCGCGCCCATGGCTCCTACAGAGCCTGGAGCTGAGGCGAGCGAGGCGCCACAGGCGCGGGCGCGTCCGCAGGGGTAGGTTCCTCTTCTTCGCCTCGTTAGGCTGCAGGGGATGAGCGCCCGGCTGACGCAGGCGCCGAGGAGGACGCTGGTGCGGGCGGAGGCGGAGCACTGCCTATCCCCCGAGCGCACCCTGGGGCCAGGCTCTCGGGACTTGACGTCGGGGCCGGGCCCTCTACAGGCCAAGAGCTGGTCCTCCGTAGCTGGGACTGGAGCGCGGGGCGCCGCAAGGTCGCCTTTGGCCTCGTGAGGGAGTCCCTAGAGGGCCTGGAGGCGCATCTCGCCCTTGGGGACATACAGCTCGCGCAGCAGCGGGAGGAACTCGCGCGGTCGTGGGCGTCTCTCAATGCGGCTGTCGAGGCCCGCCGGCAGGAGGACCTAGCGCTGCAGGCCGCGCGCGAGTAGGCCACCCGCTTCGCCAAGGAGGTCCGCGAGGGGGGCATCCGCGATGCCGCAGAACTTCTCGCGCCCCTCCTAGAGGAACGTGACGCTGCTGCTGAGCTCCTGCGCGCAGCAACAGCCGAGCGCGAGGCAATGGAGGGCTCGCTGGCGCAGAAACGCCGTGAGCTGGGCCAACTGGAGACCCAGCTGCTCTCCGCCCACCAGGCTCCGCAGGCAACTCTGGAGGAGGACCGCAAGGGCCTTGCCTAGCGCGAGCGGAAGCTGGCCCTCAAGGAGAGGGAACTGCGGCAGCACGACGAGTAGCGGCTTCAAGTGGAGAAGGACCTGGCCACCAGCGTGAGGAGCTTGAGGCGCGTGAAGGAGACCTGGCCCAGGCGCTCCTGCGGTACGACGAGAACGTCGCTGCCTAGAAGCGTGCTTATGAACGCTTCGAGCATCGGTTCACCGAGAAGAAGAAGGAGGCGGAGGACGCCCTTGCGGAGCGCGAGAAGCAGTTCCGGCTGACCAAGTCTCAGGAGTACCGCGACTTGGCCCAGAAGCAGGGGGATCGCTTCAAGGCCAGGCACGCCGCCGATGCTCAGCAGATCGCTGGGCTTGATAAGGCAAACTCCTAGCTAGAGGCCCGCCTCAAACGTGCCAAGGATGGTTGACGCCGGGTGGAGGAGGCCCGCAACGAGGCTGTTCATGACCTCAACTCCTTGGCCAAGAACGTGGAGGAGCAGGTGGCTCCCACGATGGAGCAGGCGACCAACTCTGCCCAGACGGCTCACGCGCTTACGAGGCAGCGTGAGCGCATGTTCGAGGCGCTGGTCGCCCGGGGCAACGAGCTCGCTTCGCAGCTTGGCGCGGACGCGCCGCACACCGAGGCCCGAGGCCGTGACGATGCTGCCATGTACCTGGTCTATTTCGACTAGCTCTTCATGGCGCTCGAGGGCCCTGTCGCTGATCTCCGCGAGGTGATAGAGGACGAGAGCCGGCAGCTCCTGGGGGTGGTCGTCGACAGCATCTTCACCAACCTCAGGATCCTCACGCCAGGCTTCGACTTCTCCACCATGATGGAGGCTCCCCAAGGTGAGGACGCACGCAGGGTCTCCAACTCCCTCCACGAGCAAGTCGATGCTTTTTGCAACCGCTTCAAGCGTGCGGAGGCCACGACTAAGGACAGCAAGGAGGAGGCCGCCTCTTCCGAGACCGAGGAGGGCGCGGTGGAGGAGGTCCAGGATGATGATGACTCCGCGTGAGCTATTTGCCATTGCACCTACGTACGCTTGTATCTGAAACAACTTTATGTTTAGACATTTGCGATCTTTTGGGCATGTAATATACTCTTGTTTGCAATTTGCTTATAGCTTGCTTGCCCCTCGAGAGGTCTTTTTGGAGTCATCTTCATGTCTATTTGTTCTCTACGTCGGTAGGACCCATCTCTTCGTGCCATGACTCCGCCACTTCGGTATGCTAGAGCAATGACTCTGCAAGGCCGGGGGGAGTTTAGGCCTAGGAGAGGTAAGATACCTGAGTCGCGATGCTCAAGTTCCCGCCTTAGACGTACGAGTAGTCCATGAAGCGTAAGGGAAAGCGAAGTCGATTGAGGGGCAAACGTGCGCTAGTGGGGAAAACGCTCTTAAGGCGCGGGTGCGAGACTTAGCTTCTCGAGGTTTTCGCCCTGTAGAGGCTTTTTGCCTGGAGAGGAGGTCCTCTTGAGGGATCGTTCCCGGACGCCTCCTCAGGCTTGCGGGAGCATTTCTTCCCTGTAGATATTAGCGAGGCGAACCCAAACTCTAGTGCACGGTACAGGGGACTCGTGCGCGCTTATAGGTCCCCTCAGGCGTTCCTCGCGAGGAGAGTAAGTACCAAGGACCTCTAGAGATGGCGTGTTTGTGGGATCTTGCCCTCCAGCCAGAGCTCGGATCCTTGGATTTTGCAGTGCTGCTGGTGTGTCGTTTGAGGCACTGGCACCATACTCAGCCCCCGCTCGTGAGGTACGCATGTGGAGAGATATAAGCGCACCTTTCAATGAAGTAATGCGTAAATAAAACTCACCACCAAATATTACATAGTGGCGCCGTAGCGCTAAGTTCACTTGGGAACGAAATTGTCTCATTATGCTTGGGGTTGCCAAGTTAATGTTTTGACCATGTCGAGGCATGGGGACCACCCATTAGTGGCAGAGACTCTCAACGGCCTGAGGTGGCTCATTACATGGAGAGCTCGGAGGGTTGACCCTCTAGAGATGTAGTGCCCTTGCTCAAGAAAGCAATGGCACATATGAATAGTGCGGAAGACTTGGATCACATAAGTCTCGCATTTTCCAATAAGATGTAATATCACAGTACAATGTCATAATTTATTACAAAACGAGACAAATGATCGAAAGACAAATAAACCTTTCAAACTCAGCATAGCTGAAATGCTAGCTGAAATAAATAGTTCACACTTTATTTCAGAGTTCATACGCAATTCTAAAGATAACATGGAGCTACATCATCTCCATGAAGCCACTAGCAATCATGTTGGTTGTAGCTCGAAGACGACCCCCTTACTCCTCATTCGAACAATCTGCAAGGTTTAGTTGCAGCCCAGCTATAAAGGGTCAGCACAATTGAATTGTGGTGGCAAGTGACTTTAATTTCTAATTATTCTACTAAACTATATCTAAATGCTTATTTGGCTGGTGGAGCTCGAGACTATTGCACAAAGCTAGTTTTCTCCTACTTTTGGTAAACAACTTTTTGAAAACAATATCTTCTCTTTATGAGACATCTCGAGACAAATCCATGTCTCCTACCCATGTTCACCCATCAAAGTTTTATTAAGAAATTTGGATGAAGAGATTTTCAGAAGACAACCTTGTGTAGTCACTCAATTTGTTCGATGCCGGGGACACGGCTAAGATCTTAGGTTTTAACTCTCGAGAGTGTGTGCACTATCACCATTAGACTCAATCAACCCAAACTATCCTCTACACTCCTTTAGTGAGAAGGAAAAGGAGAAGATCAAGACGAGACTTTTCAGAAGTTGCTTTCCCATGATCATACTAAGAGATTACCACCATCCTATCAACTCTACCACCATCAATCTCTTGACCCAGGTCCACATCAACTTACTCCATCAAGACAGAGCCCATATTGACCAATGGTTGCACGATAAGCAACTAGACTCAGTGTAAACTTAAATCTCATTGCCCTGGGTGGCCTACCACAAGTGAGCAACTCAGGTTAACACCGCATATCATGGCCCCAAGTAAGTGAAACTATCTTGGGCGAAGACAACCATGAGACTTGGCCCTGAGAAGCCACTCAACTTGAAACCTCCTCGATCGACCCAATCCACCCAGGCGTTAAATTAATTTAGTGGAAATTTTCATTTATCACATCAACCATAAAACAAACATTTTTGCAGCAGGTACTTCCACTAAATTATAATAGGGGTCTAACTGGAATTTCTAAGGGGTAACCTAACAGGTTTGCATAGCATACTACAATGTCCCAAAAACTTATCATGCATACTACTTTTGCAAATACTGCTTAAAACACTAGGTATGCAATAGAATAAAATAGTAGGTGTTTTATGAAGTCACTTGCCTTATGGAAGTTGTCGTTTCTCTCACACTCTTGTCCAAGTCAAAAGTTGCTCCCCGTTTCAAACTATATAGTAAAAGGGGCATCCAATAAACATGCAATTCAACAAACACAAAACAAATTGAAACATACAAGCGTAACGAGACTTCTCGGGAGTTGTTGGTCAAAGGTGTCACATAATTAAATATACAAAAAGAATTAATGTGCTTGTGTTTAGGGTTTCGCCAAGGAATGGTCTTTAAAAGTTTACACAAAGGGATATTCAAGAAGACTTAATCACAATTTAAAAGCAAGGTTTAAAACTTTAATACAACTATAAATATTTAATTACATTTACTTGATTATGTTTAAATCAAATTTAACCGAATTCAAATTCAAGAATTTATTAATTTTTCTCATATCTAAACATTTTTAAATCCCCAACTAAAAAGTTTATAGTATTAATAATAACTTAGTTATTTGAAATGGTATAATGTTTTAAATCACATTTTTTTTGTATCACCTAATTAGCCAATATCATTTATAAACACTTGTAAATGAACTAAAATCATTTAAAGGGTTTCTAAACAAACTTACTTATTAATGTTATAAAATATATAATAAACGGGAATTTGAGCTTTCTCTCGACAAGGACAATTATTTATGTCTTTGGTGTAAAGTAATAAATTTTAAATTAATAAACCCTATAATGTGCTAAAATAAATCAAATTAAGTCAATGGCCTTTAAATTCATATTAAATTGTTCTAACATTATTTATAAATGCAGTTAGTGGACAGTGGGCTTTTAATTAAATTTATAGCAATTGGGTTTAATTCAAAAATAATGTTTGTATTAAGAGTTATGTCAAAATAGTCAACTATTCAAATTAAACATACAACTATTAAATACACAAAATACTTTGCAAAATTATTTTATAACAGAGACATTCATATCCCACATTTTATAAAGTTTCTAAAACAATTTTATTTGCAATTTTTTGGATTTATAGATTTAAAGTTATGATAAAATTACTCAAATTCACCATTTGAAATTTGAATATTTTAAACTAAGTCAAATTTGAAATCTAGCAGATCCAAAATGTTCTACATGTTAAGGGCTTTCCAAAAATATAAAATTTATCAAATTTGGATGTGAGAGTAAAGAGTTATAACAATTCTAAGTGGTAGGGGCTTTTCTGCAAAACAGCCAATTTAATTCTATTCGGAAATAAAACATAAAAGGGCTGGCCACGTGGCGGGCTGTGATTGGCTGGGCTCGGCTCGGCTAGACTGAGCTTACTCTGAGCCGCGGCTCGGCTCGGCTTTAGTCGATCTGGATCGTTAGATCCAGATCTGACGGATCTGACTCATCCGTACCGATTCATCTGAAGTGATCTAATCGGGGCCGCACGTTTTAGATGGGACGGATCTGGGAGCGTCGACAAATACCTGGCGGCCCCGGTGACCGGAGTTCAAGACGACGATGGCGCGGCGGCTCGGGCGTGGATGAATCCTACGCTGCGGTGGTGCTCCGGACGCGCGGAGGCGACGGCGAGATGCGGCGTGCAATGACGAAGGAGATGGGCGCGGTGGCGATTGACATTCCAAAGGCCGGCGTCGCACGGCCGAAGTGTTCCTCACGCCGGCAAAGCTCCGGTCGGGTTCGTTCCCGACGAACTGCTGCGGAAAAGGAGAGGGAAGGGCAACAGGAGGTGAGCGACGACGCGGGGGACAGGGGGGGGGGGGGGGGGGACGACCTCGGATAGGAGGGGAAGCTCACCTCGTCGGGAAACTCAGAAAAAACGCGGCGGCGGTCGGGCGATTCCGGCGAGCGACTGCGACGGCCTGGCGGCGTTATTTTGAGTGAAGGGAGAGAGAAAAGATAGCGGGGCTCGAGGGCTTTAAAAGGTGAGGGTCTAGGGCAGCGGGGCTCGCGCGAGGGCGAAGAATCAGCACGAGATTTCCGGCCGGAAATCTCGGACGGAGGTTGAAGATGATGACGTCATCGTTGACGTCATCCCCATATTTCCTTTTTTGTTTTATTTCTTTTTATTTATATCTTTTGATTTAGAGGTCCAAATCAAGTCAAATTAATTTCTAAAAATTTGTAAAAGTCATATCTTTGTGTTAAACCAGTTGTGGGCATGTTTTGAACATTAAAAAAAAAATTATTTTGAATTATTCAAACATGCAAAATTGCTCATTTAGGTCAACTTTGAAAATAGTGATTTAAATAAATTTATTTTGGGTTAATAAAATTGATGAAATTACCCACATTCAAATATGTTTGATATGAAGTTATTTAAACTCATTTTCAAATTCTAATTCATTTTAGGCTTTAGGATAATATGGAGTGGTATAACACAACTATAAGAAAAAGAAAAGGAAATATAATATATTCATTTTTTATTCAGAATAATTTTGTACAACATTATATTTTATATTATGATAATTTTTTTGAAAACTTCACAACTTATCTTTGAAGGATGTTCTTTATTTAATTCATTGCTTATTTTGAATATATTCATGAAATCATTCTATGTATTGAAACTTGGCAAAATTAATTTAAGTTAATGAAATGCTTATTTGAATAAATCATTAGTTATAAAATCTATGAAGTGTTAAGGTTATAAGCTATAGGCTTATAATTTCCAATACTATTATTTTGAACTCAGGTAAAAGAATAAAACTCATTTTTGCAAATGTACCATTTTTAAATAGTTTTCAATTTATGAATTCTTGAATAGATATGGCTAAGTGATTTAATTCAATTACTTATAAGTAAACTATTTTATTACAAGAAATGGTTTGAAGTTTGTAACATATTTGTCAATTTATATATTGAGGTTTTAAGGAATACAATGGTTAATAAATTGTTTAACTTGAAACAAATTTTGAAAATAACAATAACTGAGAAATTTGCATATTAAACTCTTTCAATATGTTTGAGGTCTTTCATAGTTGAGTTTCTTATGTATTTAAATATTTTTTTTTAATCAAAACAAAAGTTTTTAATTTTTTGTGATTTTCCAACATCATAAAATGTTGGGATGTTACAAGAGAATCCTTTGGAGCTTGGAGGTTTAAGCCCTGAGCTTTTAACCTCTGGAGACAAAAATGCTTGGAGGTTGAGCTGTAAGCTGCCTCTTCCGTCAGATGTCTTGACGTGACAATGATCACGGGCGTGACAATGATCACATTTGAGTTTGTTACTTTGGGAGACAAAAAATGGTTGGGAGGTTTAAGCCGTGAGTTTTAACCTCTAGAGACAAAAAGTGCTTGGAGGTTGAGCCGTAAGCTGCCTCTTCCGCTAGATGCCTTGACGTGACAATGATCACGGGCGTGAAAATGATCACGGGTAGAATTTGCACAGGTGCATGATGTTCCACGGGCTTTTTACGGGGATGCCATCTTGAGTCTCGAGATGAGCCGCGCCAGGCCTAGCGATGTGGGTGACCCTGTAGGGACCTTCCCACATCGGTGACAGCTTGTGGAGGCCTTCCCTGGCGAGGAGTCGCCTGAGGTCGAGATCGCCTACCTCCAGGGTACGCGAGCGCACGTTGCGGCTGTGGTAGCGTCTCTGGTCCTGCTGGTATTTGGCCGCCCGGAGGGCGGCGCGGCGTCGTAATCCCTCGAGGAGTATCAGGTCGTCATTGTGGAGGTCCTCTTGCTGGTCCTCGTTAAAGGCAAGGACCCGTGGGGATCCATGCTTTATCTCTGTGGGGAGGACTGCTTCGGCTCCATAGACGAGGGCGAACGGTGTTTCCCCCGTAGGCTTCGGTGGCGTTGTGCGGATGGAACAGAGCACCGAAGGGAGCTCGCTGATCCAGCCCATGCCGTGGCCTTTGAGGATGTCGAAGGTCCTGGTTTTTAGGCCCTTGAGGACTTCTGCGTTTGCTCGCTCAGCCTATCCGTTGCTCTACGGATGAGCGACTGAGGCGAAGCAAAGCTTGATGCCCATTCTTTCGCAGTAAGCTCTGAAGATGCCACAGGTGAATTGCGAGCCATTGTCGGTGATGATGCGGTTAGGCACTCCGAAGCGGCAGACCAGGCCTCTGATGAATTTTACCGCCGCGCCTACTATAATTATGCGCGTCGCCTCCACTTCGGGCCACTTAGTGAACTTGTCGATGGCCACGAAGAGGTAGCGATATCCCCCTTGCGCTGTTGGGAAATGTCCCAGGATGTCCAGCCCCCAGACCGCGAACGGCCAGGAGAGCGGAATGGTCTGTAGCCCCAGCCCAGGTTGGTGGATTTCCTTGGCGTGGAATTGGCAAGCTTCACATGCTTTAACGATGTCAACTACATCCTGAAGTGCTTGAGGCCAGTAGAAGCCACTCCTGAAGACTTTGCCTGCGAGGGTGCGGGCGCACGAATGGTGGCCGCATTCCCCGCTGTGGACATCCTTGATCAACATTTTGCCTTCTTCTGGAGGGACACACTTGAGCGCGATGCCGTTTGGGCGCTTGCGGTAGAGATTTCCCTCGAGGATTTGGTAAGATTTTGCCTGGCGGGCAATTCGCTCGGCTTCAACATCTTCCTCGGGAAGCGTCCCTTTGTCGAGGTAGCCTTTGATCTTGTCAATCCATCCTGCTTCTTGATGCACCGCTATGAGCAACAGACGCGTCCACAATCTGGAGCCCTGTTTGCAGGTGGTGGCGGGAGCGCTTCGTCTGTGCTTGCGGGCATGGCCTCTTGAGGCTGTTTTATGGATG
The DNA here is from genome assembly GCA_026929855.1 of Poa annua. NCBI lineage: Eukaryota > Viridiplantae > Streptophyta > Magnoliopsida > Poales > Poaceae > Poa > Poa annua. The sequence continues at coordinate 40,265,855 of CM049429.1, read as the reverse complement.
CCTTGACAAGTCTTTCTTCAAAGACGTCTGACAACTGGGCTTGCCTCTTTGATGCGCGTTTGGCGATGTCATCAGCCTCTTGGTTCTCCTTTCTTGGGATGTGCATGAGCTCCATTCCCCTGAAGTGCTTCTCAAGCCTACGGACCTCTTCAAGGTATGCAGCCATGTGGTCGTCCTTAGACTTATAGCTTTTGCTGGAGAAGTTGACGAGCAGCTGGGAGTCGCCCTTGATGAGCAGGTGCTTGATGCCTAGAGCGATTGCGACGCGTAGGCCAGCAAGCAAGCCTTCATACTCAGCAATATTGTTGGAGATCTTGTCGATTCCAAAGCACAGCTGGACCACGTATTATAGCTTGTCGCCTTTTGGTGAGTTCAGGACCACGCCAGCCCCACCGTGGCGACAAGCGAAAGCTCCGTCGAACTTCATGGTCTAGTGGCTGGGCATTTTGTCTCCAGAGGGCTCTTGCCCTTCTCCCCAACGCTCTTCAGGGGTTGGGTTAGTCCATTCTGCGATGAAGTCTGCCAGCGCTCTTCCTTTGATTACCCTTGTGGAATCGAAGCGCAGGTTGAATGGCTGTAGCTCTATGTTCCATCCTGCGACACGATCTGCTCCAGGGGAAAGGGGGTGACCACCGTGATGGGGTTCCCCTGGAAGTAGTGTCGCAGCTTTCTTGAGGCGATGAGGATTGCAACGAGGATCTTCTGCTGCATTGTGTACCGCTCGCGAGCATCACGCAGTACTGTGAAGACGAAATAGACTGGATGCTCGACAAGGTTTGTCAGTTTAGCCTTGGTGCCTTCTGCCTGAAGGGGCTCTGCTGGGCCCTCAAGGGGGTTGGCCTCTAGAGGCTCGTCAGGGCCCTCGAGGGGGTTGGCCTCTGGAGGCTCTTTGGGGCCCTCGAGGGGGTTGGCCTCTGGAGGCTCTTCAGGCTCCCTGGCGCGATCATCCTATAGCGGCTGACTTGGGGCAGGCCCCGCTTGTGGCTTTGGGACTGGCGGTGGTTTTGCGAGGCCTAGTCCATTGTCGAGCTCGTCGTCAGGTTTTTTTTGGCTTTGGAGTGGTTGCGCTCTTCTTGTGGAGTACTGGCTCTTCCCTTTCTACCACAAGGACGACACTGGCGGTCTGTGGAGTGGCTGATAGATACAGCTTCAGGTGCTCGCCTGTCCTTGGGGCGACCATGACTGGTGGGCTGGCCAGGTACCTCTTCAAGTCCTCAAATGCTTTTTCCGCTTTAGGGTCCACTTGAAAGTGCCGGTTCTTTTCATGATCTTGAAGAACGGCAGGGCTCTTTCGCAAAACTTGGAGATGAATCTACCCAAGCTGGCTATGCAGCCTGCTAGGCGTTGCATGTCCTTGAGCCGGCGTGGAGGTTGCATTTCCTCTATGGCCTTGATTTTGTCAGGGTTTGCCTCTATGCCCCGGTGGGACACGAGGAAACCAAGCAATTTGCCTGAAGGCACTCCGAAGACGCACTTGGCGGGGTTGAGCTTGATGTTCACCTTGCACAAGCTGGCGAAAGTCTCTTCAAGGTCCCTGAGGAGAGTATTTCCCTCTCGAGATTTTACGATAATGTCATCGACATAAGCCTCGACATTTCTACCCATTTGCTCGCCAATCGCTATCCTCATTAGCCTCTAGAAAGTGGCTCCGACGTTTTTTAGGCCGAAGGGCATGCACACATAGCAATACACACCGCAAGGGGTGAGGAAAGCCGTCTTCTCCTCATCTTCCTTAGCCATTTTTATCTGATGATAACCAGAGAAGGCATCGAGAAAGCAGAGGAGGTTGCAGCCTGCCGTGGAGTCCACAATCTGGTTGATTCTTGGCATGGGATAAGGGTCCTTGGGGCAAGCCTTGTTCACATTAGTGTAGTCGATGCAGAGGCGGCCTCCTCCGACGGGTTTTGGGACGACCACACCGTTGGAGAGCCAAGTGGGGTGTGCGACTTCGCGGACGACCTTTGCCGCTTTTAGCTTCTCGGCCCTTTTTGACAATGAATTCTTGCTTCTCGGGGGCTTGTTTTCTTGCTTTTTGCTTGACGGGGCGCACGTTTGGACACACAGCTAAGTGGTGCTCGATCACCTCCCTTGGTACACCGGACTTATCTTACAGTGTCCACGCGAACATGTCCGAGTTTGCCTGGAGGAAGGCGACGAGCGTGCTTTCCTATTTGGGAGGCAGCGCGGCGCCAATGGTGACGCTAGCCCCCGAGCCCTCAGCCCCCGAGCTGCTGGAGCTTAGAGAGACTTTCTTTGTAGCGGCTGGCTCCTGGGAGAACAACTGCTTTTTCTTCTTGGGTCTCTCGAGAGGCTTCATGTCCTCATCAACAGGGAACTCCATGGCGGCTGCCTTGTAGGCTGTCTCGACAGTGCGCGTAGCATCCAGGACATGTCCACGGATGGTGATTGTGCCAGCGCTGCCAGGGATCTTGACCATGTTGTAGGCATGATGCATGACGGCCATGAATTTCGCGAGCGCGGGGTTGCCGAGGATGGCGTTGTATGGCAGGCCGATGTGCGCAACATTGAAATCGATGTGCTCGATGTGGTAGTTTACCTTGCTCCCGAAGGTGACGGCGAGCCTGACCTGCCCCAGAGGCTCGATCGAGCCGCTGGTGACTCCCGTGAAGTGCCTAGAGGGTGTGAGCCGATCGTAGGGCACTTGAAGCGCTTCGAACGTCTCAACGGAGATGACATTCAGGCTTGCTCCACCATCAATGAGCGTCTTGGAGACGGCGATGTTGTCGATGGTGGGGCTGCAGACCATCGGGAGGGTTCCAACAGTCTTGGTGGACTTGGGGTGGTCCTGAGCGTTGAAGGCGATGGTTTATTGTGACCACTTGAGGGGCCTAGAGGTCTCGAGGCTGGGGAGGATGGCATTGAGTTCGCGAGCGAACTGCTTGAACTGATTATTCGACTTTGGCGCCTGCGCCCCGCCGAGGATGCAGGACATGGCGCCTCTTAGAGCTTGATAGCCACCATCTTCCTCGTCAGGGAGGTTGCAATTTTTCTCCGCAGCGTTGGCCTGGTTGCCAGATGGTTTATGGTAGCCGCTCTTGCGCTCACTTCCGCGGTAGCCACGGCCTCGACCGCGGCTGCCACAGCCTTCTGCTTGCTCGCGCTCTTTGCTCAACCTCTTGAGGTCGAAGCAAGTCTCGTTAGAGTGACCGCGCCTGTTGTGGTAGATGCAGAATGGGCGGTGGTCGTCTTTCCTCTCCCCAGGATCGGGAGAGTCCCTGCGGGTGCCCTTCGCATCAGGCTCTGCCGCGAGGACCGTAGTGGCCTTGCGCTTGGGCTCCTCCTTCTTCTTCTGGCTCCTGGACCCCTCAGCGTGCTCGTCCCCTCTCGAGGACATTTTGACGAAGAGGAGTCCCTCTTCAGCCTTGGCGCACTTGTCCGCCAGGTCGAACAGCTTCACCACAGAGGTGAGCTTGTCGTGGATACCCAGCTTCTCGAGCATCCTGCTGTTGGTGACGCCCTCGCGGAAGGCGGCGATGACTTGGGTGTCAGGGATTTCGGGATCTTTTTGCGCTCTTGGCTGAAGCGCTGGATGTACTTGCGGAGGGTCTCATCCTTCTTCTGCACCACAGCGCGCATGTCGTTGTGGGTGAGAGCGCGCTCGTACGTCCCCTTGAAGTTGGAGACGAACTGCTTGCAGAGCTCCTCCCACGAGTTCACAGAGTCCTCGGGAAGGTTCAGGAGCCACGACAGCGCAGAGTCGCGAAGCGCGTGGGAGAACCAGTTGGCCATGACCTTGTCGTCTCCGCCAGCCGCTTGGATGGAGGTGGTGTAAAGCTGCAGGAACTCGATGGGGTTGCTGGAGCCGTCGTAACCCTTGGGGAGAGCCGGCCTGAACTTCGGGGGCCAAACCACGCGGCGTAGGGAGCGGGTGAACGCCATGCAGCCGGTGGCGTACGTGGCGACTCCGCGCTGCAGCGCGCTGCGGTTCTGCTGGCCCGCCTGGCCGATTTCTTCCACGAGCCTGTTCTGGCGGTTGCGCTGGAGCTCCATCCCCACGCGAGCGTCGGGCGCGGTGCGCTGCACGATCATGCAATCGTGCGGCGAGGACGCGCGCGAGGCAACCCTCTGCGTCTTAGCCGCCGCCGCAGGTCGTGGCGGAGGCGGAGGCGCGTCTGGCGCGACCGTGCCTGCGAGGGAGGGGTGCATGATGGACTGCGACGGAGCGGGGCGCGTCGTGGCGATGCCGACGAGCTGGTTGAGGCGCTCCAGCCACTGCTCGTGGGCCTCAGCGGTAGGCTGATAGCGGAGAAGTTCCTGCGCAATGAGCAGTGCGGTGTGAGGCGCGGGGTCCGTCCTGCCAGGACCGGAGCCGCTTGGGCGCCGCATCGGGTGTGACGACTACGCGTCCTCTTGGTGCTCGGAGTTGTGCTCGGGGTCTTCTGTATGAGGGCCCGAGTTGGCTCGCTTTTCACGGCGGGGTCGCCCCCGTCGTGCGCGTGTGGCCGTGGCGCCTGGCGTGGCGCACGCTCCTTCAGGCGCGCGTCTGTTAGCGCGGGCGGCGCGGGTAGCGCGGGTGTTCGCCATGGCGCGGAGGCGGCTCGAAGGTCGTTGACGCGCCTCAATCCCCTACCTGGCGCGCCAAATGTCGGGTTATGACTCCCACGGAACAGGGGTAGTCACTTCCTGAAGAGTAGTTCGTGAAGGGGATTGAACACGGAGGTCAAGACCCTCGAGTGGCACGTCGACGGTGCTCGCCAGGCCTAGAGAGGAAACACCCACGACAGAGAAAGACACCAGCCCATACCCGGCCCTGAGGAGGATGTAAGACCGCTACTCCTGCTTGTCTTTATTGCACTGTGGAGGTTAAAGTACAGTTGAGCTTGCCGAGGGCTCTCTTGAGGCAGTTCGTGTCTGGGCAGGGAAGCAAAGGTCTTATTCCTCCTCCAAACCAAGGCTATCCTACTCAGTTGAGCTAGGGCTTACAAGTGTTCTCTTAGCCAATTTGCCGACCGCCTCTACGGTGGAGGTCTTGCTCCTTTTATAGGCACTGCAGGCGTCTTCCTTACGCTTGGCCTCCAAGGTGGGCTCCCACACGGCAGCGGCGTGAAGGAGTTGGAGTCCACCGCTACGGGCTCGTCCCTGGACGGGGTCCATCGTCGATAAAGTTGGGCGCGGTGGCCGACAAGATGCAGACCACGTAGTACAGCTCGCAGGGTCCACAGTCTCCGGGGTGGAGCCCACGATGAAGATCTTCTTGGAGTGTTGCGCCGTCCAGCTGCTTTATCATCAGAGAGGAAGGTATTAGCTGTCCTGGCGCAGCCGACGCAACTTTATTGACTCCTGTATCACCAAAACGGCAAAGGGGGGCGCCCGCGTCACCCTGTGGGTAAGGCAGAGGCCATGTGCGTCCTGCCGTACTTCCTTGGGCGCGAAGTTTCGCCTCAGGCCTAGGGAGGCTTGTGGAGAGGTTTCTGTTGACTTCCCTCCAGGCGCGCTGCGCCTCGGGAGGGTCTCTTGAAGCGCGGGTCCTCTTCAGGCCCCGACTTTCTCTTCAGGCCCTCGAGGGGATTTGCCTCTCGGGGGTCTCTTCAAGCGAGGGCTTGGTCCTTAGTCGTTTCGTTTGATCAGCCCGCGTGCGGGGCCTGCGGAGAGTGGACTCTTCATACCCCAGTCTCCACTGGGCCGACATTCCCATGTCTAATCCATCTGCAAACTCCCACCACTAATTCCGCTTCCCCTTCCCTTTTGTTTGCCAGACACGCTGTTAATGTTGGCGATTAGCTCGTGCGTCGTCAGCTCTCTCTTATTGAAGATCCTCCTATTGCGCTCTTTCCAAATTGCCCAACCTGAGTAGGGTGAGATCGTACCTGTTTTGGTAGTGTTTGGTTGTAATCCATAGTGAATGGTTCGGCCCACTTTAAAGAATATTCTATTTAGACGCCGATTCGTTTGGTCCCTCCAAATCGGCCGCACCATTTGGCCCACGTCGTTATCGTTAGTGGTTACTGATACATCCATTTTGCATCACTATTTTATATCATAATTTACTACTATTCATTGATATATATCAGATTTGGAGATGATACTTATGTTATTTCATCTATTTTGCATGATTGATGATCATTGGAGGATGGAATCCCGGAGGTTGAATTCTGCTGGAAAAACCACCGTCAAGATACAATATTTGGGAAGACTAAAAGAACAAAGTGGTCAACTGGGAATTATTTCTGAATTATTTCATCAAGGGAACCAAAATGGGAGCCTGGGGAGGGGCCCAGAAGGCCCACACCACCTCCCGGTGCGGCTCCCTAGGCCGCCGCGCCACCAGGCGATACAGGCGCCCTGGCCCACCACTCGGCGTACCTCTTCACGTACTTCCTCCCCCGAAGACCTAAGATTTATAAGAAGGACATAAACCATCTCCAGCGCCACCACGAGGCGGAGAAGGCGCAGAGATAAAAGCTCTCCGGCAGGCGGTGTTGTCGCCGGGGAAATTCCCTCCCCGGAGGGGGGAAATCCTCACCATCGTCACCGTCATCGAGCTGCACTCCATCACCATCGCCAACACCACCATCTCCACCGCTTATGCCGTCATCTCCATCCATCCACTCCGTTCCCGCTGTAACATCTAGGGCTAAACTATGTGTATTTGATAGTGGAAACTCTCCCGGTGTTGATTACTCTTGTTATTGATGCTATTGAGTGAAACCGTTGAACTAGGGTTTATGTTCAGATTGTTATCCATCATTATATCACCTCTGATCATGTTCATTATGGTGTGTTGTGAGTAGTTCGTTGTGTTCTTGAGGACATGGGAGAAGTCTAGATGTTAGTAGTGAACTATGTTGATTAATATTTGATGTTTTGATATTTAAGTTGTGGTGCCATTCTTCTAGTGGTGTCATGTGAACGTCGACTACATGACAATTCACCTTTATGGGCCTAGCGGAATGCATCGTGTACTCGGTTATCATTTGTGGCGTTGCCGGAGTGACATAAATCTAAACCCCCGTTGGTATTCCGATGCACGAGGGATCGCAGGATCTCGGAGTTTAAGGCTATGGTTAGATTTATATTATTTACTTTCTTGTATTTGCGGATGCTTTCAAGGGGTATAATCATAAGTATGTATCAGTCCTAGAAAGGGCGGTGCATTAGCATAGGTTCACCCACACGACACTTATCTAAACACTACAGATTATTCATCAATATGAAGCGAAAACACTAGACAGAAATCCCGTGTGTCCTCAAGAACGTTTGGTCATCATAAGTAAACAAACCGGCTTGTCCTTTGCTCTCAAAAGGATTAGGACTCGCTGCAATTATAATTGCCGCCCTCTATTTACTCACACTTTATTTCTCTGTTATATCAAACTCTGCTAAAAACTTGTCTGCTAGTGTTTACAGTGAAATCCTCATCAAGACCACTTGTCAACACCTTCTGCTCCTCGTTGGGTTCGACACTCTTATTTATCGAAAGTTCTGCGATACACCCCCTATACTTTGGGAGTCTTTCAGTTTTGTAACTTGTTAGCTCTAGCTTGTTCGATACACTCCAATGTATTGACCCGTTCGCGGGCTGTGGTTTTCTTTGTAGTTGAGGAGACTCCGTACGAGCAGGTGGGTGGCTTCTACGTGGAGTTCGACGACGAGATCTACGATGAGTAGTTAGAGTTCCCCTGGGCTTCTTCCTGGTGGACCGTGTGGATGGGCATTCTCTTTTCGTTTAGGCCTTGTGCCTTTGCTTCTTGTCTGTACTCATACCGGCATGTTTTCCGCTGCATGATGTAATGTTGGGACATGTCTCCTCTGCTTGGTGATATTCGCTACATTTGCTCAGTAAGAGCTTTGAATACTTATTTCCTTTCCTTGTGTCCTAGGTTTATCCTGTGATTTCCATTCTGTTTCCAAACCGACTCGTATACTATGTGTGTATGTTTGAAGTATACACATTGGTAGGATTTTGGATTCTTGCGTGAACAATCATGAGATGTACGTGACGTTGGGATCGCTAGGAGCTGTCGGCCGATGACCATTCCGAGCCTAGCCTGCCTGTTTCCTTGGATTGGTCATCCCCAGTTTGCTCCTAGTTATGGGGCCCAACCGGTACGTCTTGTTTGTGTAGCCTGAATCCAGGGTCTGACAGCTTAGTCCTTTCCGGACTCAAGCCCCGTCTCGAAGCTCCATTACATAGGGCAGCCGGTGCTTGGGCAAGAGCTACAGTCCGTACTCTGTAGTTTGTGTACAACGCCAAACAAATCTACCGGCTACACTCCTTTCTTCTTAGTATATGGCGCAGAGGAAGTGCTACCCACCGACATGAAATATGATTCCACAAGAGTTCAAGCCTATATCGAGCAAGACGTAGAAGGTGCAAGACATGATAGCCTTGACTTGTTAGATGAAGAAAGAGTCACTCTCCATCGCTCCGCCTTGTACCAGCAACAACTTCGCCCGCTATCATGACCGGAGAGTGCGGAAGAGAAGCTTCAGAACAGGTGACCTGGTTCTCCGCCTAATCCAAGACAAAAAAGGCTGCACAAGTTATCCCCGCCTTGGGAAGGACCGTTTATAGTCACAAAGGCGCTGCTCAATGGTTCCTACTACCTGTCCGACATCCGCGACGCAGAAGAAAAGAAAAGGCGAAAGAAGGCGGCAGGAAGGAGAGGAACCAAGCGTAAAAGAGGCATTGACGACCCGTTCGCACAAACAAGACGACCTTGGAACATTGTGCAGCTACGTACTTTTTACACTTAGCAATTATAATTGTAATAAGTTATATATGATTATGAAATAAAAGTCAATGGTTCCTCATCTGTGTTGAGAAGTATGCCATCTTTTATCTTTTCTTGCAATCATATACCCATATGTATCTAAGTTACCTAATTTCTAGCTCCGTGCAAAGGTTCAAACTGGTAGGTACTTACAGATTTCGAGCCAACCCAAAGGAAAAATCAACTTTTTGCGCCGCCTAATTCCTTTACTTTTGATTACTTATATGCAGTTCGCCTAGTAGTGTGTCTTTGGCGCCAACATGTTGGCTTTGGTTCCTGATTCTAGACTTATGGTACTAGTCCTGGTTGTTTCAGCTAAAGTTTCTGGCTGAGGTTTGCCAACATACAAACAGTCAAGCATATAAGTCAAAATAAAATTAAGCCGGGCCAAATAAAACAAAGCAAGTCTACTTCAGTAGCACAATAAACAAGTTAGCTGGCTCTCGCCTAGCAATACATCTCCAAAAGTTATTTACAAATATTACAAGTTGAGATATAATTGTTTCAGGGCAGGAGGAGGCTAGCCGTAAAGAAACAAAACGAAGGGCACCGACAACAACGACATTGGCTCGGGGGCCACCTATATTAGGCACGGGGGCTGACACCTCAGCCCCAGAGCTATCGCTCCCCTCCGCCTCTGCCATGGCGGCAACTCCGACTTCTCCAGCATTCGGCACAGGATCCGATAGAAGACCGTCGTATCCACCATGTCGGCAACCCGCGTGGCATAGCCGGCAACGCTGTTCAGCACAACGGCCGGTCGGACCTTAATGCCGTCATCATAAGTAGACGGCATGCCCTCGGTGACGACGTCAATCTCCACCTCGGGGTAGTGTGCCATGAACAAGACTAGCGCAGTCTTGGCACCACCCCGCGCCTCCGACTTCAACGAGCTTTTGTGTAGCTTTGTTGCTTGCTCCAGCACGTTGGGCACATCGCTGAAGTCGGTGGGCTCCTAGCTGTCAGAGGAGATGAAGAACTTGGCGGCAAACCGCTTGGACGCCGCCAAAGTCTCGCTGATCATCTCACCCAGGCGCGCAAGACGATCTAGGTGGGGGCTGACAACCTTGTCGTCGCCTAAGCCATCATTAACTGCATAAAAAAAATGTCATAATTAGCCCAGGCTAACAATTTATTTGACGACAAGGTGAAGAATGAGGAAAAACTTACCAAGGACCGAGTTATGGAAGGCGGACAGCTCGATCATATGAGCTGCCACCGCTGCGAGATCTGAAGCTGGGTAACCTAGCCGTTATAAATCCCGACCTCGACGACTCCAGCCTTCTTCCCCACATCCATCCATAGGCTAGAGGAACCCCGTCTCTGATCAACTATGCCGATACTCTGACAGTTGGCGCCCATCTTGGGGCATAAGGTTTCTGGCGTCACATCCAGGCGGGAACACTTGGCAGCCTTATGCTTGAGTATTAACAATTCCGATAAATACAGTTATAGCATAACACAAAAAATATATTATAGACTTATGAGATAATGCGATAAATACTACATATTTATTTGCCTCTAGGGCATATCTCCTTCAGTCTCCCACTTGCATTAGAGTACAAATAAACCAGCTGCATTTACTTTCAATCATATCTCTAACATCCCAAGTTTGTTAAATAGAAATAAAAGGTGTGTTTGAGCATTGCTTGCATCTCATTTAATTTGGACAAGAATTTGCATTTAAACTTTGAAATGTTTGGTTTTAAAAGAAGGGTTAAACTCTTGTTATTTATGGTGAACCCAAAATATTCCAAAGTTTCAAAATCCAAGACTGCCATTGGCTTCCTTGTGAAATTCTGAATCTCCTAATATTTTTCTACAAATTTTCCTTATTTCAGAAAGGCCCCAAACTATTTAAATAAGTAACCAGGGGCATGTTTGTGAAGAAAACAATCTTCAGCGGGTTTTCCATAAAAAGGTGTCGTCTTCAACCTTCTAACGGCGCGTGCGCCCGTGTCGTGCACCGGGCCGTCCAACGTCGCCTCCGCGCCGCGATTCGCGCCGCCGACGCTCCCTGGCCTATTTGAAGCCCTCCGCCGCCGCGTGGAGAAACCCTATTCCATTCCCGTTTCTCTTCTTCCCCAAATTCCCCACCGAAACCCTAGTTTCAATCGTCTCTGATTTCCGGCGATTGTCCCCGACTCCAGCCACGCCTAGCTCCAGCGAGCAGCTCGGAAGCTGCGCGTTGATCTTCTCCACCTCCTCTTCGAGCTGTTCGTGCAGGGAAGACCGGAGCATGAAGAATCGTTCGATTTCCTCCGTTCGGGTCCGCCGTCGTCGAGCTTGATTTCCGACCGTCTCCGTCGTCCCCTCGCCTCCTCGCCACCTCTACGAGCTACAGGCTGCCTCTAGGATCCTCCATGTGCCCTCCTTCTTCTCCATCTTTCTCGGATTTTGCGGGTCACCGTGCTCCTTCTCCGACCGCCGCACGGGCATGTCACCGAAGTAACTCCGGTGACCATTGAGGGGCGGCGCCACAATCCTTTGGTCCGCCCTAGCCTCCTCCACCGATTTCTGCAGAGGAATCGCTCCAACTCCTTCGGGAGCGAACGATTCGTGCTCGGCAGGGAGGGTTCGCCATTGATGCCGTCATGCTGATGAAATCATCCTTTTCTTTTATTATTTCCGAAAATCAAATCCTTTTCTGTAATTGTTTTATTCTATGACATGTGGGACCATGATGTCGGAGTTTAAATATTTTCCATTACTATTTTCTGAAATGATTAAAAGTATGACATGTGGGGCCAAGCTATTTAAATAAATTTGAATTTTGAATTAAATTATTTAAACTTTAAAATTCATAACTAATTCATTTTAAATCAGACAAATGTGATTTTTATTTCAAAATATTCAGAAAAATAAAATCTATTCAATTATAATTTAATCATGCATACTCAATACAATCAAAGTGATGGTATTAGTCTCACACTAATAAACCTAATTCTAATTATGGGTATGTTTATAACACCCATTTAATTTGATGCTTGCATCTAGGGTATCCTAAATGACATATCATTCATGTGATTGTGCATCCCATCAATATCGTATTGATTGTGTCATTCCTTTCCGGTATTTTGTTCTTCGCGATATGATTCGAGCCCGAGAGTGCTGGTAACGCCCCCGAAGAGCAATACCCAACTACTGAAGAGCAAGGCAAGCATAACCTCATATTTACGCATGTAAGATTTCAAAAGTATTTGATTCTTGTGTTATGCATACGGTACAAAGATGTTTTTGGTCGAGGTATAGATTGTCACTTCGTTGCATCGCCGCTTAGACTTGCTTAGTAGTTTCCTTCTCCATCTACTCGAGATGGTTGAGGTGGAATGGGTATGCATGACTTATTTATTTATTTATTGTTAAAGACTTGGACGAGAGGCCACATTGGGATTTTGGTGGGTTGTCTCGTTCTTGTCGACACTAGGACCTGAGTTCTCGTCTTTGAACCAAGACTATTCGTGCATCCACACGGGGCTCGTAAACCCCTCGACTCCAACTTGCCTAGCCTACTACGTGAAGCCACTAGTTTGAGTGTTCCATTTGCAGGTGCGGTAAAATGATTTGAGGAAAGTGAGGGCCAGGTTCAAGTGGGTTGCGGTCACATGTCTTGGACTTGGCAACCCGCACTAGGGACCGTTGCTCGTTGGTGGTCAGACCTACTGATGCGGCTCATGGAAATAGGCGAAGCTTGGGAAAGGTCGTGGCAAACCCTTCTGCCGGCACTCCTAGGTAGAATGCTAATGTCTGGCGCATCGGATGGTTGGCGCGTGTGGGTAGTTACACCCCCTGCAGGGTCAATCTTTCAGAAAGTCGTGTCCACGGTTTACGGACGACTTGGTACCTCATGTCTGATGATCATTGACAACTTAAAACTAATCACAAATCTGTCAACTGAGGGTGCATAGGATTGCTTCCTCGGGTTGAGCGAGGGGGTTATTCTCGTGGGAGGTGCAAACTATGACATCCCGGTGGCTACAGAAGATGGAGGATGAAGTCAGAGGTGTTACTCACTTACCCCATTTTAAAAGTCTACTGCTTGGAGATTCTGTCCTTCCTCGACTTGATAATAAAGTTGGCTTTATGCAAAGAACACCATTCTTACTCTGTGAACGGGCAGATATACAATAGGTTAAATAAGTCTTGGTGAGTACCTCCTGTACTCAGCCTTGCGCACATTTTGGACATGTGAAGGTTCCTACTCCACTGCTGGTTTCCACATGGACATCGACGAGTAGATCGGGGTTCCCGGGCAGCAGCCTGGAAACGATGGGCGGGGCGTCGCTTATGTGATGCCTCTTAGGCCTTTTGGTTCTTGTTATGTAGCATAACATAATTTGCTTTCGTTGTTTGGTGTACTGTTGGGTTAGTGACCTCTGCTTGTAATATTTGCTATCTTCACTCTGCTAAGAGTTTGTGTAATATTGCTTTGAGTCGTAAAGTCACTGTTGTGTTACCGAATGTTCAACTGTTGGCTCTCGAGATCAAGGTTAGGCTTATATCAGATGAAGGTCTGGGATTTGTCTAGCTTGGCTCTCCGGGGTGCTACAATATCCCCTTTTCTAATAAGCGTTATATGATAATGTCTACTTGTGGAAGAGTGCTACTTCAACAATCTGTACCATACAGAATTGTATGTTCTTTCAATTCATTGATATCACCTTGTTTGATATCATCAAGTTATCTGATAACATATATACGAATATCATAACTAAGTGAGACTTCTGTTTCCCAGCGCTTACTCTGATTCTGTTAACAAGGAAAATGCATTGCAAACACACTCAGTTATAGAGAACTCTTTGTAACATTGAAAATCTCGCGATATCTATACACATTTCATACCTATGTAGAGTTTTGACATTTCAATGTCAATCTAGTGCCAAATACTTTTCTACTTCTAGTAAATTCAAAATTTACTTTTATAATTGTTCTTCCTATAAGAACATGGGTCACACTTTATTGAGCACATAATATGGTTCCTATATGATGATGTCTAATATCACAATATAATAGACAACATATCTTATAACCACTATTATCGTGTAACAATACACTTAATGTTTAACTGGATTTCCAAGGACCTTTCATTGGTTTTGACCTTTCAGAATCAATCCAAATAAAAAACAACTCGACTTTCTATTTAATATTCATGTTCTATTGTAAATAGACACAATCTTTTAAACAGTAATGTAGTCAACAAATTTGATTTTGTCCAAGACACTTTTCTTGACAAAATATGCTTCAATGTTTTTCTTATAATTGCATTCTCTCATATTACACTTTATATGATGATAAAGCAATCTTATTCTTTTAATAAGATTTAGAGTAACATTACTGTTGTCGGCCCAGTGAGGACCAGGGTCAAAGCCCATTCTCCACAACCCTCGCACGCGACAACATCGAAGAAACCACTAAGGACCAAGCACCGCTTGGAGAGACTCTCGAGAGGCAAGTCCTCTCGAGGGCCTGAAGAGGAAGCGAGGGCCTGAAGAGGCCACCCTCGCTTCAGGATACTCTACAAGACTTCCCTCGCCTGGAGAGGAGTCAACGCAAATCTTTCTAGAAGGGCCACCGAGGCGCTGTGGAGATACTTTGCTGCGAAGTATCTTTTACAGGGTGGACATGGCCTCTGCAGCAGCCGTAGACTGACGCACACCTCCGCAGACGATGACGCGGACGCCGTAGTTGCCATTCTGGTGAATAAAGGAGTCAACAAAGCTGCACCGCCAGAGCCGGACTACGAAGCTTTCCTCTTTGGTGATAAAGCAACTGGACGGCGCAACGCTCCAAGGGAAACGTCATCGTGGGCTCCGTCACGATCTCTGCAGCGCCTGCTGGCCGTTCTGCGCGGACGGTGGATTGTCGGCCGCCACGGCTACCTTTTGCACGGATGGACCGAGTCCCTGAACTATTCTGCGGCGGTGAACTCCACTCCTTCGCGCCACTGCCATGTGGGAACCCATCCTCTGCATAAAGTGCAAGGATGAGGCCCCGGGCGCCTATAAAAGGAGCAGGAGCACCTCCGTAGCAAAGAATCGATCATTCATGCCCTTGAAACCTAGTCAAGAGCATAGGATAGCCAACTAGCTTAAGGAGAAAGAGAGTCATAGCTTCCCCCATCGAGCTCCACACTTCCTAAGGAGAGCCCTCGGCAAGCTTATTGTACTGTAACCTCTGCAGTGCAATACAGACATGCAGGAGTAGCGGTGTTACCTCCTCCTGAGGGTCGTGTACCTGGGTACGGGCTGGTGTCCACCTCTGCCATGTTGTTCCTCCCAGGCTCGACGAGCACCGTCGTCGTGCCTCTCGAGGGTTGTTTGACCTCCGTGTTCGGTCCCCCTTCGAACAATCGCTTCAGGGTGTGACTATACCTGTTCCGTGGGAGTCACTCTCCGACATTTAGCGCGCCAGGTAGGGGACTGAGGCACGTCTGAAATCTTCGAGCCACTTTCGTGACATGACGGACACCCCCGCCACTCGCGCAGCCCGCGCCAACAAGCGCGCACCTGGAGGAACACATACGCGTCCGGCGCCACCGCCACTCATGGCCGTCGAGGTCGTCCCCGCCGACAGGAGCGCGCCAACACCGGCCCGCACATAGTGGAGCCTCAGAGCGAGGCCGAGCGCGACGGGGAGGAGCCCTCTGAGCACCTTGATGACGCCGAGTCCTCGCACCCGTCGCGATGCCCGAGCGGCTCCTCCCAACGACGTGCAGAGCCCTGACCGCACACCGCTCTGCTCATGGCGCAAGAACTTCTCTGTACCGGCCTACTCCAGAGGCTCCATCGCCGTCGATTGTGCACCACTATCTCGCGGGAACGGCTGCGCCTGACGCGCTTCCGCCTCCTCTGGGACCCGCTCTGGCCGCGACACAGAGAGCTGTCCCCCACTCGTCCTTGCAGCGCGACTGCCAACTCGTGCAGCACATCAGGCCGGATGCACGCGTCGGGATGGAGCGCCAGCGTGACCGCCAGAACCGTCTCGTGGAGGAGACTGGCCAGGCGGGCCAGTAGAACCGCGGGGCTATCCAGAATAGGATCGCCACGTACGCCACGGGCTGCATGGCGTTTAGCCGTGTTCTGTGCCACGTGGCCTTAGAAGTTCATGCCAGCTCTTCCCAAGGGCTACGACGGCTCCAGCAACCCCATCGAGTTCCTGCAGCTCTACATCACCTCCATCCAAGCTACAGGAGGAGAGACGAAAAGGTCATGGCCAACTGGTTCCCCCACGCGCTTCGTGACTCCGCACTGTCATGGCTCCTGAACTTGCCTGAGGACTCCGTGACCTCGTGGGAGGAGCTCTGCAAGCAGTTCATTGCCAACTTCAAGGGCGTACGAGCGTGCGCTCACCCACAACGACCTGCGCGATGTGGTGTAGAAGAAGGACAAGACCCTCCACAAGAACATCCAGCGCTTCAGGCAAGTGCGCAACAAAATCCCGAACATCCCTCACACCCAGGTCATCGCCGCCTTCCGCGAGGCCGTCACGAACCGCATGATGCTCGAGAAGCTAGGTATCCACGACAAGCTCACCTCCGTGGTGAAGCTGTTCGACCTAGTTGATAAGTGTGCCAAGGCTGAAGAGGGACTCCTCTTTGTCAAGATGAGCTCGCGAGGCGACGACCCTGCCGAGGGGTCAAAGAGCTACAAGAAGAAGGACGAGCCCAAGCGCAAGGCCACCATGGTCCTCGCGGCAGAGCCAGACGCCAAGGGCTTCGGTAGAGACTCTCCAGAGCCCGACGAGAAGAAGGAGGACAACCGTCCGTTCTGCGTCTACCACAACAGGCGCGGACACTCTACAAAGACCTGCTTCGACCTCAAGAGGCTGAGCAAGGAGCGCGAGCAGGCCGAGGGCAGCAGAAGCCGCGGCAGAGGCCATGGCTACCGCGGAGGCGGACGCAAGGGCGGCTACCAGAGGCCATCAAGCACTCAAGACAACACCGCCGAGAAAAACAACAACGTCCCTGACGAGGAAGATAGAGGCTACCGAGCCCCAAGAGGGGCTATGGCCTCGGTGGGGCTCAGGCGCCCAAGTCGAACAACCAGCTCAAGCAGTTCGCCCGCGAGCTCAATGACGCGCTCCCCAGCGTCGAGGTCTCCAGGCCACTCAAGTGGTCGCAGTACACCATCGCCTTCGACGCCCAGGACCACCCCAAGTCCACCAAGACTGTTGGAACCCTCCCCCTGGTCTGCTCCCCACCATCAACAACATCGTTGTCTCTAAGACACTCATCGATGGGGGTGCAGGCCTGAACGTCATCTATGTCGAGACCTTTGAGACGCTTCAAGTGCCCTACGAGTGGCTTATGCCCTCTAGGCCATTCACGGGGGTCACCAGTGGCTCAATTGAGCCTCTGGGCAGCTCCGGCTCGCTGTTACCTTCAGCACGCAGAAGAACTACCGCACCGAGCTCATCGACTTCCACATCGCGCACATCGGCTTGCCGTACAACACCATCCTCGGTTACCTCGCCCTCGCGAAGTTCATGGCCGTCACACATCATGCATACAACATGGTCAAGA
Organism: Poa annua; assembly: GCA_026929855.1. Classification (NCBI taxonomy): domain Eukaryota; kingdom Viridiplantae; phylum Streptophyta; class Magnoliopsida; order Poales; family Poaceae; genus Poa; species Poa annua. Next base: position 40,248,599 of record CM049429.1, on the reverse strand, counting down.
TTCCTGACAGCGCAGGCATCATCGCCATCCACAATCACATCCTGGACGACATGCGCGCTGTCGAGACCGCCTACAAGGCAGCTGCCATGGCGTTTCCGGCTGAAGAGGACATGGAGCCTCTCGAGAGGCCCAAGAAGAAGAAGAAGAAGTTGTTGTTCTCTCAGGAGCCAGCTTCCACCAAGAAGGTCTCCCTGAGCTTCAGCGGATCAGGGGCTAGCGTCACCTTTAGCGCTGCTTTACCTCCCAAATAGGAAGGCGCGCTCGTCGCCTTTCTCCGGGCAAACTCTGACATGTTTGCATGGACTCCGTCAAACATGTCCGGTGTACCGAGGGAGGTGTTTGAGTACCTTATAGCCGTGTGTCCAAACGCACGCCCCGTCAAGCAAAAAGCAAGAAAACAAGCCCTCGAGAAGCAAGCGTTCATCGTCAAGGAAGTAGAGAAGCTCAAAGCGGCAAATGTTGTACGCAAAGTCGCGGACCCCACTTGTATCTCCAACGGCTTGGTCGTCCCAAAGCCCGCCGGAGGAGGGCGTCTCTACATCGACTACACCGACGTCAACAAGGCATGCCCCAAGGACGCATACCCCATCCCAAGAATCGACCAGATCGTGGACTCCACTGCAGGCTGCGACCTCCTCTGTTTCCTTGACGCCTTCTCTGGTTATCACCAGATCAAGATGGCTAAAGAGGACGAGGAGAAGACAGCAATCCTCACCCCTTGCGGTGTGTATTGATATGTCTGCATGCCCTTCGGCCTGAAGAACGCTGGCGCCACCTTCCAGAGGCTCATGAGGATAGCCCTAGGAGAGCAAATGGATAGAAATGCAGAGGCTTATGTCGACGACACTGTCGTCAAGCCTCGAGAGGGAGACACTCTCTTGAGGGATCTCGAGGAGACCTCGCCAGCCTGAGCAAGGTGAACATCAAGCTAAATCCCGCCAAGAGCGTCTTTGGAGTCCGTTCAGGCAAATTGTTCGGTTTCCTCGTGTCCCAGCGTGGAATAGAAGCAAACCCCAACAAGATCAAGACTATAGAAGAAATGTAGCCTCCTTGCCGGCTCAAAGACATGCTGCGCTTAGCGGGTTGCATGGCCAGCTTGGGCCATTTCATCTCCAAGTTCGGCGAGAAATGGCTCGCTCCCACCTCTCCCACCCTCCCACCGGCGGCTCCCTAGGCGATCACCATGGAGGTCCTACCCTCCTCTGAAGATCTCTACCATGGCGAGGTATGATCCCTATGGGGATCCACACTCTATCGCTCATCTCCTGGACTTCACTCCGGGGCATTCCCTCCGGGCAAAGGTTCCTGAATTGTTCTCCACTCCGGTGAACCTTGTTTCCTCTTCTTCTGGTTTCCAACGGGTGGTTTCTTTTGGCCATGCTTCGTTCCAATTGTCTGAGCTCCATGTTGGATTGGCTTTGTCTTTTGTTCTTGGTGCTGCGTATGATTCTATGGATATTTTGCATATCTCGGGACGAGCATTTCGCTTCCCTCTCTGTTTAAAAGTTGTGGGCTTTCTGATCAATAGAAAGAGGTTCCATTCATGTACGGAATTTCATTGCTATTTCCATTTATGGGGTAAAGGTGGTCCTAATTGGATTTATGAAGAGAATCTTTGGTAGTCAAAAATGGACTTAGAATGGACTACGGTATCTCGCACTTGCAATGGAGAATGAAGGCTTCTATGCCTAGATCCCATGTGCTTATTGGTACTAATACGGTTGTTGTTAATCAAGCCCGAGTGCGTGTCAATCAAGTTGTTTTATCAGCAACTCCTGATGTTAATGATGTGGTTCAACCAACTGTGCACTCCATTCAAGTTGGATCTTTTCTACTTCAATCTGATGATCATGTTGATCACGTCGATCGGATCCAGATCCTGCATGAGCAGGAGACGTTCAGCGGTAATTGTTTGAATTCAAATTTGAATCCTGGGCCGTCTGTTGCAGATAAGCCAGTTGAATCCGTGTCGTCAGCTGGGCACTCTGTTGGAATTGATCAGTCTGTTATTCATGGGCCAACTGGGACAGGAAGCCCATTGCGGAACAACAGGGTTACTCAACCACATATATCTCTGTCTGGTATGTTTGAAACTAACTCGCATATTTGTTTTAAATGTATATCTCCTGGGCATTTTTCTCGCAACTGTACTAGCAAGATACAATGCAGAGTTTGTTATAATTATGGTCATATTGCGCGCCAATGTTTTTTTGTTGCTAAGAGGAGGAAAGTTTGTTACCATATCAAAACAAACTCTGCCTCCATAAATTGTAAAGACTGTCATGCCCCTGGCGACTTGCATTCCAATCTGACTATTGTAGCCACCACCTCGAGCTCTCCGTGCGCTGCAATGGCGAACTATGCTTGTGATCCCTACCCCTTACTCCCACCTGGTATGGAGATTCTTCCACCTGGCCCGCATCGAGTGAAGAGAGGCTATATGGTGGTTGGTATGATCTCCCGATCATCTGTGACGACTGGGTGATCGCCACGATGGCTCCGGAAGCTGCGCCGCATGAATACCATGCCACCATTGTTCTGATTGAACAGTTCCTGGAGGAGAAGAGCTAGCGTGTCAAGGATTCTTCACGTTGTGGACAAGGTGCCGCGCTTATCCAATTCATTAGTGCGGCTGAGAAGGATGCTGCTGTCAATACAAGCCCGCACTTCGTCTGTGACACTATACTCAGGTTCATCCCCCAGAACAGAGGTATTAATCACTGTAATGCCGTCTTTACACATGAGTGCTGGTTGATGCTGATGGACTTTCCGCTAGAGTGCTGGGATGTGGATATTATCGCTAGAACTATCATTCCATATAGTAGATTTGTTGTCTGGAATAAGGAAGCATCCAATAAGGCTAGGATCCTGGTTAAGATTCGTCCGTATAACATTGATACTTTGCCATTTAGTATTGTAGTGCTGCACAACAACAATGACAGGGGTGCTGGGGATTCCTGGACATGTCCCACTTATATTATTTTTAGCACCTTGCTTGGTGAGATTGGGGCAGATGAGGACCCGCTCCCACCTGATGATATTAACCCACATCCTATGCCAATGGGATTTGATGACATTTGGGCTGGAGGACATGGACATGGTGGAACACATGGTGCTGGTGGGTGTTGCCGTAGTATCGGCATAATTCATAGGAGACGGGGGTCCTCTAGCCTACGTATGGACTGTGGGGAAGAAGGTTGGTGTCGTTGAGGACGGGATTGAACACGGCGAGTTTACCCAGCTTCGGATCCCGCAGCGGTGGCGAGATCCTACGTACTAATATAATTCACTATGAGGCAATAGCCGTGAACAGGTTACAATGTGTATGATGCGTATTGAAGCGTGCCCTAAAGGCTTCCTGGTGGCCGACTTATATAGGCGGCCAGACCCCAGGGTACAAGGCAAATACTTGTCCGGCAAGTAATCAGAGTCCTAGACCTAGCCGGCATAGTTGCTGTAACATCCTAAATTTCTCAAAAATTTAAAACTTTGCATCATGCATCATAAAAAGTATGGCAGTGAAATCACATAAGGAGTAGATTGAATTTTAATTATAATGTTAAATAGAATTGTTTTCATTAAAGAGGTTTATTTGAACTCCTCATACAAATCTGTATTTTATTATTTTATTTATTTAACAAAATGATATCAAAAAGTCATAAATTAAATTAGCTTTTCAAAACATATTTTTATGAATTTTTCTGAAATGTTTTGATAAGTTTTAAAAATCAAATTTGAATTAAAGGTATGAAATCAGAAAATTGTTTTATTAAAAAAAAGGGGGAGACGACCCAACTGGGCCGAAGCCCACTGCGTTACCTCTTCTCTACCGCGCGCGCGCGCTGCCTCGGCCCAACAGCAGCCCACCACCCCCTTCTCTCACTGCCAGCCAGGGCCCGCACGTCATCTCCTTCATCATTTAGAACACGAACTACCGAACCCCTAAATCGAATCGGATCAAAATCCGTTGCTAAATCCTGGATTAATCGGTCCCCTACGTCCCCATATAAACCCCCCCCTCCGCCTCCGTCTCCCGCGTCCAAAACCCTAACAGAAACTCGCCAAAATCGCGAGATCATCGCCGACATTGCCGCCGCCGCAATTTGCATCTTTCCGGTGAGTTCAACACCCGAGCTTCATCCCCACACCCCCTCTGCGCCTCCCCGTCACCGTACGCGTCTAATGGACTTGCTCCGGCGTTCTCTTGTGCACCAGGGCGGCAAATCCTTCGACGACTGACGCCGCCGTCCGCCGCGCTTCTCCGACGAGCTCGCAAAGGAGGAGAAGAGCCATCTCGACCGCGTCCGTCACGCCATCGAGTTCGCCACGACCATCCGCGTCCAGTGGTACGAGTTTCGCCCTCCCCTTAGCCGTAGAACACGAGGTCCATCTCTGCCGATGATGGCGCCGCCGCGGGCACGGGATCGCCGGCGAACCGCGCCGCCCGAACCCCCCCCCCTTTAGATCCTGGCCATCGGATCTAGATCCAATGGATCTAGATCGGGTGTATCTGGCGCGTTAGATTTAAAATAGATAGTACGGTCCACGCACGCGATCCGCGCGAACCGGTATCGCCCAATCACAGCACGCCGCGTGGCGCTTTTATTTTCTATTTCGGCAGAGATTTTGTTTTAAAAACAGAAAATAACACAAACTTACAAAAATCATAACTTTCGATCTGTTCATCCAAATTTGATGAATTTTATATCCACGTGAAGCTCTGCTCGTGTAGTTTAATATGGTTTCATTAGTTTATCCTTTTAGTGCATATTAAATTGCGAAATTAAATTGTTTAACTTTCGGATATTAAATCTATAACTTAATTAATAAATTTTCTCTCCAAATAAATCCAATTGTTTTGGAGTTATATTAATGCGCTCTGTCCAGAGAGTGTAATATGAGTTTTATTTGAAATTTCTTCTAATAGACTTAAAGAAGTTGGTTTTATAATTTAAAACTATTAATATGCTCATTATTAAATGATTATTTAAAATATTAAAATATTGATCATTGCATTTTTATGCATGAATAACAGAGAACTTAACAGAGTAATTAATTGGTCTTGTTAAGTTCATTGCATATTAAGCATGCATACATAATTTTTGTATTGATATCTTAAGTGTTATGTTTTGTGTGTTTATTGAGTGTTATTATTTGTCTCTAGATTGTGAAGAGGAGGAAGGTCCTTGTGATTGTTATTCTTGCTGTGCTTGTTCCCTTTGTTACCAAGGCAAGTGACATTCATCATCTATCCTATGTTTTCTATATGCATTATCTGTAGATTTTGAGTAGTATGCATGATAGGGAAATTGTGATACTATCTTATAATGCTAAGTTAGTCTACACTTTGAAAATATCCTAGTAGTGTGTAGCCATCCCTTCCCTTGCAGCCACCAAAAGTTTTATTAGATGCTTAGCTATGCTATAAAGAAGTTTATCTATCAGCTTATAGAATTATGACTAAGTGTTAAAAACCTTGAATGCACTTCTGGGTGGAATTGGTTGTTTGGTTTATGTTGAGTGGCTTCTGGGACTATGCTTGTGGTTGTCTTCGCCTAGGATGAATTTCTATTCTACTTAGGGCCATGAGTATGGTGGTTGTCACCCAGAAGCGCACTTGTGGACGGCCACCCAGGAACAAAGAGATTACTAAGTCCCTCCAAGTTTAGAAGCTTTCCGTGCAGCCTTCTGACAATGGGCTCTGTCTAGAACTACTAAGTTGTGAGAGTGCAACCTGTCAGCTTGACAAGCAGATGTAGAGTTGATAGGTGGAACGGGTCTTGCTAGTATGGTTGCATTCTTCTTCTGAAAGTTCTTGTCTCAATTCTCTCCTTTCCATAATACACTCCGCGTGTATAGGATTTCTCGGACAAATTGAGTCTTAAGGTGAAAGTGCACAACCTCTGCAGAGTCGACAAACTGAGTACTCAGCCGTGTCTCCGGTGATGGACAACTTCGAGCAACTGGACAAGGATGGATGGAAGAATCTCAACATGGTTTTCGTAAAGTAAAATTTGACTAAGGAAAGAATTATTGGTGCACTTGGGGTTCATCCCTTGGTGCCAAGTCTTTGAGATACAAAAGTGTTTTACAAAAGATAGGAGAAAACTGGCTTTCTGCAAAATAGCCTACAAACTCCACTAAGCCAAATATGCATATAGAATTAGACTTGCCATAATTTTATCCACCATAGTCACTTGCCAATACTTCATTGTATTGACCTCCTTCGGGGGCTGCATATTCAAATGTGCAGGTAATTCTGATGAGGAGTAAGTTTGGACTCGATTCTACACCCAACATGTCTGCTCGTGGCTTATGCTAGAAGAGAAGGCCCATTGCTTTTACTTTCGTTGTGAACTCTGAATATTTTAGCTAGTCTTCATGACTATGCACTTTGTAATAAAGCTATACTTGGCTATTTTTGGATCTCGATGTAGTATTTTGATACTTATGCAATGATACTATATATTTTGTACTGTGGTGCTAGCAGTGATCCAGGGACTAGCACATAACACAGGGGTTCCATCTTTATTTAAAGATGGGGCGCTACAAAATGGTATCAGAGCAAAGTGTTGCCTGTAGGTTCGAGCCCTTAGGATTGGTTAAGCCTCCTTTTTTATCATAATATTACCATCTTTGAATTATGTTGGATCCTAACGGCATAGTGGGATGAAGCGGCCCGGGACTAACCTTACATGTCCGCGTACATGAGACCAGTTCCACAATTATAAGTGGCTGGCCGGGTGTCTGTCTCTCTCACTATAGTGAATATCCGACTTACAAAAGAGTTGATAATAGTATTGATCACCTGTTAGAAAAGAACCTCTTTTTCTCTAAGTACTTAAGTACACCACAATTAGTATATCTTACCCTTGCCTTGTTTAATAAACTTTACCTTTATCACTTAAGGATGTCATTCTTCATGTATCAAACCGCGGAGGACTTCAAGGACATGCGCTTTGGAAGATATCTTCTAGAGTTGGTAGAACTGTTGGCACTTCCAACACCCATCATCAAGGCAAGCCAGCTGAAGCACTTCAACAAAGAAGACGTATGGGGAATTCGCCTTTACCAACAAGGGCGCCAGACTGAACCCAAGACCGAAGACATCCAGTACAAGTCGATTAGTGACTCCTTGGAGAAAGGGCTGAATCTCGTCACGCAGGAGCTAATAGGACGTCTTTGCTTGCAATACCAAGAAGAGTTAAAAGACCACTACTTTGCTCACCTTGGCCAACGTGACGAACATGGGATTCCTTACTGTATTAGCGAGGAAGACAAAAACAAACCAGAAGCTTTGTACCCATATCTCCAAGACTTAGAACTTCACCTCTGGCAACTAGAAGAAGATAGACGCAATGAGCTGTTGAAGAATGATGAAATAATGGCACAAGTCAAGGAGACTCAAAAGAAGATTGAAGCCCAAGAAGAGGTGGCCAACGCTCAAGAGGAGAAGTTCCGAGCTCAAGAGAAGAAGTTTCAAAGCCAAGAAAAGAGGGTTAGAGACAAGAACAAGGAGATCAGGACCTTGAAGGATGAAATCCAGAGCAACGACGTCGAGTTCGAAGCTGATCGAGATTTGATCGAGACTCTACGCCGTGAGAAGAGAATGCTACAAGAAAAGATTGAAGTCCTGGAGAAGGAAGCAATTGAGACTCTGCACCGTGAGACGACAATGTTACAGGAGAAGAATGAGGCCTTGGAGAAGGAGGTGAATGACTACAAGGAGATCCTTGCGAAGGAAGGCATCACCATCGAGGAAGTGGAGGAAGATGAAGGAGACGTCATGGACGAACTTTAGACTTAGTAGTTGGACCACCATGTTCTCCCTCGTTTAGTTCGTCGTTCTTTTAAAAAACATTGATCTCCAACTTGTGGTGTGACAATGTAGAATTGTTTGGTTTGCAGACTCTGTTGTCTTATTAAATCAATTTAGACTACTTGTTTTGTTTTGCTAAGTAGACTTTTCTTTTTAAGTTGTCTTATGAGTGTTATTTGTGTTGACTTGGTTACTTTGTGCATGGGTAGGATTTTCTTCTTTTAGTTCTGTCTATCTTTCACTCATCTATGCTGAAAAACCCTACAGATGCCTCCTCGTCGTGATACCAGCAACGACGACGTCATGCAACAACTGATGGCCGCTCAAGCTCAGTTGATGAATATGATGACTCAGTTCATTGCAGCAACCAACAACAACAACAACAACCACAACAACAACAACCCGCCACCTCCACCCCCACCCCCAGTGGACAGACTTGCTAGATTCCTAAGGCTTAGGCCTAATAAGTTCTCCTCTGCTACTGAACCAATAGTGGCGGATGATTGGCTCCGTTCAGTCAACAAGGACTTAGTAACTTGTGAATGTTCTGAGGCAGAAAAAGTGAGGTTCACTACACATCTGTTGGAAGGACCTGCCGCATTGTGGTGGGAGAATTATCAAGTGACTCATCCTTTGGACGGCATGACTTGGGATGCGTTCAAGGAAGGCTTTCGGAATGCTCACATCTCCTCAGGTATAATGAACCTGAAGAAAGATGAATTTCGCAGCTTGAGGCAAGGAGGTAGAACTCTGAAGGAGTATATGGATGACTTCTGTATGCTATCAAGGTATGCACCAGAGGACATCGATACTGATGCAAAGCGGAAGGAAAAGTTCCTCAATGGACTTAAGGGAGAACTGAAGATACCTTTGTCTGTGGCATATACTCCAAACTATCAAGCTCTGCTGGATCAAGCTATCACCTTGGACAACAACATAAGAAAGGAAGAGAATAGGAAGAGTAAGTTCAGTGCAAGTAAGGTTCATTCTGAAGGGACATATAAGAAACACACCTCTGAAGTCAGTAGTCATAAACCCTGGAATCACTCCAACACTGGTAGTGGCCAAAAACATCATGATCATAACCACAATGGAGGGAACAAAGGAAGCAATGGAGGATACAATGGAAATAATGGTGGATCCAGGGGAAACCATCATCATGGTCATAATCATGGGAATGGTAATCACCGTCCTAACCATGAAGGGAAGAAAGACTTGTCTCATGTGACCTGCTACAAATGCAAGAAGACAGGACATTATGCAACTGATTGCCAGAGAAGAAAGCTGATGAAAATTCCAAACCCAATCCTTTCCAGAAGGGACAAGTGAACCACATCAATGTGGAAGAAGTTCATGATGAACCTGATGCTGTGATTGGTACGTTCTTGCTCAACTCCTTTCCAGCATTAGTTTTATTTGATACTGGAGCATCTCATTCATTCATATCAAGAGCTTTTGTTAACAAACATGGGTTAGCTGAGGAAAGTCTAGGAAAACCTATTAGGGTAAGTTCACCTGGAGGAGAGATGCTAGTAAATTCCTGGTGTAGGCAGTTAGACTTGCAAATTGGAAAACACACCTTCCCAACAGACTTAGTCATCCTAGAGACCCAAGGATTGGATGTTATCATCGGAATGGATTGGATGACTCGTTTTGAAGGAATCAAAGATTGTGCAAATAGAGCAATCACTCTCACCACCCCGGAGAAAAGGAAGATTAAGTTTCGATCAACTTTCGAACTTAAGAAGGTTAGGCTAAATTCTCTTAAGGGGGTTAGCCTTGGAGATGTGCTTATCGTCAAGGAATACCCAGATGTTTTTCCGGAGGAACTACCGGGAATGCCACCCGATAGGGATGTAGAGTTTCTCATCGAACTGAAGCCGGGAACAGGGCCAATAGCTAAAAGACCTTATCCTATGGCCGTCGATGAATTGAAAGAGCTCAAGAAGCAATAAAGAAGAACATATCCAGAAAGGATTCATTCGTCCAAGTTCATCGCCATGGGGAGCACCAGTCTTATTTGTTAAGAAGAAGGATCAAACCCAGAGGCTAGTCACGGATTACAGAGATATAAACGAGCAAACTATCAAAAACAAGTACCCATTACCCAAGATAAATGAACTATTTGATCAACTGGAAGGTGCTTGTGTTTTCTCAAAGATCGATCTTCGATCGGGGTACCTCCAAATGAAAGTTAGAGAAATGGATATACCCAAAACTGCATTTGTTACGAGATATGGCTCTTATGAGTACACAGTAATGCCTTTTGGATTAACCAATGCACCAGCTTATTTCATGAATATGATGAATAAAGTGTTCATGGATTTTCTGGATAAGTTTGTGGTCGTGTTCATAGATGATATTCTAATCTACTCCAAGAGTCACCAAGAACATGAAGAGCACTTGCGTCAGGTATTGCAGAGACTACGTGAACATAAGTTGTATGCCAAGTACAGCAAGTGTGAGTTTTGGTTAGAACAAGTCGGATTTTTAGGCCATGTGGTGTCCAAGGAAGGTATAGCGGTGGATCCTGAAAAGGTTTCAGCTGTAACTAATTGGGAACCGCCGAAGAATGTTGGTGAATTACGAAGTTTCCTGGGCCTAGCAGGATACTACCGACGATTCATTGAAAACTTCTCCAAGATTGCCAAGGCCTTGACGGAATTATTAAAGAAGGAGAAGAAATTTGAGTGGATAGAGGCATGCGAAGCCAGTTTTCAGGAGTTGAAGAAACGTCTGGTTTCAGCCCCAGTTCTATGTTTACCTGATTTGGAGAAGGAATTCCAAGTATACTGTGATGCTTCACGCCAAGGCTTGGGAAGTGTGTTGATGCAGGAAGGCAGAGTGGCATCTTATGCCTCTAGACAACTCAAGAAACATGAAGCAAATTATCCAACTCATGATCTCGAGTTAGCATCAGTAGTGCATGCTCTGAAAACTTGGAGACCCTACCTGATGGGAAAAAGGTGTGAGGTATTCACGGATCACAAAAGTTTGAAGTACATATTTACACAGAAGGAATTGAATATGAGACAAAGAAGATGGTTGGAACTTATTAAAGATTATGATCTAAGCCTTCAATACCATCCGGGAAAAGCTAATGTGGTAGCAGATGCTCTGAGCCGAAAAGTGTATGTGAATGGCCTTACAGCAGGAGAATTACCCGAGGATTTATGTAAGGCATTTAAGGACCTCAGGTTGGAAGTAGTACCTGAAGGGTTTGTAACCTCATTAGTGGTACAGCCCACTTTGATGGACAAGATACGTGAAGCTCAGAAAGGAGACAAGGAAATAGAAGAGATCAAAGTCAATTTAAGAGCTGGAAAAGCTGAAGGATTTCATGAGGATGAGCAGGGGATTTTGTGGTTTGAAAAACGTGTGTGTGGCCAATGACCCTGATATTAGGAAGTTAATTCTGCAAGAAGCTCATGAAACCCCTTATTCAATTCATCCGGGAAATACCAAGATGTATATGGATGTGAAAGAGAGATTTTGGTGGAATAATCTGAAGAGGGAAATAGCAGAATACATCGCTAAGTGTGATGTATGTAGTCGAGTAAAAGCAGAACATCAGAAACCAGCAGGATTATTACAACCCTTGAAAGTACCGGATTGGAAGTGGGATTCAATTGGGATGGACTTCATCACTGGATTACCAAGGACCAGATCGGGTTATGATTCTATTTGGGTTATTGTTTGTCGCCTAACCAAAATAGCTCACTTCATACCCGTGAAGACCACTTATACCAGTGCAAAGCTAGCCGATATTTACATGAAGAGAATTGTGTGCCTTCACGGCGTTCCTAAGAGTATCGTGTCTGATAGAGGGACCCAGTTCACTTCTCATTTTTGGAAGCAGTTGCACGAATCTTTGGGAACCAGATTGGAATTCAGTACGGCTTTCCACCCGCAAACAGATGGTCAGACTGAAAGAGTGAATCAGATTTTAGAAGATATGTTAAGAGCTTGTGCGCTCGACTATGGATCTAGTTGGGATGATAATTTGCCATATGCTGAGTTCTCCTACAACAATAGTTACCAAGCCAGCATTGAGATGGCACCGTTTGAAGCCTTATATGGAAAGAAATGCACAACCCCACTGTTGTGGAGTGGAGTAGGAGAACGGAGTTTCTTTGGGCCTGATATAATACAGGATGCTGAAGAGAAAGTCAGGCTGATTAAGGACAGATTGAAAATAGCACAATCACGCCAGAAAAGCTACGCAGATTCCAAGCGTAGAGAAGTCACCTATGAAGTGGGAGATAGAACCTATCTAAGGGTGTCACCACTTCGGGGTGTGAAAAGATTTGGAATCAAAGGAAAGTTAGCACCTCGATTCATTGGACCATTCAAAATTCTTTCTCGCAAAGGTAAAGTGGCCTATGAGTTAGAACTACCTGAAGTACTGTCTGCTGTTCATAATGTGTTCCATGTCAGTCAGTTGAAGAAATGTCATCCCGAGATGATGGGAGTTCCCTTAAAGGATACAGTACCCCTCGAGGAGGTACAATTGGAGAGTGATCTGACATACGAAGAGAAGCCCATCAAGATATTACAGACAGCAGAAAGAGTCACCCGTACCAAAACCATCAAGTTTTGCAAGGTCCAGTGGAATCATCACACAGAGGACGAAGCCACCTGGGAACGAGAGGATGACCTCCGAGAAGACCACCCACACCTATTTGCTGACCTTTCCGAAGCTCGAGGGCGAGCTTCTTCTTAAGGGGGTTAGTCTGTAGCATCCCAAATTTCTCAAAAATTTAAAACTTTGCATCATGCATCATAAAAAGTATGGCTGAAATCACATAATGAGTAGATTGAATTTTAATTATAATGTTAAATAGAATTGTTTTCATTAAAGAGGTTTATTTGAGCTCCTCATACAAATCTGTATTTTCTTATTTTATTTATTTAACAAAATGATATCAAAAAGTCATAAATTAAATTAGCTTTTCAAAACATATTTTTATGAATTTTTCTGAAATGTTTTGATAAGTTTTAAAAATCAAATTTGAATTAAAGGTATGAAATCAGAAAATTGTTTAATTAAAAAAAAAAGGGGGAGACGACCCAACTGGGCCGAAGCCCACTGCGTTACCTCTTCTCTACCGCGCGCGCGCTGCCTCGGCCCAACAGCAGCCCACCACCCCCTTCTCTCACTGCCAGCCAGGGCCCGCACGTCATCTCCTTCATCGTGTAGAACACGAACTACCGAACCCCTAAATCGAATCGGATCAAAATCCGTTGCTAAATCGCGGATTAATCGGTCCCCTACGTCCCCATATAAACCCCCCCCCCTCCGCCTCCGTCTCTCGCGTCCAAAACCCTAACAGAAACTCGCCAAAATCGCGAGATCATCGCCGACATTGCCGCCGCCGCAATTTGCATCTTTCCGGTGAGTTCAACACCCGAGCTTCATCCCCACACCCCCTCTGCGCCTCCCCGTCACCGTACGCGTCTAATGGACTTGCTCCGGCGTTCTCTTGTGCACCAGGGCGGCAAATCCTTCGACGACCGACGCCGCCGTCCGCCGCGCTTCTCCGACGAGCTCGCAAAGGAGGAGAAGAGCCATCTCGACCGCGTCCGTCACGCCATCGAGTTCGCCACGACCATCCGCGTCCAGTGGTACGAGTTTCGCCCTCCCCTTAGCCGTAGAACACGAGGTCCATCGTTGCCGATGATGGCGCCGCCGCGGGCACGGGATCGCCGGCGAACCGCGCCGCCCGACCCCCCCCTTTAGATCCTGGCCATCGGATCTAGATCCAATGGATCTAGATCGGGTGTATCTGGCGCGTTAGATTTAAAATAGATCGTACGGTCCACGCACGCGATCCGCGCGAACCGGTATCGCCCAATCACAGCACGCCGCGTGGCGCTTTTATTTTCTATTTCGGCAGAGATTTTGTTTTAAAAACAGAAAATAACACAAACTTACAAAAATCATAACTTTCGATCTGTTCATCCAAATTTGATGAATTTTATATCCACGTGAAGCTCTGCTCGTGTAGTTTAATATGGTTTCATTAGTTTATCCTTTTAGTGCATATTAAATTGCGAAATTAAATTGTTTAACTTTCGGATATTAAATCTATAACTTAATTAATAAATTTTCTCTCCAAATAAATCCAATTGTTTTGGAGTTATATTAATGCCCTCTGTCCAGAGAGTGTAATATGAGTTTTATTTGAAATTTCTTCTAATAGACTTAAAGAAATTGGTTTTATAATTTAAAACTACTAATATGCTCATTATTAAATGATTATTTAAAATATTAAAATATTGATCATTGCATTTTTATGCATGAATAACAGAGAACTTAACAGAGTAATTAATTGGTCTTGTTAAGTTCATTGCATATTAAGCATGCATACATAATTTTTGTATTGATATCTTAAGTGTTATGTTTTGTGTGTTTATTGAGTGTTATTATTTGTCTCTAGATTGTGAAGAGGAGGAAGGTCCTTGTGATTGTTATTCTTGCTGTGCTTGTTCCCTTTGTTACCAAGGCAAGTGACATTCATCATCTATCCTATGTTTTCTATATGCATTATCAGTAGATTTTGAGTAGTATGCATGATAGGGAAATTGTGATACTATCTTATAATGCTAAGTTAGTCTACACTTTGAAAATATCCTAGTAGTGTGTAGAGATCCCTTCCCTTGCAGCCACCAAAAGTTTTATTAGATGCTTAGCTATGCTATAAAGAAGTTTATCTATCAGCTTATAGAATTATGGCTAAGTGTTAAAAACCTTGAATGCACTTCTGGGTGGAATTGGTTGTTTGGTTTATGTTGAGTGGCTTCTGGGACTATGCTTGTGGTTGTCTTCGCCTAGGATGAATTTCTATTCTACTTAGGGCCATGAGTATGGTGGTTGTCACCCAGAAGCGCACTTGTGGACGGCCACCCAGGAACAAAGAGATTACTAAGTCCCTCCAAGTTTAGAAGCTTTCCGTGCAGCCTTCTGACAATGGGCTCTGTCTAGAACTACTAAGTTGTGAGAGTGCAACCTGTCAGCTTGACAAGCAGATGTAGAGTTGATAGGTGGAACGGGTCTTGCTAGTATGGTTGCATTCTTCTTCTGAAAGTTCTTGTCTCAATTCTCTCCTTTCCATAATACACTCCGCGTGTATAGGATTTCTCGGACAAATTGAGTCTTAAGGTGAAAGTGCACAACCTCTGCAGAGTCGACAAACTGAGTACTCAGCCGTGTCTCCGGTGATGGACAACTTCGAGCAACTGGACAAGGATGGACGGAAGAATCTCAACATGGTTTTCGTAAAGTAAAATTTGACTAAGGAAAGAATTATTGGTGCACTTGGGGTTCATCCCTTGGTGCCAAGTCTTTGAGATACAAAAGTGTTTTACAAAAGATAGGAGAAAACTGGCTTTCTGCAAAATAGCCTACAAACTCCACTAAGCCAAATATGCATATAGAATTAGACTTGCCATAATTTTATCCACCATAGTCACTTGCCAATACTTCATTGTATTGACCTCCTTCGGGGGCTGCATATTCAAATGTGCAGGTAATTCTGATGAGGAGTAAGTTTGGACTCGATTCTACACCCAACATGTCTGCTCGTGGCTTATGCTAGAAGAGAAGGCCCATTGCTTTTACTTTCGTTGTGAACTCTGAATATTTTAGCTAGTCTTCATGACTATGCACTTTGTAATAAAGCTATACTTGGCTATTTTTGGATCTCGATGTAGTATTTTGATACTTATGCAATGATACTATATATTTTGTACTGTGGTGCTAGCAGTGATCCAGGGACTAGCACATAACACAGGGGTTCCATCTTTATTTAAAGATGGGGCGCTACAAAATGGTATCAGAGCAAAGTGTTGCCTGTAGGTTCGAGCCCTTAGGATTGGTTAAGCCTCCTTTTTTATCATAATATTACCATCTTTGAATTATGTTGGATCCTAACGGCATAGTGGGATGAAGCGGCCCGGGACTAACCTTACATGTCCGCGTACATGAGACCAGTTCCACAATTATAAGTGGCTGGCCGGGTGTCTGTCTCTCTCACTATAGTGAATATCCGACTTACAAAAGAGTTGATAATAGTATTGATCACCTGTTAGAAAAGAACCTCTTTTTCTCTAAGTACTTAAGTACACCACAATTAGTATATCTTACCCTTGCCTTGTTTAATAAACTTTACCTTTATCACTTAAGGATGTCATTCTTCATGTATCAAACCGCGGAGGACTTCAAGGACATGCGCTTTGGAAGATATCTTCTAGAGTTGGTAGAACTGTTGGCACTTCCAACACCCATCATCAAGGCAAGCCAGCTGAAGCACTTCAACAAAGAAGACGTATGGGGAATTCGCCTTTACCAACAAGGGCGCCAGACTGAACCCAAGACCGAAGACATCCAGTACAAGTCGATTAGTGACTCCTTGGAGAAAGGGCTGAATCTCGTCACGCAGGAGCTAATAGGACGTCTTTGCTTGCAATACCAAGAAGAGTTAAAAGACCACTACTTTGCTCACCTTGGCCAACGTGACGAACATGGGATTCCTTACTGTATTAGCGAGGAAGACAAAAACAAACCAGAAGCTTTGTACCCATATCTCCAAGACTTAGAACTTCACCTCTGGCAACTAGAAGAAGATAGACGCAATGAGCTGTTGAAGAATGATGAAATAATGGCACAAGTCAAGGAGACTCAAAAGAAGATTGAAGCCCAAGAAGAGGTGGCCAACGCTCAAGAGGAGAAGTTCCGAGCTCAAGAGAAGAAGTTTCAAAGCCAAGAAAAGAGGGTTAGAGACAAGAACAAGGAGATCAGGACCTTGAAGGATGAAATCCAGAGCAACGACGTCGAGTTCGAAGCTGATCGAGATTTGATCGAGACTCTACGCCGTGAGAAGAGAATGCTACAAGAAAAGATTGAAGTCCTGGAGAAGGAAGCAATTGAGACTCTGCACCGTGAGACGACAATGTTACAGGAGAAGAATGAGGCCTTGGAGAAGGAGGTGAATGACTACAAGGAGATCCTTGCGAAGGAAGGCATCACCATCGAGGAAGTGGAGGAAGATGAAGGAGACGTCATGGACGAACTTTAGACTTAGTAGTTGGACCACCATGTTCTCCCTCGTTTAGTTCGTCGTTCTTTTAAAAAACATTGATCTCCAACTTGTGGTGTGACAATGTAGAATTGTTTGGTTTGCAGACTCTGTTGTCTTATTAAATCAATTTAGACTACTTGTTTTGTTTTGCTAAGTAGACTTTTCTTTTTAAGTTGTCTTATGAGTGTTATTTGTGTTGACTTGGTTACTTTGTGCATGGGTAGGATTTTCTTCTTTTAGTTCTGTCTATCTTTCACTCATCTATGCTGAAAAACCCTACAGATGCCTCCTCGTCGTGATACCAGCAACGACGACGTCATGCAACAACTGATGGCCGCTCAAGCTCAGTTGATGAATATGATGACTCAGTTCATTGCAGCAACCAACAACAACAACAACAACCACAACAACAACAACCCGCCACCTCCACCCCCACCCCCAGTGGACAGACTTGCTAGATTCCTAAGGCTTAGGCCTAATAAGTTCTCCTCTGCTACTGAACCAATAGTGGCGGATGATTGGCTCCGTTCAGTCAACAAGGACTTAGTAACTTGTGAATGTTCTGAGGCAGAAAAAGTGAGGTTCACTACACATCTGTTGGAAGGACCTGCAGCATTGTGGTGGGAGAATTATCAAGTGACTCATCCTTTGGACGGCATGACTTGGGATGCGTTCAAGGAAGGCTTTCGGAATGCTCACATCTCCTCAGGTATAATGAACCTGAAGAAAGATGAATTTCGCAACTTGAGGCAAGGAGGTAGAACTCTGAAGGAGTATATGGATGACTTCTGTATGCTATCAAGGTATGCACCAGAGGACATCGATACTGATGCAAAGCGGAAGGAAAAGTTCCTCAATGGACTTAAGGGAGAACTGAAGATACCTTTGTCTGTGGCATATACTCCAAACTATCAAGCTCTGCTGGATCAAGCTATCACCTTGGACAACAACATAAGAAAGGAAGAGAATAGGAAGAGTAAGTTCAGTGCAAGTAAGGTTCATTCTGAAGGGACATATAAGAAACACACCTCTGAAGTCAGTAGTCATAAACCCTGGAATCACTCCAACACTGGTAGTGGCCAAAAACATCATGATCATAACCACAATGGAGGGAACAAAGGAAGCAATGGAGGATACAATGGAAATAATGGTGGATCCAGGGGAAACCATCATCATGGTCATAATCATGGGAATGGTAATCACCGTCCTAACCATGAAGGGAAGAAAGACTTGTCTCATGTGACCTGCTACAAATGCAAGAAGACAGGACATTATGCAACTGATTGCCCAGAGAAGAAAGCTGATGAAAATTCCAAACCCAATCCTTTCCAGAAGGGACAAGTGAACCACATCAATGTGGAAGAAGTTCATGATGAACCTGATGCTGTGATTGGTACGTTCTTGCTCAACTCCTTTCCAGCATTAGTTTTATTTGATACTGGAGCATCTCATTCATTCATATCAAGAGCTTTTGTTAACAAACATGGGTTAGCTGAGGAAAGTCTAGGAAAACCTATTAGGGTAAGTTCACCTGGAGGAGAGATGCTAGTAAATTCCTGGTGTAGGCAGTTAGACTTGCAAATTGGAAAACACACCTTCCCAACAGACTTAGTCATCCTAGAGACCCAAGGATTGGATGTTATCATCGGAATGGATTGGATGACTCGTTTTGAAGGAATCAAAGATTGTGCAAATAGAGCAATCACTCTCACCACCCCGGAGAAAAGGAAGATTAAGTTTCGATCAACTTTCGAACTTAAGAAGGTTAGGCTAAATTCTCTTAAGGGGGTTAGCCTTGGAGATGTGCTTATCGTCAAGGAATACCCAGATGTTTTTCCGGAGGAACTACCGGGAATGCCACCCGATAGGGATGTAGAGTTTCTCATCGAACTGAAGCCGGGAACAGGGCCAATAGCTAAAAGACCTTATCCTATGGCCGTCGATGAATTGAAAGAGCTCAAGAAGCAATAAAGAAGAACATATCCAGAAAGGATTCATTCGTCCAAGTTCATCGCCATGGGGAGCACCAGTCTTATTTGTTAAGAAGAAGGATCAAACCCAGAGGCTAGTCACGGATTACAGAGATATAAACGAGCAAACTATCAAAAACAAGTACCCATTACCCAAGATAAATGAACTATTTGATCAACTGGAAGGTGCTTGTGTTTTCTCAAAGATCGATCTTCGATCGGGGTACCTCCAAATGAAAGTTAGAGAAATGGATATACCCAAAACTGCATTTGTTACGAGATATGGCTCTTATGAGTACACAGTAATGCCTTTTGGATTAACCAATGCACCAGCTTATTTCATGAATATGATGAATAAAGTGTTCATGGATTTTCTGGATAAGTTTGTGGTCGTGTTCATAGATGATATTCTAATCTACTCCAAGAGTCACCAAGAACATGAAGAGCACTTGCGTCAGGTATTGCAGAGACTACGTGAACATAAGTTGTATGCCAAGTACAGCAAGTGTGAGTTTTGGTTAGAACAAGTCGGATTTTTAGGCCATGTGGTGTCCAAGGAAGGTATAGCGGTGGATCCTGAAAAGGTTTCAGCTGTAACTAATTGGGAACCGCCGAAGAATGTTGGTGAATTACGAAGTTTCCTGGGCCTAGCAGGATACTACCGACGATTCATTGAAAACTTCTCCAAGATTGCCAAGGCCTTGACGGAATTATTAAAGAAGGAGAAGAAATTTGAGTGGATAGAGGCATGCGAAGCCAGTTTTCAGGAGTTGAAGAAACGTCTGGTTTCAGCCCCAGTTCTATGTTTACCTGATTTGGAGAAGGAATTCCAAGTATACTGTGATGCTTCACGCCAAGGCTTGGGAAGTGTGTTGATGCAGGAAGGCAGAGTGGCATCTTATGCCTCTAGACAACTCAAGAAACATGAAGCAAATTATCCAACTCATGATCTCGAGTTAGCATCAGTAGTGCATGCTCTGAAAACTTGGAGACCCTACCTGATGGGAAAAAGGTGTGAGGTATTCACGGATCACAAAAGTTTGAAGTACATATTTACACAGAAGGAATTGAATATGAGACAAAGAAGATGGTTGGAACTTATTAAAGATTATGATCTAAGCCTTCAATACCATCCGGGAAAAGCTAATGTGGTAGCAGATGCTCTGAGCCGAAAAGTGTATGTGAATGGCCTTACAGCAGGAGAATTACCCGAGGATTTATGTAAGGCATTTAAGGACCTCAGGTTGGAAGTAGTACCTGAAGGGTTTGTAACCTCATTAGTGGTACAGCCCACTTTGATGGACAAGATACGTGAAGCTCAGAAAGGATACAAGGAAATAGAAGAGATCAAAGTCAATTTAAGAGCTGGAAAAGCTGAAGGATTTCATGAGGATGAGCAGGGGATTTTGTGGTTTGAAAAACGTGTGTGTGGCCAATGACCCTGATATTAGGAAGTTAATTCTGCAAGAAGCTCATGAAACCCCTTATTCAATTCATCCGGGAAATACCAAATGTATATGGATGTGAAAGAGAGATTTTGGTGGAATAATCTGAAGAGGGAAATAGCAGAATACATCGCTAAGTGTGATGTATGTAGTCGAGTAAAAGCAGAACATCAGAAACCAGCAGGATTATTACAACCCTTGAAAGTACCGGATTGGAAGTGGGATTCAATTGGGATGGACTTCATCACTGGATTACCAAGGACCAGATCGGGTTATGATTCTATTTGGGTTATTGTTTGTCGCCTAACCAAAATAGCTCACTTCATACCCGTGAAGACCACTTATACCAGTGCAAAGCTAGCCGATATTTACATGAAGAGAATTGTGTGCCTTCACGGCGTTCCTAAGAGTATCGTGTCTGATAGAGGGACCCAGTTCACTTCTCATTTTTGGAAGCAGTTGCACGAATCTTTGGGAACCAGATTGGAATTCAGTACGGCTTTCCACCCGCAAACAGATGGTCAGACTGAAAGAGTGAATCAGATTTTAGAAGATATGTTAAGAGCTTGTGCGCTCGACTATGGATCTAGTTGGGATGATAATTTGCCATATGCTGAGTTCTCCTACAACAATAGTTACCAAGCCAGCATTGAGATGGCACCGTTTGAAGCCTTATATGGAAAGAAATGCACAACCCCACTGTTGTGGAGTGGAGTAGGAGAACGGAGTTTCTTTGGGCCTGATATAATACAGGATGCTGAAGAGAAAGTCAGGCTGATTAAGGACAGATTGAAAATAGCACAATCACGCCAGAAAAGCTACGCAGATTCCAAGCGTAGAGAAGTCACCTATGAAGTGGGAGATAGAACCTATCTAAGGGTGTCACCACTTCGGGGTGTGAAAAGATTTGGAATCAAAGGAAAGTTAGCACCTCGATTCATTGGACCATTCAAAATTCTTTCTCGCAAAGGTAAAGTGGCCTATGAGTTAGAACTACCTGAAGTACTGTCTGCTGTTCATAATGTGTTCCATGTCAGTCAGTTGAAGAAATGTCATCCCGAGATGATGGGAGTTCCCTTAAAGGATACAGTACCCCTCGAGGAGGTACAATTGGAGAGTGATCTGACATACGAAGAGAAGCCCATCAAGATATTACAGACAGCAGAAAGAGTCACCCGTACCAAAACCATCAAGTTTTGCAAGGTCCAGTGGAATCATCACACAGAGGACGAAGCCACCTGGGAACGAGAGGATGACCTCCGAGAAGACCACCCACACCTATTTGCTGACCTTTCCGAAGCTCGAGGGCGAGCTTCTTCTTAAGGGGGTTAGTCTGTAGCATCCCAAATTTCTCAAAAATTTAAAACTTTGCATCATGCATCATAAAAAGTATGGCTGAAATCACATAATGAGTAGATTGAATTTTAATTATAATGTTAAATAGAATTGTTTTCATTAAAGAGGTTTATTTGAGCTCCTCATACAAATCTGTATTTTATTATTTTATTTATTTAACAAAATGATATCAAAAAGTCATAAATTAAATTAGCTTTTCAAAACATATTTTTATGAATTTTTCTGAAATGTTTTGATAAGTTTTAAAAATCAAATTTGAATTAAAGGTATGAAATCAGAAAATTGTTTAATTAAAAAAAAAGGGGGAGACGACCCAACTGGGCCGAAGCCCACTGCGTTACCTCTTCTCTACCGCGCGCGTGCTGCCTCGGCCCAACAGCAGCCCACCACCCCCTTCTCTCACTGCCAGCCAGGGCCCGCACGTCATCTCCTTCATCGTGTAGAACACGAACTACCGAACCCCTAAATCGAATCGGATCAAAATCCGTTGCTAAATCGCGGATTAATCGGTCCCCTACGTCCCCATATAAACCCCCCCCCCCCTCCGCCTCCGTCTCCCGCGTCCAAAACCCTAACAGAAACTCGCCAAAATCGCGAGATCATCGCCGACATTGCCGCCGCCGCAATTTGCATCTTTCCGGTGAGTTCAACACCCGAGCTTCATCCCCACACCCCCTCTGCGCCTCCCCGTCACCGTACGCGTCTAATGGACTTGCTCCGGCGTTCTCTTGTGCACCAGGGCGGCAAATCCTTCGACGACCGACGCCGCCGTCCGCCGCGCTTCTCCGACGAGCTCGCAAAGGAGGAGAAGAGCCATCTCGACCGCGTCCGTCACGCCATCGAGTTCGCCACGACCATCCGCGTCCAGTGGTACGAGTTTCGCCCTCCCCTTAGCCGTAGAACACGAGGTCCATCGTTGCCGATGATGGCGCCGCCGCGGGCACGGGATCGCCGGCGAACCGCGCCGCCCGACCCCCCCCTTTAGATCCTGGCCATCGGATCTAGATCCAATGGATCTAGATCGGGTGTATCTGGCGCGTTAGATTTAAAATAGATCGTACGGTCCACGCACGCGATCCGCGCGAACCGGTATTGCCCAATCACAGCACGCCGCGTGGCGCTTTTATTTTCTATTTCGGCAGAGATTTTGTTTTAAAAACAGAAAATAACACAAACTTACAAAAATCATAACTTTCGATCTGTTCATCCAAATTTGATGAATTTTATATCCACGTGAAGCTCTGCTCGTGTAGTTTAATATGGTTTCATTAGTTTATCCTTTTAGTGCATATTAAATTGCGAAATTAAATTGTTTAACTTTCGGATATTAAATCTATAACTTAATTAATAAATTTTCTCTCCAAATAAATCCAATTGTTTTGGAGTTATATTAATGCCCTCTGTCCAGAGAGTGTAATATGAGTTTTATTTGAAATTTCTTCTAATAGACTTAAAGAAATTGGTTTTATAATTTAAAACTACTAATATGCTCATTATTAAATGATTATTTAAAATATTAAAATATTGATCATTGCATTTTTATGCATGAATAACAGAGAACTTAACAGAGTAATTAATTGGTCTTGTTAAGTTCATTGCATATTAAGCATGCATACATAATTTTTGTATTGATATCTTAAGTGTTATGTTTTGTGTGTTTATTGAGTGTTATTATTTGTCTCTAGATTGTGAAGAGGAGGAAGGTCCTTGTGATTGTTATTCTTGCTGTGCTTGTTCCCTTTGTTACCAAGGCAAGTGACATTCATCATCTATCCTATGTTTTCTATATGCATTATCAGTAGATTTTGAGTAGTATGCATGATAGGGAAATTGTGATACTATCTTATAATGCTAAGTTAGTCTACACTTTGAAAATATCCTAGTAGTGTGTAGAGATCCCTTCCCTTGCAGCCACCAAAAGTTTTATTAGATGCTTAGCTATGCTATAAAGAAGTTTATCTATCAGCTTATAGAATTATGGCTAAGTGTTAAAAACCTTGAATGCACTTCTGGGTGGAATTGGTTGTTTGGTTTATGTTGAGTGGCTTCTGGGACTATGCTTGTGGTTGTCTTCGCCTAGGATGAATTTCTATTCTACTTAGGGCCATGAGTATGGTGGTTGTCACCCAGAAGCGCACTTGTGGACGGCCACCCAGGAACAAAGAGATTACTAAGTCCCTCCAAGTTTAGAAGCTTTCCGTGCAGCCTTCTGACAATGGGCTCTGTCTAGAACTACTAAGTTGTGAGAGTGCAACCTGTCAGCTTGACAAGCAGATGTAGAGTTGATAGGTGGAACGGGTCTTGCTAGTATGGTTGCATTCTTCTTCTGAAAGTTCTTGTCTCAATTCTCTCCTTTCCATAATACACTCCGCGTGTATAGGATTTCTCGGACAAATTGAGTCTTAAGGTGAAAGTGCACAACCTCTGCAGAGTCGACAAACTGAGTACTCAGCCGTGTCCCCGGTGATGGACAACTTCGAGCAACTGGACAAGGATGGACGGAAGAATCTCAACATGGTTTTCGTAAAGTAAAATTTGACTAAGGAAAGAATTATTGGTGCACTTGGGGTTCATCCCTTGGTGCCAAGTCTTTGAGATACAAAAGTGTTTTACAAAAGATAGGAGAAAACTGGCTTTCTGCAAAATAGCCTACAAACTCCACTAAGCCAAATATGCATATAGAATTAGACTTGCCATAATTTTATCCACCATAGTCACTTGCCAATACTTCATTGTATTGACCTCCTTCGGGGGCTGCATATTCAAATGTGCAGGTAATTCTGATGAGGAGTAAGTTTGGACTCGATTCTACACCCAACATGTCTGCTCGTGGCTTATGCTAGAAGAGAAGGCCCATTGCTTTTACTTTCGTTGTGAACTCTGAATATTTTAGCTAGTCTTCATGACTATGCACTTTGTAATAAAGCTATACTTGGCTATTTTTGGATCTCGATGTAGTATTTTGATACTTATGCAATGATACTATATATTTTGTACTGTGGTGCTAGCAGTGATCCAGGGACTAGCACATAACACAGGGGTTCCATCTTTATTTAAAGATGAGGCGCTACAGTTGCCGCCTTCCGTTTTGGGCTTGGTGGCTTGATGGGCTTCGACCTTCCACCTTCCTTGGACCGTCCGCCTACTTCCTTGTACGTCAGCTATCTGGGCCGCCCGGCAGGCTTCAGCCTTACCACCCTTGGGCCACCCTGGACTAGCCGGATTGATCCATGTTGGTGATACCCCTGGTTGATATATCCCCAACATTAGCCCCCAGAAAGGTTGGAGTTCTCCAGGCGCCGGCTTCTTCTTGATTCTTCATTTGCCAATGTTGGCGGCTGCAGGACTTGAACCATTCTGAAAATCAACGAGGCATGCGTGTCTTGATATTGACACGCGACCGCCTTTATCCAACATGGGAAAAGACGGCTACTTCGCAATTTCACCGAGCATTCTTCTTGACGGATTCCACTTAGCCGGCTCACGACAGTTTGAAAACGGCCTAGGCGGGAATCTCGCCATGATCACAAATCGCGGGAAAAGAGGAGGCGTGGAGATCGTGCGATCATGCGCCGCAACGGATGCTGGACACGTGTCCGACTAAAAACGCCGTTTGCACAGGGAGCAACGCCTGGACCTATAAATAGGGAACCGAACGGTTCATTTTTGCACCCCTGCCTTTGCTCTCCTCGACCCCTTGCTCTTCCACTTTCCCGCTTCTTGCTCCGAGCGAACTCCGGCGAGCGTTCTCCTCCGGCGACCTTCGCACGCGGCGATGTCCACCGGCCAAGACATCCCTTCCGCGGCGTCCAGTGGTCCGGCGACCGAAACCGTACCCGCGACAGCGATGGGCGGCACGATATCTCGCCCCGCGACGGCGGCGACGGGCAATGCCGCCACCGTCGCCTCTCAGATTCTTACCGCGTGCGCGCCGGCGGCGGTCTCCTCGGCTCCTCCATCTTCCACCGCGGCGACGGCGGCGAGAGGCGCTCCCGTCGACGAGGAAGAGGAAGCGGCTGACCTCGGGTCCTGCTACTGGCTCCCCTCCATAGTCGATGAAGACGCCCTCCAAGACTTGGAGGCCGTCGGCTATCTCCCCACTCGGGAGGACTGCCAATGGAGAGCCGCCATAGGAGACGTCATCCCGGCTCCGAAAGCCGGGGAACGGGTAATCCTCACCTCCCACCTAGTTAGGGGAATGGCGCTGCCGCCTTCCGCCTTCTTTAGCGAGGTCTTAGATCACTATGGGCTCCAGCCCCACAACACAACGCCCAATAGTATTCTAGTCTTAGCCGGCTTCACAGCTCTGTTCGAGGGCTATCTAGGTATTAGGCCTAGCTTAGACTTCTTCAGATACTGTTTTCGTTGCCGGCGTCAGACCGTGCCGGACGGCGGGCTGGCAACCTGCGGCAGTGTCACTTTTAACTGCCGCCAGGGCCGCCAATGGTATCCTAAGATACCATACCTTGAATCCGTCAAGGGCTGGACCTCCACATTCTTCTACTGCCAAGATATGGCAGCTCCGGGCCGTCAATTTGGCGTCCCGGAATTTGTCAACGCGCCGCCTATGCCCAGGCCATGCTGGGACGAGGCGGTGCCCAAGCTGACGGAGGAACTCCGCCTTTTCCAAAGGCGGATTGAATTCCTCACCCGGACGATGGCTCCCCCCCTGCTGGACGGGGTGGACACCGTCATCTGCTGGCTCGGCCGGCAGATTCTCCCCCTGCGGAAGAGTCCGCACAAAATGTGTCAGTATTCGCCTACTGCCACAGCCTCTCTACTGACACAGCCTCTCTCCGCGTAAGCGAAGAGAGGTTGCCGGTTGCCGACCTGGCGTTCCGGCTCCGCAGCCTCGTCAAGGCGGGGCTGGTGAAGGCGGTGGAGGGCGTGCCCATGCATACCCACGACAACCCCCCCCATCGAGGTAGATATCTTGCTCCTTGCCCCTTTTTGACAGCTTCGCCGGCTAATCTTGAGTTCCATTAATACTTGTCTTTTTTCTCAGATCTCCGACTTGGGGGAGGATGACCTGGCTCCCGACTTCTACGAGTCGGTAGCCGGGAAGACCAAGAAGCGCAAGGCATCCGGCACCGCTTCCTCTACGGCGATCGCCGAGAGGAAGAAACGGATCGCAACGGCTACCGAGCCGTCTCTCGTCAACCTTGACGAGAACGCGGGGATTAACATCCCCCGAAGGTACTCAATTCTGCCTTTAACAGTCGATGAGAATCTTTAATATTGGCACCGAACTGACTGCTTGCTGTTTATTGACAGGGAAAGGGTCGCAGCTTCCCGGTTGACGACCAGGCTCCTTTCCAAGGGTAAGCGGCCTCAAGGCAGCTTTCCTGCTACCATGCCGCCAACTCCCCAGCCCCGGGCCGGCAGCTTTATGGGCGACGCTCGTCGACAGCCCCCGACTCCGGCTTCTGGCGCGCCGCCAAGGACCTCCTCCGCTGACCGCGCACCCAAGACTCCCCTTCTTTTGGCTGAGGCTACGACCGATGAAGCCGTCCAATCGCGTGCCGCCAAGGAGGAGCTGCTGGAGGCGGCTGCCGGCGGGTCCCAGAGGGCAGCCCCGACTGCAGGAGGCGACAAAGTTAGGGACCCTTGGTCCACCTTCAAGGAGGCCAAGGAGTCAGCCTTGTCTTTTGCCAACTTCACCTCCCAGGCCTTCGCCGACTTGGAGGGCGACCTGTCTGTAAGTTTCTATAACTCCGGCATATACATAGTCTTTCCCCCGAGCACTTAGATGGCAGGTCCAAAAAATTTGGCTGCCGGCTTAGTGGTTTATTCGACAATATGTTTTATGCCTTTGCTTTTTCCTGCAGGGCCTCGTGTCCGCCAACGTTGAGCTTGTCTCCTCCCGAGTCGAGATAAACCGGCGCTGCCGCGACCTGAAGAAGGATTGCGAGGCCAAGGACCTGCGGATTGCCGAGTTGGAGGCGGCCCACAAAAAAGATGAAGGTAGAGTTGATTTTTTTTTGCCTTCAGCTATCTTTTCAACTTATGTTGCCGTCAATCATTTAGTTAGCGAATCCATATTTGTAGAACTGCTAGACCATGCCCATGATATACTGAAGGCGTCCACTGACATGCAAGCTCTTATGAATGAAGCTTCCGATTTGGCAGCCACAAACTTGGCGATGAAGGAGGATCACCAGAAGGAGATGGAGGCCCAGGAGCTGAATTTTGCGTAGGAATCTAGCCAGCTCACTGGTGAGCTGGAAAGCCTGCGCAAGAAATTGGCGGAGGCGGAGAAGACGGTTGCTGAGGAAATCTCCAAGCAGACTTCTCGCGCCCAAATTGCTGAGGACGCGTTGGCGGCTCATATGATTGAGTTGTCCGCTTTCCATAACTCGGCCCTTGGTAATTTCTCACTCCTTATTTTGATTTTGCCATTTTTCTTAGCCTGAGCCAAACTGATGGTTTCATTTTTGATACAGTTCCCGCCGGTTTGGGCGACGACAAGGTTGTCAGCCCCCGCCTGGATCGCCTTGCGCGTCTATGCGAGCTGATCACCGAGACTTTGGTAGCGTCCAAGCGGTTTGCCGCCAAGTTCTTCATCTCCTCTGGCAGCCAGGAACCGACCGAATTCAGCGATGTGCCCAATATGTTGGAGCAGGCTACCAAGCTACACAAGAGCTCGCTGAAGTCGGCGGCACGGGGTGGTGCCAAGACTGCGCTTGGACTATTCATGGTGCACTACCCCGAGGCGGAGATAGAAGCCGTCACCGAAGGCATGCCGTCTACATATGAAGACGGCAGCGAGGTCGAGCCGGCCGCTGTTCTGGACAGCGTTGCCGGCTACGCCACGCGTGTTGCCGACATGGTGGATACTTCGATCTTCTACCGGCGCCATCCTGTGCCTGCCGCAGGGGAAGCTGGAGCTGCCGGCATGGCCGAGGCGGAGGGGAGTGACAGTTCTGGGGCTGAAGTTGTCAGCCCCCAAGCCTGATGTAGACGCCCCCCCGAGCCGTAGTTTCCTTTCCTTGCCTCCTTCTGACATGATTTGCCAGCCCCTGAAACAATGCAACTTTGACTTGTAATATTTGTATATACTTTTGTTGTTGCTCTGCTAGGCGGGAAACTAGCTGACAAGTTTTATTTTGCCTTATTTATATGGCCCGCCTTAATTTTACCCTGACCTATATGTTTGAATTTTTGTATGTTGACAAACCTCAGCCGGTAACTTTAGCTGAAACAACCAGGGCTAAGCCATGCATTTAGGATCAGAAACCAAAGTCAACATGTTGGTGTCAAAGACATACTACTAGGCGAACCACATATAAGTAATCAGAGGTAAAGGAATTAGGCGACGCAAAAAGTATATTTTTGCTTTAGGTTGGCTCGAAAGCTGCAAGTATCTACCAGTTTAAACCTTTGCACGGAGCTAGAAAAATAGGTAACTTAGTTACATAGGGGAAATATGATTGCAAGAAAAGACAAAAGATGGCGAGCTTCTCAACACAGATGAGGAACCATAGACTTTTATTTCATAATCATATATAACTTATTACAATTATAAATTGCTAAGTGTAGAAAGGACGTAGCTGCTCAATATTCCAAGGCCGTCTTGTTTGTTCGAACGGATCGTCAATGCCTCTTTTGCGCTTGGTTCCCCTTTTTCCTACCGCCTTCTTGCGCCTCTTCTTTTATTCTTCGTCGCGGATGTCGGCCAGGTAGTAGGAACCATTGAGCAGCGCCTTTGTGACTATAAACGGTCCTTCCCATGGCGGGGATAACTTGTGCAAGACTTTTCTGTCTTGAATTAGGCGGAGAACCAGGTCACCTGTTCTGAAGCTTCGCTTCCGCACTCTCCGGCTATGATAGCGGCGAAGTTGTTGCTGGTACAAGGCGGAGCGATGTAGAGCGACGTCTCTTTCTTCGTCTAGCAGGTCTAGGCTATCCTGTCTTGCACCTTCTACGTCTTGCTCGATGTAGGCTTGAACTCTTGGGGAATCGTATTTCATGTCGGTAGGTAGCACCGCCTCAGCGCCATATACTAAGAAGAAAGGAGTGTAGCCGGTAGACCTGTTTGGCGTTGTGCGCAAACTCCATAGTACCGACTGTAACTCATCTGCCCAAGCGCCGGCTGCCCTGTGTAATGGAGCTTCGAGACGAGGCTTAAGTCCTGATAAGACTAGGCCGTTTGTACGCTCTACTTGTCCATTGGATTGAGGGTGTGACACGGATGCCAAATCAAGCTGGATACCCAGATCACTGCAGTATTCTTCTATGTCGCCTTGAGATAGGTTGCTGCCATTATCAGTGATAATGCTGTGTGGAACTCCAAACCGAGAGATAATTCCCCAGAGGAAATTGGTGGTTGTTCGTGCGTCAAGTTTGCTGATCGGCTTAGCCTCGACCCATTTGGTGAACTTGTCAACAACGACCAATAGGTGGGTATACCCACCACTCGCCTTCTTGAAGGGACCCACCATGTCTAAGCCCCAGACCGCGAACGGCCAGGTGATTGGGATTGTCCTGAGTTCTTGTGCCGGTAAGTGAGGTTGAAGAGCGTACAACTGGCAGCCTTTGCATGTTTTTACGATGTTCTCGGCGTCTTCTTTGGCGGTAAGCCAGTAGAAACCTTGGCGGAAAGCTTTGGACACGATGGACCTGGCGGAAGCGTGATGCCTGCAGGTGCCAATATGTATGTCTTTCAGAATTTCCTGGCCTTCTTCTGGCTGTATGCACCGCTGATAGATGCCGCACGTGCTTCGCTTATATAGCTCGCCTTTTATTAACGTGAATGCCTTGGCTCGCCTTATGATTTGCCTTTTTAGCACCTCATCGTCCTCCGGCAACTTGCTGTCGATTAGAAAATCGAGATATGGGACAGTCCAATCCGGCTGTATCGAGTAGACAGCGAGACTTGCCGCTTCTACCGGTTCTTCTGCATCGGGGTCCATCAAATCGGCGTCTTTAATGGATGGCTTGTGCAAATGTTCCAGGAAAATATCTTTTGGTACCTTTTTGCGCTCTGACCCTAGTCTGGCAAGTGTGTCTGCCGCCTCGTTCTCAGCTCTTGGAACATGCCGGACTTCGTAGCCCGCGAAGTTTTTTGTGAATTCGTCAACTTTGGCTCTGTATGCCGCCATTGTTGCGCTTTTCGCATCCCATGTTCCGCTTACTTGCTGCGCGACCCAATCTGAGTCGCCATAACAGAGGATTCTTTTGACGCCGAGGTCGTTTGCCACGTGTAACCCATGAAGCAAAGCTTCATACTCGGCAACGTTGTTGGTTTCTGTGAAGTGGATTTGCAACACGTAGCTAAGCTTGTCACCTTTAGGCGTGCGTAGAACGACTCTAGCCCCCGAGCCTTTGAGCATCTTTGATCCGTCAAAGTGCATGACCCAATATTCTGATTCGGGGAGTGTCGTTTCCTCCATGGCTTCTGTCGAGTCGGCGACAAAATCTGCAAGCGCTTGAGACTTAGTGGCGGTCCGTGGCTTATAGACTATATCAAAGGCGGCAAGTTTGATGCCCCATTTGGCAACTCGACCTTTTGCCTCTGCATTGTTGATTATGTCTCCCAACGGTGCCTTGCTGACTACTGTCACTGTGTGCTCCTAGAAATAATGCCTAAGCTTTCTGGCGGCAAAGAATACACCATAAGCCAGCTTTTGGTAATGCGGATACCTCTGCTTGGAGGCGGAGAATACTTCACTGATGAAGTAGACCGGTCGTTGCTCATACGTCGCGGCTTCGTTCTCCTTTCTTTCCACAGCCAAGACAACGTTGACAACAGCTCTTGTTGCTGCGATGTATAGCAGCATTGGTTCCTGTGATCGAGGTGCTGCCAATATCGGAGCGGATATGAGGGCCTCCTTAAGTTGTTGTAAGGCTGCGTCTGCCTCTGCTGTCCACTTTAGTAGGATTTGAGGCTGCGGATATGAGGGCCTCCTTAAGTTGTTGTCTGCCAGCTTTAGTAGGATTTCTTCAATAGCCGGTAGAGAGGCATTGCCTTTTCCCCTAGGCGGCTTATGAAACGACTGACGGCCGCTGCCGATCCGGCTAGACGTTGCACGTCCTTCAGACAAGTAGGTCTGGATATGTTTTGGATGGCCTTGATCTTCTCCGGATTAACCTCGATCCCTCGTTCTGAGACGATAAACCCGAGCAGTTTGCCGGCTGGAACGCCGAAAACACACTTGGCGGGATTGAGTTTCATTTGATACCTCCGGAGATTCTGAAAAGTTTCTTCCAAATCCTCTAGGAGATCTGCCTTATTTTTTGACATCACCGCGATGTCGTCTACGTAGACGTGAACATTGCGGCCGATCTGTTCGTGCATGCAATTCTGCATACAGCGCTGGTATGTTGCCCCTGCATTCTTCAGGCCAAAAGGCATCGTGATGTAGCAGAAAGTCCCGTATGGAGTGGTGAAAGATGTTTTCAGCTGATCCGACTCTCTCATCTTGATTTGATGGTATCCTGAGTAGGCGTCCAAAAAACAAAGCAGCTCGGAGCCTGCTGTGGAGTCTACGACTTGGTCAATTCGAGGCAGCACAAAGGGATCCTTTGGGCAGCACTTGTTAACACCGGTATAGTCAATACACATCCTCAGCTCTTTATTCTTCTTTGGAACAAGTACAGGATTTGCCACCCAATCGGTGTGCACAACTTCTTTAATGAAATTGGCGGCCTTCAGCCTATTTATCTCCTTTCCTATAGCCTTGCGTCTCTCATCTCCAAAGCGTCTTGTTGCTTGCTTCACCGGCTTGGATCCTTTTATGATGTTGATTGAGTGCTCGGCAAGTTCCCTCGGTACACCAGGCATGTCGTAAGGCGACCATGCGAAGATGTCACGATTCTCACGGAGGAACTCGACGAGCGCGCCTTCCTATTTGCTGTCAAGGTTGGAGCCGATGACGACTTGCTTAGACTTGTCGCCTGGGATGAGGTCCGCCTTTTTGGTGTCTTCTGAAGCTTCAAAGGTCTTTTTGACATCAATGTTTGGCTTGGGCATGGAGTTGTCTGAATCCGCCCCAAGTAGTGCGAGTTCTTCCTTGTGGATGACGGCTTCTGCGAAGGCAGCCATACCACGTTCACACTCCTTGGCTTTCTTAAAGTTGCCGGAAATCGTGATGGTTCCGTTTTCCCCCGGCATTTTAAACTTGCTGTATATGTAGCACGACCTTGCCATAAATTTGGTGAAAGCCGGTCGTCCGAAGATTGCATGATAGGCGCTTTTGAAGGGGACAACTTCGAACCGGAGGAACTCTGAGCGGTAGTTCTCTTTTGGTCCGAAAGTTACCTTCAGCCTAATGCTCCCCATTGACTTTGCTTGCCTGCCGGGCACTATGCCGTGAAAAGTGAGGTTGCTGTGGTCCAGCTGATCCTCTGACAGGTTCATGCGGCTTAGTGTGTCGTAGTACAGGATGTTGAGGCTGCTGCCGCCATCCATGAGTACCTTTGTAAGTCTGAAGTTGTCGACAATGGGATCAACGACGAGGGCGTACTTGCCTGGGTGAGGAACGTGATCAGGGTGGTCGGACCGGTCCCAAGTGATCGTTGCTTCCGACCAGTTCAAATACTGAGGGACGTCCGGCATTGTCGCGTTGAGTTCATGCATTTCCGCCTTACCCGCCTTAGCCGAAGGCGTGCCGACAAAGCATACACGAGATTCTTTGACCTTCGGATATGGTTTCTTTTTCTTGGCAGCCGCGTCATCCTCGCTTGAGACAGACATGTCGTCGTCATCCTCATCCTCCTTGTTGTCTTTCTTGTCGTTCTTGTTTGACTTCTTTGACTTCCAGCCGGCTGTGGGGTCCTTTTTGAAGTCGTCCATGAAACGACATTCGCCAAGCATATGGTTGACCTAGCCGAGTGAGGCGTGGATAGGGCACGGCAAAAGTTTTGCCTGCTCATAAGTGATTCGCGCCGCTTTAGGCCCTGAGCCGGCGTCGCGACCATCTTTCTTATTCTTCCACTTCTTTTTGCCGGCATTCCCTTGGAATGCGACAGCTACCTCGTTGGAAAGTCCGGCTTTGTCATCCGCCGCCTGCTTGCGCTTGTTGTTCCGTTTTGGTATGATGTTGACGTCTGGATCATCGTCCCGGGCGTCAACGTCCGCCGCCACGTATTGGGCGGCTAGGTTGAGCATCTCGCCAAGGTCTGTGATTTGCTCGCGGACTAGCCGATGACGGAGCAAGGACTTCTTCTGCAGGCCCGTGTAGAAGGCGTGGATAGCCTGTGCGTCCGAAACACCATGACAGTTGGCTTTTTCGGATATCCAACGACTGACAAAGTCTGTCATGGTTTCGTCCGGCTTTTGGATACAGCGTTGCAAATCCGTGTAGGTATTTGGACGCTTGTATGTTCCTTGGAAGTGCTGGGAGAAAATCTTTTCCATGTCGTACCAGCTATGGATAGACTTTTCAGGAAGGTTGTCGATCCAAGCCCTTGCCGTGCCTTCCAACATGAGAGGTAGGTAACGGACGGCAATATAGCTACTCCCGTCGGCAATTTCTATGGCCATGACATAGTCGGCTAGCCATGAATCCGGCTTAACGAGGCCGTTGTACCTAGAACAGTTTTTTGACACTGATGTCACGTCCTTAGGGAACGACTCTCTGCGGATGGCGTCACCGAAGCACTTTGGTCCAGAATATAGCGGCTCCTTTCCTCTTGCTATGTCTTGTAGGCGGTGTCGTGCGTCTTTTGGATCGAGCTGCCGTGTGCCTCTGTTTGCGTCTGGCTCGTCCTGCGCTGCCCGGCTTATGCTGCGCCTGGGCCCTTCTGCCTCCTCTTTCCTCTTACTGCCGGTGCTACGCTGCGGAGACCGACTTCGACCTCTCCTGGGAGGGTCGTTACCGGCATCTTTCCTAGGCGGCAGTCTATTGTTCCGGCTACCGCCATTATCGCGTCTTGGCTGGGCTGGAGGTGGCAGGTCTCCCGTGCTTCCTGTCCTTGAATTCTCGTCCCGCCTTGGTTTTGGCGGTGACGTCTTCTTTGGAGGTGGCGTTGCCTTCCTTTTGTCGCCATGGCTACTGGAGCCAGACGGGCCTTCGGGGTCGTCGCCAGGTGCAGCTTTGCACTTTCCTGACTTAGACTCTAGGTCTCCCCCGCGAGCGTCCGCCATGTGGCCGTAGGAATCAGCGCGAGCTTGTTGTTCTAGGGCCTTGCTCACGAAGTGTCTTGCATTGGCCAGCTTTTCCTCCGCCGTGTAAGTTTTGTCGTCGAGGGTATCTAGCGCAGCAGCCGTGTTGAGGACGGGGGGTGCAAAAAACAACATCTCCCCTTCTGTCCACGCGTTGTGGTGCCGTACGCCAGTCGAACCTGAGATCTTGAGCCGCTGTCGTTGCGCGTGTTGGCGGCTCCTTGCCACGGCGGTGTTTTGATGACCTTTTTTCCTCAAAGAGTTGCCGGCTTGTTTTGGCCGACATCTTCTCCGGTTCTTTCTCGATCTTCTTCGCAAGGCTCTCAACGTGCTCCTCTCTTTTTCGCAGGAAGTCAGAGTGCTTGAGCATGTTAATTCTAAGCTCTTCCACTTCGTCGAGTGGGGTGTCTTTATTTACCGGAGTATTCATGATTTCGTCTACTTCTTTGATGACGGAGAGCAAATCCGTGGGTTTGCTGCTGCCGCCTTTCTCGAGGCCAGTTTTCTTCTTTGCACGCACCTTGTCGGAACTTTCAATGAGTTGACCGGCAGTGGTGTCGCCGGCATCTTCCACCGGCTTGTTTTGCGTTTCCGAAGCAACTGGGGTTGTCTCGTGATCGACGAAAACCATAATAGCCAGCTTGTCAGGCATGTCAATATCCGCTGTGCCCTCTAAAGGAGTCGGATTGCCACTGGAAAAGCGGGTTTTGATCTTCTCTTCAAAGAGACTAGCATCATCGTCGGAGTCAGAGTCTACGTTGACTTGAACGGTAGATCTGGATCCGGCATCTGACATCGCATCCTCCTGGAGAGCAGGGAGGATTGACTCAGGATCGTTGTTTTCCGGCTGGGAGTCTGATCCCAGTCCGACAACTCCGACGAAGTGGAAATCAGATTCGGCCGACTCCTGGGAGAAGGCGGATTCCGATCCATCTTGTCGGCCGACTGCTTGGTCGAAGGGTTGGTGGGTGGGGTTGTAGAAACGCGGTAGGCAGTACGCCTCTGGCGTATACCCGATGAAGACGTCGATCCCTCCGATCGGTACGATGGCGCATCCGATAAGGTAGTCGTCCGCCGGGAGCCAGGACTCATCCGAGTTGACGTAGCTGTGGCCGCCATACCTTGTGACGCGACCGACGGCGATCTGCTTGCCCACGCCGCCAAGTGTTCCCGCCTGGAACGTGACGCCAGGAACCTTATGCCCCACGGTGGGCGCCAACTGTCGTAGTATCGGCATAATTGATAGGAGACGGGGGTCCTCTAGCCTACGTATGGATTGTGGGGAAGAAGGTTGGTGTCGTCGAGGACGGGATTGAACATGGCGAGTTTACCCAGCTTCGGATCCCGCAGCGGTGGCGAGATCCTACGTGCTGCTATAATTCACTATGAGGCAATAGCCGTGAACAGGTTACAATGTGTATGATGCGTATTGAAGCGTGCCCTAAAGGCTTCCTGCTGGCCGGCTTATATAGGCGGCCAGACCCCAGGGTACAAGGCAAGTACTTGTCCGGCAAGTAATCAGAGTCCTAGACCTAGACAAGCAGATGTAGAGGGTGTTAGGTGGAACGGGTCAAGCCAGGTGGGAGGGAAAATGCTTTTGAAAGTTCTCGTCTCATTCTTCTCCTTTTCCTTATCACTATAAGTGTGTAAAGGATAGTTTGGGTTGAATGGGTACAATGGTAAATGTGCACAACCTCTGTAGAGTGTAAAACTAAGTACTTAGACTTGTCCCCGGTACGAACAATTTGAGCAGCTGATCACGGACGTCAACGGAGGCTTCCACCATTCCAACTTCAAAATTAAAACTTGATGGGTGAACAACGGTAGAATGAGATCATGGTTGTAAAACCACGAATGTCTAGAATAGAACAAAAGTATTTTCCAAAGAGTTAGGAAAAATTGGCTTTATGCAAAATAGTCTTGAACTCCACCAGCTAAATAAGCATATAGCCTATTAGAGTTATTCCACAAAGTGTCCACCATAGTGTCACTTGCCAGACTCCATTTTTAATGGAATCTGACCCACGTTGTTGCAATATTTTTCTTATTGCAGATTGATCAGATGACGAGTCAGGTTTCGTTTAAAAGTTTCGAGTCGACAACGAACAAGTTTTCGCCTGTGGCAACATGAAGTTGATGGAGACTCACTGCTATTGTATTTCCGCTGTTTACTCTTTCGAAGCTAGCTTTATGCTATGCAACTTGTATTGAATATTTTGTAAGTCTGGATCATCGATGTAATAAAATTGATACTTTGTTGTGATATTACTGAAGGGGTTACGGTGCAGAAAACAATAATTTTTCTAGCGTACGAAACCCTAACTAGCCAGGATCTATCTATCTAGTACATGTGATAACGATGGCGGAACGGGTTACATTACCTCCATGTAGACCGATAGCAAGGATTACGCTCCCGCACAAGCGTTGACGATGAAGTCGTACGTAGCCGACCTCGAGGTCACGGAGAACTTGCCGCGATGATGTAGACGATGACGCCGGGGTGTCGACGATGACCTGCGTCGACAGGCGTCGGGCGGAATGTGGCAAGGTGCCGGCGGCAGGAGGGTGGTGCGCCGGCGGCAGAGGGGGAGGTGGCGCGGCGGATGCAGGGGGCGAGACGACGTCGCCCAGGCTCCTCAGAAGAGTTACCTCCGAGCACTCGCAAACATACGGAGCTTAACGACAACCCCCGGTCATTCAGATCCAGCTGAAATCGCAGGGGTAGATCTTATCTGTAATCCCGCAGGACAACGGCGCCCGGCGGTATAGCTTAGGTGGAGAGAGTGGGCAAAACGGGCGGATAAGCAACTCGGCCGGCCTGCTATACAATTAACTGTATTTTTCTGTAATTAATTCAATTAATATGCCTTGTAATATAAAGGGGGAAGGGGGTGTGCAAACTCCCTAGCTCCCCCATGTGGGACTAAACAAAGGAGGAGGGGGGGGGGGTGGCGCACCCACATGGGCTGGCCGAACCAGCCATGGGGCCCACCCCCCTTTGGTGGTGTGGCTCCCCCTCTTGGGCCCTCTTAGGGCCCATGTAGGTGGGAGCACCCTTTTTCCTTTATTTAATTAAGATTAAATTTATATAAAATGTAATTAATTCATAATTAATATATTTAAATACTATTTAATATCTCGTGACTCCGAAACAATTTCCGAACCACCCGAACAACTTTCGGACATCCCTGGAACCATTCCAGACCCTCCCGGAACTCCTTCCGGACCACCGGAACTCTTTCCGGATCATTTCTCTCTCTCCAACAAAATCTTATATTTTTCCAGAACCTATCTCATGGTGTCGTTAAGACCTTAAGTTTGTTACGCTACGGTTCGAGAACACTCCAGACATGGTCGAGACACTCCGGTCACCAATGACCGTCAGGGATACCTGAATGTATATGACGGCCCTTGTGCATTGTAGTGACCTCACCTCTTATTATAAGGTGGAAGTCCTTGTGTTAATGTGCTAGTCCCTGGATAAAATGCTAGCACCACAGTTTAAGATGTATATCATGCAAAAGTGTCAAATACTTTATTAAATCGCATGATCCAGTGTTACAAATATCTCTTACAACTTGCATAACCTGAAAAGGCTAGCAAAATTCAAAGAGCAGCAGCGGAAAACAATAGATAAAATGAGCCTCATCATCTTCATGTGCCACAGGCATAGCATGTTGGTTGTAGGCTCGAAATCCTATCGAATACTCACTCGTTGTCTCTCGAATCTGCAAGGTTTAGTTGCAGCCCAGCTATAGAGGGTCAGCACAATTGAATTGTGGTGGCAAGTGACTTTTAAAAGCTAATATTCTACTAAGCTATATCTATATGCTTATTTGGCTGGTGTAGCTCAAGGCTATTGCGCAAAGCAAGTTTTATCCTACTTTTGGTAAACAACTTTTTGAAACAATATCTTCTCTTTATAAGACAATCTCGCGACAAAATCCATGTCTCCTACCCATGTTCACCCATCAAAGTTTTATTAAGAAATTGGGATGAAGAGATTTTCAGAACACAGCCTTGTGTAGTTACTCAAATTGTCCGATGCCGGGGACACGGCTAAGATCTTAGGTTTTAACTCTCGAGAGTGTGTGCACTTTCACCATTAGACTCAATCAACCCAAACTATCCTCTACACTCATTTAGTGAGAAGGAAAAGGAGAAGATCAAGACGAGACTTTTCAGAAGTTGCTTTCCCATGATCATACTAAGAGATTACCACCGTCCTATCAACTCTAGCACCATCAATCTCTTGACCCAGGTCCACTTCAACTTACTCCATCAAGACTGAGCCCATATTGACTAATGGTTGCACGATAAGCAACTAAACTCAGTGTAAACTTAAATCTCATAGCCCTGGGTGGCCTACCACAAGTGAGCAACTCAGGTTAACAACGCATATTATGGACCCAAGTAAGTAGAAACTATCTTGGGCGAAGACAACCATGAAACTTGGCCCTGAGAAGCCACTCAACTTGAAACCTCCTCGATCGACCCAATCCACCCAGGCGTTAAATTAATTTAGTGGAAATTTTCATTTATCATATCAACCATAAAACAATCATTTTTGCAGCAGGTACTTCCACTAAATTATAATAGGGGTCTAACTGGAATTTCTAAGGGGTAACCTAACAGGTTTGCATAGCATACTACAAATCTCCCAGAAACCTATCATGCATACTACTTTTGCAAAAACTGTTTAAACACTAGGTATGCAATAGAATAAAATAGTAGGTGTTTTATGAAGTCACTTGCCTGATGAATGTTGTCGTTTCTCACACACTCATTGTCGACAACGAACGTTGCACTTCGATCAATCTATAAAGTAAACAGACATACAATGAACAAGCATTCAACAAGCACATAACAATTTAAAACAAACAAGCGTAAAAAGGCTTAGCATAGGGTTTGGTCAAGGGTATCACATAATTCGATATGCAAGAGGAATTAATGTGATTGAGTTAAGGGTTTGCCAATTTGGTCAGGGGATGGTCTTGAAAAAGATTTACATAAATGCAGGGTCAAGATGTTTTGAAAACAAATTAAAACAAGGTTTGCAACTTTAAGATATTTAGCATATCTAAAACATTTACACAAGTCTAAGTTTCAAAAATTATTTTAATCACATTTGGTTTTGGCATTGTTCACAAGATTAAACATTAATTTGGAAAAAAGGTTTTTAAAATAATTAATATTCAAGAATTTCTTAATTTATCATATCTAAACATTATTAATTCCCAACTTAAAAGTTCATAGTAATTTATAATAACCTAGTTATTTGCAATGACATAAAGTTTTAGATCACAGTTTTAGTAACACCTAATTAACCAATAACATTTATAAACACTTATAAATGAAATGATATCATTTAAAAGGGTTTTAAACAAAACTTACATCTTAATGTTGTGAAATAGATTAATAATAATGGAATCGAGTTTTCTCTGGCCAAGGGCAATTATTTATGGCATTAGTGCAAAGAAAATAATTTTAAATACATTAATAAAATATTTTATTATGTCAAATTAAAATCAAATAAGTCTCTGATTATAGACTTCTTTTAAAGTTGTTCAAATTTTATTTATAACAGTGGGTCATCATTCTACATATCTTAAGATTTCCAAAAATGTTTTATTTGCAAATTTTAGACATATGAATTTGAATCTATTTTAAATTTACTCAAATTCTAAATCTGAAAGTTGGATCAATTTAAACTAGTCAAAATTAAATTTTAAAAGTGCCAACAGATTCTACTGGTCAAGGGCTTTAATTTGACATAAAAAATTCCAATTTGGATAATGGGTTAAAAAGTTATGAAGATTCTAAGTTGCAGGGACTTTTCTGTAAATCTGCCAATTAAATCTATTCGGAATTAAATCAGAAAAATAGGCAGGCCACGTGGCGTGCAGTGATTGGCTGGGCTCGGGCTTGGCTCCGCTTAAGCCGCGGCTCGGCTCGGCTGTTTTAAATCTGGATCGCTAGATCCCGATCGGGCGGTCCGCATTTAGTCATACCGATTCGGTTAGTTAGATCTAATCGAGGCCGTTCATATCAGATCGGAGCGCTCACCGTGGTTTCACCCGGGGGTGGCGGCGCGGGACGGCCGGAGATGGAGGAGACGGCGGCGCTGTGCTCCGGTGGTCGACAGGGGCGGAGCTCTGGTGGTTCCCCGGGCTCGGGAGGGCGACGGCGACGTGCGGCACGACGCGGCGAACTCGAAGAGGCCAGCGGCGAGTGGATTTGCCTCTCGGAGCTGCTTGGAGGCGCGGGCGAGTGCGGCGGCGGCTCCGGCCACCTCGGGCGAGCACCAACTCGCGATTTTCGAGACGGTTGGAACCGGTGGAGGGGTCTGCGCGGTGCGCACTGAAGTGGGAAGGAGTGTCGGGGGGCTGCCCCCCGGGTAGGGGCAGATCCCGGTATAATTCAGTAAGTACCAACAGTACTTGACCTTTGGCGACAGCAAGGGACACCTCCTGGTGTGCTGAAAGGGCAGCTTAACCCTTGGGCACTGGAAGAGGGCAAAGTGCCTCCTGGCAGCCGCAAGGGTCAGCTCTGGCGGCTATAAATAGACACCCCCGGCCCTCACAATCGCAGCACAAGCATGAGCGGGTGGTTCCTCTAAGAACTAGCTTCTCGAAGATGTCTTTGCGGATACGCTAAGACATCTTCGGGAGGCTAGGCCTAGAGATACTCATCCTGGGACGAGCTTGGACGTATCCGGAAAGGATCCCGAGTCTCGTGATCCGAGGAGACTCCCGGAAGGAGGTGTACTCGGTTTTACCGGATAGGTTGTCCGGTGGATACTAACCGGAATGTATGTCTCGGTGTTGATCTTATGCAGAAGAGGCTCAGTGGCAAGCAAGGAGGTATCCGGAGTAAGGGCTTCCGGTAGGCCGTCAACGGTCCGTAGCAGGCTTTCCCGTCTATAGCGGGGGGAAGTACCATTCCGCCTGACACGGAAGCATGGTCACCTCCCGCCTGACACGGAGGCATGGTCACCTCCCGCCTGACACGGGAGCGCGTCAGCCGGTACGATCGTGGTACGACAAGACCTGACATGCCTAGCCCGGCAATCCGGAAAAGGCTATCCGGGATGGGCAAAGACATGTCTTGTCTCTGACAAGGGGACAATGATGATGCAGGACGGCGCCTGCTGTCCTTAACAAGATGATGATGAAGGGGCTACACCGGATAGCCCGGCGACTAGGTCGCACTAGCCGGTGACGGCATGCCGGCTAGGCCTGTCCGGTGGGGCCAAGCCAAGTTAGGGTTTCCGGCCCTCCTGGCCGGAGCTCTATAAAAGGCGCCATAACTGCTCCTGAGAAAGAGAGACCAACTTGAGAGCCAAAGCTATAGCCACATTTACTCCTAGAGCATTCACTCCTCCTCACCTAGAGTTCATCTAGTTCTTCGTACTCCTTCCTTCGAGAGATCTTGTAGCAAGTTGTAGTCCTTATACCACCAATATATAGAGAGGAAAGGCAGGAGTAGGGGTGTTACCTCCTCACGAGGGCCCTGAACCTGGGTATATCGTGTGTGTGCTGTGTGCCTTCGTGCATTTGTTTGTGTTTGTTAGATCTTCCCCTTTGCACTTTGATCTTATTCCTTGTTCTTGGGAGATCTCGGTTTTACCGGGATCCTCCCCGTGTGAGCTCTTCTGCTTGCTATCCCTCCCCGGATCCACCAACGTCCATCGGCCCCACAAATTAGCCATCCTATGGCATCTGCCGTGACACCACCACGACAGTTGGCGCCCACCGTGGGGCAGACAGAGGCGTTGGCTGGTGTACACATCCGGACGGGCTCCCCCGTTCATTTCGACGTTCGGGTTCTTTCTAGCCTAGTCGTAAGGCTAGGGGAGATGGACTTCGTCTGCGACAACGCAGGGTGCTTCCGGAACAAACCGTTTCCGGTGAACGGGTGTCTCATCGATTTCGGTGGTTTCACCACCTACGTGGCCACCGAGGTTGTCTGTAGCTACCCGGACGTGGTCCTGGAGGCTGAGGACCCTCCCATGCTCTGCGCTGCTCGGGGTCTGCGTGCCGGTCGCCCCCCGAGTTCCGTCACAGTGATGATGGTCGGGGCAACCGAGGAGGAGTATCAAGACGCTGACGGCGATACCGACGGCCACCCCCGTTTGGCCAAACCCCCGCAGGAGAGGCCTGCGGCCCGAGATGGTGATCCGCAGTCATCCCATCCGCGACGTCGTCCGGATCCCCTCTCGGGACTCGTGGCAAAGTTGGCTGTACCGGTAACTACCGGAGCAGATGCCCAGGCCACTTCGGCAGAGTTAGAGGAGCAGCGGAAGTTGCTACTCGCTGAAGCACAGGAGATCGCCGAGATCCGCCGCGAGCTCAGCGCTAGCCTCCGGGAGTACAATGCAGCTCACAGATTCCCTAAGATAGACTCCCGGGAGAAGCGCATTGCAAATCTGCGCAAGAAAGGAAGAATGGTGAATGAGGAGCTGGCTGGTGGAGCCACCACCAGTAACAGTGGAAGTCGGATTTCAGCAGGGAAGCCGGTGTACAGCTCACCGGCGAAAACCCTTAGGGCCGCCGAAGCCGCCATGGCCGAGTTGGTGGGACTATCTGGTGAAGCCCTGCGCAAGCAGCAAGAGAGAGTAAACGAGTTGGTGATTGAAGCCAATCGTCAGAACCTGGCCTTCAAGAAGAAGAACCCCGGGGCAGGATCCCAGGTGCACTCAGCCAGACCCGACAGCCAGAAGTCGGATGGGGAGGCCTCTTCCCCGCATCCGAGCAGAAGCAAGAGCAAGAGCAAGAGCCGGAGCCGGAGTCGAGGTTCCGGAAAGAACAAGCAGCTACAGACCTATGATCCGGCCTTCGCCGGTATCCAGCAAGCCGGGCAGGCCGGACAGCGTAACTCGGGACGGGCGGGAAGTACCCGTGGGGATGGTAACCTAGGTGTAGGAAACAATAACCCGGTTGGCCGTGGTAATCCACCCCGGAATCCTCCGCACGTTCAGGGAAACCCGCAGAGGGAGGTTGTTTCCGTTCCCCAGCAGGCCCTGGTCCCTGCACAGGACAGGCTCGACGATGGCAACTCGAGGTTGCAGCAGCTCGGATATCAGCCAGACGAGAACCCCTTGGGATCTCGGATAGGAACCAGGCAGCTGAACCCGGCAGACGCCAGATTCCGGCTCGACCGGATTCACCAGTCCGAGTTGGTGGAAGAGCAAGGGCCTCCGGGACCTGCCTGCTTTGGACCTCGGATCATGCGGGAACCTCCTGTTCGGAACTTTCAGCTCAACCGAGGTGCCAAGACCTATGACGGTAGCAAGAAGCCGGAGGACTGGCTAACCGACTATGTAACTGCAGTAAGCATAGCCGGTGGAAACAGACGATGGGCGGTACGCTATGTACCGCAGATGTTGGAAGGACCAGCCCGGATCTGGTTGAACAATCTGAGAACTGGCAGTATAGACTGCTGGTTGGACTTTGAAGAGGCGTTCATCAGCAACTTCACCAGCACGTACAAGAGGCCCAACAGGCCTCAGCAGCTCGCCATCTGTAGGCAGAGGAGCAATGAGACCGACCGGGAGTACCTTACCCGGTGGAGCAATATTCGCAACTCTTGCGAAGGAGTTGTGGAGGCACAGGCCATCTCCTGGTTTGCGCAAGGATGCCGGCATGGCTCTATGCTGTGGCAAAAATTGCAGAGAAAGATGCCAACAACCTTGGCAGAAACCATGCGCCTCGCCGATACCTACACGCTTGGAGATCCCATGCAACCCCTGGTGGATGTCGGTGACTCCGACAGGAGGAATGCGGGACCTCAGCGTTCGGGACCGAGCAGGAGCCATGATCGCCAGGAGTTCGGCCACAAGAGGAATCAGCCCGAGTACCACCATGCCGCGCAGCATGTCGCAGCAGTGACCCGGGAGCAGGAGGATGCCGGCAACAGCCAGCGTCAAAAGACAGGTGGCCCGGCTTGGGGTCAGAGTCAGGAGGTGCAAAAGACCTGGGTGGAGCAGAAGAAGCCCCTGACGTATGAGGAAATGCTGAACAAACCATGCTGCTACCACACTCTGGAGGCCAACAAGCCCGCAAACCATTCTACTCGGCAGTGCAGCTGGTATCAGCGCACGTTGCAGGAGGGCAGTTCGGGGGCTATTCGGCAGAATGCTCCGGCATCTCGGCCCAATATCCCGAGACCCCCTCCTCCGACATCGGGGTCC
Organism: Poa annua; assembly: GCA_026929855.1. Lineage (NCBI taxonomy): Eukaryota > Viridiplantae > Streptophyta > Magnoliopsida > Poales > Poaceae > Poa > Poa annua. The sequence continues at coordinate 40,203,632 of CM049429.1, read as the reverse complement.
AACGCTGTTCGTCTTCCCCCTCCTCCGAGAGGACCCCCACCTCGCCCAGTGAATGTGGTGCATACCCGGAACGACAACGGTAACCAAGCCGGGCATCAGCAGAGCAACTACCGGGAGGCACATCAGAGCTATGTGGTCTTCGTGACCGAGCCCACTGACCGAAAGAGTGTGCGGCAGCGTGCCCTGGAGGTGAATGCTGTGATCCCGGCGGTGCCCAAATTCTTGCACTGGTCCGAGATGGAGATCACTTGGAGCCGGAAGGATCACCCCCGGGTTATGCCCAAGCCGGGAGCGTATGCCTTGGTGGTGGACCCAACTTTTGTCGGACCCAACCTCAACGTCCGCTTCAGCCGGGTTCTGATTGACAATGGCAGTGCCATTAACATCATGTACAAGGACACTATGCTGAAGCTGGGAGTATCCATGAACACCCTGCTGCCCACCGAGACAACCTTCCACGGCATTGTGCCCGGAGTCTCTTGCTCGCCCATGGGAAAGATCTGGGTTGAGGTGCTATTCGGAACTCGGGAGAACTGCCGAACCGAGAGCTTGGAGTTTGAGGTCGTGGACCTCGAGAGCCCGTATCATGCACTAATCGGTAGACCGGCCCTCGCCAAGTTCATGATCTCGACTCACGTGGGCTACCTCAAGATGAAGATGCCGGGACCCAACGGTGTAATCACCATCTCGGGAGACCACAAGCGCTCCATGGAATGTGCCTCGGCGGGATCGTGTTTGGCTGAGTCTCTGGTGATCGCGGAAGAGAAGAAGAGGATCCAGCAGGTGGTGGCGATGGCCAAGACCTCCCAACTCGGAATGCCCGGGATGGTGAACCCGGAGCAGGGTGCGTCATTTCAGCCCCCCAAGGAGACCAAGAAGGTGTGTGTGGACCCCAGCAACCCGGAGCGCCAAGTTATCATTGGCGGCAACCTGGACAGCAAATAGGAAGGCGAGCTCGTCGACTTCCTCCGTGAGAATCGGGATGCCTTTGCGTGGTCGAGTGACGATCTGCAAGGCGTCCCGAGGGAGTTGGCTGAGCACTCTCTGTTTGTTAGACCGGATGCGAAGCCGGTGAAGCAACCGACTAGGCGCCTCTCGGATGAGAGAAGAGCTGCTGTCATGGAGCATCTGGCTATACTGCTGGCGGCTGGATTCATAATGGAGGTGCTGCACCCAGATTGGATTTCGAATCCGGTCCTGGTGGAGAAGAAGAAAGATGATCCCCTCCTGCTTAAGGTGTGGCGCATGTGCATCGACTTCACCAACCTCAACAAAGCATGCCCGAAAGACCCCTTTCCGCTGCCCCGGATAGATCAAGTAATAGACTCCACTGCCGGAAGTGAGCTTTTAACTTTTCTAGATGCTTATTCTGGTTTTCACCAGATACCTTTGAATCCGGATGATCAATTGAAAACTGCTTTCATTACCCCTTATGGGGCTTATTGCTATCGTGTTATGACTTTCGGTTTGAGGAATGCTGGGGCTACATACCAGAGATGCATGCAGAAGTACTTGCATGACCAGATAGGCCGAAATGCCGAGGTCTATGTCGATGACATAGTCATAAAAACAAAAGAAAAAGCCTCATTAATAGATGATTTGAGGGAAACATTTAAGAACCTAAGAAGATTCCGGATGAGGTTGAACCCGGATAAGTGCACATTTGGTGTTCCGGCAGGAAAATTACTCGGTTTCCTCATCTCAAGCCGAGGAATCGAGGTCAACCCGGGCAAAATTCGCGCAATTGAGAGCATGAAATTGCCCGTGCGCCTTAAGGATGTGCAGAAGTTTACCGGGTGTCTGGCATCCCTAAGTCGGTTTGTGAGCCGACTTGGGGAGAAGGCCTTGCCTCTGTATCAACTGATGAAAAAGAGCAAGACATTTGTCTGGACCCCGCAAGCTGATGCAGCGTTCAATGATCTGAAGAGAATGCTCTCAACAACACCTGTGTTGGCATCCCCGTTACCCAAGGAACCTATGCTGTTGTATATTGCCGCAACCAACCGGGTAGTCAGTGTGGCGATGGTAGTAGAAAGGGAAGAAGGGGGCAAGCTGATACAGAGGCCGGTGTATTACCTCAGTGAGGTGATCTCGGAATCCAAGCAGAACTACCAGCACTACCAGAAGATGGCATATGGGGTATACATGGCAGTGACCAAGCTCAAGCACTACTTTCAGGAACACCCGATCACAGTGGTATGCGAAGCTCCTCTTGCCGAAATCATCGGTTGCAAGGATGCTAGCGGCCGGGTAGCCAAATGGGCCATCCAGTTGTCTCCGTACGCTCCGGCATACGAGAGACGAGATGCCATCAAGTCGCAGGCGCTGCCGGACTTTTTGGTAGACTGGGCCGAGATGCAGTATGAACCTCCGATGCCGGATTACAATTTCTGGAGGATGCATTTCGATGGCTCGAAGGCTAAGATCGGTTTGGGTGCCGGAGTGGTCCTCACTTCCCCAAAGCAAGATGTACTGAAGTATGTGCTGCAGATCCATTTTGGGGCATCTAACAATGTCGCAGAATATGAGGCCTTGGTTCATGGACTGAACGTCGTCAAGGAGATCAGCATCCGCCGGATAGAGTGCTTTGGTGACTCGGACCTCGTAGTACAACAGGTGTCGGGGAATTGGGATGTCCTGGATGCAAACATGGCCTTGTACAGGTTTCATGTGCAGAAAATTTCCACATTTTTTGAAGGATGCGAGTTCAAGCACATACCCAGAGGAGAAAACGAGGCAGCGGATGTCTTATCCAAGCTAGGATCATCCCGGGATGCAATCCCACCCGGAATAGCTCTGGAGCATTTGAGGAAGCCATCTATTCAACCCTCACCCGAATCGGATTCTATCTTCATCCCGAAGGAACCTGGTGCAGATGCAGTACCCATGGAAGTAGATGTCGGAAGCATCACATCGAACCCGGGAACTGCGGCACAGTGCTCGGAGAGGCGAAGAAAGATGATGATAGAGGTGATGTCGGCAGAGCCAATGGACATAGACGCTCCCATGTTCCCGGATAGACCTGTCCCGGGATGGGCACAGCCCATTATGGCTTACATCTTGGAAGGAACTCTCCCGGAGAATGAAGTGGAAGCCCGGCAAATACTGCGAAGATCATAGGCATACACTGTCATCAATCAAGAGCTGTACAAGAGAAGTGTCACTGAGGTACTCCAGAGATGTGTGGAACCGGCAGAAGGACAAGAAATGCTGGTGGAAATACATCAAGGGGAGTGTGGGCATCACGCATCATCCCGGGCCCTGGTGGCAAAGGTGTTCCGGCATGGGTTCTACTAGCCCACGGCGCTGCAGCAAGCAGAAGATATTGTCCGGAAGTGTGGAGGATGCCAGAGATTCGCTCACCGGATACACATGCCGGCGTCGGCACTGAAAACAATCCCCATCACTTGGCCATTCGCAGTATGGTGTTTGGATATGGTCGGGCAATTCAAACCGGCAAGAGGCAATATGACACACATACTGGTTATGGTGGACAAGTTCACTAAGTGGATAGAGGTCAAGCCAATCCGGAAGTGCGATGGACACACCGCTGTGCAATTCCTGAAAGACATCATCTTGAGATACGGATACCCACACAGCATTATCACAGATAATGGAACCAACTTTGCTGTGGGGGAATTCGCCCGATTTTGTGCTGAGAAGGGAATCCGGCTGGATGTAGCATCAGTTGCACACCCGGAAGCAAATGGGCAAGTCGAGAGAGCAAATGCATTAATCTTGGCCGGCATCAAAGCTCGTTTGATCGAACCACTATTGAGAACTCCGGGAAGCTGGATAGAGGAGTTACCGGCAGTACTATGGGGTCTCCGGACTACACCGAATAGATCTACCGGGTACACGCCATTCTTCATGGTATACGGGGCTGAGGCAGTACTCCCGACCGACATACAGTATGACTCCCCGAGAGTGACAATGTTCACCGAGACCGAGGCAAAGGAGGCCCGAGAAGATGATGTAGATTTACTCGAGGAGGCAAGAGAGTTGGCACTATCTCGATCGGCAATTTATCAACAAAATCTCCGTCGTTATCATAGCCGGAAAGTACACCTGAGGGTGTTCCGGGAAGGGGATCTGGTGCTGAGGCTCATCCAACGCACGGCTGGAATGCATAAGTTGTCACCTCCATGGGAGGGACCTTTTGTGATAAGCAGGGCATTGCACAATGATTCTTATTACCTTGTAGATGCACAGGAAGTTAGGAAAGGTGTAATGGACAAATCCGGTGAGGAAACCAAGCGTCCATGGAATGTAGCTCTTCTTCGCCCCTTTTACACGTAAAAGGTTCAGTGTATGTTGTATCTCAATTTTCAGTATTAATGAAAGTAAGGCACCCCGGGAGGAACCCGGGGACTCCCTGGTTATGAGCTTGTCTTGTTGTTATTTTTGTCAAACTCATTTACTATTTTATACCGGCATCTCGGGAAGGAACCCGGGGACTGCCGGATAACTGTTCTCTACTTTTCTTTTGTATGCCGGGAAAGTTCCGAGTTCGACTCTCAAAGTCAAAGTAATGTATGTCATGTGAAATCATCTTGTGACTCGACTGACGAACGCCGAAATGGTAGTCAAGAGCAAAGAGAGGGAAGGTGGGAAGCACGAAAATGGTCTCGGGGACTCGGAGCAGGAGCTTATCCGGCATACCTGTTTTTTATTAACTTAGTTGTTTTTTATGTCGGGAATTCGGTTAGTAGGAATTCGGATTGTTTTAAGTAATGTATGCCGTATGAGGAGTTTTGTGACTCGACTGTCGAACGCCGAAATGGTAGACAAGAGCAGCAATTACCTAAGTACGGTAAACATGAAAGGCAATTCGGGAACTCAAAGCAGAATAAATTGGCATAAGTGGTTCGAATAAGTAGTTCACTAAGAAACGAAAATAGTATGAGTGTATATTACATATGGAACCCGGCATCCCGGGGATTTAATAAAACTACTCTAAGTTTTTCAAGCGGTAGGGGAAGTCGGCTTCTCGGCGGAGACCTCGGGAGCAGCGGCCTCGGGAGCAGCGGCAGCAGGAGCAGTAGCGGGAGCAACTTCGGCTTCACTTCCGGCAGCACTACTCGGGGCCTCGGGACGCACCTCGATCTCGGGGGCCTCGGGTCTTGGCGAAGTCGCTGCATCCCGGGGAACCACCTTCTCGGGCGCGGCACCGGAAGCAGCGTCATCTCCTTCCGGGGCCTCGTCTTCCGCCTCGCCGCTCGCGCCGCTTTCTTCGTCGTCCTCGTAGTCGGATTCCGAGTCGGAAGGAAGGACGCTTGAGGTGAAGCCACGGATGCTTGGCCACGTCGCGATGCGGTGCGACACCTCTTGTCGTCACTGGACCTTTTCCGGATCGGTGACCCACGGAGAAACCGTCCGCAGGAGCAGGATCGCCCCCAGGTCGAGACCTTCGTACCAGCTGAGTACTTGGGTCAAGACCTGGTCGGCGCCAGCCCGCGCACCGGAACGCTTCCAGGCGTGGATGCGTCTCCCGGCACCCCGGAGTGCGCTCGCGAGCTCGGGAATCGAGAGCGTCCCCCGGATACTCGGCCACAGTGCACCGTGGACGTGGACCGCAGCGCTCAGCAGTTCGGTACCGATAGACCGCATAGGTACTATCCGGGCCTTCAGCGCGGTGAGGTGATCCTCGATGTCCCAGGCATCCGAAATGGGACCCTTCCCGGCGCGCTTCGCTCGGGCGGCAGCAACGGCTTTAACTGCAGCCTCCCGGGAGTGCTCAAATTCCCCTTTAAAAAGAAGAGCTGTCAAACGACAAAGTCATAAGAGTAACAGCAAGAAAGAAAGCAGAGAGAAGGCAAGAGGGATGTCGGTCCACTTACTGTTCAGATCCCGGTTCAACACTGTGAGCTCCGAGAGCCAGGTATCAGACCTGGAACGGAGAAGAGCAAGCTCAGTCTCGGCAGTGTGCGCGCGCTCCTCGGACTGGTCCAAGGTCTCTTTCTGCTTCTTGGTCGCCTCGATGAAGCGCGTCTTCATGTCGGCCGTAGCAGCCCTGACCTTTTCGAGCTCGCCGTTGAGCCGCGAGATCTCGCCTTGCGCGGTGGCAAGTGCAGTTTTCTGGTCAACCGAGACCTTGCGCGCGGCGTCGCGCTCCTCCCGCAGGCGTCCTTCGGATTTCTTGGACTGACCGAGATCAGCCAGAACCCGGTTGAAGATGTTGCGGCGTTTCTGGCTGCACTCCTGAAATCAAGAAAAAGAAGGAGTTAGTCGGGAAAGGATGTAAGGAACCCGGTTGGGAGGATCTCGGGGACTCGGTGCCCGAGCCCTGTGATTCTCTAAGATTGGAGCCTAGTGATCTGCTATTCGGTGGAATCTAGAGCACTAAGCACCAATCTCGGGGACTAGTGGTGGTGGAAGGAACAAATATTTTTTGATAAAAGAAATAGAACAAGCTTACCTCGGTCACCCGAGTGACATCCAGTGCGGCCACTTGGAGAGCGTGTAGAGCTTGGGCGTTGCGGCTTGGGCCTGCAGCGTGCAAGTCTCCCGTGATCTCGGAGGCATCGGAGGCAAGCCAGGCATGGTTGTATTCATCAACAACCCGTACGCCGGAGCCGCCGGCAGCGCGGGTAGCAACAGTGTCCCGGGGTCCTGAAGGTACAAAGGAACTGACGGTTGCTCGCAACATCCGCAAGGAAGCAGTAGGGATCTCGGCGGGAGGCGGTGGTAACGAGGAAAACGTACCCGGGCGCAGCACCAAGTCCTGAGACGAGGATGTCGGGGCAGCTGCAGGCGGGGCAGAAGGTGTTTTCTGCCCAGCAATCTTGCCGCGAGACTTGGGAGGTTGATCTGTTGGCCGGGAGGAAGCTGTAGGCTGCTTCTCCGGGGTGGTCTTGGTCGCGACTGGCCGAGAGGGGCCGCTTGCCGCAGGTTGCCGGCGAGGGCTAACGATCTCTGCCTCAAGCCCGGGCACCCGACGCGGACTCTCCGGAAGAAGAACTTCTCCCGAGGTGGTCGTGGCCTGCACCGGGATCTCCTCGATCACCGGATGTGCATCCGGGGTCGCAACGGTAGCCGGTGCGGCACCGGAGGCTGCAGGCTCACTTCCTCGTGTAGAAGGGCGACGAGGTGAAGGAGAAGCCCGAGCCGGGCTGGGAGTCCGAGTCCTGGGAGGAGGAGGAACAGCAGGTGACGGGAGCTCGAGTGCATCCCTGAAAAGAGGTGTCTTAGTAATAGTGTGGAGAAAACAAAGTCAGATAACATAAGGCAAGGAAGACATACCCGGAATCCACAATGGGAGGACCCCTTTGCCGGCGCCGAGCAGGCTTCTCGGTCGTTTGCTTACTCGGTTTGCTCCTCTTGGGGGGATTGCCGGAGTTATCGGCCCCCTCGGTGTCGGAAGCCGCGCGCTTCCGGCTCTCGGCGCGCTTGGTCCCGGTTGTCGGTTTCGGAACCACTGCTGAGGCCCAATTCAGAGGGAGAGCGTCAATAACATCGAGAATCTGGCAGTCAATCTCATCCTCATCATCCGAAGAAATGAAAACTGCCTCTGGGGTTGAAGGATTACCCGGAGCAGCAGACTTGACGAAAGGGATGGCGAGATGGTCCTCGCCGTCGGGGTCCTCTCTCGGCATCACGTCCGGTCTCGGGAAGTCCGGCGCGTAATTCCCGTTGACGTGGACAACGTCTTCTTCGTGTTGACGCTCGAACAACTGCGCAAACAGATTAGGCCGTGTCGGTGTCCAGCTGAACGCATGTACGAAGGCGAATGCACGAAAGACAGATATGAGCACCTGGTCGCATGGTTTTTTCCGAGATCCCCCAATGACACCCCAAGAGTAGTCCTCCGTCATCTCCGTCCGGGCAATAGCTCGAACGCGACGGACGACCCCGGCGTGGTTTAGCCCTAAGATACTGGTCCTAGTGGGGTCGAAGTTCCCAGACATGTGGCACATCTTGTGCACTCGGTTTTGAAGGGGGCAGACCCGGCGAACAATGAAGCAACGCAAGAGATCATCCCCGGTCATGTGCAGAACGTCATGCATGCAGTTGACCTCATCGTTATCCGGAAGCTTCTTCCAGAGACGTGATTCGCGCGGAGGACCAATAACGAACTCCGGCAGATTGATGAAGTCCGGATTCGAGGATCCCGGAGCATCTCCCGAGTGCTCCCGGTTCTTCACATAGAAGAAGCTGCGCTGCCACTTCCGGCAGGACTCTAGTCCCTTGACTATAGGGAATCCGGAGTCCGCGCGAGGGATGATGGTGGCCGCTCCGCAATCGACTAAGTCCTTTATCTTCTTATCCGGATTGGGGATGGCTTGGCGGCGGAGAATGAAATACTTGGCCCGAAGATCCAAGAAGGGCCAGATGCCGAGGTATGCCTCCGCGTATGTGGTGAAGACCGAGAGCATCATTATGGCGTTGGCGGGAAGATGGTGAGGTTGGAGGTCGTAGAGGTCGAGGAAGTCGCGGAAGAAGGGGCTTGCCGGAAGCCCAAACCCACGCTCGAAGTGCGCGAGGAATACCACGTATTCCCCGGGTTGGGGTTCCGGTGCAACCTCCCCCTCCGGGAGACGGCTCTCGACTTCCGGAGGAATCCGGTGAGTCCGGTAGAGCCAGTCCAGATCTGACTGCTTGGTCTCGGACCCATCCCAGCATCCCCGGGTACGTTCTTCACCCATGTCGGAGAAGTCGCAGGGGTATCCGAGCTACTCTGCAGGCGCAGCGGCGATTAGTCGGAGTTAGTCTACCGGAAACTAGGATGCCGGAGCACAAACTGCTAAACACTACCGAATTCCTGGGAAGCAAGATCTACCGTGTGCTAAATAATCAAAACAAAAGAGGGAAAATAGGCTCGTGCTGGACTCGGCCGAAGCGCAAGGCAAGTGAACAATCTGCATCCTACCGTTACGGTGCATCACCACCGTGCGCCTCGTGCGCGCCGCTCAAGTTGTGCTCGCCGGCGGTGGCTCAACCGCACATGTGCTACGGCACGGCCGGAGTCGGGCGGTTGTTCTAACAGAGAAGATAATCGGAGCGAAGAAGAGGAACTCACCGGAGAAGAGAAGGTCGGCGAGGGCGACGGTGTCCGGACTCCGGCGAACGGAGAGGGCGACGGTGTCAGAGCTCCGGCGAACGGCGGCAAATGCAGCGGCAGCGGGGCACTCGAGACGGAAAGGGAGGAGATTGCGAAGGAGAGGAAGAAGGAGGGGAAACTGTTCCGGTCCCCTATTTATGGGGGGGGGGGGGATTCCGGAGCGGTTTCCAATTTTCCCGCCCACGATCTCCACGATCGTGGGTGGGATCTGTTTTGTGCCGCGAGCCACGTGGCGCTATCCGGAGCGCCCGATCCGGCCACACCGAGGGCCACACGGCCCCAACGGTTCGATTCCGGATCGGCTGCGGCTCCCCGGCGCGGGAACCCAAGTGACGGCGTGCGTGCGCAGGAGCACTCGAGTGCGTCTCTGATCAGACGGGACGTCGGGTGGGCCGTGGCTCGCTGTCTCGAATTCGTCGGGAGGCCAACGGTCAAGATTCACTGAGATGGTGCTATCCGGTCGCAGGCTTCGCCTCCCGGTTAAGACAGTCTCGGTGGGAAGACCTCGGTAAGAAGATCTCGGGAAGAATCGATCTCGACATGGAATAAAAGGATGGTGTCATGTGTTCTCGGAAGATAGTTGTTGTTTAAAGTTGATCCCGCACATCATCCGAGGTCGCTGTACATCACCAGCTTCGGGGACTAGTGTCGGGGGGCTGCCCCCCGGGTAGGGGCAGATCCCGGTATAATTCAGTAAGTACCAACAGTACTTGACCTTTGGCGACAGCAAGGGACACCTCCTGGTGTGCTGAAAGGGCAGCTTAACCCTTGGGCACTGGAAGAGGGCAAAGTGCCTCCTGGCAGCCGCAAGGGTCAGATCTGGCGGCTATAAATAGACACCCCCGTCCCTCACAATCGCAGCACAAGCATGAGCGGGTGGTTCCTCTAAGAACTAGCTTCTCGAAGATGTCTTTGCGGATACGCTAAGAAATCTTCGGGAGGCTAGGCCTAGAGATACTCATCCTGGGACGAGCTCGGACGTATCCGGAAAGGATCCCGAGTCTCGTGATCCGAGGAGACTCCCGGAAGGAGGTGTACTCTGTTTTACCGGATAGGTTGTCCGGTGGATACTAACCGGAATGTATGTCTCGGTGTTGATCTTATGCAGAAGAGGCTCAGTGGCAAGCAAGGAGGTATCCGGATTAAGGGCTTCCGGTAGGCCGTCAACGGTCCGTAGCAGGCTTTCCCGTCTATAGCGGGGGGGAGTACCATTCCGCCTGACACGGAAGCATGGTCACCTCCCGCCTGACACGGAGGCATGGTCACCTCCCGCCTGACACGGGAGCGCGTCAGCCGGTACGATCGTGGTACGACAAGACCTGACATGCCTAGCCCGGCAATCCGGAAAAGGCTATCCGGGATGGGCAAAGACATGTCTTGTCTCTGACAAGGGGACAATGATGATGCAGGACGGCGCCTGCTGTCCTTAACAAGATGATGACGAAGGGGCTACACCGGATAGCCCGGCGACTAGGTCGCACTAGCCGGTGACGGCATGCCGGCTAGGCCTGTCCGGTGGGGCCAAGCCAAGTTAGGTTTTCCGGCCCTCCTGCCCGGAGCTCTATAAAAGGCGCCATAACTGCTCCTGAGAAAGAGAGACCAACTTGAGAGCCAAAGCTATAGCCACATTTACTCCTAGAGTATTCACTCCTCCTCACCTAGAGTTCATCTAGTTCTTCGTACTCCTTCCTTCGAGAGATCTTGTAGCAAGTTGTAGTCCTTATACCACCAATATATAGAGAGGAAAGGCAGGAGTAGGGGTGTTACCTCCTCACGAGGGACCTGAACCTGGGTATATCGTGTGTGTGCTGTGTGCCTTCGTGCATTTGTTTGTGTTTGTTAGATCTTCCCCTTTGCACTTTGATCTTATTCCTTGTTCTTGGGAGATCTCGGTTTTACCGGGATCCTCCCCGTGTGAGCTCTTCAGATTGCTATCCCTCCCCGGATCCACCAACGTCCATCGGCCCCACAAATTAGCCATCCTATGGCATCTGCCGTGACACCACCACGACAAGGAGGTTGAGCACGGTCTCGGGCTAAGGGGGTGGCTCAACTCGCCGGAGGACGAAGAAAACGGCGGCGGAGGAGGTGAACTCCGGTGAGCTCGTCCAGCAGCCTGGAGGCGCAAAATCGAGAGGAAGGAGAGGGGAAAGACAGAGGAGGGGCAGGGCTTTTAAAGGGGAGGGTCTAGGGCGACCGGGCGTGCGCGAGGGCGAGGAATCCGTGCGCGAATTGCGAGCGGGCGTTTCGGAGGAAATTCCGGCGAGACGTTGAAGACGACGTGACGTCATCGCTGACGTCGGCATTTTTCTTTTTCTTTTTCTAATTTTCCATTTAATTCATATCTTTTAATTTATGGCTCCAAATCAAGTCAAATAAATTTCTAAAAATTTGTAAAAGCATTATCTTTGTGTTAAACCAGTTGTGGGTATGTTTTGAACTTTTTTAAAATTTAATATTTTGAAATATTCATAAAATGCAAAATTGCCCATTTAAGTAAACTTTGAAATTAGGGTTTTAATAATTCATTTGGGTTAAATAAAATTTATGAAAATACCCATATTCAAATATGTTTGTATTTAAGTTATTTACTCATATTCCAACATTAAATCATTTTTGTCTTTAGTACAATATTAAATACATAACACATTTATTTGAAATGGAAAGGGACATATAATGCATTCATTTTTAAATTCAAAATATTTTGTGCACCATTAAGTTTTATATTATGATAAATCATTTGAAAACTTCATAACATATCTGTGGAAAATATTCTAGATTTATTTCATTTCTTATATTGGATATATATTCATGAAGATCAAATTCTGTTTGAGCGTTAATGCAACTAATTTAAATTAATGCAATGCTTATTTGGATAATTCATTAATTATAAAATCTTGGAAGTTTTAAGGTTATACACTATAGACTTGAAATATACAAGACTATGTTTTGAACTTGGGTAAATGAATAATGATCTTTTGGCAAGTAGACAATGTTTTCAAAAGTTTAAAATAACACTTATAATTATTATTTTAATTTATGAATTGCTATTGCTAAGTGGTTGAAAACAAATACTTATAAAGAACCTTTTATTTCATGGATATGGTTTGAAGGTTTGTAAAACATTTGTGAAATTAGATATTGAGGTTTTAATAATTACAATGGATAATAAAATCTTTTAACTTGAAACAACTTTTGAAAATAAAGATAAACTGAGATATTTGAAATATTAAACTTTTTCAATATGTTTGAAGTCTTTCATAGTTGATTTTCTTATGCATTTAATATTTTCTTTGAATAAAAGAAAAGTTTTAAATTTTAGTGATTTTTTAACATTATAAAATGTTGGGATGTTACATGCATTTTACGAATATCATCGTTGAACCATAAATATGATATTCATTCCCCTTGTTTCTGCGATACTACCTTGTCCGAGATATGATTGTAGACATACCGATGTCTTTGTTGTATCTCGTTACCGACAAAGGTTATTAACTCGTCTGTGATATTACATCTCCATGACCAAGTCATAAGCTGCGTAGCTATATAGATGTAATCTCATCGAGTGGGCCTAGAGTATCTTTCCATTGAACAAATCCCGCTCTTGATCCTTACGTCTCGATGCTCTTTCGGAATACCCAAGATGGAAACCGTTATTGTCATGCTATATAAGACACAACGTTTGATGCTCTCAAAGCACCCCTACGAAGCATCAATAAGTACGGTCTCACGGTCTAAGGAATAAGCTATCATATTCTTATCTATTGCAAATGACAAACATCGTAATACGATCTTATTGCAATACTTTGCGTATGTCCATCATCTTATTCAACTAACAAGATGACCCCACTCTCAACCGACGTCATTGTCCTTGATCGGGAATCTCGATCAACTGTTGCCCAATGGACTAGCTCATATAGAGGCTTACTAGGGACCTGGTTGTCTATGTATCACACGTGTATTAATAATTCCGATTAATACAGTTATAGCATAATACACAAACCTATTATAAACTTATGAGATAATACAATAAATACTACTTATTTATTTGCCTCTAGGGCATATCTCCTTCAGTCTCCCACTTGGACTAGAGTACAAATAAAATAGCTGCATTTTACTTTATCAAAATCCCTTATCAAATAAGAATCATTTGATAATGCTTTCTTGTGGAAGAGTGTTATTCTGACAATCTGCACAATACATGATTGTGCATACTTTTGCGATTCATTGATATCAACTTGCTTGATATCACCATGTTATCCAATAACATACATGCAAATACCGTAACTAAGTGAGACTTCTGTTTCCCAGCGCTTACTCTGATTATACCAACCAGATAACTGCCTAGAAAAACACACTCAGTCACAATGAGCCCCTTGTAACAATTACAAACTCGAGATATCTACATACTTTCACACCAATGTAGAAAACTTGACATTGTAATGTCAATCTATCAACTAACGCACTTCTACTTCCGGTAAATTCTAAATTTACTTTTACAATTGTTCTTTTCCTAAGAACATCGGTTATATTTAATCGAGCAGATAATATGGTTTATGTATGATGTCTAATATTACATAATAGACCAACATGTCACACAACCATTACTACCGTGTATCATTACCCTTAATGATCAATTGGATTTCAAAGGACCATACTTTTGATTCTATTATGACTCCTCAGATATAATCCAAAACAACTCGACTAACTATTAAAAATTCCCGTTCTTTTCCAAATAGACACTAATTTCCAAATAGTTTCACAACTTCATCCTTCTCATCTATTCTACTGGTACAATTTCACAATGTGTCATTTACACAGGATGAATTTGGCTCTCACTCAAATTATGTCTCCACATATTTGAGAACACGAGCACCCACTCAAAAACATGTCATCCACATATTTGAGTTCCTAAGCTCCCACTCAAAAAATATGTTCTTCACATATTTCACCTGAGTGAACTAACTTTGAATCCCACTTAAATCGACATTTTGGTCAAACCAAAATCATTGATCTATTATCAGTTCGAATTCAATACAAACTAAAGTATTATATTAATACAAATCCTTCAGACTTCAAGCATGTCTACATAAATGTAGTCAACAAATTTGATCTTGTCCAAGACACATTTCTTGACAAGACATGCTTCCACGTCTTTCTTCCAGTCACATTTCTCATATAACACTTTATATGAAGATTAAACAATCTTATTCCTCTAATAAGAATTGTAGCAACAATTAATATTTTAATCCTTTCAAATGTAACTTGGATTTCCAGGCCGAAACAGCCTTTGTTCGTATTCCGATATTTTCTCAACTTTCTTTGTATTCATAAAGTGTACCTTGATCTGTCAATAAGATCTGAAACACTTAATATCATGCTGTGACATGACAACAATATTAAATGTAACATCACTTTATTTAGAAGCCTCTTTCATGAAAATATTATGATCTTTATGAAGAGGATTGCAAACAGAAAACAATTTTCTAGTCTCCCTCACTCTTAATCACCAAATTTTCATCTGTAGAAATATACTCTTTGGAACACCTTCCAATATTCTACTTTTATGAATATAGGTCGACACCTTATTTCAAGCTCCTAATTCCAATCCATAAACCATAATTCGAAAAATCATATTTTCCTCGGAATTACATAGACAACAAACCAAGTTTTGTTTCTATTTGGTTTTGGAATACACTCCCATCCAATGCGAGTAATCTATTAAGAACTATTCATGTATATTCCGAATTATCATATAATCATATACATTACGACACTATTTTCGATCACACGAATTCTCGCTGAGAGAAATATCTATTTTCTAAAGTGGACATCGATTATAATGTTTCGAACATATTAACAGATTCTAAGACGGATTCTGACAGACCATACTTTATATAAAATAGAGTATGATTATAATACCCCATATAACACCATATATGACATTATAATATTGTGAAACGAATTTCCGCAAGTCTTTTGCGTTGAAACCATAATTCAAAAATATTGTCCTTTGATCGAATCTTGTGAATACAATATTCACTAATCTTTCTTCTGAAAAACCCCATTTGATCTCTTATCAAATTAATTTCAGACTCATGATTTATCGGGCAAATGCTCTTATTCACCAATAATCATAGAAGAATTCGGATCAAGCAAAAACACCATCAATTAATTTCATAATCATTTAAAATGACTTTTAATTAATTTCCTCTGGTATTGACACTTCAATACTATTTTCAAACTTAATCAATTCGGCACTCGAAATACTTAAATGGACCAAAATATCCATTACTTCTTTCATTGCCTTTATGACTAAATTTGACGGTGTTTGTTCTAGTAATAGAACTTTTATTCATTGGACATACTATTTTATCATTTCTACAATTATGAATATTTTCATACAATTGATGTAATTGAGATGTGAAACCTTTATTCATAATATAAAACAACTGGCCGATTCCATAACATAAAACAACTGAATTTGTCTTATTACATGAATAACTATGTCTTGCAACAATCAAGACACTGAACACACTTTCTCACTATTACAAACGATCTTATAAAAAACTATTAATGATAACTTTGATAACTTGAGGACGTGAACACCAAATGGCCATCAACTCCTTGATCACCATCTTCAGCGCCTGGTCACATCATACTATGCCGCATATATGTGATAATCAGGACCTGTTTCATAAACAGAACAAGTATCAAATACTTCATCATATATCAAGAGGCGAATTCATAATTCTGTATATATCAAATATATACCTGTAGCATCGAAGAGTTCTCCTTCGATGGAATCAACTTTCAGAGATTTGAATTCAGACACGAACTTGTAGAAGTTCATATTGTCGGCCTTCAAAATGTACTTGCGCACATGCTTCTCATAGCTTGGAGGCAGAGATATCAGGACAGTCTGAATGGCACAGGAATCCGCCATCCAGTAATCGAAGACCACAGTCAGCTGGAAGTAGATGTCATACAATCTCTTCAAATGAGTCTCCAGACAGGTATGCTCCTCCATATGAATGGTCTGGAACATTCTAAGCTGACTGAATTGCTCACGCCTTAATTCATATCGGAAGCGTGTCTTTATTGCATCAATCATGACGCATGGCTCCTTGTGTCGAAATAACTCTTTCAACTCAGGTGCTAGGCATACGGTCATGGTGATCTCCACTTCAATGAATATGTCTCGCACCTACGGAAATCATCTTCCTCCTCCTCGCTTGCAGAATCCCCTGGTCTTTCTCCTAATGCTTCATCGAGAACATACAGAATGTTGTTGTGTTCGAGGATGTTTCTAAAACGCTTGTACCAGCTGATGAAGTTGGACCCGTCGTCTTCTAAGGTAGAATCCGGACTTTTGAGGAAGTAACCGAAGTATAGTTGCGTAGTCTACAGATGTGATCGCAAAAGAGGTAAGGTAAAGTTTATAATATATAGGTGAGTTTTAGTTTATAATCATATTAGTAAAACACACCACACCAAAATTATTATCCCTAAAAATAATAATGGCGATTACACGACCCTCATCCACCATACCACCCCCGATCATCACGGTCGGCAGCACAACTTCAAAGGTGGACATAAAATGTTGATCACAACAACTCCGTGACTCGTGCTCGATCTTTCGATCTTCCCGTGTTCCGAGGCCATATCTGCATATGCTAGGCTCGGCAACATGGCTTACACCCACTGTATGCGAACGACGAGATGTCTGACACCCGATCATCACGGCCTGCCTCATAACGTAGAACTTTCTTGGTGGTGCGCAACGAGGGAGAACACAATTTTGGTATTTGTTAGGGATCATCCTATTCATGATGCTACCGTTGTATGTCTAGCATATAAGCAATCAATAGGATGCCCACACAACAGCACACAATGATGATGCAATGAAGTGCGATGTGACATGGTCGATGCGCCTGGACCTTCATAGCGCCATGTGCCTGGCCCCCGGCGCCCCGGCATGGCTCCGAGCCTACGGAGCCCTCCATTACCTCCGACAGTACGAGTAATATTAAACTTACCGTAACCATGTCACATAAAATAACGCCTCTGTAAAACAAAGTTAGACGCCTCTAGCTTTATTTAGTTTTGCAAGTTTTACGTGGCATAAAGGCTTATTCGTAAGAGAATCGCTTCCCTACCTACGAACTTTGAACCACAACGTCGATCGTATAATTGCATGTTTAAGCATCCCTTTCAGGCCCTCCATTGAAAATGCTTTGCCGACTAGAGAGAGAGAAACAGACACCCGCCAGCCACAGATACGGTGCAAGCCGTATTGTCGGGGGGCTGCCCCCCGGGTAGGGGCAGATCCCGGAATAACTGAGCAGTATGCCAACAGTACTTGACCTTTGGCGAGAGCAAGAGACACCCCCTGGTGAGCTGAAGGGGCAACTTGACCCTTAAGTGCTGGAAGAGTCTAGAGTGCCACCTGCCAGGCGCAAGAGTCGGCCCTAACACCTATAAATAGGCACCCCGAGCCTTCGCTATGGTAACAAAAGCATCAGCGGATGGTTCCTCTAAGAACTAGCTTCTCGAAGATGTCTTTGCTGGTAAGCCAAGACATCTTCGGGAGGCTAGGCCTAGAGATACGCATCCACAGACGAGCTCGGACACCTCCGGAAAGGATCTCGGATCTGGAGCTCCGAAGAAACTCTCGGAAGCAGGTGTATTCAGCTTTACCGGATAGATGGTCCGGGCTAGTGCTAACCGGAGTATCTGTCTCGGTCTTGATCTTGTGTAGGAGAGGTTCACAAGGTCAAGCGAGGAGGTAGCCGGCATGCGGGATCCCGGTAGGCCGTCAACGGTCTGTAGCAGGCTTTCCCGCCTAATGCGGGAGGAAGTACCTTTCCGCCTGACACGGAAGCATGGTCACCTCCCGCCTGACACGGGAGCGCGTCAGCCGGTACGACAACGGTACGACAAGACCTGACATGCCTAGCCCGGCAATCCGGAAAAGGCTATCCGGGATGGGTGAAGACATGTCCTGTCTCTGACAAGGGGACAATGATGATCCAGGACGGCGCCTGTTGTCCTTGGCGAGATGATGACGAAGGGGCTACGCCGGATAGCGCGGCGACTAGGTCGCACTAGCCGGTGACGGCATGCCGGCTAGGCCTGTCCGGTGGGGCCATGCCGATTTAGGGTTTCCGGCCCTTCTGGCCGAAACCCTATAAAAGGCGCCATAACTGCTTCTGTGAGAAGAGGACCGACTGAGGAGCCAAAGCAGTAGTTGCATTTACTCCTAGAGCTTTTACTTCTTCTTTTGAGTTCATCTAGTTCTTCGTGTTCTTCACCTTTAGAGATCTAAGAGCAAGTTGTAGCCTTTGTAACACAGTTATATCGAGAAGAAAGGCAGGAGTAGGGGTGTTACCTCCTCACGAGGGCCCTGAACCTGGGTATATCGTGTGTGTGTGTTGTGTGCCTTCGTGCATTTGTTCTTGTTTGTTAGATCTCCCCTATATCGTACTGCTGTTGTTTCTAGTTCTTGGGAGATCTCGGTTATACCGGGATCCTCCTCGTGTGGGCTATTCAGCTCGCTATCCCTCCCCGGATCCACCAACGTCCATCGGCCCCACACATTATCCATCCTATGGCATCTGCCGTGACACCACCACGACAGTTGGCGCCCACCGTGGGGCGGACAGAGGCGTTGGCTGGTGTACACATCCGGACGGGCTCCCCCGTTCATTTCAGCGTTCGGGTTCTCTCTGGCCTGGTCGTAAGGCTAGGGGAGATGGACTTCGTCTGCGACAACGCAGGATGCTTTCGGAACAGACCCTTTCCGGTGAACGGATGTCTCATTGACTTTGGTGGTTTCACCACCTACGTCGCCACCGAAGTTATCTGTAGTTACCCGGACGTGGTCCTGGAAGCTGAGGACCCCCCCATGCTCTGCGCTGCTCGGGGTCTGCGTGCCGGTCGCCCCCCGAGTTCCGTCGCGGTGATGATGGTCGGGGCAACCGAGGAGGAGTACCAGGACGCTGACGGCGATACCGGAAGCGGCCACATCCGTTTGGCCAAACCTCCTCAGGAAAGAGATGCGGCCCGGGATGGCGACCCACAGCCGTCCCAGCCGCGGCGTCGTCCGGATCCCCTCTCTGGCCTGGTGGCCAAGTTAACTCTACCTGTGGCTCCTGAAGCGGATACCCAGGTCACCTCAGCTGACTTGGAGGAGCAGCGGAGGTTGCTACTCGCTGAAGCGCAGGAGATCGCCGAGATCCGTCGCGAGCTCAATGCTAACCTCCGGGAGTACAATGCAGCTCACGGATTCCTTAAGATAGACTCCCGGGACAAGCGCATCGCGGATCTGCGCAAGAAAGGAAGAATGGTGAATGAGGAGCTGGCAGGTGGAGCCACAACCAGTCACACGGGAAGCCGGATTTCAGCGGGGAAGCCGGTGTACAGCTCACCGGCAAAAACTCTTAGGGCCGCCGAAGCCGCCATGGCCGAGTTGGTGGGGTTATCCGGTGAGGCCCTACGCAAGCAGCAGGAGCGAGTAAACGAGTTGGTGATTGAGGCCAACCGTCAGAATCAGGCCTTCAAGAAGAAGAACCCCGGGGCAGGATCCCAAGTGCACTCAGCCAGACCCAATAGCCAGAAATTGGACGGGGAGGCCTCTTCCCCGCATCCGAGCAGAAGCAAGAGCAAGAGCAAGAGCCGGAGCCGGAGTCGAGGTTCCGGGAAGAACAAGCAGCTACAGACCTATGATCCGGCCTTCGCCGGTATCCAGCAAGCCGGGCAAGCCGGGCAGCGTAACTCGGGGCAGGCGGGAAGTACCCGTGAGGATGGTAACCTGGGTGTAGGAAACAATAACCCGGTAATCCACCCCGGAACCCTCCTCATGTTCAGGAAAACCCACAAAGGGAGGTCGCCTCTGTTCCCCAGCAGGCCATGATCCCGGCGCAGAACAGGCTCAACGATGGCAACTCGAGACTACAGCAGCTCGGATATCAGCCAGATGAGAATCCTTTGGGATCTCGAATAGGAACCAGACAGCTGAATCCGGCAGATGCCAGATTCCGGCTCGACCGGATTCATCAATCCGAGCTGGTGGAAGAGCAAGGGCCTCCGGGACCTGCCTGTTTTGGACCCCGGATCATGCGGGAACCACCTGTTCGGAATTTTCAGCTCAACAGGGGTGCCAAGACCTATGACGGCAGCAAGAAGCCGGAGGACTGGCTAACCGACTATGTAACTGCAGTAAGCATAGCCGGTGGAAACAGACGATGGGCGGTACGATACGTACCGCAGATGTTGGAAGGACCTGCCCAGATTTGGCTGAACAACCTGAGAACTGGCAGCATAGACTGCTGGTTAGATTTCGAGGAGGCATTTATCAGCAACTTTACTAGCACGTACAAAAGGCCAAACAGGCCTCAACAACTCGCCATCTGTAGGCAAAGGAGCAACGAGACCGACCGGCAGTACCTTACACGGTGGAGCAATATTCGCAATTCTTGCGAAGGGGTGGTAGAGGCACAGGCCATCTCCTGGTTTGCACAAGGATGCCGGCATGGCTCAATGCTGTGGCAGAAGTTGCAAAGAAAGATGCCGACGACCTTGGCAGAGACCATGCACATCGCCGATACCTACACGCTTGGAGATCCCATGCAACCCCTGGTGGATGTCGGTGACTCCAACAGGAGGAATGCGGGACCTCAGCGTTCGGGACCGAGCAGAAGCCATGATCGCCAGGATTTTGGCCAGAAAAGGAATCACCCCGAGTACCACCATGCCGCATAGCACGTCGCAGCAGTGACCCGGGAGCAAGAGGATGCCGGCAACAGCCAGCGTCAGAAGACAAGTGGCC
The DNA here is from genome assembly GCA_026929855.1 of Poa annua. Classification (NCBI taxonomy): domain Eukaryota; kingdom Viridiplantae; phylum Streptophyta; class Magnoliopsida; order Poales; family Poaceae; genus Poa; species Poa annua. Next base: position 40,182,741 of record CM049429.1, on the reverse strand, counting down.
CAGCTTGGGTTCAGAGTCAAGAGGTGCAAAAGACCTGGGTAGAACAAAAGAAGCCCCTGACATATGAGGAGATGCTGAACAAGCCATGCTGCTACCATACACTGGAGGCCAACAAGCCAGCAAACCACTCTACTCGGCAATGCAGCTGGTATCAGCGCACATTGCAGGAAGGCAGCTCGGGAGTTGTTCGGCCGAGTGCTCCGGCCTCTCGGCCCAACATTCCGAGACCCCCTCCTCCGACATCGGGGGCCAACGCTATCCGGATCAACCCACCTTCGCGAGGGCCCCCACCTCGGCCAGTGAATATGGTGCACACACGGAACGACAACGATGCAGGCCCTAGTAACCAGGCCGGACAGCAGCAGAGCAACTACCGGGAGGCACATCAAAGCTATGTGGTCTTCGTGACCGAACCCACTGACCGGAGAAGTGTGCGGCAGCGTGCCCTGGAGGTGAATGCCGTGATCCCAGCAGTACCCAAGTTCTTGCACTGGTCCGAGATGGAGATCACGTGGAGCCGGAAGGATCACCCCAGGGTTATGCCTAAGCCGGGGGCGTATGCCTTGGTGGTGGACCCAACTTTTGTCGGACCAAACCTCAATGTCCGCTTCAGCCGGGTTCTGATCGACAATGGCAGTGCCATTAACATCATGTACAAGGACACGATGTTGAAGCTAGGGGTATCCATGAACACCTTGCTGCCTACCGAGACAACCTTCCACGGCATTGTGCCCGGAGTCTCTTGCTCACCCATGGGAAAAATCTGGGTTGAAGTGATGTTCGGAACACGGGAGAACTGCCGAACCGAGAGCTTGGAATTCGAGGTCGTGGACCTCGAAAGCCCATATCACGCACTGATCGGCAGGCCAGCCCTGGCCAAGTTCATGATCTCAACTCACATGGGCTACCTGAAAATGAAGATGCCGGGACTTAACGGCGTAATCACCATCTCGGGAGATCACAAGCGCTCCATGGAATGTGCCTCGGTGGGGTCATGCTTGGCTGAGTCTCTGGTGATCGCAGAAGAAAAGAAGAGGATCCAGCAGGTGGTGGCAATGGCCAAGACCTCTCAACTCGGAATGCCCAGAATGGTGAACCCGGAGCAAGGCGCGTCATTTCAGCCCCCCAAAGAGACCAAGAAGGTGGGTGTGGACCCCAGCAACCCGAAGCGCCAAGTTATCATTGGCAGCAACCTGGACAGCAAATAGGAAGGCGAGCTCGTCGACTTCCTCCGTGAGAATCGGGATGCTTTTGCGTGGTCGAGTGACGGTCTGCAAGGCGTCCCGAGGGAGTTGGCTGAGCACTCTCTGTTTGTTAGACCGGATGCGAAGCCGGTGAAGCAACCAACTAGGCGGCTCTCGGATGAAAGAAGAGCCGCCGTCATGGAACATCTGGCCATACTGCTGGCGGCTGGATTCATAATGGAAGTGCTGCACCCGGATTGGATATCGAATCCGGTCCTGGTAGAGAAGAAGAAGGATGATCCCCTCCTGCTTAAGGTGTGGCGCATGTGCATCGACTTCACCAACCTCAACAAAGCATGCCTGAAGGACCCTTTTCCGCTGCCCCAGATAGATCAAGTGATAGATTCCACTGCCGGGAGTGAACTTTTGACTTTTTTAGATGCCTATTCTGGTTTTCACCAGATACCTTTGAATCCGGATGATCAATTGAAAACTGCTTTTATTACCCCTTATGGGGCTTATTGCTATCGTGTCATGACTTTTGGTTTGAGGAATGCTGGTGCTACATACCAGAGGTGCATGCAGAAATGTTTGCATGACCAAATAGGCCGGAATGCCGAGGTCTATGTCGATGACATAGTCATAAAGACAAAAGAAAAGGCATCACTAATAGTTGATCTGAGGGAAACATTTAAGAACTTAAGAAGATTCCGGATGAAATTGAACCCGGATAAGTGCACATTTGGGGTTCCGGCGCGGAAATTACTCGGTTTCCTCATCTCAAGCCGGGGAGTCGAGGTCAACCCGGGTAAAATTTGTGCTATCGAGAGCATGAAGTTGCCCGTGTGTCTCAAAGATGTACAGAAGTTGACTGGTTGTCTTGCGTCCCTAAGTCGGTTTGTGAGTCGACTTGGGGAGAAGGCCTTGCCCCTGTACCAGTTGATGAAGAAAAGCAAAACATTCGTGTGGACCCCGCAGGCTGACGCGGCGTTCAACGATTTGAAGAGGATGCTATCAACAGCACCCGTGTTGGCATCCCCATTACCCAAGGAACCTATGCTGCTGTACATTGCTGCAACCAACCGAGTAGTCAGTGTGGCAATGGTAGTAGAAAGGGAGGAAGGAGGCAAACTGATACAGAGGCCGGTGTATTACCTCAGTGAGGTGATCTCGGAATCCAAGCAGAACCACCCGCACTACCAGAAAATGGCGTATGGGGTGTACATGGCAGTAACCAAGCTCAAGCACTATTTTCAGGAGCACCCGATCACAGTAGTGTGCGAAGCTCCTCTGGCCGAGATCATCGGTTGCAAGGACTCTAGCGGCCGGGTAGCCAAATGGGCCATCCAGTTGTCTCCATACGCTCCGGCATATGAGAGGCGAGATGCCATCAAGTCGCAGGCGCTGCCGGACTTTTTGGTAGACTGGGCCGAGATGCAGTACGAACCTCCTATGCCGGATTACAATTTCTGGAGGATGCATTTCGATGGTTCCAAGGCTAAGATCGGGTCGGGTGCCGGTGTGGTCCTCACTTCAATAAAGCAAGATGTACTGAAGTATGTTCTGCAAATCCATTTCCGGGCATCTAACAATGTCGCAGAATATGAGGCCTTGGTTCATGGACTAAATGTCGCCAGGGAAATCGGCATCCGCCGAATAGAGTGTTTTGGTGACTCCGACCTCGTAGTGCAATAGGTGTCGGGGAATTGGGATGCCCTCGATGCAAACATGGCCTTATACAGGTTTCATGTGCAGAAAATATCCGGATTTTTTGAAGGATGCGAGTTCAAGCATATTCCCAGAGGAGAAAACGAGGCAACGGATATCTTGTCCAAGCTAGGATCAGATCGGGATGCCATCCCACCCGGGATAGCTCTGGAGCATTTGAGGAAGCCATCTATTCAACCCTCACCCGAGTCAGATTCTATCTTCATCCCCAAGGAGCCTGGTGTAGATGGCGTACCCATGTAAGTAGATGTCGGGAGCATCACATCGAACCCGGGGACTGCATCACAGTGCTCAGAAAGGCAAAGAAAGATGATGATGGAGGTTATGTCGGCAGAGCCAATGGACATAGACGCTCCCGTGTTCCCGGTTCGACCTGTCCTGGAATGGGCACTGCCCATTATGGCTTACGTCTTGGAAGGAACTCTACCGGAGAATGAAGTGGAAGCCCGGCAAATAGTGCGAAGGTCAAAAGCATACACTGTCATCAATCAAGAGCTGTACAAGAGGAGTGTCACTGAAGTACTCCAGAGGTGTGTAGAACCGGCAGAAGGACAAGAGATGCTCCTGGAAATACACCAGGGGGAGTGTGGACATCATGCATCATCCCGGGCCCTGGTGGCGAATGTATTCCGGCATGGGTTCTACTGGCCCACTGCGCTACAGCAAGCAGAAGACATTGTCCGGAAGTGTGGAGGATGCCAGAGATTTGCTCACCGGATACATATGCCGGCGTCAGCACTGAAGACAATCCCTATCACTTGGCCATTTGCAGTATGGTGTTTGGATATGGTCGGGCAATTCAAACCGGCAAGAGGCAATATGACCCACATACTCGTCATGGTGGATAAATTCACCAAGTGGATAGAGGTCAAGCCAATCCGGAAGTGTGATGGACACACCGCTGTGCAATTCCTGAAAGACAGCATCTTGAGATACGGGTACCCGCACAGCATTATCACTGATAATGGCACTAATTTTGCTGTGGGGGAATTCGCTCGATTTTGTGCTGAGAAGGGAATCCGGCTGGTTGTAGCATCAGTTGCACACCTGGAAGCGAACGGGCAAGTCGAAAGAGCAAATGCCTTGGTCTTGGCCGGCATCAAAGCTCGTTTGATCGAGCCACTGTTGAGAACTCCAGGCTGCTGGATAGAGGAGTTACCGGCAGTTTTGTGGGGTCTCCGGACTACACCAAATAGATCTACCGGATACACACCATTCTTTATGGTATACGGTGCCGAGGCAGTACTCCCGACCGACATGCAATATGATTCCCCGAGAGTAACAATGTTCACCGAGACCGAGGCAAAGGAGGCCCGAGAAGATGATGTCGATTTACTCGAATAGGCAAGGGAATTGGCACTGTCTCGATCTGCAATTTACCAGCAAAACCTCCGCCGATATCATAGCCGGAAAGTGCACCCGAGGGTGTTCCAAGAAGGAGATCTTGTGCTGAGGCTCATCCAACGCACGGCCGGAATGCATAAATTGTCACCTCCATGGGAGGGACCTTTTGTGATAAGCAGGGCATTGCACAATGATTCTTATTACCTTCTAGATGCACAGGAGGCTAGGAAAGGTGTAATGGACAAATCCGGTGAGGAAACCAAGCGTACATGGAATGTAGCTCTACTTCGACCCTTTTACACATAAAGGGCTCAGTGTATGATGTATCTCAGTTTTCAGTGTTAATGGAAATAAGGCACCCCGGGAGGAACCCGGGGACTGCCTGGTTCTGTGCCCATTTTATTTTTGTTTTTGTTTTGCCAAGTTCATTTGTTGTTTTGTACCGGCATCTCGGGAAGGAACCCGGGGACTGCCGAGTAGCTATCTTTTATATTATTTGTATGCCGGAAAAGTCCCGAGTTCGGTTCTCAAAATCAGAGTAATGTATGTCATGTGAAATCATCTTGTGACTCGACTGACGAACGCCGAAATGGTAGTCAAGAGCAAAGAGAGGGAAGGTGGGGAACACGAAAATGGTCTCGGGGACTCGGAGCAGGAACTTTTCCGGCATACCTGTTTTTTACTAACTCAGTTATTTTTTATGTCGGGAATTCGGTTAGCCAGAACTTGGATTGTTTTAAGTAATGTATGCCGTATGTGGAGTTTTGTGACTCGACTGTCGAACGCCGAAATGGTAGACAAGAGCAGAAATTACCTAAGTACGGTAAACATGAAAAGCAACTCAGAGACTCGTAACAGAATAAATTGACATAACTTGTTCGGATAGATAGCTCAGTACGAAACGAAAATGTTAAAATAGTTTATGATACATCTTGCACCCGGCATCCCGGGGATTTAACAGTTCTACGCTTAAGATTTTTT